>OY728143.1:382299669-383549669 GCA_963277665.1 Viscum album | reverse complement strand
TTTATATGATAGAGTTGTTTATAGGGATTTTATTATAGTATGCTTGGATCATAATAATTATCATGTGATTTTAAAAGGGAAGATGTTCATTCATATGATGATGCATGTAATGGTTCTTTATATGTATAAATTTTCCCCAATGATAGTACAACCTCGTGTAGTAATGATAATTCATTCCATGAGAGTCAGTTCTAATAGTCTGGGATGATGAGATTAGTTGTTTTATTTGTGTCTCAATGTCTAGTCTACTAAATGGTGAATGCTAGGAATCATGATCCCGATGGTTTTATTCAGTCGTTTAATGTTCCCCAGTGGAAGTGGGGGAACATAGTGGTTGAAATTTTCCCCGTCTTTTCATCAGATTATGGTGGGTTTGATTTTATAAATATGATTATAGGTTACTCTATTAAATCATCTCAATTCCTAGAAATTATTATGTAGAGAATAGTGGATGTTTATCGAGGAAGTATTTGGAGAAGGTGGGGAGGATATTCGGGGTTATAAATATGGCGATCTATGAACATGATACATTTTTCAACTATTTTTTTGTGGAGAGGTATCAACTATGATGTTATATTTTATGTATGTTTTAGATCAACTTCTTATCCATGCAAGTATTATCATATAAGGCATATGATTTAGAATTTATGGGATATGTTACGTGAAAGGATTTGAGATTAGGTTGGTTTGTGGGTTTCTCACATCCCATCATTTCATTTTAAATATAATTATAGTTTCAAAATAAAATTTTAATTTCTATATAAGAAAAATTATATATCTAAAATTTTCAATCTATATTATCCTGAATGGAATTTTTGGAGTTAGATATTCCTGGAATGGAATTGGTGTGTAGCATGATTTAGAAAATTCATGTCAATAATTGGTAGATAAAGGTGTTGAAAGGTAATTAAAATTATATACGAATCATATAAGTTTTACATTGTAGTTTAAAATTGTAAAGTCCTGAATTTTTCAATGTATTTTTTTTAAAAATTGTATGGAATTAATTCGATTCAGATCATTGTGTCGATATGTGATTTTGAGGCCCTGTGTGCCCAGAATAAATGGATGGAAAATATTAAAATATAAATAGCAGGTGCACACATTTTTCATGAAAAAGTGGAATAACATTTAAATGGATGCATGTATCCAAAATCTGATGGCACCATTATATTCAGAGAAGTGACTTTACCCTAGGAGTGACCTATCATTGGATGATACAGGTTAGGTGAGAAAGTTATTTTCCTAATGTTTTAAAGAATAAAATAAAATGATGATTTATTTTATTTCATTCACTTTCATCTATGCAATGACGGTCTTTATTCTAAAAATAATCCTAGAGGAAGGGGTATGAGGTTATACTCATAACCTTGTAATTTTCGTGAGGCAATGAAGAGGAACTTGGGGAATTCTCTTGGCAGAAAACGATGACAGAACCTTGGATCGTAGATCGATGGGCATTGTTCATGACTGATATCACCAGCGATGACGATGTAGAAACCGATATTCTTCAAAGAGAGATCCAAATCAAAGGCCAGATGTGTTATTTAGATTTCCTCTCCCCATTATTAGATTCAATGATGAATATAGACTAACCAATGAATAGGTGGATCCATTGTTCGATCATTCTTGTGGGATGGGAATAAATTTTGGGATTTAACAAGGTTTAATTTAGTTATTATCTGGTTTGGATTTCTTGATCATTATTTTGGAAATGGATTGAGGCCGTAATGAAGAACGTTTAAGGTTCATTCCTAGGGTTGTTATTTGGGATTTTTCTCCCACATTATATTCTACACAATCTTTGTTCTTCATGGTTTATGAATGAATGATCAATGCGCTTTAGATCCTTGGCACAAATATCCAAAATTGATGATCGGGAATTGTAGTGACCTATAGGAGGTGCAATGGTGATTGTGAAGAAAGAATCAACATGATTCAAGAATACTCATTATTTGTGTGATTTACAGGAAGATGAATAGAATAAGTTTTAAGAGATGATTAAAGGCCCAAAACTCACTAATTCAGTGTTGCGATAGTTAGACAACATGAGATCTATGGTTTCTTGGTCAACCGACCACAAAAATGAGATTGGATCATCAAATGTTGTGTGCGGAGGAGGAGGATCAGTTTCAGAAAAATCATTATCAATATGAAGTGTAATATGGGGTTACACGACGTGTGACCCTACTCAAAAATGGTTGGTGTTTCATGAGTTAGTTAAATGCCAATCAACGTGTGACCCTACGACACAGTGTGTAGGACCTTCCCAGAGACTCTTCATGTATCTCAGGAGATTCATGGACATGGTGTGGACTAAATGGGTTGCCTACCCGGAATGTACCCCACCAAACAGCATGGCCCATACCAGTTACACAGGTTGTCCCATGTACTAGTACATGGGTAGGTGGATGGGGGTTTAAAATGTTTTCTGGAACATGACTAGAGTACCCTTGTGGACCTCGTATGGAAGGACAATGTATGTGACCCTTCTACATGGTATGTACCCATATTCTACATTACGTGTTAAAATGACACAAGTTGTTCTATAGGGGTAGTACCTAGGGTCATGGGACATGGTGTGTGGCCATACTACACATCATGCACCCCTTTTTACACTGCATGAATATATATTTTCAACATTATCTTGGACAAGATTTATTAATGTTTGTTCCCTTTATCCATTCTATGATGGTTGATGGGTATCGTTTCCTACTCAAAGGACTATGATCTTTTCAATTGGACTTTCTAGATAGAGATGTAGGAATCCCCTCCGAGTGTCCGAGATGAAGATCCACTATTCATTATTCATGCCCTAGATTGAGTCATTAGTGTTAAAATGACCCACTTCACCGGGCTTCGATCCTATACATAGTATGTTAATCCAGATTTTGTTGTTGGTATCGCCCCATATCCCTCGCTTTGATCCTCATATGTGGTATCATATCTCTCTTCAGATATATCATTATATCTCTCTCATGAATGTTTTTGAAGAACAATACTTCTTGGATGGATGTCATCAGTACTATCTATCTTAGGATTGTGTTCTCCCATCTTATTTCGTTAAAGATTCTTTCACATGAATCCCTATTGATGGTATAGGGTAGTTGTTATTTACCACTAGACTGCATGTATTATATTGAGTATATCTTAAAATTCTTGTTATATGCATGGTATATATATAGTATGTATAGCTGATTGTATATTTCCATTGTCTATTTCTTTGTGGATTCGGAGTGTTATACTGAGTATTGTTATACACACCCCTACATGGGATTTTCCCATACGTGTCATGTCATGTGTAGATGAGTGACCTTTTGACAGAGTCCAGGGAGGACCAAGACCATAAATATCTTTATGAGTTCGGGAAGTCGGAGGTGTTACTTTGGATTTGAGTAGTAGTCCTAGTACCTATTTTGTTTACAATTTGTGCATTATAGTTTATAAACACTCTCTTTTGGGGAGATTGTATTATAGAGTGGTTTTCTTTACTGTACTATACTTCATATCATACTCGGTTGTTTGGGATAGTGTTATGAATGAATTTTTTTCTTATTGTTTTTTACATTTCAAAATTTTTTGTCAAGGAGATGTGTGAATGTGTACATGAACATAGTCAATGCCTCCCATGTTAGAGATATGCAAACTAAGATCTAGTCACCAACCCCTGGACTATTGGAGGAGGTCTTGGGGAGTCGAGACATAGGCCCCACTGGGAGAGGTCATGATAGAGTGGTATCATATGTGGTGGTATCTAATTTAGCACTTCGACTCTATGATATTAGTTTGGGGAAATATTATTAAGTGTTTCTAATTGGGGTTTGCGGATAGGGACTCTAGTGTTTGTGTGGGTGGATGATGTATCCATACACCAGGACCTTGATAACCATATTTTTAACTCTGTACATCAGAACACTAGTTCTAGGGGAAATAATGGTTCATGCGTCATATAAGAATGGGTTGTGGTTCTATGTCCTTCTTGATTCAATTCTCCAGATATACTCACTAACTTTGGAACATGTTGGTTTCTTATAGGATTCCCATAAAATGCTTGCTAGCTAGGATTTAGCAGCTCGATCAGAAGGATAACCCCCTTAATGATGATGCATTGATACAGAGACCAGTTAACCATGAGTCACTTCTTTGGTGGTGCACTATCCATACCACCACCAGTGGAGCAACATGTGGAACCTATCCTACAAACAAATGAGGAGCATATGATGAGTGAAATCCATGAGTGTTAGAGACAAAGACCCCTCAAGCTACGAGGTGAGCCCAACCCTCATGTGTCTGTGGACTGGCTTGAGGTAGTGAACCACATTTACTACTTAGTCTAAACACCAGCAGATCAGATAGTGGTCTTGGCGGCTAGTCTTCTACATGGCTCAACAATGTTGTGGTGGAGTTTGGATATCCAAACTCACAGCGTGGTCACTCATTCATGGATGGATTTTTAGAATCTCTTTAGAGAAAATTTCACACTAGTTACATTGATATCTATCTGTATACATGATATTCCTTAGCACCAATAGGGTATCATGAATGTGGATGATTATTCATCATGGTTAAAAAAACATTTAAGGTAGTCAATTGGTAAGGTTAGAGATCAGTAATGTAAGGATCATACCTTCGATCGAGGACTATGTAGAGACATCCAAGCCATCAGAATCCCTATATTAATTCCAAATTATACTGGGAGGGATCCAGTAATCTTCGATGGTCGAAAGATTTGTATATGAGAAGGTACAGTTGGTGGTAGTCGGTAGTGGATGAGAAGGTGCATATACCTCATTAAAAGGGAGTCAATTTCAGTCTCAAGGATCCAGACGTGGGTGACATTTGATGTGAAGACCCCTAGATAGAGGGCTTTTAGTTTAGGGCTCACAAGGTGGTTCTAGGTAGCCTAGGGAGAGGCAATGATATTTATTTGATCGATGGAGACATCTACCTTGATATTTTCTGACCCGTCGTGTTGTTGACAGGGAGATAGTGGATATACCAGTGAATCTGGGATAATGATAGGAGCAGGTATGTCCATAGGGAGTAAGACAAGGTATATTAGTGAGGATATTATTAGGGGGTTGTTTAAATTTCAACATGTTACCACCACCACCCCTAGGTGGTCTATGCCAAGATCAGGGCGCCGAAGTACAATGGTGATAGAAACTATATACAGTCAAGGAGTATGAATCAGGGGATCTGGGAAAGATTCAAGGTTCAATCTATGTCTTTTATACTTTATCTGTAGTACATATAGATAAATGTGTTATTCATTCATTTATCTCCACATATATTTTTCAATACCATGAGATTATGGCTGAACCATTGGCTTGACCCTTAAGTTTGTAGACACCTACTAGAGAAGACTGAGTGGTCACACATTTGTACTAATAGTTTGACCTAGCCCATTGGATGTGATATTTTCCATTAGAACCTCTTGGTGCTACCATTTATGCCTTACGATGAAATTCTTTTTATTTATTGGTTATCCACAATATTTTCCCAGATTGACTATTTTAGGTGATTGATGTGGTGTGTCTGTAATGATGGAATGAGGTTCTCTTTTTTCAGTGTAAATAATACCTTGTCAGCATAGAATGGACCGATTCAAAGGAGGGTGAAACCAATTACTCAGATGTTGGCTAGCCTAACCCTTAGTGTAGTATATTTTATAAGTTTCTAGTTCCTAACACTATTGGTGGAGTACGATGATGTATTTTTAAAGATGTTTCTAGATTACCTCTTCACCAAGAAGATAGACTTCTGCTTTGACTTATAACCTGAAATGGAACTGATACCATACCATACATATCATATGGATCCCAAAGAGCTCCTCAAGTTGAGTATATAGTTGAAAAACTTGTAGAGGATGGGATTCTTGAGACCTAGTGTTTCTCTATGGGTGGCCCCAATTTTGTTTTTCAAAAAGGCATATGGGAGTTTGAGGTTTTGTGTAGACTACATGCACTTGAACTAGGTGATTTTGAAGAACATGTATCTACTACTAAGGATCGATTAAATCTTCAATCAATTGAGAGGGGAACAATGGGTCTCAATGTTTGACCTTCGATCAGTCTATCACCATCTATGAGTAAAATATGGTGATATAATAAAGATGAATTTCATATGTTGTTACGGTAACTATGAGTACATGGTGATTCACATTGGAATGAGGAATTTCCCATTATTTTTCATGGGACTCATGAAATAGATCTTTCAGTCTTACTTAGACATGTTATCGGTAGTCTTCATCGATGATATCCTTAGGTACTCAACATCTGAGAAGGAGCATGTGAGACTCTTAAGGATGGTTCTAGACATAAACTGAGAGCACCATCTTTATGATAAATTTTCAAAGTGTCGGATCATGATTCAGGCTATCCACATTATGTGACATGTTATCTCAGTGGATGGAGTGGCAGTTGACATGATCCAGGTGGAGGCATGTTAGCAAGTGATCCACCTAGGATCGTGATAGAGGTTCATAGCTTCCTTGGTCTAGTATGAAATTACCAGATATTCATACCATATTTTTTTCATGATATCAGAACCTATGAAATCTTGGACTTGAAATGGGATGCCTTTCCTGTGGATAAAGTAGTGATAAATATATTTTTAGAGGTTGAGGCATAGTTTGACGAGTGATCAAAGATTGATATTTCCATTAAAGGGTATCTAGTATGTAGTTTTCTATGATACATCAGGAACTGGTCTTGGTTTGGTTCAGATGAAGAGGTAAGTGGTGATTTATTATCTTTTATTCCATTTCAGATCAAATGAGCAGAACTATATGACACAAAATATATAGTTAGTAGTGGAATTATTTATGTTGAATATGTAGAGTCCCTACCTGATGAAAGAGTCATTTATCATCTAATATAATATAAAGAGCCTCAATTATATATATTCTCTTAGATGGATTTCAACTTGAGATAGATGTGATGGATAGTGTTCCCCCATGAATATGAATTTGAGATTTTATATACTCTTGGGAAGGGGAACATGGTGGAAAACTCTCTCTGCAAGAGATCTAGTTTGTTGTTGCTGAATGAGGCATCGAAGCATTTGGTCTTGTTAATGTTATCCTTCCTGGATGAATAGGATCATATTGCCTCCAGTATATAGTTTTTACCCCTCCACTGTTACAACAAGATTGGGAGGCATAGCATGGGGATACCGACTACGAGACCCAATGTGCCCAGATGTCCATACGACATGTTCCTGATGGTCATTCACAACATGGAGAGAAAATTTTCTTTTTCAAAGGATGAGCAGTTGTACCAGTGGTTAGGTGGGAGGAGGTTCTATGGGAGTTTCATACTTCTCCTTTGTAAGTACATCCTAGAGTGGATAATATTTAACATGAACTATAATGTTAGTTTTGGTGGACAGGGACGAAGAAGGCAGTTGCATAATTCATTTAATAATGCCTTATATGCCAACAGGTGAAGGATGAGAACAAGGTTCCATTGAGATTAACTCAACACCATGAGGTGCCATAATGGTAGTGGGATGGAATATAGATGGACTTCATTATGGGTTTAACACATAAGTCCAGGGGACATGATTCCATCTGGGTGATCTTTGACCAACTCACCAAGTTATCCGACTTCCTAGAAATCTGAGAGAAGGGGTCAGTAGAAATATTGGGATTACCCTTTGTTCATAACATAGTTTATCTCCATGGAGTCCTATAGATTATTCATTCCGATCAGGATGATCATTTTACATCTCGTTTTTGGAAGCTATTGTAGGTGGCATTTGGGAATTAGTTAAGCTTAAGAGCGGTTGCTTCACCCCCAGACAAACAGCCAGATGAAGCCGACAATTCAAGTCCAAGAGGACATGATAGAGGCTTGGTTGTTCGACTTCAACAATATTTGAGAGGATAAACTACCCCTAGTACTGTTTTCATACAACAAAAGAAACCACTCCACCATTGGAATGACACCATTTGAGGATTTGTACCAGAGACCCTATCTGTCACCCCTTTGCGATACTGACCCAAGAGAGTCAACACTCATGGGTCTGGAGTGGGTATGAGAAACTATTGAGAAGGTTTAGATCATCCATGATTATATGAAGACTTCACAAATCCATCTGAAAACTTATGCTGGTAGAGAGTGGAGGCATTTGTAGTTTTAGGATGGAGACCATGTGTTCTTTATAGTTTCAGCTTGTTGGGGATTGTAGAGATTTTTTCATGGGCTAATTTGTCTCTATGTTTTATAATACATTTTAAAAAACTATATAGATATGTTTAGGTGTCATATTCTTGGCTTTATCCCTAAGGTTTGACCAGGTATATGATTTCTTCCACATGTTGCAGCTGAAGAGGTAGGTGCCCGATCCATTGCACATTATTGACTGGGGAAATATGGACATTGATTATGGAGACAATGTACTAAGTACCCAGTAGAGATCGATTATCGGTAAGATATGATCTTACATGGGTGTCTTATACCCTTGCTTCATGTATAGTGACAACATAAGAAAATTTAGTAGAGAACATAGGAGAGGGAGGATCAGATTCATGCACATTACCCACATCATTTTGTATAGCATTTTTTCCAGATTTTCAGGGATGTAAATCTCCAATGTAGGGAGAATTTGATGTCGAAACCATTCCTATGAATTGTTTTTAGATATTATATGGAATTAATTTTAGACCAAGCACTGAGAATATGTTTGATTCTAAGTCTTGATGTGCCCATAATATATTTTTGAATAATTTTAAAATATTAAATAGCAAGCATGCATTGTTTTTATGAAAAAAATGAAATAAAATCTAAATGAGTGATTCGATCCAAAATCCAAGCACACCGTTGAGTTCAAATGGGTGACTTTACCCTAGGTGAGTCCTAACATCAGCCTACATAGTTCAGCTGTGAAAGTTAGTATTTAGAGGGTTTAAAGAATAATATAAATTGAATATTTATTTGATTTCATTATATTTCATCAACAAAACGATGGTTTTTTTAAATAAACCAAGATTCATGGGTCAAGGGTTTGTCTCAAAACATTGGAATTCCATAGATTCTCTAGAGAGGAACCTGATTAATTCTTAGAGTGGTGATAAATGAGGGAACCTCAGATCATGGATCAAATTACACCGTTCTTTATGGATCTCACCAACGACGACGATGTCACACCTAGTATTTTTCATAGAGAAATCCAATACAAATGAAGGATGCATTATGTGGAGTTCCTTTCCCCATTTTGATATTCAAAAATGAATGTGGACCATCCAACGAATAGGTTGATATACGATTTCATCGTTCTAAAGAGATGGGATTAAATTGCGCGATTTATTTGGGGGTTTGATATAGAGATTAATTTTTTTGGATTTCTTGATCATTTTTACAGGAACAGATTTTGGATGGAATGAAAAATTGATGAGGTTCATTCCTTATATTTTAACTTGTTCTTTCTCTCCCCTGTTATATTCATCGTTCATCTTGGTTTATGAACGAATTCCCATTTCTCCTTGGATCTTGGTGTAACGATCAAGAATTGAAGATCTTGCATCGGGATGTCCTAGAAATGGTGAGACAGTGATGGATGTAGACGAATCAAATCGATTCAGAAATACCCATTCTTGTGTTGATTTATGATTTGATGAACATAATTGGTTTTCAGATCCAATTGGAGGCCTAAAACACAATGATTCGTTGTTTAGATGGAAAGATAACCCTAGATATGCGGTTTAGAGGTGAACGGGTCACCAAAATGAGATTAGCTCATTAATCGGGGCACATGGATGAAGTGTGGAAGTTTCTAGAAAATCAAGATCAACACGGCATGTAATATAGTGTTACCCAAAATATGGACCCCATGCAATGGTGGATAGGGTTTAAAGAGTTAGTTAAATGCCACAAGACGTGTGACCCTGTCACATAGTGTGAAGATCCTTCCTAGAGAACCGTCATGTATCATAGGATATACATGGACACGATTTTGATTAAACGAGTTGACTACATGGCTTGTACCCCACCTAACGGCTTGGACAAGACAGGTTACATGGGTTATCCCATATACGGGTAAACAGGTAGGCGGATAAGGGTGGACACCATGTACTGGAACACTGTTGGAGTACACTGGTGGACCTCGGATTGAACGACATGGCGTGTGGCCCTTCTACATGGTGTGTACCTATTTTCTAAATTATATGTTCTAAACGACATGGTTTATTGTACACTGGCAGTACACCGGGTCAAGGGACATGGCGTGTGATGCTAGTACACATAATGTTCCCATTTCAATATGAATTGAATCTCTTTTCCCCTTTATCTTGGACATGATTCATTAATGTATTTTACCTTGATCCTTTCATGGATAGTTTATGCATATCATTTACTACTCATAGGATTATGATCTCTTTAGCATGAATTTTTATATAGAGTTATATAAATCCTCTCTTAGAATCCCAATGTAGGATCCTCTAATAATTCTTCATGCCCAAGGTAGATTTCTTGTTATTGACATGAATAACATCATTGAGTATCAATCCTATACTTAGAAGGCTAATACAGATGGAGTTTTTGTATTCACCCTATATACTTTGTTGGGACCCTCATTTTTGGTATCATATCTCTCATCAAATCTATCCTTATATCTCACTCATGACGATTTCCAAACAATAGTACTTCTCAGATGGACATCATTGGTGGTATGAGACTCAAGAGTGTATTCTCTATAATGTGTGCTTCATGAAATCATTGATCTGAATCCTTTGTTATAGTATATGGTAGATATTACTTACCTCAAGATTGCATATTTTGGTTTGAGTATATCTAGATATTCTTATTATATGTGTTGTGGATATATAATTTTTATATATGATTGTATCATTCCTTTGGGTATCACTTTGTGGGTTCATGGTGTCCTATTGAGTATTTCTATACTCACCCATGCACGGGCTTTTCCCACATGTGTAGTGTATTATATAGAATAATGACTTTTAAACAGTGTCCAGGGTAGACCAGAACCAGACAGAGCTTTAGGAGTTCAAGTCGTCCGAGGTGTTCCTATAGAATCAAGCATCAGTCCTAGTACCTATTTTATTAACAGGTTGAACTTTTTAGTTTATAGACTCTTTCTATTGGTGGGATTGTATTCAGGAATAGTTTACATTACTTCACTTTACTTCTTTTCGAACACTGTTGGTTGGGATAGTGTTATGAATGCATTTGTTTCTTAGTGGGTTTTACATTCATCATTGGTGGGCATGGAGATGTATGCATTTATATAGATACATAATAAATTCATCCCATGTTAGTGATATACCTACTCAATTCTAGTCACCATCCCATGGCCTATTGGATGCAGGCTTGGGGATTCATGGCATGGGACCCACTAGGATGGGTCAGGAAAAATAATTTATACCGTGTCTTCCTAAAGGTAAATAATCATCATTATAATTAGAGGTTTTGTCGAGAAATTAAGAATTATCCATGGTTTTTTGTACCTCTTTTGGTGTTGGATATTGTTGTAGTTGTTTCATATCAATTATCACTTCCCCATACATATATATTGGATAAATGGATTGTTTTGGTTATTTTATATTCAGAAGTATTATTATGATAATTTCTAGGTAAATATCATTGGTGGTTTTTAGGTTGAGGATGATTTGATGTTCATGGAATATCTTATTGGTATTTAATACTATCAATGGATACTATTGTGTAGGAGTTTTATTACCTTGTTATGTTGCTTATGGAAGCATTGTGTAATCCCATATTTTTCTAGTTACACATCTCATTGGTTTTTTGTTTAACATCATTTTGTTGAGTTTTTTCTCCAATTTAAACCTTTTTTTCTTGTTTCTTCATGGATTTAGGTTTGTTTCAATAAATATACAATTGGGTTGTGATAAAAATTGAAACAAATAAATAGGATCCATAGGTGGAGTGGTTTGGGAATTGTCTTTGAATTATTTTGTGTTTGGGTGTAAATCGATTAATTGTTCATATCAATTATTTGTATGTTGAGAAGACTTAAAGGGAGTTTGTGTTTTTATAAGGAAAATAGGACAAAAACTATTTTCCCAACACTTACAAATTTTCTAAATGGGTTACACGATGTGTAAAATTAACCAAACTCAAGTCATTAAATGATTCATGATTTTATATTATACCACTTCATGAACCAATTAGAAAATGTATTACGTTTAGTTGAATTTAATATTTATATGAGGGTATGCGTTTTTGTTGTATCCCCAAAAAATTAATACATGATGTGTATCAAAGTTACATGCCTGTCAATTTACTGAGAAATGGTTTTAATTGTGTTGTGTATTTGATATTTTCTCATTCCTATGTGCAGAATTTTTATCTTGAACCTACGGTTGTTTCTAGTCGATTTTAAACACCTATCTTGATTCTAGACATCTTGTTCATGCATATAATCATTGGTATGTGGTTTTTGTTAGGTTTTCCCTTCCCTCCAATTTCTCGCAGGCTATTTTGGTGTAATCTCTAGAATTTGATCATCGTATCTTTTGATCTTCAATAGTTATATTCTAAGAACCTTCTAGTGATCATCTGAACCACTATAATTTTTTGAGAATCCTACTGGAAGAATTTTTTTAATATCAGTTAATTGTATGGGGTCTAAACCTTAACCCTATGGTTTTATATTTATCATGTACTACCAATAATTCAATTTTTTCAACATATCGTGCATCTAAATTGACTAAATGTGGAAATGATTTATTCATTGGGGTCCTCATGCATATAATTTCCAATTGACCTAGCTTGTGGCTACCATTCAGGTGATATAACACTTTTTAAAAAATTAAATGATCAATCTCTAAATGTTTGTTTAAAATGGTATGAATTTTGCGTGATTTATTTATATATATTCACCTTGGATTGCTTGTTTATTATGATAACTGGGATGATATTAGTTATGACCAAATAATAAATGAAATGTGTAATTAAAATATAAATAGTAATTTGAATAATTAATCATTGATCATAATGATGTAATATTTTGATATCCTTGTTTTTATGATAGGTTTTTTTATTTATATAATGTAATTACTATATGGGGCATTGGCTATGTTTCCTTATTGAAACTATTATATGGTGCATGGTTTGAATTTACATGCTGAAATTATTATGTACTAGGATATTCCATGATTAAACATTTAAATGCTTATATAATGAATTATTCTTTCAGACATGTTTGAATTAATATATAATGGGTTATACCTAGTGATACATGTTGAAATTATTATATACGAGGATTTTACCTAAGACATGATGAATTTATTATATACCTGGCTTGGCCCTAATGCATGTTGAAATTCTTATATATTGGTCTCATATGTGATTAAATGCTAAAATTATTATATAGATATTTTTACCAAAATTGGTTTTATTTATACCTTTTTCATAAGGTTAGGGATGGAATGGTTGTAATTCATTCGTAGAGACATTTCAGCATGGCACTTAATTGTGTAATAAATTAATACATGTTTTTATTTCATTACTACATAGAGTTTTTATCAATATTTTTATGCTTAGACATGGTGGTGTTGACCTACTAAGTTAAACTCATATAGTAGTATTTTATCTTTATTACTTCTATCAAGACATTTAGTTACATTCTAGCATGACATTACATTATTTCCTTATTATTTTATTGGGTTATCATGCTATATGTTTGTTTGATTTTCATTTTATTGTATTGTTTCCTATGTTTTAGCACTATGATAACTATTAATCTATGAAAATTAATTATTTCTGTTGTGTCGTAACACTTTAACAAAGGTTTGTAGTCTCCCCAATATACATATCACACCCCTACTAGTATCTAGTGGCCTCTGGCATATGGGAAGGCACACTTTAAGTCTCGTAAAAATCCACTTTATCATGTGAAAGAGTTCCATGTAGGGAACATTACAACGTTTTATCAAATCACACAGGGTTTCCTTTCTATATCTTTACTGTTTGGGATAGGTTGTAAGTGTTGGTGTCCTCAAGTGTAAATCTTGTTTTAATTCTCAAAAATCTTGTTAACCATGTTTTTCCAATCACAAATCTTGTATAGAGATTGTTGGTTTCCATATGATTAACTTGTTACAACTCCTGGTATAAACTCTTAAAATATCATATTTCAGAATCTGAAAAATCATGTTTGAATCATGTAAACTATGTTTGATATTATTCTATAATGTTTTATTGAATTAATTCATATGTCTAATCAATTCTTTAAAAATTATTTCATAAGAAAATTTACAGATACATGGATAAGTCTGCAAAACTGTATGTCTAAAAGTAGTTTTAGATTTTGTTAATGTAACCCGGACACCATAACCCAAACACCGTAACACTAACATTGTAACCCTGACACCATGACTCAGACACCATGACTCAGACTCCATAACCAGTTTAATATTTCATAATGTATGTGAAATTTTTTACTTATTGCCATCTCCAGGACACCGTTCATAGTCTTGAAAATGGACTAGACACCATTACCTAAGACATCATGATCCAGACACCACATCTATGCTACCAATTCAAGATCTCAACACAACTTTTAAACCATGACTTTCTCGCTGCTCAAAGGAAAAAGAGAAGACACTATATCCTTGTGCCACCATTTCAAGACAAAATGTGACACTATTCCATATTCACTTTTATGTATTTCATAATTTTATTTTTAATGTTATTTCTACAGTTCATATTTGTGTTATTTAATGACACTGACATAATTTATGTTTTTCTAGAAATGTCACATGACAGTACGATGTACGAGGTGTGTAAAGAATTATTCATGTTTGCTTCAATACATGCACTATGTAATAAAAATAAAACCATGAGACTCAAATACATAGTGTGTGTGAGTTCAAAATGAGAAATTCATGGAAGATAGAAGAACATCCATAAACTGAAGAACATAAGAATAAATCACTGTTCATCAAGGCTAAAATGTTGTAGATCATAACCTTATACGTTCTTACAGTAGAAATACTAAGAATAATAATAGATACAAAGAAAATCTTATATAACTAGAAACTAGAGAATGAGAATCATGATACTATGTTTTCACAAGACGACCCAAAAATGACATCTATAATATCTTATAATCTAGAGATGAATTAAATGACACTTAGAGCATTTCTAACTCTCTTTCATCTTATTTTCTATGTTGTGTATTTTTTATTAATTTTTGAATAGTGTGTTTATCTTTTTTAAAGCACACATCGTATCTTTCATTAAAAAAGAGGATAAAAAACATCCTTACTCGAATATCTTTCTACACATTGTTTGTATTCCCATGTATATCAGTGGAAGAGGTCTGATGGGACTTTGTTTTTTGTTTTCCCACAATGAATTATGGAAGAGTACTTATAACATGGAAAATACTGCGTACTATTGTTAAGCATGATCCAGGGTGTGGATCAAGTTTATTAATATAAATGTTTTGGTGGAAGTAGATCACCAAGTGGAGTGGATTAGGTCTCAAATTGAGACTAAATCACTTGTTTTATCCAATGTGTTATTCTTTTTATTCTTTCTCAGTTTTAATTTATATTTCAAAAAACTAAATTTTACACTGATAGTTAGTCTTGTATAGTATTTATAAATTTTTTCCCTTATTAATGTAGTTTCAAATGTTGTATCAATATCCCATATTGATATTAATGAGAATTAATAAATCTTATAAAAAGCTATTTGATCAGTCAAACTGTTATAATCTTATTACCTTGATTAACTAGCCAATTTTAATTTTAATTAGGTGAATCTTTTATGTAATCATTTTTAATAGAAATTTTTTAGGAACTCAATTCACCCCCTCATGAGTTTTCTACTCCAACAAAAATTTGGTATCATAGGATGTTTTTAAATTCAATTTTTTCAGAATTTTAAATTGTCAATCTGTTTAAAATATTTGTCAACTATGATTTTAGTTGTGTTTTAATGAACAAAAAACATTGGTTAGTAATAAATTTTTAGTTCTCTCAATCCCAATATTATATAAATTATTCACTAAGTATGAATAATAGATTGGAAGGTTATTCGACCAATATACCTCCATTATTAAATGGACCAAATTATGCACAAAAGAAAATTAAAATAAAAATTCAGTTAGAATGTACGGTTTTTGGGGTTTGGAATTCAATTTTAGATCGATATAAAATCTCTAATTATACTAGAACCAATTGGAATGGCCCAACTAAGCCTTCTTATAACACTAATTTCAAATACATGAATTCCTTATACTATTATTTATGATATGAAGAATTTATCTGAATTTTTGCATTTAAAATCACCCATGAAATGTGGGATACAATTTCTGTTTCACATGAAGAAACCTATAGTGTTAAGGAAATAAGACTTAACACATATACTATTAAATATGATAAATTAAATATGAATCCTGATGATCCTATTTCTGACATGTATCTCAGGATTAATGAAATACTGAACATTATGATCTCTCTAGGAAGATATGTTACTTATAAAGCACAAATTATGAGGATTCTAAAATGACTACCTGATAGATGGATAGGAACTTATGTATCCATTATAGAATCATGTTACATCAGAAAAAACCTATGAAATAACTCAATGGATAACTAATGATGTATGAGGAAGAGATAAAATTAAGCAAGTAAGATGATGAATCTAAGAGAAAATATGTAGCCTCTAAGAATACTACCTCTAAGAACAAGGAGACAGAGAAGCTACTTGCCTCTGGTGAATGCTCCAGTAATGATGAATCAACATCAGATAATGGTGAAGAGATGGATGAGCTATCCAAAATATTCAAGAAATTATATAGGAAGAACATGTTCTTTAGGAATCCCAATTATAAATGTAGATATGATTAAAAGGGAAACAAAAAATCACTGTAAAATAATTGACAACTCAGAGGAGATTGTTTGCTAAGAATGTAATAGGATAATACATGTCAAAACTGACTATCAAAAATTAAAATAAAACAATAACTATGAAATTAAATACATTATGTATAAGAATTCTATGAAGGCCACTTGGAGTGCCTTTGAGGATATCTTCAGTGAATCAGCATCTTCTCACGATGGGGGATATGAAAAGGAAAATATGTGTTTTATGACAAACACATCTAAGGTAACCCAAGAATATCATGTACAAAATTTCTATTATTCTAAAGATGAATGAGATTCTGATAATAAGACTATTTAATACTTATTTGAATACTATAATATTCTTGAAGACACTTTTAATGAACTAAAAAAATATAAATCATTAATGAAATAGCATGCTCTCACTTTAAATATTATGTCTTAAATTTCTATTAAAACATAAATTAATGCTAAACTACTCAAAGAAAACAATGAACTAAAAATTTCTGATGAGAAATTGAATAAAGATATATAAATTTTTACCAATGAGAAAATACACTTACTTAAACTCTTGGTAAAATGATAGATCCTATGTAAACTTCTGTTATTGGATATCATCCTGGTTATAGAAACCTTTCTAAAAAAAATTTGTAACAAACTCTGGAAAATCTATTTTTTTACAAAAAATAAAACTTTTTCTACTCATTCAAGTTCTATAAAAAAATTTACTACCTCTAGTTTTTATGGGCCAAATAGGGTCACTTTTTCAAATATATAATATAATGTTTATAGGAAACCTATGAAGCATATGTGGGTTCCTAAATCACTGATTATTAAGGTCACTGGACCTTAATATGTCTTGGTACCAAAATCTATTTTTTTTGTAAAAAACTTATGTGGAGAGATCCTATAAATTCTTATTGTATGTTGACAGTGGATTTTCAAGAGACATGACATGATATTATTCAAGATTAATGATCCTAATCATGATTTATGGTGGGCATGTCACTTTTTGTGACAATACTAGATGAAACATTAGTGGTATAGGCTAGACTGGTATCTCTATCATAGTGTTAATTATTAATGTACATTTTGTTGATGGGTTGAAATATAATCTGCTTAGAATTTCACAATTAATTAATGATGGATTTCATGTTAGATTTGATAATGATTCTTGTAATGTTTTAACTCTAAAAATTTATTAATATTTCATACCTTTAGAAATGAAAATGGTTATGCTTTCAACATAGATTCATTAGTTTCTCAAATGGATTCATGCTTAAGTGTATTTCACAAAGAGTCTTGCATTTTCCAAAGAATTTTAGGACACTTAAAATATACACTCCCTTGGGATGCTTACAAGAAAATTCTTTGTCAAGGACCTACTCAAACTTGAGTTTCCAAATGATAAAGTTTGTAATCCATGTCCAAAGGGTAAATATCACAAGTTATATTTCAAATCAAAGAACGGAAGTTTCAACTTCTCAACATTTAGAGTTGGTTCACATAGACTTTTTGGACTATCTCGAGTTTATAGTTTAAATGGGAATAACTATATTTATATTCTTGTAGGTTACATTTCATGAAATAATTCGAGTTATTTATTATCTCACAAAAGTGAATAATGTACATACATCACCAAGTATTCTAAAACAGTGGAAAATATAAGTGGAATTAGAATAAAATCATTGTGTAGTGATCATCTATGTGAATTTGAAAATCAAGACTTTGAATTTTTTTTTTCTCAAAAAATGGATATAGTCATAACCTCTCTACCAGTAGGACACCTCAAAAAAATGGAGTTATGGAATGAATAAATAGAACCTTACAAGAGATATCCCAAGAAATGCTTAATGAATATGACCCATCGGTTTACTTTTGGGCTATGGCTATGAATACAACTTGATACATATTTAATATATTATTAATTAGTCATATCCTCAAGAAGAATCATTATGAGTTGTGGAATAATATAAAATTAAAATTTAGTTACATAAATGTTTTTGGTTGACAAGTCTATATACATAATAAAAAAGATAGTCCTGAAAAAAATGTCATCCAATAGTGATGAAATAATATTCCTAGGTTACTCAACTTCTATTAAAGACTATAGAGTCTTTAATAAACGAACCATGTATGTAGAGGAATTTGTGCATATAAAATTTTATGAAACATATCCACATCATCCTAAGACCTCCCTAGATAACCTTGATGGTGATATTTAAAATCTGGACATAAATTCAAAAAACAAAAAAATCCTCTTGTCAAGAAACTTGTTATATCAAACAGTTCCAAAATTTTTTCAAAATCTGAACATGACGAACCAGAACATGTATATGAACATGAAAATACTACCCCCTCTATTTCTAGACCAACGAAAACCTTCAAAAAACATCCTTTAGATACTTTTGTTGGATATTTAGATAATGGAACACAAACTAGAGATTCTTTTAGAAATAAGGGTCATCATAAATCCTTCTTGTCACATATTGAACCTAAAAACATCAACGATGCTATCAATGTTGAATTATGGGTGATGGTCATGGAAGATGAGATAAATTAGTTTAAAAGGAATAAATATTGGAAACTTGTCGATAGACCCAATGAAATCAAGAACATAGGAAAAAATGGTTGTTTAGGAACAAAGTAGATGAAACAATTAATATAGTAAGAAAAAATTCTAGATTGGTTGCATGAGGTTATAGTCAAGAGAAAGGAATTAAATAGGATGAAACATTTTTACCAGTAGATAGACTTAAATCCATTAAAATCATGGTTGCTTATACAGCACAACTAAATTTCAAATGATATCAAATTTACGCCAAGATTGTTTTCGGAAATGGATATATAGTTGATTTTTTTTTTGAACAACCCCTGGTTTTAAAAACCCTCACTTTCTTAATAATGTCTTTATATTAACAAAATCATTATATGGTTTAAAACAATCTCCAAGAGCTTAGTATGATATATTGATTAGTTATCTTATTTCCAAAAGTTTTACAAAAGGTATATTTGATCATAATCATTTTATAAAATGAAATTCATAAGATGTTTAAGTTTTTCAAAACTATGTTCATGATTTTATTTTTGGATCTTCATGAAATTCTTTATGTATTGAGTTTTAAAATATGATGCAAAAGGTATTTGAAATGAGTATAATGGGTGAGCTAAAATTTATTCATAGATTTAAAATCTTTAAAAATAAGGAAGGTATTATTTTAAAACAAATTAAATATCCAAAACATATTCAAAAACGTTTTGTGTTGGATAACACTAAAAGTAGTGCTACTCCAATGTGTTCTACCTGTAAGTTAGTGAAGGTTCTGGGCGCAGTGAATGCTCCTGGGTGGATGTGCCCAGTTCGATTTTTTTCATTATCAATTATCAATCTGGGATCAATATGATGATAAAAACAAGTCTCTACGGATCGAATCATAGAGATAAACAAAGAATAAGAAATGTCCCAGAACAATAAAGGATTGATCATCACAGGTTGATTATAATGAAATTAATTAATTGACAAGAACTACCTTTTATGGAGTTATTTCTTTGTTGATATTTCTTATCACGTTCTGATGTGATTCGTCGTTGTGTCGCCAAATCCAAGAATATACTTCCTCTAGCGGTGATCCACATGTGCACCACATATCACTGGACGTCACCAAAGGATTATCCCGTTGCTAGCATGGAGAAACCTTTTCTTGTGTTTTCCCCCATAGATCGTCTTGATCCGATGGAGGAGGATCTCTCTCGGTCTTGAGAGCATTCATGGAGGAAGGAGTTCTTTTGGTCTAGAGAGAATTCTCTAAAATTGTTGTGCACACCAATTCTTTTGAAAGGAGTTGAGGTTTTGGGGATATTTTTAATCGGGTTTGAGGTTGTAGAGTTATGAAAATAAATAAATGTGTTACACATTTTAATTATTTTATTAACTCTTTTGAAAAACCCAATGTCGAATAATTAATTCCTTGACATGAACCAATGCTGATTATAATAAATATAATTTAATAAAACAATATTTCCTCAAAATACCGACTAGAAAGTATACACTGTGTGTAATAATAAATACACGGCGTGTAATTGTTTTTCATTAAAAACTACACAGCGTGAAATCATTAATACACGACTTGTACATGTTTCCAAAAATAAAAACAACACGGTGAGTGATCATTAATACATGACATGTACTTTTTTTCAATTTACACTTCCTCAAAAATTAAAACGATTTAGGCTTCCTTGAATAATTATTAAACCACTTATGAGAGTAATATTTATTCTACTTGAGAGACTTGGATACACATAGTGTGTGACCCTCTTGGCCTCTTTCTAATTAGTATTAGGAGGGATAGCCTAAAGTCCAAGATTTCTGTCTAGCAACAGGTCAAGGCACCCAAGAGAAATAATTTGATGTTGCATTGACGTGTCAGCTCATAAAAATGATTACTATGTAATTTAATCCCTTTGACTCAATATGTCATCAAGCAGGTTTCATGGCAGTGTCATAAACCTATATGCTTGACTTGTCATTCTTTGACTTCTAGAAATAAACTCGTCCTGACACCATCACCAAGGAATTTCTGTGATAGTTCTATTTCAATCAAAGGGCCTAAGATATCTACTTCCATAAATATGGAAGGGAAAAATCCTTCATTGACTTATCCATTAACAACATGTCATTCGTGACGCACCAAAGTACCTTGCTTCCTGCCAACTCTCTTCATGATGATTTTCATCAGAAAATCTAAGTGCATGAGTCATGACCTGAGTTAATGATAATCTTCTAGTCTATGGACCATTACACACGCTCGTAGATAGAAATGTATGACGACACCAATATATGCAGAATTGCTACCGGCGGGTCTGTTCTCATAATCTCCCATATTGGAGATTATCAAGTGTGAACTCCATGAGGGAGAGTCTCATCTTCTTACGAGTACTCGCACATGACGGTCTGTATACTATTTTTTCTATCATAGTATGTAATCCAACCGTAGAAATTTATTTAATAATATTGTTATAGCATTTCAATTTTCTCATCATAGTAGGGATCTTCCATGACCTTATCAATGCAAAAAATATTCAAGGACATTATTATATTACATTCATTCAGAACAATGAACAATATATAATAACTGTACATTCATGTAATCAAAGTACAAATAGTTGGTTCTCATGACACCAACCCTTAAAAACTCACACTTGGACTAGATCCAACTTCTTACGACTTTTAGTCCGCTAGACCTCACATGATGACCATGTTTCTACTGAGTCAAGGATTTAGTCAATGGGTCCACCACATTGTCTTCTGTGGAAATATTGCTCACTGCAACTTCACCTCTCTGAAAAAAATCCCTCAAGAGATGATACTTCTGAAGTATGTGCATTGTCTGCTGATGTGACCATGGCTCTTTTTCAAGTGCCACTACTGTAGTATTATCATAATAGAGTGTGATAGGATCTTTACTTCTCGGTAATACATCCAACTCAAAGAAGAAGCTTCACATCCATACTATTCTTTAGCTACATCAGAAGCTGTGATATACTTGGTATCGTCTGTAGAATCTGTGACCACACCTTTCTTTGAGATCTTCCAGCTCGCTGAACCTCCATTCAAACTGAAGATGTATCCAGTCTGTGAATTAAAATCATCTTGATTAGTCTGGAAACTAGCATCTATATGCCATTTGATGACTAGTTCCCCATCTCCTTCATAAACCAGGAACATATCCATAGTACGCCTTAGATACTTGAAAATAGTCTTGACTTCCGTCCAATGATGGTCTCATGGATCAACATGATATATGCCCGAAACATCTAGCCTTGTATATAGCATAGAATACATGAATGACCCAATCGCAGATGCTTAAGGAATCTTTTCCATTTTCTTTGTTTCCTCATGTGTCTAAGGTCACATTTTCTTGGAAAGATAAATGCCATGTGACACTTGCAATAATCTCCTATTGGTTTGTTCCATACTAAATCTCTTTAGTAATTTGTCAATGTAGGTACTTTGAATAAGGAACAACATTATCATGGATCTATAACGATGGATCTTGATCCCCAGAATATATGTTTCCTCGTCAAAGTCTTTCATTGAGAAAAATTTATCCAACCATGCCTTAACTAACTGTAATACAGGTACTTCATTTCCAATTAGTAATATGTCATCTACATATACTATTAGGAAAACGACTACACTTCCATTAAACCTTTTGTAGACACAAGCCTCAAATTCATTCATAACAAATCCAAATTCTGTTAGTGCTTCATCAAAACGAATTGTAACACCCCAAGCTTCCATGGTACACTTCTCATTGAATAATGCAATAGCTTGCATTGTACGCAACTTCGAGTTCTAACACACCGCAACTAATCAAAGTAGCCGTTATGAATAGTAATACCCACTTTTTGAAATTATATAAATTTTATATTTCAAAATGGACTTCATTTTTTTATTCGGAATATTGAAATTATCCTAAGTTGAATTTTTTGTAATTTTCTGAGAACTTCCAATTTTTTATGAATAGTGAAAAATACTTAAAACAAATTTTTTAATCAAAATAATTTATAGTGATAAAGTATACTATTTAGTGGTTTTAAAGTATAATTATAATATATTTTTACCATTTTATCCAATGTTGGTCATTAGAATTAATTTAACAATGAAATTTGACATAAACAATTGTCAATCTTTTGATATAAATTGTTTCTTAAAAACACGCTATTTTTTGTGATAATGGAAATTAATTATAAAATTAATTGATGCAACTTATATGTTTGTAATTTTGTAAAATATACACTTTATTTTTGAAATCGGAATATCAAATATTGCTTAGGGTGAATTTTTGGGATTTTTCTAATAAACTTCAATTTTTGATGAATAGTGAAACCACTAAGTGGTAGTTAAAAAACTGATTTTTCGTTTAAATGAAACATTACCACTTCTGTAATATGATTTTCAAAAATCCGACATACATGGTTGTCATTAAGATGTAAAATGTGGTTCAATGGGATGAAAATAATTTTTTGGTGAATAGTAGCTTTTAAGTTTAATTAATCGCGATTAAAGGTAATTAGTGAAATTTAAGGTAAAATGATATTATAAAAATAAGAAAATACCTTTACACATGTTCTACCCCTATTTTATGTGTCATGTCCGACCAAGAAAATCCATGGGTCAACTTGAGGACCCCATGGAGCCACTTTGGTAGGAAAATGACATAAATAACTTTTATTTAAAGTTAAAATAAAAATGTCACAAACATAAGTTGTTTTACTAAATTAATTTTGAAATGGGGTAATACAAGTCATATTTTTTACTATAAATATTAATTATAAATATAAAAAGATTTCCTACATCATGATATTTTTTTATAATTTTTAGACATTATATAAATTAAATTATTTATGACACCATGATGATGCAGCGATTACCTCATTAATTAACGATTTTAATAAAATGAAAAGATAATGTAAAATCAAAGTCTTAAAATTGTCCAAAGACTATTGGATGGGTATATATCGAACCCTTATCACCTTAGCCTCGAATTATATAAGTGTGGGACCTTTAGAATCCGAAAAGCATTGTATAATAATGTAAAATTTCTTTACATTTCAAGAGTGCCCCTCCTCTCCTCTTATAAAAGGCCCCCGCCTCTACCACCTTACTCACACTTTAAAAGCCTCTTGGCTCGGCCCACCTCTGCCCAAATACTCTCCCAACTTCCCTCCCTTACTCCTAGAAGCCTCACTTTGGGCAGAATTCTTCCCAAGGAAGCCTTTGGCTCAAATCAAAAAGAGTTACCCGATTTTAAGGTAATGTCTTCTCTTATGTTATTTTGTTTTATTTTTCCTCTCCAACCCCCTAAACTCTTTTTATTAATTTAATTTTTAACAACACTAGTATCCTAAATATACTAGGATGTTGTTATAAGAATTATTCTAGCTACACTTACACACACCTACATCTAATGGTCAAAGAACATACTATTTCTGTGGATGGCGAATTTCTTCCTCATGAAATGATGATTGTTCAACACTCATATAACACCTTCAAAGGTGGCCATTACGATGAAAATATTTTTATATAAGATATATATATTATGTTTTTTTCTTATGATTTTGTATTTTTCATTTATGGCATACCTTTATGGTTTCCATTATGGGTAAACGCGATATTTTCATTTTAGGAAGTGCGGACTACCGCCCCCTCAAAGTGATTTGAATCGTTAATTCCATATGTGGGATGTATAAAGGATTGAGTAAATGGTATTATACACTATATTATACTGGAATTATAATATACCATTAAATAATTATAAGTTCATTCCATTAAATATGAAATAGAAATGAATGTAGCGTTCATGCGTATGTACGGCTTACCGTCTCCATGAACGGTGCATTTCATTTCTTACCACTAAATGTTATGTAATATTATGAATGAATGTATATACTAGACATATATGAGATATATGATATCTATATCATGAATATAATTCTGGATATAATGGATATTTCACCACATGAACAACTTGTAATTATAAGAAGTCTATTTTTGACTCAAGTACCAAAGATCGACAAAACGACCGTTATTAACTTAAATAATTACATAATGTTCATAACATGGTAATAAGTGATATAAAAGGAATATAAAACTTGAAAAAGTTTCTTAAGAAATTATAAATTAACTCTAGTTTATTATTCAGGAGGTTAAAGAACGGTCGAGTCAAGACAGGACGCAAGGTAAGGGAATTTCTTAACCCAATTTCCATTCTTTGGGTTAATCTCCTACTTTCAAATTATGTCCTGATATTATTATGTACTATCTTTTATTTGTACTTTCTTTATGTGTACTTATATTGAATACACATAATAGATCTATTTTATTTTAAAAATGATCTTTGTAAGGACTTCGTCTCAATCTCCTTTCATTGAGGCATATTTGGTTTTATACACAACTTTCCTTTTATACGGTGTATAAACCCCTTTGACTTTTATGTTTATTCAAATGGTTTTCATTTCTAATTATATGATTTTTAATTGATTTAAAAAATGAGATATTTATCTCAAATATATGAAAATCCAGTGCAAATGTATACGTATTTAATGCAAGCATAAAAATGTTTTCAGAAAACCCGACTCTCGAGTGTGGTAGACAGGAAGGGATTGGGAGTGGACCCATCATGGCCTGCAATTAGTCGAGCAGTCTCAGAATTAGTTATTTTGTTTTCATAAGCTTGCATAATGTTTTTAGAAAAAAACCTGGAGTATATTTGAGCAATTTTAAATGTAAGTATATTCTAAAAAAATTGTCTCAGCAGGTCTCATGAGACAAACTATTGTCTTGGCACGAGGCCTTGACAAAATCTTATTTGTGGTCTTGCAACGAGGCCTTGAATACGTTGTTATGATAGTCTGGCATTATGCATTCCATCATTATGAATGTGGTTATTGATATTTCATTTTATTATTCGACCAGTAGAATATCCATGTGAATAAGTAAATGACATTATCTCATTTTACTTTTTCCATATTATGTTGAAGTTCATGTTTAAAAGGCTTTTGTTTTAGTTATACATTGCCTTAAATGTTAATGTGTATTTATGAAAGCTTCCGCAATATTGTTATCCTTACTGAGCATCTGAGCTCACCCCTTTCAATGTTTTAATATTTTCTAGGATGTGAAGAAGTATTGTATGAATGACCTGCAGGGATAGTTAGAAGAGGATATGAGTGTGGACTATGAAGACTTTGTTATTATAGTTTTTCTCTTTATGATTTAATGTAACATTTATGAAAGTATCTAGTGTTTCCAAGGCTAATAAACTAATCGGTCTTTCTAGACTTGATCTTTTGTGATCATGCCAATGTTACGAAGTAATGCACCAACTCTGGGTAGCTGGGGTCAGGGCATTACAGTTGGTATCAGAGGAAGTTTAGTACTAACCTTGGAAGCTAGATTTAGATAAACTCTGATTAGAGAACATAGACCAAAGATAGACTTTTAGGATTAGTATAGAAGAACTTCCTAGAATTTTGGCATTATAGAGGTTTTGTGAGTTTTCTGAGCAATACATCTCTTTCTGGATACGAGTAGGTAGAGGCGGCTTTGGCACAGATGTACCTTGGGGTAAAACCCAAAAACACCGCTTTGAGCTAGACTCGAACGGGAACTGGTGCATGACAACGGGCCTTGCTGCACTCTTGGTTACGACACTCTCGTGGGATATGCTTAGGATAATTCTCGTTTTCTTTACAAACCACTATGAAGGGTTATGAGTATATACTTCCCCAAAGAAATTTTTTTTATGATTATGGATTATATCCATAAATAGTTCAATTAGTGTTAAGTGTTTTACAAGTACGAAATTATGTATTTTGATTCATAAACTAATCTAGTTTATGCCATTGTTTAGAAATGGCGCCTAGTGGAAGGAATGGAAACTGTATCAATGAACGCACTCTGTGTAGGGATTGCCCTCCTACTCAAGATAATTATTTTGGAGCTGGAGATACAACTGGGGCTGATCAACTTATTACCATACTGGGACATCTCACTCAGGTTATGAATAATACCCTTACTCATATGGAGCACCCTGATCCGCAATGTGGAGGATCAATGTTAGACCTCTTTATGAGGCAACAACCGCCAACATTTAATGGGGGTACAAATCCATTAGTAGCAGAGCAATGGATAAACTCCTTAGAGAAAATATTCCACGCCTTGGGGAGTAGCGAAAGGGAGAAGGTTATCATGGCAGTTTACCGCCTCACTGGAGATGCCGATCAATGGTGGTAATTGATTCAAAATACAAAGGAAGATGAAGAAGTATCAAGTATGGAATGGAGAGAGTTCAAATATCTTTTCGTATAAAAATACTTTCCACATGACCATTGAGCAGATATGGAAAGGCAATTTCTGAGTCTGAGACAAAAGGAGGATGATAATGTCGCAAAGTATGAGGCCAACTTTACAAGGTTAGAGAGGTATGTTGCAGATTATATACATAACCCAAGAGGTAAGATTGATCGTTTACTTGATGGGTTAAATCCATTTCTTCGTCAAGCTTTAGTATCACAATCTTTCTCAACATACGAAGATATTGTCTCATGTGCTATCAGGACAGAAAAGGAATTCTCTAAGTCTTATGACAACAAAGTAAAGCAAGAGAAGAAGAGAACGGTGGAACAAGAGACAGATAAAGGGAAAAAAGGAAAGAAGGATTTTCCATTATGTGATAATTGTGGGAAGAATCACCCTGGTACTTGCCTAAAATGAATGGGAGTTTGTTACAAATGTGGAGAAAAAGGTCACCAGGCTCATGATTGTAAGGGAAAGAAAGAGGCTATCAATGTTGAATGCTACAATTGTAGGGAAATGGGTCATTATTCAAATGAATGTCCTAAGCATTAGGGAAACTTACCTCAGAAAAGGCCAAGGGATCAAGGACAATCTTATGATGTTACTACAGTTGAAGCAGAATAATTAATGTATTGGTGATTTTGGACTCATGGATTATATTCTGGTTATTAGAATAATGTGATATATATATAAGGATTGTACTATAGTACTTGTTGATTTCAGTAAGGTTTTAATATGATGAAGGTAATCATATTTTTAGTATGTGACAAAAAGAGAAACTTTAATTTGTTTGGGGAATCTGATGTTACAATTGATTTTGGAATTTAGAGACCTTTTAGAGAAAGTCTGGACAGAGGTATTTGGGATAACTATAAAGGTTGGAATGGATTAAGTTGAACTTTGGATAGTATTGTTTAAGGTTAAAACATTTATGAAGATTATTTTTGGAATATTATAATACTATAGTTTTAGGAAAAGGACAACCTGCAGGGTGGGGCATAACCCATCGCGTCAGACAAAGCTACAGGAATCGAACCCACAACCATAGTGCGGCAGGCCTTTATTACCTACCACTAGCCTACAGGAAGTCCTTGGTTATTAAAAAATATTTCTACTAATCTAAATGGTATGTTTTAATATTTGTAACCTTATACGATTAGGATAAATATAATATTTTTGAGTTCTATTATCTTTTTGAGTGAAAGATGAGTTTGGGGTAGAAATTAGTTGAATGTTGAAACTCTACTTGTCAAGAATAAATATATATACCAATATATTATTCTATGAATAAATTAATTTCTAAACTTTATTAAAGATATATTAAAATAAAAAATGTGTTATCATAATACCTTATGTCTTGTTGAACTGATAATATTTTAAAGCTTCAATGATTGAAGGCTTTGAGGCCCTCAATTTTACAATGGTTTTTCATTGATGACCTCAATCACTCCCTACAAATATTTATGTTTTTCCTCCAATTATATGTCTCTAATTGCCACCAATGTTCTCCTTATTAAGATCATAATTTGGTGGTGACTTTTTCATTTCCCTTTCCTTCTTATTAAGAGTAAATTTTATTAACCATATTTCCGATGTGGGTTTTTCACAAAGGTATTTTCTATTTTCAACCTTTTATTTTCAAAAAACATTTTCAAATTGCGAGGACGCAATTTATTGATGGAGGGGAGAATGTAACACCCCAAGCTTCCACGGTACACTTCTCTTTGAATAATGCAATAGCTTGCATTGTACGCAACTTCGAGTTCTAACACACCTCAACTAATCAAAGTAGTCGTTATGAATAGTAATACCCACTTTTTGAAATTATATACATTTTATATTTCAAAATGGACTTATTTTTTGTATTCAGAATATTGAAATTATCCTAAGTTGAATTTTTTGTAATTTTCTGAGAACTTCCAATTTTTTACGAATAGTGAAAAATACTTAAAACAACTTTTTTAATCAAAATAATTTATAGTGATAAATTATAATATTTGGTGGTTTTAAAGTATAATTATAATATATTTTTACCATTTTATCCAATGGTGGTCATTATAATTAATTTAACATTGAAATTGGATATAAACAATTGTCAATCTTTTGATATAAATTGTTTCTTAAAAACACGCTATTTGTTGTGACAGTGGGAATTAATTATAAAATTAATTAATGAAACATATATGTTTGGAATTTTGTAAAATAGAAATCATTTTTAAAATTGGAATATCAAATATAGCTTAGGGTGAATTTTTGGGATTTTTCTGAAAAACTTCAATTTTTGATGAATAGTGAAACCACTAAGTGGTAGTTAAAAAACTGATTTTTCGTTTAAATGAAACATTACCACTTCTGTGATTTGATTTCAAAAAATTATACATACATGTTTGTCATTAGGAAGTAAAATGTGGTTCAATGGGATGAAAATAATTTTATAGTGAATAGTAACTTTTAAGTTTAATTAATCGTGATTAAAGGTAATTAGTTAAAATTAAGGTAAAAATGATATTATAAAAATAAGAAAATACATCTACACATGTCCTACCCCTATTGGATGTGTCATGGCCGACCAAGAAAATCCATGGGTCAACTTGGGGACCCCATGGAGCCACTTTGGTAGGAAAATGACATAAATAACTTTTATTTAAAGTTAAAATAAAAATGTCACAAACATAAGTTGTTTTACTAAAGAAATTTTTAAATGGGGTTATAGACATCATATTTTTTACTATAAATATTCATTAGAAAGATAAATAGATTTCCTACATCATGATATATTTTTTATAATTTTTAGACATTATATAAATTAAATTATTTATGACACCATGATGATGCGGCGATTACCTCATTAATTAACGATTTTAATAAAATGAAAAGATAATGTAAACTCCAAGGATTAAACTTGTCCAAATACTATTGGATGGGTATATTTATAACCCTTATCACCTTATCCTTGAATTTTATATTTGTGGGACCTTTAGAATCCGAAAATCTTTGTATAATAATGTACAATTTCCTTACTTTCCAAGAGTGCCCCTCCTCTCCTCTTATAAAAGGCCCCCACCTCTACCACCTTACTCACAAATTCAAAGCCCTTTGGCACGGCCAAACTCTACCCAAATACTCTCCCAACATCCCTACCTTACTCCTAGAAGCCTCACTTTGGGCAGAATTCTTCCCAAGGAAGCCTTTGGCTCAAATCAAAAAGAGTTACCCGATTTTAAGGTAATGTCTTCTCTTATATTATTTTGTATTATTTTTTTTCTCCAACCCCCTAAACTCTTTTTATTCATTTAATTTGTAACAACACCAGTATCCTAAATATACTAGGATTTTGTTATAATAAGTATTCGATCTACACTTACACACACCTACATCTAATGGTTAAAGAACATACTGTTTCTATGGATGACGAATTTCTGCCTCACGAAACGATGATTGTTCAACACTCATATAACACCTTCAAAGGTGGACATTATGATGACACTATTTTTATATATGATATATATATTATTTTTTTGTTTTCCTTATGATTTTTTATTTTTCATTTATGGAATACCTGTATGGTTTCCATTATGGGTAAACGCGATATTTTCATTTTAGGAAGTGCGGACTACCGCCCCCTCAAAGTGATTTGAATCGTTAATGCCATATGTGGGATGTATAAAGGATGGAGTAAATGGTATTATACACTATATTATACTAGAATTATAATATACCTTTATATAATTATAATTTCATTCCATTAAATATTAAATAGAAATTAAAGTAGCATTCATGCGTACGTACGACTTACCGTCTCCATGAACAGTGTATTTCATTTCTTACCTCTAAATGTTATGTAATATTATGAATGAATGTATATACTGGATATATATGATATATATGATATCTATATCATGAATTTAATTCTGGATATAACGGATATTTCACCACATGAACAACTTGTAATTATAAGAAGTCTATTTTTGACTCAAGTACCAAAGATCGACAAAACGACCGTTATTAACTTAAATAATTACATAATGTTCATAACATTGTAATAAGTGATATAAAAGGAATAAAAAACTTGAAAAAGGTTCTTAAGCAATTATAAATTAAGTCTAGTTTATTATTTAGGAGGTTAAAGAACGGTCGAGTCAAGACAGGACGCAAGGTAAGGGAATTTCTTAACCCAATTTCCATTCTTTGGGTTAATCTCCTACTTTCAAATTATGTCCTGATATTATTATGTACTATCTTTTATTTTTACTTTCTTATTGTGTACTTATAGTGAATACACATAATAGATCTATTTTATTTTAAAAATTATCTTTGTAAAGACTTCGCCTCAATCTCCTTTCATTGAGGCATATTTGGTTTTATACACAACTTTCCTTTTATACGGTGTATAAACCCCTTTGACTTTTATGTTTATTCAAAAGGTTTTCTTTTATAATTATATGATTTTTAATTGATTTAAAAAATGAGATATTTCTCTCAAATATATGAAAATCCAGTGCAAATGTATACGTATTTAATGCAAGCTTAAAAATGTTTTCAAAAAACCCGACTCTCAAGTGTGGTAGACAAGAAGGGATTGGGCGTGGACCCATAATGGCCTGTAATTAGTCGAGCAGTCTCAGAATTAGTTATTTTGTTTTCAGATGCTTTCATAATGTTTTTAGAAAAACACTGGAGTATATTTGAGCAATTTTAAATGTAAGTATATTCTAAAAAAATTGTCTCGGCAGGTCTCATGAGACAAACTAGTGTCTTGGCACGAGGCCTTGACAAAATCTTATTTGTGGTCTTGGCACGAGGCCTTGACTACGTGGTTATGATAGTCTGGCATTATGAATTCCATCATTATAAAAGTGGTTATTTATATTGCATGTGATTATTCGACCAATAGAATATCCATGTGAATAAGTAAATGGCATTATCTCATTTTACTTTTTCCATATTATGTTGAAGTTCATGTTTAAAAGGATTTTGTTTTAGTTATACATTGCCTTAAATGTTAATGTTTATTTTTGAAAGCTTCCGCAATATTGTTATCCTTACTGAGCATCTGATCTCACCCCTTTCAATGTTTTAATATTTTCCAGGATGTGAAGAAGTATTGTATGAATGACCTGCAGGGATAGTCAGAAGAGGATATGAGTGTGGACTATGGAGACATTGTTATTATAATTTTTCACTTTATGATGTAATGTAACATTTATGAAAGTATCTAGTGTTTCCAAGGCTACTAAACTAATCGGTCTTTCGAGACTTGATCTTTTGTGATCATGCCAATGATACGAAGTAATGCACCAACTCTGGGTAGCTGGGGTCGGGGCGTTAGACGAATGTTCCATAACCTTGATTCTTGCTTTAATCCATTAATGGGTTTCTGCAACTTGCATACCTTGTTGGCATCCTTTGGAGTCACAAACCCTTTAGGTTGTGTCATATAGACATCTTCCTGGAGGTTCCCATTAAGGAATGCTGTTTTGACATCCATTTTCCAAGTTTCATAGTAATTGTATACGACAATGTCCAATATGATTCTGATGGACTTTAGCATCGCAATATGTGAAAAGGTTTCATCATAGTAAATTCCTTGGCATTGTCTAAAACATTTTGTAGTCGGTCATGCCTTATAGGGGATGACTTTCCCCTCCATGTCCAGTTCCTTCTTGAATACCCATTTATTACCAATAGGCATTACGTAAACTGGAGGATCTACCAAAATCCAGACGTGGTAATACTACATGGGATCCATTTCAAAATTCATGGCTTCTTGCCACTGGGTAGCATCTATGCCTTCAACTACTTCCTTATAGGTAATAGGATCATCATTGTCATCCAATAATGAGTCACTATCATCAGTGAAAATAAAACCATATCGTTCTAGTTCTCTCACCTCTCTTGTGCTCCAATGCAGTTCTTGTGTCTCTAGAATAGATTTTTCTTCAACGGGGATTTGTGGAATCTATTCTTGTACTAACACAAATGTATCCTGATCCTAGAATTCATTGAAGTCTATCTCTCTCCCACTATCTTTTTTGGAGATGTGCTCCCTCTGGAGGAATATGGAATTTCATGCCACTGTTACCTTTTTATCTGAGGGGTTTTATAGTTAATATCTCCTTTTTTTCTTTGGGATATCCTATAAAGATACACATTGTGCCTCGGGGTTCAATCTTGTTACCTAAAGAGGCCTTAAAAATACTTCGCTACCCCACACATGTAAATTGGATAACATGGTTCCACTACATAATTCATATGGAATACTATATATCGATTTAGTTGGTACTTGGTTTAGTATGTGTGATGTTGTTTGTAATGAATATCCCCAAAAGGATAATGGAAGACTCACATGACTCATCACTGATCTCACCATGTCCAACAGGGCGTGGTTCCTTCTTTTACTTACACCATTAAACTGAGGCTTGTATGGAGGAGTGAGTTGAGATATAATTCCAAACTCCCATAAGAAATCAATGAAGTCCCGATTAAGATATTCTCATCCTCTATTTGTGCAGAGTTTCTTAATCTTCTTACCAAGATGGTTTCAACTTCATTCTTGTATTCCTTGAACCAATGAAAAGAATCAAACTTTTACCTAATTAAGTAAATATATCCATATCTACTAAAATAATCATTAAATGTTATGAGTTACAAGAACCCACCCCTTGCTTCAATAGGAAATGGTCCACACACATATGTGTGAACTAATTATAGAAGGTCTTTATAACATTCACCTTTCCCACTAAATAGGGCTTCGGTCATTTTGACTTGTATATATGCATAAAATACACCAAGTGGTTTTAGTTCGAAAGAATCTAAAGAACCATCATGATGTAATTTTTTCAAAAGTTTCTCAATAACATGACCTAGTCGGAGATGCCAAAGTTGGGTGTGGTATGAGTCTTGTGAATTAAATTTGTTATCAATTTAAATTACACGGTTTGTGTAGTCTAACACATAAAGGCCATTATATAGATGTTCCCTACCAAAAAAAATGATATCTTTATAAAAGTGACAACATTAATTTCCAAACATGAAGATGAATACATCAGTATCTAATATGGATACTGAAATAATGATTTTAGTAATATAAAGAACATAATAACAACCCTTTAACACCAAGATCATTCCAGTTGGTAATGTGAGGTGGTAGTTCCCAATAGCTACAACATCATGTCTGGCTCCATTGGATGCTCGTAGATCTACCTCTCTTCGATCAATCTTCTTGAATATAATTGGTTCCTGTATTGAGATACATATATGAGAACCACAAGATGTATCTAATACCCAATTTGTAGAAATATATAGATTGCATTTGATGAAAAACACACCTAAAGCTTACACTTTCTTCCTTGGCTGGGTGCATATTTTCTTCCAGTAGCCATTCATGCCACATGCAAAACAAACTGCATCTTGTTCTCCTGCCTCCCCTTTGATCTTCCTTCTCTTGGAAGGCCTTGATGGGGCTTTGGGCTTAAATATCGTAACCTTCCCTTTCCTTTTATCCACTATAAGGACATAAGGCGTTTCCAACATTATATCATTCTCCACTTGGCGAATAAGGATATGAAGATCAGATAGATACTTCTCAATGTTGTTTACGTTGAAATTTACAACAAATTTAGAAAACCTCTGTGGGATTGATTCAAGAATGAGATCGGTACCTAGTTCTTAGGGGAGTTTAAACCATAGAACCACCATGTGATCAATGTAGCCAATGAGCTTTACTACATGTGCCCCAGCTGGGGCACACTCTCCAAGATTTCACTGAAATAGAGCCTTGGAGATCTCAATCTGTTCATGTCTTGCTCTCTCCTTGTATAGACCATGGAGGTGCTCGATCATGCTATAGGAATCCATGTCTCCATGAGACATCAAGAGCTCACTAGACATTGATGACATCATCAAACATTGAACACCGAGTGCATCATTCAAATGTTGATCAAAGACCATGAAATCTTCATCACTCGCCCCTTGGGAAGGTGAATCCGGAAGTGAGGACTCCTTCACATAAAACATTCATTAATGGCGTAGGATAACATGAAGGTTCCTAAACCATTCCTGAAATTTACTACCGGTGAAGATATTGTCTTTATCCAGAATTGATCGTAGGGAAAATGTAGTTGAAGAGTTTTTCATATTGATTCTAGAAATTAGAATAGAAGATTTATCAGTACTTTCTTGATTACATTTTTTTAGAAATAAAAAAAAACTTTATTAAGTCTCCCACTATTTTATCAAGTCCCAATGGCCCTCACCATTGAACATGGAATGTGCAGTTTATTTGAAATTATAGTGGTGAGGATCCATATTTCCCTTTGTATAACCCCTATAAGGGTTGGTCAAGCTGTTAGAAGGTATTTAGGTATGCAGGTCTTTTCTAAATGTGAGTTTACAGTTCATTGAACTATTGAGTGGACTCCCTAATCCTGAAATTCTGACATGGATTTCCTCAACACATGCCCCCAATATTACAACAATTCTAGCAAGGGATAATTATCTTGATGTAATATGGTTCAATCAACTCGAAACAATTCATAAGGTATTACTTTATAAAAGTAAATTTCCCAATAAGGGTTGGTCAAACACATAGTTTTATTGAGTCTTTCTGTTAATCATATAACAGAAGGCTTAGTCTGACTTAATATGGTATTTGAGGGATTTTAATCATTTATGAGTTGTTGACACTCCTTAAAAATATTAAAATAGTATAATGGAAACATCAACAAATACTCTCAAACTCTACGCAATGTATTATCATCCAGAAAATTCGCGAGCGATCTACGCGGCCATGCTTCGAGAGAGAGCTCCGTAGTCCAGTTCGCGAGAGAGTTATGCGGCCATGCCTCGTGAAATAGCTACGCATCCAAACTACATGTTAGATGATTTGGGATTCCTATACACAGTGCACCTGTGCGGTGGAGCTACGTGGCATACCTGCATGAGAAACGTTTCTTCAGCCAGGCCCATTGGTGCCTATAAATATGACCCTTGGGCTCCCCATTTTCGGACTGAAAAAAAGTGAAAGATTCTCAGAAGCTCCCATTGCATATCTCTTTCACCTAGATCTCTCAAATTGTATCAGGTAGTTCTCTAAACTACAAAATAAGGTATAGTAAAAGGGGATAGGCATGTTCTGAAGTTCATCACATTCTCTTCAGTCCACATCTATACCTACGCGTTATACCTGTGCAACACACCTGCTTACCATACCTGCGCAATAGGGCAACGCGAGGTACATACACAACACATTTGCGCGAATTACCTATGCGACCAGTTCAAATACCATTTGAATCCATTCATAGTGGGGTATCTCTTTATTTGGTTCTCTTAATGGAAAGGGGCTAAGATGAAACCTCCCAAAAAATCTCATGACTTCTCAACCCTTGGGGTAACGCACATCAGTGTGTCTCCAATTTGGGTTTGTATTTCCACAGTCAGAGGTTTCCCAAATTTTTTTCAAATTGGGGTTAAGATTTATGGGATGTTTGTGGGTTTGTATATTCGCAGTCACATGGAATTTTCTCCTAGAAATAATGTTGGGAAGTTCCCAGTTTGGATGATAGTGGGCTTCCGGCCTCTCCCTTTTCAAAGAGGTCACCCGGGACCTCAGTTATCTGGTAGGGAAGGTAGAATTCACAATTTTCATTCCATGAAAGTATAAGAGAAGTCTCCCACCCCTACCAGTACCAATTTCAGTACATCCAGCCTATTATAAGCCCCTCACCTTCACCCCTTCTTCCTTACATTGGACCCTTGGCCAATGTAAATAGAATAGAGGGAAGGCTCATCTTCCCACCCTATTCTATTATCGAGACGCTCTCTTCCATAAACGTGGATGAAGAATTTGGAAGTGTGAAGTGTCATTGTTGAATCTTTCACATCCTATTGTTTCTCACACCTATCATGACTCACGTGGGATTAGAGATGTGTGATGATTAGAACATGTGAACAACCAATCATTGGAAGGAACTATGAGAACTCTGATTCCTATTCAAACCAGGATACATTGAATGATCATTCAGAGCTAGAGCTCACTGGATATCCTCTTTAAGAATCCAACCCTAATTCCCCCAATTTGGGCATCCTCTTTAGGAAATAATCCCCAATTTCAATCCTAAAAACATCAATGAATCATTTTCATGATGCAAGCCCAAAATAATTTCTCTCAGAGACCATACTATCATATGAGATTCATCGAACTACGTGGTATTTGATTACTATGCATATGGGGTACATAGGAAGCCTCCTTTAGGTTCAAACCCAATACTTAAAATCAACCCTTTATCATTGAACCATATTCGCAAAAGGGTATGATCTTAATTGTAAACCCATATCCATCCCAGAAACCCTTGTCATTTCCATGTTCCAAGGGGTGTTTTTAACATAAGTCCCATACTATGTTGTAACTACAAACCTTCCACTTAGAGGTCCTTATAACATGACCGTAAAAGGTATGATGTGTCCCACTAAGAGTCACCGAACTACGAGGGTTCTGATTCCTTTCACAATGATACGTAAGTATCTCATTTTATGAGCAAGATCCCAAGATCAAAACTGTAACACCCGAGACTTTTATAAGAAATATTTTGTTTTTATTTTATATAAATCATCAAAGGAATCTTTCACTACACACAACACTATCATGGATTTCTTTACACATAATCGCGACCATCCTTGATAGCTTGCGTCATACGCAATACCGAGTTTCACTAAACAACGATATGCTATTAAAATATTATTAAAACTAGCCGTTATGAATAGTAATAACTACTTTTTGAAATTTTTTAAATTTTGTTTTTCAAAATGGACTTCATTTTTGGATTCGGAATATCGAAATTATCCTAGGGTGAAATTTTGGTATTTTTCAGGAAACTTTCAATTTTTTATGAATAGTGATAACACTGGGTTACTATTTAAAAACCGAATTTTTATTTAAATAATATTTTATTTTATTTAAATTTATTTTAGGTCAAAATTGATACATAATACCTATATAAGTTCAATTTAATTAATTGGAGTAATTTTATAATAATTTTAGATATATAAAAATTTTATTGAACTTTTCACCGTCTTTTACCCACCTCCTAGGAGAATTTTCAAATTTACATAAAACTTAATTTTACCACTTCTGTGAGTGGAATTTCAAAAATCCGAGAGATACGGTTTATTTCAGTAAGTAAAATTTTGTTCAATGAGATGAAAGTAATTTTTGGTAAATAGAAACTTTTTACTTTTATTTACCACGGTTAAAAGTAAATAGGGTAATTAAGGGTAAAAATGATATTATTATTACCCTAAAACATGTCCTAATTCTATTTGATAAGTTTAATTCGACCAAAAACAACTTTAGGAATAAAATATAACCATTTAGTCCCACTTGGATTAGATTAGGACATTTATCATTAATTTATTTAAAGAAGGGTTAAAATAGTTAAAATCAAAGTTTAATAAGTAAATAATTTTTAATATAGGGTTATACATAAGATACATTCGACTATAAATATTCATTAGAAATCTAAAAAACATTCATACATAATGGTATTTTATTTGTAATTTTTAGACATTAAATATTATAATTTATTTATGACACAATGATGATGCAGTAATTATCTTACTAATGAAATATTGACATAATTGATGTTATAAATACTTAAATAAATTTAATTTGAGACTTTTGATGAATTCCACTAATGTTCTAGGTAAATATGACATGTTAGTATTGATTTAATTAACTTTTTTTTGTCTAATCGTTCTGTTATAATTTTCACAAAAATCAATTACTAAATAGTGTCAAAATTGACTTAAAATAGTTTATAAAACAAATATTATATTATTAATTGTTATTTTATTCCTAAAAATATATGGTTCTGCCAAATGACTTAGATAAGGTTATATATATTAATAATAAACAACTTGGGGTTCTTTTGTCTTGTTATAGTTAGTTTATTAACCTTATAGTGTAAGAACACAAAAAGACACAGTAAAAGTAAAATTATATAACTTAAAGATAAATCTAAATGATAAGGTTACAATAGTAAACTAAACTTGTCAAAATTCTATTTGATGAGATTATTTCGACCCATACCCACCTTAGCTTCGAAATAAATCAATTTAGAGCTATTTAAAACCGAATATGTCTTTATAATAAAATAATATTTTTAGTTTTTCCAAAGGTGCCCCTCTCCTCCTTTATAAAAGGAAACCTCCTCCCTCTCTTCCTCACACCACATTGAGCCTTCAAGCTCGGCCAAACCCTGAAAATTTCTCCTCTCAACTTCCCTAAAAACATCCTAGAGGTCCTGGTCTTCTTCAAAGACCAATTTTGGTGCCCTAAAAAGAGGTCTCAAAGAGGCGCTTCAAAGAAGAGGTAATGTCCGTTACCGATTCTTTCAACTTTACTTCTTCTTCCACTTCTTCTTCTTTAGTTGTTTCATTATGAATTAATAACATAAGTATCAATCATATACTGATATGTTATTATAAGTATGAAACAACCCTATTTCACTATCTATCCATCCTACAGAAAACAAAATCACCGTGTATGCGTACGTACGTAATATCGTCTCCATGCCGTGGTGTAATCTATTTTCCACCACCACCTTACTTGGATGGGTATAATAGTGTAAAGAATGAATATATATGATTATTGTAATGTTATATTGATTCTTAAATAGTATACATACACTCCAATACAATTCCATGATCATGGGAATGATATCATCGCTCGTGCGTACGTACGGAATACCGTCTCCACGATGTGATGTGACTCGTTCTACATGATTTCCATTGAATAATGATTACATAAATTAATTGAGTGAATAAATTTGATATATATTACACTAATACAATTCTGTAAATGTGGTATCTATATCCTAAAAATAAGAATAATAATTTATTCGACAAAACATGCATAAGAACAAAAAGTAATAAACACCTGAATAACAAGTAGCAATGAAATATTACTAATAATAAGCTAAAAATATGACCATATATGATATAACAACAATGCGTATGATTCTGGAATAATTTAATGACATTATTTAAATAATTATACTGGAGGTTCAGACACTTACGAGGAAAATGCAACCTAAGGTAAGGGAAATATCCAAATCACATTTTTATCCAAGATTGTTTATACTTTGGAATTTACTGGGATATATTTTATCATCCGCATCCATGTTTCCTAAATATGTAATATTATGTCCATCCACCTACGATTTTTTAAATACAATTTTACCCTTTGGTGAGTTTTTAGTAAAAGATATGAAAGGAATCTTTTGTTGTTTTTTGTACGAGGTACTTTTTGACTTTTTCGAAAAAAGTACGAGAATAATGTTTTTTTAACTTATAAATCATGAATGGATTTTTAAAACATTATTTCCAAGAAGCTTCCTTTACAAGTTTTCACATTTATTTTTAATCAAATTATTTTAGTTTAAAATTGTATGACATGTTAAGAAAGGAAAAGTGTTTTTGAAGTAGAAAGGATATTTTCCGCAAGAATGGAGTTCATGTGTTTTATCAAAATCATTCTCCATATAAGATAATATAGGGTTCTATTTCTATCCATATTATTACATTTATTTGATTATGTTGTGATGGAATTATTTTTATGAATTTCATTATCTTATATGAATTGTTTTATGATGTCACGATGTTTAAGAATCCCATTTTTATTACATGGGTTATGCAATGATGTAGGATTTATGATTTTGTGGCACACATAAGAATGGTATCATTATGAGATGGGTGAGACCTATATCTCCCTCCAATGAATTGGTTAAAGATTTATATCTAATGAGATAGATGTCGCTGGAAGGGCAGGCTAAACCGGTTCAGTGAAATAGGACTGAAACGATGAATGAACTCAAATCAGAAATGGACTTTGTCCACTAAGATAGTATTGTAAATGAGTCATGACTAATAATAAATGATTATCTATGATTATGTGTGTATGCAACAAAGATTCATGTTTTAATTTATGATTATTGTGATTAAATTTCACTACCAGGATTTATCACATGTTATGAAATTATGATCTCTTTTGCAGGGTAAGATTTCAAAAATGTTATGTTCTTATGAATATGATGTGATTGATATTTCTTTTGTTTACCCTTACTGAGCATTTGAGCTCACCCTTTTGTATGTTTTATTTCCCCAGGTTAGGAAGTAGGTTATTAAGTAAGATATACCAAAAGGGACTATAGATAGGATGAAATAAATGGGAGACAGTGTAGACGCATTATAAACCAGTTGTTTATGTTTCCTAGTTTCTAAAGACACTATGCATATTCGGTCCATTCATGGTTTTGTTATATGTTGTAATAAGTTTACTTCAATTTTGATGTACTAACAATGTGTATAAAGTATGGGTCGTTATAGTTGGTATCAGAGGAAAGGTATAGTAAACCTTTGGAAGCTAGGATGTGAAAGCCTTAGTAAGAAACCTAAGGATATGTCTAAGAAAAGAACACAATCTTAGTGTTTTATAAATGGCCATGAACAACCTATGATAAGACCTTAAGTGTGAAATTTTATTCATGATTATGTGGTTTTCCTATTATAATTAGTTTTGCTCACACTATTCTTCTTGGTTTTAGTCAATGGATGGAACCTGAAGAAACCATGTTAATGCGGAATGCGACGGGCAATGCAATGATTTTCCCCCTGAGCAACCAAACGTTATGGGAGCTGGAATGAAAAATCTTGTAGCCATGCTCACACAACTTTCTCAAGCTATGAATCATGAAGGAATTCCAAAAAATCAAAGGATGGAGCAACATTCTGTTGAATCCTTCATAAGGAAGCATCCACCTTCATTCAGCGGGTCTTCTGATCCATTAGTGGCTGAACAATGGATCAGTACCACTGAAAAGATATTTTCAGTTCTTCAATGTTCTGAACATGATAAATTCATCTTAGAAGTTTATTGTTTGGAAGGTGAAGCTGATCAATGGTTTAATCTTATTAAGAATACGAGGAAAAGGGATGAAATTGAGTCCATGGAATGGGACGAGTTCAAGAACTTATTTTTCAATAAGTACATCCCTCGTATTCTTCGAACAATGATGGAGAAGGAGTTTCTTGAGCTGAAGCAAAAGGATGATGAATCTGTTGTTACCTATGAATAAAATTTTAAAAGACTTTCAATGTACTCTTCTGGTATTATTATCCAAACCGAGAGTAAGATCGATTGTTTTGTTAGTGGCATAAAACGAAGTCTTCAAAAGGCGTTAGCCATAAGGTACTTTAATAGCTACGAGGAAATCGTTCGATGTGCTCTCAAGGTGAGATGGATATTGGTGTAACCCATTAGTCACATGGGTTTGATAAGAAGAGAAAAATGGAATTCAAAAGAAAATCTAAATACCACACTGAAAAGAAGATGAGTTTTCCCTTATCCTAAAAGTGTGGGAAAAAACATTGATGAAATTGTCTTAAGGGGACAAGAAAATGTTATAAGTGTGGAAAAGTAGATCGGGAAATTGAATGTCGAAATAATGGGAAGAAGATGTCTAATGATGCAAAAAAGTAAGGGATACATAGAATAAACCTACTACACTTCAATGTTTCAAGTGCAAGGAGATGGGGAATTATGCCAATCAATGCCCAAATCCAAGGGTTGATAATGATGATCGACGTCAACAAACACTTAAGGCCAAAGACAATGGAAATTCACATGCAATTACTATCGGTGATGTGGAGTACGACAATGAAGTGGTGAGAGGTACACTTACCATCCACTCTAAAGTAGAAAATGTTTTATTTGATTCTGGATCCACCCAATCTTTTATTTCTGAAGAATTTTTTAAGGGTATCACCGTATTACCTCAACAATTAGATGTTGTGTTGGCTGTGACGACTCCTAATGGCACAACAGTCGCATCAAAAGTTTACAATTCTTCTCAGATTGATGTTTGTGGGAAAGTGCTTCCTGCAAATCTTGTGATCCTTCCTATAGTAGAATTTGATGTGATTCTTGGCATGGATTGGCTTTCTTTATATGGATCTCATATAAATTGCCAAATAAGGGAAGTCACATTTGATATTCCAGATCAATCTATGATCATCTATCGATGCAAGGATGAACATAACCTTCTAGTGGAAATTTCATCCATCTTATGGGTCTTGATTCCACTAAATAAAGGTTATTTATCTCAAATGGTTGGAGAGAAACTCACGAATAATAATATGCCCATTGTACGGGAATTTTAAGATGACTTTTCGGAGGAATTTCCAGGTCTTCCACCAAATCGTGAAGTTGAGTTTTCAATAGAACTCGTACCGGGTGCTTTGCCTATTTCAAAGACTCCTTATAGAATGGCCCCAATTGAGTTGTAGGAATTGAAGAAGAAAATCCAAGAGAATATTGAAAAGGGATTCATACGCCCTAGTGAGTCACCTTGGGGAGCACTTGCTCTGTTTGTTAAGAAGAAAGATGGATCAATGAGACTCTGTATTGATTATCGAGAACTTAACAAGATCTGTATCAAGAATAAATATCCTCTCCCATGTATTGATTACTTATTTGACCAACTACGCAGAGCTCACTACTTTTCCAAGATTGATCTTCGTTCAGGGTATCATCAATTAAGGGTCAAAAGGGAGGATATACCAATGGAAGCTTTCTGTACAAGGTATGGACACTATGAATTTATAGTGATGCCATTTGGTCTTACTAATGCCCCTACTATCTTCATGGATCTGATGAATAGAGTCTTTAGATACTATCTTGATCAGTTTGTGGTAGTCTTTATAGATGATATTCTTGTCTATTCAAAGAGCAAGGAAGAACATGAAGATCACTTGAGAATTGTATTAAAGACCCTAAGAAAGGAGAATCTTTATGCCAAATTTACCATGTGTGAATTTTGGCTTCAAAAAGTTGCATTTTTGGGTCACATAATTTCAAAAGAGGGGATATCTGTGGATCCAACAAAAACAGAGGTTATCAAAAGATGGTCGAGACCAACAACAGTAACCGAGATCTGAGGTTTTCTTGGTTTGGCTGGATATTATAGACATTTTGTGAAATATTTTTCACGATTATCTAATCCACTCACAAAGCTGACTCGGAAAGGAGTTAAGTTTGTTTGGACAGAGGAATTTGAAGAGAATTTTGAGGAGTTGAAAAGAAGGTTATCTAGTGCACCTCTGCTCACATTGCCATGTAGTGGAGAAAGGTTTGTGATTTATAGTGATGCATCCAAGAAGGGATTGGGGTGTGTTCTTATGCAAAATGATATGTTGATATCTTATGACTCACGACAGTTGAAAATCCATGAGCAAAATTACCCAACTCATGATTTGGAGTTAGCTGCGGTAATCTTTGCATTAAAGATTTGGAGGCATTATCTTTATGGAGAAAGGTGTGATATTTATACTGATCATAAAAGTTTAAAGTATATTTTCACACAAAAGGAGTTGAATATGCTCCAAAGAAGATGGTTGGAGCTGATTAAGGATTACGTCTTCTCAATTCATTACCACCCTGGGAAAGAAAACATGGTGGCAGACACATTAAGTCGACAAGACCATGCCAGTTTATCCATGATGAGGATCACAAAAGATCCAATATTTATGGATATAAAAAGGATGGATCATGGAATTATAATGAAAGGGGAAAATTGTATCTTTCTCAAATGAATGTTCAACCATCTATACATGTGAAGATTCAAGAGGCACAGAAAGAAGATGTCGAGTTACAAATGAAGGTTAGAAATTTTCCTGAATTCTATCTTGATTATGATGGGATAATAAAGTTTAGGAATTGGTTTTGTGTTCCTCCCATCCCCAAATTAAAGAAGGAGCTGCTGGATGAGGCTCATAGTTCATCATTCTCTATTCATCCTGGAAGCACGAAGATTTATAGGGACCTGAAAGAGTACTTGTGGTTGGATGGAATGAAAAGGGATGTTGCTGAATATGTCTCTTGATGCATGGTTTTTCAACAAGTTAAAACTAAGAGACAGAAGTCTAAGGGGATGTTATAAATATTACCCATACCCGAATGGAAATGGGAAAACATCACTATGGACTTTGTCACAGGACTTACTAAAACATCCAAAGCCAATAATGCTATCTGGGTCATAGTTGATCGTCTTACAAAGTCTGCACACTTCATTTCTATTGTAGACGATTTCTCTATGGATCATCTTGCCAGGATATATATAAAAAAAGTGGTAAGATTGCATGGAGTACCACATTCTATTATATGTGATTGGGAGCTAAGGATTACCTCAATGTTCTGGTGAAGTCTTGAGCATACTCTGGATACAGTTTTGAGTTTCAGCACTGCTTATCATCCTCAGACAGACGGTCAGTCGGAGAGGACAATTCAAGCTCTAGAAGATATATGTTGAGAGCTTGCTCTATAGATTTCAAAGGTGGTTGGTATCAACACCTACCTTTAGTGGAATTTTCTTATAATAATATCTTTCACTCCAGTATTCAGATGGCTCCTTATGAAGCTCTCTATGGAACGAAATGCAAGACTCCAACTTGTTGGGATGATGTTGGGGAAAGAAAGCTATTAGGACCTGATCTTTTTGATGAGATGGCAGAAAAGGTCAGATCTATTCAACAACAAATAAGAGCATCTCAGAGTCGAAAAAAAGTTATGGAAACAACTGAAGAAAAGAATTAGAGTTTGAAGTGGGTGATAAAGTGTTCTTATGAATATATCTTTGGAAGAGAGTAATGAGATTTGGAAATAAGGGAATGTTGAGCCCTAGGTATATCGGTCATTTCGAAATACTGGATCGTGTTGGGAGGGTAGCTTACCAATTGGCGCTTCCACCGAATCTCTCTCAAGTTCACGATGTGTTCCATGTATCTCTCCTGAGAAAGTACATACCTGATCCTTCACATGTACGCAGCTCAGAAGTTGTACCACTGGAACAAGATCTTTCTTTTGAAGAACAGCTGATAGAGATTCTCGATCGTAGTGAAAAAGTCCTACGGAACAAGACCACTCGCTTGGTGAAAGTTTAATGGAGGAACCACCAATTAGAAGAAGCTACATGGGAGCTTAAGGATATGATGAGGGAGAGGTATCCTCATCTGTTTGTTAAATGTGATGAATTTTGAGGGAGAAATTCATTTTAAGGGTGGTAGAATGTAACACCCAAGACATTTATAAGAAATGTTTTTTTTATTTTATATAAATCATCAAAGGAATCTTTCACTACACACAACACTAGCTTGGCATGCTTTACACGCAATCACGACCTTCCTTGATAGCTTTCATCGTACGCAATACCGAGTTTCACTAAACAACGATATGCTATTAAAATATTATTAAAACTAGCCGTTATGAATAGTAATAACCACTTTTTTAAATATTTTAAATTTTATTTTTCAAAATGGACTTCATTTTTGGATTTGGAATATCGAAATTAGCCTAGGGTGAAATTTTGGTATTTTTCTGAAAACATTCAATTTTTGATGAATAGTGAAAACACTGGGTTACTATTTAAAAACAAACTTTTTATTTAAATAATTATTTATTTTATTTAAATTTATTTTAGGTCAAAATGGATACATAATACCTATATAAGTTCAATGTAATTCATTGGAGTAATTTTATAATAATTTTAGATATATAAAAATTTTATTGAACTTTTCACCGTCTTTTACCCACCTCCTAGGAGAATTTCTATATTTACATAAAAGTTAATTTTACCGCTTCTGTGAGTGGAATTTCAAAAAATCTGAGACACACAGTTGATATCGGTAAGTAAAATGTGGTTCAATGAGATGAAAATAATTTTTGGTGAATAGTAACTTTTTACTTTTATTTACCACGGTTAAAGTAAATAGGGTAATTAAGGGTAAAAATGAAATTATTATTACGCTAAAACATGTATTAATTCTATTGGATAAATTTAATTCGACCAAAAACAACCTTATGAGTAAAATATGACCATTTAGGCGCACTTGGATTAGATTAGGACATTTATTATTAATTTATTTGAAGAAGGGTTAAAATAGTTAAAATCAAAGTTTAATAAGTAAATAATTTTTAATATAGGGTTATACATAAGATAAATTCGACTATAATTATTCATTAGAAATCTAAAGAGCTTTCCTACATAATATTAGTTTAGTTGTAATTTTTAGACATTAAATATTTAATTTACTTATGATACAAAGATGCTGTAGTAATTATCTTATTAATGAAATATTGACACAATTGATGTTATAAATATCCAAATAAATGTAATTTGAGACTTTTTATGAATTACACTAATTTTATAGGTTAATATGACATGTTAGTATTTATTTAATTAACTTTATTATAACTAAACGTTCTGTTATGATTTTTACAAAAATCAATATCTAAATAGTGTCAAAATTGACATAAAATAGTTTTTAAAATAAATATTATATTATTAATTGTTATTTTATTCCAAAAAATATATGGTTCGGCCAAATGACTTATATAAGGTTATATATATTAATAATAAATAGTTTGGGGTTCTTTTGGCTTGTTATATTAATTTTATTAACCTTATAGTGTAAGAACACAAAAAGACATGGTAAAAGTAGAATTATCTAACTTAAAGTTAAATCTAAATGATAAGGTTAAAATAGTGAACTAAACTTGTCAAAATTCTATTGGATGAGATTATTTCGACCCATCCCCACCTTATCTTCGAAATAAATCAATTTGGAGCTATTTAAAACCGAATATGGCTTTATAATAAAATAATATTTTTAGTTTTTCCAAAGGTGCCCCTCTCCTCCCTTATAAAAGGGCACCTCCTCCCTCTCTTCCTCAAACCACATTGAGCCTTCATGATCGGCCAAAACCTGCCAATTTCTCCTCTACACTTCCCTATAAACATCCTAGAGGTCCTGGTATTCTTCAAATACTAATTTAGGTGCCCTAAAAGAAGGTCTCAAAGAGGCGCTTCAAAGAAGAGGTAATGTCTATTACCGATTCTTTCAACTTTATTTCTTCTTCCACTTCTTATTCATTAGTTGTTTCATTATTAATTAATAACAACAGTATCAAAAATATAATGATATGTTATTATAAGTATGAAACAACCCTATTTCACCATCTATCCATCCTACAGAAAATGAAATCACCGCGCGTGCGTACGTACGGAATACCGTCTCCACGTCGTGGTGTAATCTATTTTCCACCACCACCTTACTTGGATGGGTATAATGGTGTAAATAATGAATATATATGATTATTGTAAAGTTATATTTATTCTGAAATAGTATACATACACTCCAATACAATTCCACGATCATGGGAACGATATCATCACTCGTGCGTACGTACGGAATACCGTCTCCACAATGTAATGTGACTCGTTCTACATGATTTTCATTGCATAATGATTACATAAATGAATTGAGTGAATAAATATGATATATATTACACTAATACCATTCTGTAAATGAGGTATCCATAACCTAAAAAGAAGAATAAGAATTTATTCGACAAAACACGCATAAGAACAAAAAGTAATAAACACCCGAATAACAAGTAGAAATGAAATATTACTAATAATAAGCTAAGAATATGACCATAAATGATATAATAACAATGATAATGATTCTGTAATAAGTCAATGACATTATTTAAATCATTATACAGGAGGTTCGGACACTTAAGAAGCAAATCAGACCTAAGGTAATGGAAATATCACAATCTCATTATATCCGAGATTGTTTATACTTTGGAATTTACTGGGGTGTATTTTATCATCCGCATCCATGTTTCCTCAATATGTAATATTATTTCCATCCACCTAAAATTTTTTATATCCAATTTTACCCTTCAGTGAGTTTTTAGTAAAAGATATGAAAGGAAGCTTTTGTCATTTTTCGTACGAGCTACTTTTTGACTTTTCCGAAAAAAAGTATGAGAAGAATGTTTTTTTAACTTATACGAAATGAATGGATTTTTAAAACATTATTTCCAAGAAGCATCCTTTACAAGTTTTCAAGTGTATTTTTAATCAACTTATTTTATTTTAGAATTGTATGACATGATAAGAAAGGAAAAGTGTTTTTGATGTAGAAAGGATATTTTCCTCAAGAATGGAGCTCAATTGTTTTATCAAAATTATTTTCCATCTAAGATAATATAAGGTTCTGTTTCTACCCCTATTATTACATTGATTTGAATATTTTGTGATGGAATTATTTTTATGAATTCCTTTATCTTATATGAATTTTTTTATGATTTCACGATGTTTAAGAATCCCATTTTTATTACATGGGTTATGAAATGATGTATGATTTATGATATTTTGGCACACATAAGAATGGTATCATTATGAGATGGGTGGGACCTATATCTACCTCCAATGCATTGGGTAAATATTTTTATCTCATGAGATAGACATGGATGGAACGGCATGTTAAACCGGTTCAGTGAAACAGGACCGAAACGAGGAATTAACTCAGTTCAGAAATGGACTTTGTCCCCTAAGATAGTCTTGGAAATGAGTCTTGACTAATAACAAATGATTCTCTATGATTATGTGTGTATTACAAAAAGCTTCATGTTTTAAGTTATTATTATTGTGATTACATTTCCCTACCATGATTTATCCCATGTTATGAAATTATGATCTCTTTTATAGGGTAAGATTTCTAAAATGTTAGGTTCTTATGAATATGATGTGATTGATATTTCTTTTGTTTACCCTTACTGAGCATTTGAGATCACCCTTTTGTATGTTTTCTTTCCCCAGGATAGGAAGAAGGTTATTAAGTAAGATATTCCAAAAGGGACTATAGATATGATGAAATAAATGGGAGACAGTGTAGACGCATTATGAACCAGTTGTTTGTGTTTCCTAGTTTCTAAAGACACTATACCTATACGGTCCTTTCATGGTTTTGTTATATGTTGTAATAATTTTACTTCAATTTTGATGTACTAACAATTTATGTAATGTATTGGTCATTATAAAAACAAAACATCATCTCCCTAGATGAAAATAAACTCCAGAGTTCCCCACTGAGTGGCTTTAAAAACAGTATCATCATAATTGATGATTAAAAGAATCTCCAATCAGTATATTAAAGGATAACATTGAAGGAAAACCTCGAATACATACTGATATATCTAAAATTGTATACATGTTAAAGAAGAGATTTTAAATTATAAGGGTTATTTATGATATAAATGGTTAATTAATAAAGATTCATGAAAATATTTTAATTTCAAAGAGATTCTTGGTGTAGACATTAATTACCCCCAAAAGGGTGTGATGAGTCCGACCTCCCATACTCTCAACCAATGAATGTTCTTAAGTATCATAATGTTCAAAACATAACGGACTATTGCCTTTGGAAAGCAGGTCCTCTTTGGATAAAGAATTGTTGGTTGTTTCGGGTTCCATAAATAAATCCAATGGAAACCACCTCGAAACATGTATTCTTAAATCCATAATATCATGTTTCAAGGACCTACGAATCAAAAATGGAGAACCCGACGTGAATCCTTAACCAAGTTAATAATGTTACCCACATGTTAGGACCCTATCAATTGATAAAGGAAGGCCAATCAAAGGAATTAATCATGCATGTATCTATCTGAATAGACGAAACATTAATATAACTTGTTATTGTTGTCAGTTTTCCAAAGAATTTCCTTCAATCCAAAAAATGGCTTTCTCAAATACAACATATGTGAACTTCCTTAATGCTTCTCAAGTTGGATCTCCATCTGTGGGAAGTACATTATCACAAACCTAAATTCTTCAACATTGGGTCTCCAATGTGCTGATAAAGGAGTATCACCAACAAGGTACAATTCTGACATTGGAGGCTGCTCGACAGGCCCTCCAGGTCAACAATAATCCTCAATCATTTGTCCAAAAATGACCATTGATCAAGAAGCAAATGGTTCCAAACACTGTTTCTATCCATTTCAGGTCATTATCCCTAGAATGCAATAATCAGTTTTTCTAATACTACAGGGAGGTAGATCAAAAGGTCACTGATGGCCTCACTTCAAGAATACAGGAGTCCTTCTTGAGGACTCCCACCAGCAATCGCAACCAGAATCATACGGTAGTATATCCCCAACATGATGGGGATGTTTCCTCTAGACGATTGGCCCAGGTCTCTTAGACTCGGGTATGCAATAAAAACTACCAGGGATATCATCCAGATAACAGGAAGCATGTTCTAACCTCTACCTCCCCCGGAGAAGTCCATCGATCAAAATTGATGGAAAAAAATGAGCAAGCACATACACTCGTTCGTCCTAATTTTGATGCTCAGCAGTCTCATCTGACAGCAACCCACCGATCACACAAGATAAACCTAGTGGAGGACTGTGAACAGGCACATGCCCCATTTTACAAGTTATCGGCAAGTCAGTATGCTCTTCTGACTATATTTAAAGAGACCTGCCAATCTAATATGGTGGGAACGGGTAAATAGGAGCATACACCTGTTTACAATCACCAATTCTGTCAGCAGTCTCTTCTGACAGTATTGAAGGAAACCCATGAACCATACTTGATGAAGAATATCTACCATGCACATACTCCTGCCAATGTTTATCATGATTGCCAACGATCTCATTTGTTAGCACCTAGAGAAGTCAGTCGGAAAGCTCCAATGAAAAATTTGGAGCAGACTCAACTCTCTTCCCTATACATAAGTACTGTCAATATCCATTGACAAGAAAAGGAGGACAAGAGGAGGCAAATACACATACTCTAGTTTCAGAATGGACATATATTCCCATTTCAGCTGCTGAAGTCAATAAATACATCTTGTAAATGGTGAAGGGGAAGACTCATATCCCTTCCCATATTCTAGAAGCACGTCAGGATATTTTAATAACTTAAGCAGTATCAGGGGAACAGACAAAAAAATCTTCCCCCACACATGGGATGACACAATGACATGCAATCGCAGAGCAGATACACACCCTTGTTCAGTCCAAAAGGGTTATGGGGAATACTCCCCCATATCATACAGACAACAAGATCGGGAACATACACCCTTTCCAATTAGATGTAATAGGTCTGTTCTGGTAAATAATCAAAGATAAGCACATATACCAGCCCATGATAACCACTATTCCCAGAAAGTGGCCCCATCTAAGTATAAGAGGACATCCAAGAAGAGACTCCATCAAATACCATTGGAAAATCGAGAGACAATATGTAATTTAGCTCCTCTTAATGCTGGAGTTCTTGAAGCCCTCAGACATTTATCTATTACTTCTCAATATCCTACCCTCCCATATTGAAATTTAGGGAGTGGTAGTTGTAATTATGATGCTTCTCATCAGACACTTCATCATGAAAAATTGATTCATGTAAATTCGGTCAATCCAGAGTGCCTATATTTGGATTAGAGCCACAGAAACCCTCTGTTTGTCTAGAAGACCAAGGAGAAGAAGATTTATCCCTTGTTGTAATCCATCATGGTGATCCTCCCCATGATGGATTTCGCTATGAAAGTCCTTTCCGTAGTAGTATTTTTCATTTTCCAAACAATTCTATAATTGATAATATAGTAACAATAAATCCCTCATATCTCGAGGCACTTGCAAAAAAAAGGCCTGTCATATCTTATGCCTTGTCATTTACCGATGAAACATTTTCTCAGTCAGAAGACATCTTAAGGGGATGGTCATTCTCCAAACCTCCCTTGGGTCATTTATCGTCAAATGTAGAGAATCGACTTAGGTCATAACAAGTATAGAAACCACAAGTAAAATATGATGAAGATGTGTTGAATATGGGGAAATAATTAGCTAAGGGGGAAATATCAGTCATGTTTATGCCTTCAAAAAATTCTTAGTTTGATATTCCAAAATTGATGATAGAATATTTTATTCATGACATTCGTATCAAATTGTGGAAAACTATTTTTCATTTGAAATCCAAATTCTTACCATATGATGAATATAAAAATCATATAATGGTAATAGATGGGTTGCAGCACCAAATTGACTTGGTATATATTTCAGTTTACCCACATCTAAGGGTTGAAAAACAACAGAGAACCCTTCAGCGTGCATGTCTCAATGCTCTGATGAGTCAATGCCAATTAATTTCTGATTCCCCATGTAATTTTCACATCAGCGTATGGGTTGCATATTGATCATTGCATTTCACTGCACTTGAAAATCAGCAATGTCGGCCAAAAGCGGTTTCATTCAATGTTATTTCCCACGACTGGCCTCAATCAATAGGTTTTGTATGTAATCAAATGTATGCTCAAGAACAGGCCTAAACCAGTTCTCATCAGAATGAGGCTCAAAGATAAGAAGTTTTTGAGATACATTTACATCAAGCCTCAAATAATGTTGAACATGCATCTCGTTCAATGGATGCCAGGTGTCAGAGGATATAAATTTCTGAAATAGAACATCGATCTTCTGAAATAGGTTGTGTAATTGATGATCAGATAATGCAACCACCTAATGTCTGAACCAAAATCCGCAAAATCAGAAGAGAAATTGCACAGATTTTAGCTATAGCATATCAAGAATCACCCCAGCTTGTGAGGTTGATGGATCGTCCAAATAAATATTTGAATTCATTAAAAATGTTCAATGATTTGATGAATAAGAACAAGAACAAACCCAACATACATGGCTGAGGGATTTTTCAAATTTGCAATCCCCTCCACAGTAGAAGTCAGTTTTCTCCCAATTAGGGAAGAAGCCACAAGGAAAGCGTATAACTGAATTATCCAATGATTCCCTTCATATTACTGTCTACCAAACAGTTCCATGGAATTCCTTATATAAGAGAATAGAGTGTCATAGAAGGAACCAAGGGGGACAATCTTGCAGAAGAATTGACAAAATGTCATCAATTTATTATGCATCAATAAATGTTATCAATACCATTATAGAACATCCTCCAAAAAATAAGTCCAGTGCATGGGAATCAGAAGATGAAGTTCTTGTCCACAATGTGGTACACGGTGAAGCAAATGAAGAAGATGTGCATAGCTGAAATCAAAGGATTACCCAGAATCCAGATATGCCCTAAAATAATCAACTCCTTCCATACTCAAGAAAGGAAAAAACCAAAGAAAATGGTAAAAGTTAGGATAAATCACACCCTACTTCTAGAGAAGGCCAATCACTCTCATTAGAGTAATGGTTCACACATCAAGAAGAAGAAATGAAGGAATTAAGGAGGTTAAATGCAGGACTATGTCAAGGTAGTCTTCTTCCAAAGCATGTTGTAGATAATCAATCAAGGGAATTTGTTGCATCTACTGGGATGAATCACGAATATCACCATTTATAAGTACACCCTCGTAGGTACAATCCTATGGGTCACACGCAATTTCAACCAGTGATACTACCATCAGTGGCAGTATCAATCGCCACACCCGTCCAAACTCCAGTCATTGCACCCGCTCAGGTCCATGATCAACCAGATATTTCTCAAAAAATAATGACTACCATTTAGTCATTAACAACTTGGTTGGAAGCTATAGAAGGTCGATGTGCATATGATCAACACGAAAAGAGAGCTTACCCTGAATGGGTGGATGCAATTCCTACCCCATCAAATTTTGTGAAGACCACATTCTCTATTTTTAATGGTTCAGGAGCTCCAGAACAACACTTAACACATTTTGTTTCACATTGTGATCCTATGATGGGAACTCCTCACCAAAAAGAAGCAGTTAAGCTCAGGTGTTTTGTGAAGTCATTACAAGGATCTACTTTTGTCTGGTATACATGTTTGCAATATCTATAAATTACTGGGTGGAAAGATCTCCGCCAAAGGTTCCTTATTCAATTTAGATCAACATTACCACAGACGTGAGGTTTTTATCTTAGCAACTATAAACAAAGGGAAAATGAAAGAGTTTCAGATTTCATTTCTCAATGGAAGTGATGAGCATATTTTTTATGTTTTTCACTCCCTCACGAAGAGTTTCTCCCAATATTTGTGGAAAATATGCGTGATGAATTACGCACACCGTTGATCCCTATGAAATACAATGGTGGGTTTCGAGACCATACTTCAATCGCTCAGTAGATATAAGACACTCTTATAAAGACTAAGTCTAAAAATCATGTAATTCCATCAGTTCTGAGAAGGATAATAGGGAAATAAGAGACTGCGACAGTTACACTAAAAAAATTTCATGTACCTTCTTTCACATCAAAACCATCATAATATCACAGGGATCCACCTCATGAAAATCAAAAACAATGACTGCCTCATCAAGATGATCAAATAAGTCAAAGGCAAAAATAGTTTGATAATTTAAAGAACAAATTTTATTCTTTCCGAAATGAAGAAGTTCCTATTTTACATCATCTCGGCTCATGAAAACAATCCGGTTCAGTTGCTGAGGCCCAAAAGTCCGAACACAGAAGGAGATGAAGACCTCCCCAACTATTGTCTGTTTCATAAGACGTTGTGTCATCCCATTCAAGAGTGTTTTGTCTTCCGAGACCTCCTTCAAAAGATGTTGGACTTTGGAAAAGTAAAACTGAAAGGTTCTTCAGCCCAGGTAGCATGTGTTACTCTTACTGATCCAGAGTAAGAGGCCGAGTGGCATAAATTCCAAAGTAAAAATGCGCAGAAATATGATGATTGGTTGGTCAAGAAAAAAATCAACCGAACTCATGGAATTTTACAAACACAATTTAATTAACCAATTATATATTCTTCTATTACTGCCATAACAAAAATCCCTTCATCATAAGGAAAATCCTAAAAGAAGCAGCATAATTTGAATAATGAAGAGCAGTCCGAAGAAGACGAGCTCGTGTTAAAGCCTATGTTGTCTTTAACTCTAGAAGATTTTATGCCTTCTGCTTGAAATGCAAGGGAACCACCCCACCAAATGGCACAGGCTGAACTGGTTCATCAGGAAGAATCTTCGTCAGATGAAGAATTGATCTTTGGTTCTATTAACATGATTCATTTAATGAACACATATACCAATGAAAGTTTCGATCATGATGATCTTAAGTTCCCTGTATCTAACAGAGGAGTTAGATGAAGATACAGAGGTATAATATACAGGGGAAGACATGGATATTCCAGAAGCCACAACTTCAATCCAAACCCTACTAGTACTGTATATGCAGTATAAACTCATGTAAAATACCTTCAGTGGTATCAACTGGAACAAGAACTTTCTTCCACACATGTCAGATTCGGTCCTGACACATATATTTTGGAGTACCGGTTAGAGGTTTACCTTCTTCCTCTCAGAAAATAGATATACCTAGTCAGTCTAATATACCAAATCTAGTAGTGTTTCCAACTACTACCTTGATATGGGATGCATCAAATTCCAAATCAACAACTTCCAATGCACCTACAAAACCACATTTTCATGATGGGAAACGCAGACCTTGGGACCAACAGTATGATGTCTTGAAACATTTTTCCCAAGTAATGGTCATGTTATCAATTATAGATGCCTTGAATCTATCAAAATATCTTCAGGAGGTGCTTATTGATGCATTGTAAAGACCTCGGGAATTTAAAACTGAAATTGATGCAGCTGAGGTCTACCATATAGAGAATGATCATGCATAATTCCATTCAGTGATATCTTTTACAAATAAAGATGAAGATGACTTTGTACATAGACATATCAGACCTTTGTATCTATCTGGAAATTTCAATGATACATACATCTTATGAGAATTCGTTGGTAATGGATTGGGATTCATTATCATTCTTATTCATACACTTTGTCGATTAGGCCTCACTGAATATGATTTTTCTACTTCTACATTGATTTTTCAAGGATATTATAAGAAAGAACAAGAACCTATGGGCGAAATTACACTCATAATTCAGTTTGGAGACCTTGTGTCTAATTCAGATTTCATGGTTGTTCATCAGGACACAGCCTCCCACATTTTTCATGGAAGACCTTGGCCAAATCATCATGCGGACGTACATTCACCATACCATCAATGTCTCAAAAATTATTTCAATGTTCAAATTGGGACAATGAATGGTGAAAATTATCCATTCCAAATGTTTGAATCTCCATACATTGAGGTATAATTTTATCACATGGAGGGAAAGGAAAAATCCAAAGTAAAGAAGGTCACCAAATTAATGCTCCAAATGGTTTTGAAAAGATTCCAGTAAACCCATTCATACATGTGAGTACAGATTATGTGTTTCCTAATAGTCAAATTGAAAATATGGACCTAATCTAGACACTATTATGGAAACTTCCTTAATGTCAACTACGGCTACAGATCCAGAAAGAATGGGAGAAATTGCTGATTCTCCATGCAGTGATAAAAGCATAAATAGAGATTTCATCATTTCATCCACTAAAATCTAGCATTTATATACTTCATCAACTAGGCCAGAATATGGTATACCAATTCTATAGAAAACAACGATGTCATTTTTTAATCCATTATATCCTCTCTGTCACCCCCGGAAGACTCTTCATCATCAATAGGGTCAGAAATGAAAGTCTCTTATTTATGATGTTCAAATTTTAATATCTCCCCTAACCATGGAAATTATGCTTCGTCATATACTATTCAAGTAGAAATATTATAAGTAACACTTATTGAATAAGAAGAGGAAGATCTCAGGGATGCTCCTCTAGCATTTGAAGAGGGTATCTCTACCACTGTGGATGAACTCAGAGAAATATATCTTGGAACAAAAGAAGATCCACGCCCCACATTAATTAGAGCATCCATGACTCTTTAAGAACAAGAAATTTATATTTCATTTCTAAAGAAAAATAGAGATGTATTTTCTTGGAGTTATACAGAAATGATAGGTCTTGATTCCGATGTTTCCACTCATCATTTTGGTTTGCCAGAAGAATATCGAGGATTCAAGAAAGTAGCAAGAAGAACACACCCAACTTATGCCTCAAAAATTAATGTTGAAGTTGTGAATCTTATCAATGCTAACTTCATCCGAGAATATCAATATCTCAAATGGTTGGCAAATATTGTCCCTGTGAAAAAGACGAATGGAAAAACTAGAGTTATCATTGATATCAGAGATCTTAACAGGCATTGTCCTAAAGATGATTTTCCAGTCCCAATTATAGAACTTCTAATTGATGCAACGATAGGCTATGAAGCACATTAATTCATGGATGGATATTCTATCTATAATAAAATCCTAATGGCTCCAGATGATGAGGAATATACAACCTTTAGAGCCCCTCAAGGTGTGTTTTTCTATTGAGTAAATCCATTTGTCTTGAAGAATACAGGTGCAACATATCAATGTTCCATGCATCATATCATTAAACCCTTCTTAAGGAATTTTGTTGAATGTTCTGTGGATGATTTCATGGTCAAATATAGAAAATTATCTAACCACTTGGTTGATTTGGAAACCACATTCAATAAACTTTCACAACACAGTTTGAAGTTGAACCTCTTGAAATGTTCTTTTTGGGTAACCTCAGGATATTTCCTTAGTTTTGTTGTACACCATCATGGTATTGAAGTTGATCCTATGAAAACAAAAAAAATATTTGTTATGTCACCTCCTTGAAATTTGAATGAATTAAGTTGACTTCATGGAAACTTGGCCTATATTCATCGCTTTATCAGCAATTTGGAAGGAAAATGTTTACCCTTCACTAGATTAATGAAGTATGTAGTTACCTACCAGTGGAGGGAATATTTCCAAGAGAAATTTGATACCCTTAAGAAATATATCTTGAGTCCACCGGTATTAATGCTCCCAGTTGAAGGAAGAGAACTTATTCTCTATGTGACAACTTTAGAGTGATCACATGGTGCCTTCAACTCCCAAAAGAATGATTATGGGAATGAAGACATCCTTTACTCTCTCATTCGCACTATGCATGGTGCGGAAACTCAGTATTCATGTATTTAAAAGTGTTGTCTGGCATTAAACTTTGAAGTTTAGAAATTGAGGCATTATCTACAACATCATGAGGTCCAATTGCTATCTCATAATAACACACTCATATTTATCCTCAGTCGTTCTATGCCTATAAGATGTCTAGCATGGTTTGCATTAAATTTGCAGCCGTTTGATATCTAGTTTGTGCCTCAGAAGGCAATACAAGGTCAAGCCCTAGCTGATTTACTTACTGAGCTTTCATCCATGGAAGATACATCATTTAATACTGAACTTCCTGATGAATAGGTATTCTCTATTAAAGATAATTCCAAGATATGTGAAATGTATATTGATGTGGATTCTAGAATTCTAACAATGAAGGGAATAGAAAATACCAATATCAATAAGGTTGGTTTAGGAATAGTCCTTATTTACCCAGAAAAGGTAGTATTTCCTAATTCATGTCTATTGTCGGAAGGTGGTACCAACAATGAGGCATAATATCATGCTCTCATTATAGGCTTGGAATTGTCCCTTCAGGTGGGAATGGATCATTTAATGGTAAAAGTTGAATGATAATTGGTAATCAAACAAATAAATGAGGAATACTCTATCAGAAAAATAAGAGTTAACATGTTTGTGTGATTACGTCAGAGAATTAATGGCTGAATTTCCCTCAGATCCAGCATTGTCCTATGTCCCGAAATCATGAAATGCCCAAGAAGATGCACCAGATAATGCAGCTACAACCTTGGTAGATCCAAATCAGGATGAGACTGTTATCATCATAACCCATCGCTGCAGGGTTTTACCTTTTGTTCAAACCATGAGGGAAGAAATAAATGATAATTTCCCTTTTTGAACTATATGGTAATACCATGGAATGGAGAACATCTATCATCGAATATCTACAAAATTGGATAATTCCACCAAATAGGGCTGAGAAGGAGAAGATCTGGCGACGAGCGGCTAATTTTACTCTTTAGGATGGTACAACCCACCAAAAGATCGTTTATTAGTGGGGATTTGATGGGATTCTCTTTATATGAATTGATGGAGAAGAAACCATGACTATCATGAAAGAAGTTCATTCCGGAGCATTTGGAGCCCACCAGTCTTGGCACATACTCTCCGATCAGATTCGAAGGCTTGGATACTTTTGGCCTTCAATGGCACAGGATTGTACAGACTTCACAAAAAAATGTCACCCCTGTCAAGTGCATGCCAACTTCATTCACCAACCCCCAGAGATACTACAAACAACAAAATACTCTTGGCCATTTGCCACATGGGGAATGGATGTTGTAGGGCCTTATCCTCCAGCCATGACTAAGATGTAAAAGTATATTCTCACTGCTACCGATTTCTTCTCTAAGTGGGATGAGGGAATTCCTCTCAAGGATGTTTGATCTAAAAACATCATTATTTTTGTCAAAAATAATATCATCACCAGATTCGGCATCCCTTATAATACTTTGATGGACAATGGCACCAATTTTTGTTCTGCTGAAGTAAAAAATTTATATCAGGAATATAATATCAAATCCAACCATTCATCTCACTATCATGTGGTGGCCAATGGAATGATAGAGGCTTTAAATAAAACCCTATCAAATATACTCTAGAATATGGTGTATAAATATAATAAATCATGGCCTGATAAACTTTTCAATGCTTTATGGGCTTATCGGACAACTATTCGTTCTGCCACCCAAGGAACTCCTTTTTTATTGGTATATGAAATTGGAGTGGTTTAACCAATTTAAATGCAATTGCCTTCACTAAGAGTTTCAATCTATGATCAATTATATACAGATGAATGGTATTAGAAATGGTTCAATGATTTGGAATGATTATATGAGAAATGATTACATGAATTGCATCATCTAGAAGTCTATCAGAACAAAATTGCACGAGCTTTTAATAAGAATGTTCATCTTCGTTATTTCCTTCAAGGAGAATTGGTATTGGACCTTATAGATCCAATGATACGAGGAAATAAAACTCCAAATCTTGATCTAATATGGTAAGGACCTTATTCCATACATAATGTTTATTCAAATGAAGCATATGCATTAATCTCAATGGATGGAGAGCTCATCACAACCCCAAACAATGCATGTTTTTTTGAAGAAATACTTTGTATAGCTTTTCGTAAATAGTCCTCACTGCAAAAATTTAAACTGAACGGTACCACATCTTTGCTGTAAGACTTTTAACTGCACAGCCCCCATGTCCTAGTTACAAGACATTAAATAACATGACACCATTTAACATTTTCTCTATAAAATGAAAAAATATTCCATAAAAAATCTTCATTGACATCATCATTAATATTTAGTAGTATATGAGTCCCTCTATTTACTATGTCAGAGTCATATCTGCATAAAGACTATGTTTCAAGAACTACGTATGGCTTGATTCTCATTTTCCAATAAGATACGTAGAGACGCCTGAATCTTCAATTCGGAGCCCGACCAGAATCACAAAATTTTCTTATTTTCTTTTATACTACTGTATATGAATCAGATCTATATAGATTATTTCATTAAGATATATTATTTTGTCAGTATACCATTTTATATCCTACGATTTACCATTCTCTTTGAATGTGTTAAAAGCCCCCATATTTTTTCATGCCAAATATGATTAACATGAGGATTGATTTTTTAAAGAACTACGTACGACCTGATTCTCAATTTTTTTTGAAATACATACAGATGCCTAAATCTCATATTTTTGGCCCAGCAGTGATAATAACAACAATAGATAAACCCCATTATTTCATGTATAAGAATCAAATCGACATAGGAAATGTTTTAAAAACTATGCATGAATTGATTCTTTATCCAGCAAGGCACATAATGACATTTAGGTTTTATCCCTTAATCGAGTTATAATGTTTCTTTTATTTCATATTGGTTTAGTCGCATCCCTACCGCATGACATTAAACTGAATGGAAATTTAACACCCCTATTTTTCACTGGGATTGCCTTTATATTATAATAGAAACCACTACGGCTCCTTGTTTCTCACCCATAGCATAGCTCACATTGGCCTAGGAATTGGGTAAATGGATTCTTTATATAAATAGGGTGTTTCCAATTTCTTATGGGGTTATCAATGTCCTTAACACATGACGTGAAACAACATAGTATATTGTCCTTACTGTATGATGTGAAACTGTATAGTATAATGTCCTCACAGCATGACTTAAAACTACTGAGTACCATATTCATTCAAACAAAATAAAGAAATCGACCATTTTACATATGAGTCATATCTATGTAGAGGACATCAGAATTATGGAGAATATTGAATCAAATATTTCTCATATACATTTGGCATAACCCCCTTCCATATATCACACTATTAATCTTGAATTTTTCTTTCAGATTTTCATAATCATTATTACTGTTTTTGGTAACAAGGTTTTCAATATTTGAGAGCTCTTTTTCCTGACTATGCAGCACATGCCCTTAGGTTCCCGTGCATAAGTTGCCTACATAATAGACCTATCATTCAAAAGACGCCACTATTTGACTATGCATCTTGTGCCCCAATTGGTCCTGCATAATACAGCCCCCATAACGGGTTTGTCAAATAATGGTAACTTCGTTCTTGGTTATAGTATCATTGTTCCCTTTAATCATTGATGAAAATATACAAGAATCTGTATTTTAAAATAGTCATTCAAGTATAATTTTCACATTATCTTTCTCACAATCTGAAAGTCTTCAAGACCATGGTTTACACATTTCCCTCATCATGTGCACAATATAATATAAAATAATCTTGAAATCACTTAGCTAGATGATATATATTTTTTCCATTTCTGGTCCAAGTTGTATGACCGAAAACTATTGACAACATATCATTTACATTTGGGTCAGATCATTGTAAAATTAGTATTCCTCTGATTCTTTGGATATCTTGATTAGAAATACCCTTTCCATATTTAGGTACCATTCTCCATAAACCAAACTCTATGATATGGAAAATCTGAATCTCCATAATCTTTCTTCAACTTTTATTAATAGAACGTCAGTCTTCTGAGAGCACTTTTGCCTAACTATGCAGCACATTCCTTTAGGAAGCCTGCATAATTTGCCTACATAACAGAAATGTCATTCAATGGATTCCACTATTTGGCTATGCAGCATATGCCCTTGGTGGCTTTGCATAATTTAGCCCCCATAACAGGTTTTTCATGTAATGGAAACTTCATTCATAGAAAAGTCACACATTATGGTGATATAGGAATAATGATGTGGTATCCATAAAAAAATCATGGCCCAAGATTCCCCTTGGAAATATTTAAAGAATATAAAATCAATTTTAGCCACATAGTTTTGTTTGGTATCTATTTCAAAATTTATGGTCAAAGCTATTCGGCCGTAAATATTAGCATATTATAGTCCAATATGCATGACATTAAAACTGCTATTAACAAAAGACTTGATACTCATCAGACTAAGAACCCGCAAAGGGCACTCTGAACAAAAGTCGAGTCCCAGCTCACTAAATATACATTTATGTATGATTTAGGTAATACTGTGAAACAAAAAGTCAAAATATACAAAATTTGTTGGGTTATCCATGTCACACTAGAAATAATCAAATTATGCTCCTTAAAACTATTGGCATAATAAGAAAAATTTAAACACCTAAATATTTTTATTATAATAATGATTGTTTAACATAAAGGAATCCTTATCATCATTTACCATTTATATTGTAATCATGGAAGAATAAAAGAAATGAAGGCATGTATATGATTGGAAACAAAATTTCATTCATTCATGTGAAAATAGAGGGCAATACACAAACCAGAGCCTCTATTTCATGTGTTAAAATAAATATTCAACATGACTTTTCATTTGTTGAACTGCTTCATAAGAACAATCGGATGCCTATTGAATTTGAGATAATTGAGAAACTCCATCCACATCTGCCTAATGAAGTGCATCCTTAGTCGTTGAAATAGAAGTTATCCCCTTCAATTGGGTTTCTCCTAAGGTCTGATTCAGTTGCTCAATCTTGTTATGAAAAACATTCAGTTGATGTTGAAGAGATAATAAATCCTTCATGGATTCGTTGATTTGTTAGAAAATCTCGAGTGATTTCTTATTACGATTTTCCTCCTCCTCAAACACTATAGCTTGAAAGCCCTTAATATTGATGAGTAATTTATCCTCTTCAAAATATTGTCGCAACTTATGATCTTGCTCCTTTCGGTGGATAGTATCTTTAATGGAATTGTAGAGTGGCCGATAATTGAACCCACCAAATACCAACACACATAATAATGTTGGGAGAATTGGAAAATTGGAGATAATTCATCTAAAGTCTTTTCAGCAATTATGTTCTAGATCTTCCGCCATGTCTTCTTACGTGCCATGCCCAAAGCATATTGCACCTCTAAATCTGAATCTAAGTCACTACCATGAGGTAAAATGTACTCTAGATACAGGTTTCTTAAAGAATATTTTCTTTATGCTTATCTTATAATGGTAAAAGCTTCTCCCATTGATCTAGGAGATGATTACGCTAAATAATAACTCAAGGTCATTATTAGTTTCGAATTGTGGAAACAAATATGACTCAGACGGCTGACTATATTTACCAAACAATAAGTCAGCAATTTTATTGGATTCATCCCCTATATTTTCAGCTCTGATGTTTTGATTAGGTGTTTCATGAGGGGGGGTATTCCTATGAAATTGTTCAGATATGACATTTGAAGGCTCCATAACGTCTCCTGGTGAATGAACCTCTGTAAGTATTTCGTCAGCCCTAGCAGAAGGATAAAGTGGAACACCCTGTTCCTGAAGAGCCTTTGCGACATTTTCTATAGATAAAGCTACATAAGGTGAATCTTTATGTAAAGAATCAAGTTTGAGAACAAATTACGTATGGAAAATTATGGAATAAGAACATACTTCATTGAAATTCCTCATGGAAATCTCCAAACTCCTTGATGGAACTTGAAATATCAAAATTCAATTAAGAGTGTCCATAATTTCAGTGTATAAAGCATGAAATGTTACAGCATCCTCATCATTTAAGGCATCCAAAAAATGTTGGTTGATTCCCAAATAGGCTACACTAACATTTTGTTATGCTGAATCTTCAATTGGTATTCTAGCATCAGATCTTTCCAGGTTTGGGATAATTTCAGCATTGGTTTCAGATTTCCCTGGATCTTTAGTCCTTTCTTCTGAAGAAATAGGAAAATCAGTATTGATCATTTCCAGGATCCTTTGATAAAATTAACTAGGGAATTTATTTAATATTACCATGTCCGTCCTATCTCTCGATAAGGCCAGGAGCAGGTATAGCTAAATCTTTTGACGGTACATATACGTTAGTATGAACCTAGGTTTCCCCTGGGACATCATTTTTTGGTTGTGAAGCGTCACCTCTTAATAATTTGAGAGAGGAATGAGACATATATCCTATAATAGGATAAAAAATGGTTACCAAAACGTCTTGAGAAAATTGTATTCCCTGAAGATTGTATAAATACTTACCCTTTCGGCGAACGCTTCGAAGCAATCTCATTTCTCTTTTGTGCTTCTGTTCAAAAGCATGAGGTGAGATTGAAAAACTTTTCGTAGAAGGTTAATCATGAGTTAATGGTGTAGGATTATCTATCGCCATTACCCCAGTCATGGTTCTTAGTCCTGGAGAAATTTTTGGTGACTTGGGAGGATTATTCTTTGCACCAATGGGAGAACCTGCAGGACTATACTGAGATGATTCAAGAATAGGTCCAGATCATCCTTCTCTACATTCAAGCTACAGAAATACATTTTCATCAAGATTAATGATGTCAAATGGTAAATCAGAGTTGAGATGAAAGAAAAAGGTAAATACATTCTCATAATTAACCTAAATATACCACTCCTCCTTAGAGTCGATAATTATCCCTTTGAAGACTCCAAATTCCAGCATATGAGATACTCATTTAGAAGCTGGGATTTATTCATCATTTTCACTTATAAAATTCTATAACTCTACATATACTTTTTTACTTCAGCTAAGTTATTTTCCGAATTGAAATTAGAAGGTGCCTTGATATCACCAATATCTGGTATTTGAATGACATTCTGATGAAATTCCCAGGCATCCCTAAGATCACAGGTTATACTATCACAGTGATGAATAGATGAAGGTCGCACATAATTCTATTCTGGCCTGGTTGACCATGGAATAGGTTCAACACCTTCCGATTGAATATATTCTTCAGAACATTTATCCTAAGAAAATTAGACAGGTGGAATAGGAATCTCTGTTTGATGGAGGCGACTGGATAGCCATGGCGTTGGAGGTATTTCTTCTTTAGAATTGGTATTCCTGGTGTACTTCTTGAGAAGATTCTATGAGGGCTCTGAAACCTATGAAAATTCTGTGTCATCTCTGGACTTGGATTTCTTTCCATGATTTACACATGCAACAGTCATTGTAGCCACCACTTGATATCCTCCTTTTGTTAGAGCCCCTTGAGGATATGAAGAAACTCAATCTTTAGCACACCCAGCTTCCAAACCGATTTATGCATCTATTGGAAGTAATTTAATTGATAGTTTGGATACCTCTAAAGCTATGAGAATCCATAATTTTTGTGTTACCTTTGGGTGCTTCTCATGTCTGATGTATTTGGGTGGAAAGGTGCATGATTGTTGAAGACACCTGAACTGACAAGAATAACTATAGGGCACATAAGCCTCACAGATAGTTTCACTATCAATACTGGTTGATAGGAAATCACCTTTGGATTCCATCATATAAGATCATAGCTCATAATTATTTTTTTACCATCATCAATAAATGTTCCTGTTTGTGGATTACCAAGAGGAAAGAATTTGAATTCTCTTGAGACATTCAATACCGTCAGTACTTCAACAGGTAATAAATTCAGAGTCTTAATACCAAAAACTTTCTATAAAAATGGGGTGAATCAACCATTTGGAAATCTGACTGAGTTCAGTACTATGTATGAAGAAAAATATGCTACAATCCAACACCACAACACATGATATCGCCCCCATATTTTATTTCGAGCCTTCGCATTGTATAAATGCAATAGGAGATGATAAATTCTTTCCAAAATAGGGGTTTCTAGCCCAATATACTTCTTGTCTACCAATTTAGCTGCAATTATGAAAGTCCCTGATCTTACACCCCCACCGAATTCATGGACTGGATGAAAATAAACAATGAGCCACATAGCAAGGAAGGCATCTAAGTGTACTTTTTCATCTATATCAGGTTTGACTTTATAACCCCATTTCTTGTAATCACCTCTTTCCAGTGTAGGCCAATATGTGCCTAAACTGCATCAGTTATCGGTAAAAGGAAAAATAGAGGGATATTTACAGGTTGTACTTTTCACTGTTGTTGGTTCTAAGAAAGCTTCCATCCACAATCTAGCATGAATATCATTCTTATCCATGGGTAAATTCTTCGCTATCTTAAATAATTTATGGCCCAATGGTGGTGTTCTAGTAACACCCATCCATGTTGAAGTAGGTGGGATGAATTCATCATACATTTCCACGAGAATATGAATTCCAACTATTTGGTAAACATCCCAGAGTCTAATACAAACAACACCATGTGTCAAATGGAAGGATTTCGTTTGTGGACTCCATCGACTCAGTAATCCAGGAATGAATTCATTTTTGTAAACATAAGTTTTCCCCATTAAGAAATATTTGTATATATAAACTTCTGATGACTCTTTTCAGAATTTTGAACATGTCCAACGTACCCAGAGTGCCCACATCCACTCAGGTTTTACACCCCCTCTAGAATGAAGGTCCCAATCTCCATTCCAACCATTTGATTGATCTGATTAAGAAGCCTGGAAAGTGGAATCAAAAAAATGTGTCCTTAGCTCTACAACATGATACTTCATGTCTGTAGTGAAACCATTATAATGAAGGATACAACCAATTGGGACTGTGCCTTCTTGTATCGGACCCCCTTGAACTAATATTCATGTTGTAACAGTTGAATTACTGAAGAAACCAATTATTTGTAATGTACTTCTTAATAGATGGAAAATGAGAGTCTTGTATAACCCATGCTCGTACAGAGGTATGTATGGGCTTTGTGGATAGTCACGCTTGTATGAATTTAGACCCTTCCATAGCCCAGGAAGATTACTCTCAACAGTGTCATAATAATCTGGCTCGACGATCCTGATCAATTCATTTTGATGAACCTTAGCTTCTTTAGTATGAGTCATCAAATGAGTCATTATCTCCTATAAAAATGAATTATCAAAACTATCAAAGTCAAATTTTAAAGACAAAATTAATACATTTTGGCAATAGACATTATTCGTGTTGGTCCTTCGACAAGGTCATTCGTGTAGGTCCTTCAAAAAGCTCCTTCGATGAGTTCACTCATGTAGTTACTTGGATAAAGATCCTAGAGCAACTCTATCTATGACGTCCTATTTTTCATAGCTCAAATCACATAAAAAAATTTACCTTGAGGAAATTTCAAGAGAATTATGCGAGAGCACAACGCGATGCAGCTAATAGAATGATCTATGCAAATAGAGATATAAATTTCGTAGAAAGCACAAGTGAATAAAAAAACGCGAAATGTTGAGTCCTATTTTTAGGAAACAAAAGACCTATGCATCATGACTGTGTTCCAAAACTACACGGCACACATGCATGACATTTCTACATGAAATTATTTTGTGTCACAATTGTGCTATTCATTAATCCGTCCTTATCTTTTTCCCAGATTTTCACCTCATGACATCACCCCCTTTGTATATTTCAGATCCAATCTAGAGGGGGGATTTAATTGACACTCATTAAAAAGATTCAATGAGTAAATATGAAAAAATAAACTAATACTCTGAAGCTCTATGAAATTGAGTAACATCCAGAAACTTCACAAGCGAGCTACGCGGCCATGCTTCACGAGAGACCTTCACGGTCCAGCTTTGCGAGAGAGCTATGTGGCTGAGCTTCGCGAAACATCTATGCATCCGAACTACGCACGAGAAGATTCGGGATGCCTCTACGCAGAGTACCTGAACAGTGGAGCTATGTGGCATACCTATACGACCAATTTTTCTTTGGTTAGGCCCATCCATGCCTATAAATAGAACCCTCGGGCTCCCCATTTTCGGACTGAAAAAAAGTTAAAGATTCTATGATACTCCCATTACATAACTCTTTCACCTATATCTCTCAAATTGTCCCAGGTAGTTCATTAAACTACAAAAGAATGTATAATTAATGGGGATAGGCATGTTTTTATGTTCTTCACATTCTCTTCAGTCCTCATCCATACATACATGCTGTAACTGCGCAACACACCAAAGAACCATACCTATGAAATTGGGGAACGCGTTGTACCTACACAAAACAGATGCATGAAGTACCTACATGACCAGTTCAAATACCCATTAAATTCATTCATAGCGGGTATCTCAATCTTTGGGTCCCTTATTCGAAAGGGGATAAGTTAAAGCCTCCCTTAAAACCTCCTAAATTGTCAGACCTTTGGGTAAGGAACATCACTGTGTCTCTAATTTTGGTTTGTATTTCCGAAGTATGAGGATTCCCACATTTGTTTTACAATGGGGTTAATATTCATTGGATGTTTTTGGGTTTGTATATTCATAGTCACATAGACTTTTCTCCTACAAAAAATGTTGGGAAGTTCCTAGTTTTGACGATGGTGGGCTTCCAGCCTCTCCCTTTTCAAAGAGGTGACTCGGGACCATAGTTCTCCGGTAGGGAAGATACACATCACACTTTCCATTCCGCGCAAGTATAAGAGAAGTCTCCCTCCCCTACCGGAACCAATTTCAGGGTAGCCATCCTTGTATAATCCCGTCACCTTCGCCCCATCTTCCTTACATTGGACCCTTGTCCAATGTAAACATAACATAGGGAAGTCTCAACGCCATGCCCGCTTCCATGGTCGACGTGCCTTATTCCATCAACATGGAGGAAAAAATTGGACGTTTAAAGTGTCATTTTTGAATCCTTCACATCTTCTTGTTTCTCACACCGATCATGAATCACGTGGGCTTAGAGATATGTGATGATTAAAACATTTTCTCAAACAGTCATTTGAAGGAACTATGAGAACTCTGATTCCAATTCATACCCAGATATGTAGGAATCTCTTTTGGATCCCAAGCTCATTGGAAATCATCCTTTGAAATCCAACCATAATTCCCCCAATTTGGGTAGCCTCCTTAGGAAATGGGCCCAAAATTTAATCCTCAAATCATTAAGGCATCCTTTTCAGGATGTAATCCCAATATCATTTCTCTCAGAGACCATACTCTCATATGAGATTCATCGAACTATGTGGTATTTGATTCCTATCCATATGGGGTACGTAGGAAGCCTCCATGAGGTTCAAACCCAACACTTAAAATCAACCAATTCTCTCTGAAACATATTCACAAAAGGGTATAATCTTACATGGAAACCCATATCGTTCCCAGAAACCCATATCCTTTCCAAGTTCCTTGGGTTGTTTTTAACATAAGTCCCACACTAAGTTGTAACTAAGCACCTTCCGCATAGAGGTCCTTATAACATGACCTTAAATGGTAAGATGTGTCCCATTAAGTGGCACCGAACTACGAGGGTTCTAATTTCTTTCACAAGGATATGTAGGTATCTCATTTTATAAGCATGATCCCAAGATCAAAACAAACCTTAATCTCAATGGATGGAGATAAACTCTAGAGTTCCCTACTAAGTGGATTAGAATCTAGTATCTTCATAAATAATGATTAAAATAATCTCTAATAAGTATATTATAGGATACCATTGATGGAAAACCTCAAATACATACTGATAATTCTAAAATTTTATACATGATAAATAAATTATTTTAAATTCCAAGGGATACTTCAGATATACTTGGTGAATTAATAACGATTTATGGAAATATTTTAATTTCAAAGAGTGTCCCGGAGTAGACAATAATTCACCCCAAAATTGTGTGATGAGTCCGACCTCCCATCCTCTTGACCAATGAATGTTCTTAAGTATCGTAAACATCAAAAAATAACGAACGACTGCCTTTAGAATGCACGGCTTCTTTGGATAAAGAACTATTGGATGTTTCCAGTTGCATAAATAAATCCAATTGATACCTCTTGGAAACGAGGATTATTAAATCTAGAATATCATGTTTCAAGGACCTACGAAACATGCGTAGTTTTTCATTATCACATGCTTGTTAATATTAAGTGATCCTTGCTTAATTGATTAACCATGTTCTGATAATGTTTATGCATAGTCTGGATTTTTATTTTATTTCATCTTTGCATGATTATTCAATTCATTAATTATGTGACTACGACAACACATACATAATAAATAGACCATGCAATCAGACATAAATAAAATAAGATGTCATGTTCATGAGCTTCTATTGGTTAGCTTATCTAGAATTTTTTATAAGCTAACCCTGGCCTAGGGAAAAACACCATGAACTTGAATGTTCATGTTTTTCAGCCCCCACCTATCTACCTTTGCATCTTCTTGGGTTGGTTTTTCCTTAGCTTCGGATTTTGAACCATATTCTCTGGCTGGGGAGATCTTCCATTACATGTTGTTTACATTAAATAAACCATTGGAATGCAGGCCCTACATTTTATTGGAAGAATCCTCACAGGCCAATGAATTTAAATTAAAAAAATTTAAATGAAACCATACACACATACAAAGGGTCTTTGGTCAATCTCATGATCATCCAAAGAATGCAACGAAATTTACGCATATTTAGAATGCAAATTATTTTAATAATTCTATTTATTCAAGGTAAGTCGCGCTTGAATTCAATTAATTATGATCTTTTAATTAATCAATTATTTATCTTAAATTTATTTCTAAATTTCCTTGAAATTATTCTCATCCATATTCCTTGTAATGGTCTTTGTTCTTTTGGAGGAAACCTAGTGAAATTAAATTTCTGGAAAGTACACGACATGTAATATAACCTACACACCGTTTATTTTTCACCCTATATCAAATATAAACGACGGGGGCCTTAAACTATTTTCTGTACATTGGAAATTTTGGAGTACACGACATGTAGATTAATATAACACGGCGTGTTATTTCTTGTTATGTGGTTACCAGCTTGATAATCCCATGTACGCGGAACATAGCTCCTCCTTGCGGTCTGTTGATTCAATAATCACGTCGTGTATTACGGTTCCCACATACCATTCATTTCTGGTCATCATGGTGTATTAAATACATAGGTATGCTAAATTCACACAATATAGTTTGGCGGACTAGTACCGGTTTGTTGAACCTTAGTACACGACATGTAGTTTTCAATACACACCGTGTATTCTTGTGTCATACAGACAGAAAGAGCGGATCCTGCAGATGAGTTCCTAAATTTTAATTTAATCAAAATCAAAATTAAAAGTTTATTTCTATGATATAAATCTAGAAACGAAGGAGGAAGAACAGAACTCGTTCATTTAGTTTTATAGAATGATTTATCATGAATTAAATCAAATATGAATGTGTAAATTATCAAAGAAAATTAAAAAACTATAATCAACATTGTGACCTCCTATGATACCACTTGAGGGTTTTATGTGCAAGGGAATCTCATGGGTGGATGTGCCCACTTGGATTTTTTCATTTAAAATGATCAATCCATGATAAATATGACGATAAAAGCCAATATCTACAGACCGAATCACAAAAATAGACAAAGAAGATGTAAAGTCCCAGAACCATAATGCAAGGATCATCACAGGTTGATTATATTTAATTTAATTAATTGACAAGAAGTACCTTCTATGGAGTTGTTTCTTTGTTGATATTTCTGATCATGTTCCGATGTGATTCGTCTTTGCATCGCAGAATCCAAGGATAGACTTCCTCTAGTGGCGATCCACACCTGCGCCACGTATCTCTGAATGTCACCAAAGGATTCTACAGGTGATAGTGTGAAGAATCATTTTCTTGTGTTTCCACCATAGATAGTCCTGATCCAATGGAGGAGGATCTCTCTTGGTCTTGAGAGCGTTCTTGGAGGAAGGAGTTCTTTCAGCATTGAGAGAATTCTCCAGAGTTGTTGTGCACAAAAATTATTTTGAAAAGATTTGGGGTTGTGAGGATATTTATAATCGGTTTTGTGGTTGTAGAGTTATGACAATAAATAAATGTGTTACATGTTTTATTTATTTCATTAACTCTTTTAAAATACCCCATATCGAATCATTAATTCCTTGACATGCACCCACACTAATTTTAATAAATAACATTTAATAAAACGGTATTTCCTAAAAATCCCGACTGGAAAAACAAAACAACATGTAATCATAAATACATGGAGTGTACTTGTTTTTCATTAAAAACTACACGGCATGTAATCATTAATAAATGGCATGTACTTGTTTTCAAAATAAAAACTACATCGTGTGTAATCATTATTAAACGACGTGTACTTGTTTTCATTTTACTCTTCCACCAACATTAAAATGATTTAGGCTTCATTTAATAATTATTAAAATGCGTATGGGAATAATCTTTATCCTAATTGATATACTAGGATACAATTATTGTGTGACCCTCTAGGCCTCTTTCTCATTGTCATTAGGGTGTTTTGCGTAATGCCCAAGATTTATGACTAGAAACGGGTCAAGGCACACAAGATAAATAAGTTGACTTCTCATTGATGTGTCACCTCATATGAACTCTAACTGTGTAATTTAATCCCTTTGTTTTAATATCTCATTAAATAGGTTTCATGGAAGTGTCATAAACCTATATTCTTGATCAGTCATTCATTGATTTCTAGAAATAAACTCGTCATGACAGCATGGCCAGGGAATTTGTGCAACAGTTCTATTTAAATCAAAGGGCCCAAGATATCTACTTCTATAAATATGGATGGGACAAATCCGTCCTTGACTTATCCATTAAAAACATGTCATTCGTGATGCACCCAACGTACCCTACTTCCCACCAACTCTCTTTGTGACAGTTTTCATATGTAAATCTAATTGTGCGAGTCATGAAATGAGTTAATGATAATATTCCAGTCTAAGGACCATTACACACGCTTGTAGATATCAATGTCTGATGACACCAAGACATGCAAAATTTCTACTGCTGGGTTTGTTCTAATAATCTCCCATCCTGGAGATTACCAAGTGCGAACTCAATGAGAGAGAGTGTCGTATTCTTATGAGAACTCGCACATGACGATCTATATTCTAGTCTCCCTTATATTATGTTTAGTGTTTAAATGTGTTCACAATTTCAAGAAAAACCCAAAGAGTATCATTTAAATGTTTTTAAAATAATTTTCAAATACCTCAAACATACAACCAAATTATGATTGTTCTATCCAAGAGGAAAATAATTTGACTTAGTTATATATTAAAATTCTTATTTTGGTTATTGTATGTTAGAAAAAAAATCACCTCTTGAACATAGCATATTTTGGGCATGTATCTGGTATCATGTTTTTTGTAAGAAATGAAATGAAATTGCATTATCTACTATTGATGCTGAATACATAGATGTAGGTAGTTTTTATACCCAAATTTTGTGGATGAATCACACATTACTAGACTATGGATATAAATTCACACCCTCGCTGCTAGTCTATATAGTTTGGTGTATGGGGAGTTCCACTTTAGGTCACCTAACCAACCCACTATTTTCCCAAGTGAGTGTTCTGAATCAGGGGACATGTTAAGCATGGTGGAATAGAGGAGGGTACATGGGAACATGAGATACGTATACACAGTCACTATCCCATTTTTTTAATTTATTATTATTTATTTAATCAGATTATTTTTATAAACATGATCGATTTATATGATTTATTATGTTGTTTTTTTACATACTCTTTCATCAAGATTGTTTGGTTATGATTTTTTAATTAATGATCCCTTAGACGTATCTCATATTGGTTGGTTTCCCTCAACCCTTCCCTTCCATTCCAACAAAGGTTGGTTTTGATTCTATATGATTATAATATCATGATAGGTATCTATTGTAAGGTCTCAATTATTCATATTCAATTCCTCATGATTATTGGGTGACTATATGTATCATGGAGGGGATGGGTGATGCATGGTTCTTATTGAGTTGGAAATTTTATGGAATGGGTGAGTGGGTAGTTATGTAGTTGGTTCATTTGAAAAATTGAATGGTCATGGGGAATTATTTAAATTTTCTATAAGGGAATATATAGTGTTACCATGCTCTCATTTTTTTCATTCTCTATGTGGAAAAATTATATGGTTATGAATTTTGGAAAACCCTGCAATGTGGTGTATGAGTTACAACATGGAGCATGGATTCCAAGATCATTATTTCTCTTCCTTTCAAAGGGTCATTTTAGCATGTTTTTGGGATACAATATGGAGTAATATGGACTAAAATTCCGTATATCTACAAATTTCAATATATTACACCCTATAATATTAGTTGTGATACATCATTTCCTTGGTTATATTGTATTAGATATTGACCTAGTATGTAATATGGGGATATAGGGGAGATGTGTCTCATGATTTCTGATGGGATACTTGACATAGGATAATTAGTACATTTACACTAGTTCAATATCATATTTTTCTTGAAATTCAACTTATTGGGGAATATACACCCCTTTTATTCCATGTACATACAAGATTTTTTTACATCTAAAAATTTTAATGCCCACTAAATTCCAGTAATTCAATCCGTAATTATTTATATCCTATATATATAGTGGTTTTCCATTCTAAACTATATATCAAATTTTCTTTGTTTTATCCTTTAACATCAATAATTCTATTCATGGTTTATCCAAGATGAGTTTCTTTCTTTCCCATTGGTTCATTCTCTCTCATTTTCCCATATTATATGTGATGGATGAATTATTTCATTTAATTATTAGGTTTTCTAAATATCATTGAGGGATGATTCATTTAATGATTACTTCCTTAGTAATCATAGTTTCCTCAGGATGATGTGACTAGAGTTATACATATATTCCTCAGTTCCTATTCCTGTAACACTATAAGAATAATATTGAGTAATGATATTCAGGAATTATAATTATTTTATTTGATGATTTGGTATTGTAATGATTTATCTCAAATTTTTAGATGGTCATAATTCACTTAAATGAAAATAGTAATCAGGTATTTCTGAGTTTAATGATATTAAATGTCCGTATTGATTATATGTGATTATGTTTTCTTATAATTGGTTTCCTCAACTAATTTTCTAGATATTTTGATTTCACATGTAGCAATATTTTTTTTATTTGGAAGATTTTACATGAATTAAATAAATATAAAAATGTAAATATAGTAATACATTTGAATGATGAATGGATCACATCAGTTGAGTTATCAAAATTTATTATGATTATTTCCCATTAAAACTTTTACATTGAAAAATTTCATTAGTTGTTTATAGATGTCATTAAAATAATATAATTAGGTTCATAATTTTATAAAAATAATTATAATGAATTGGTACATTCATTACATTTATGTAAATTTCTAAAGGTAATACATTTTTAGTCTCATTTAAATCCTTTCATAGAATTTGTTATGATTTATATCATGACATTATATCCTCTAATACCCCTTGAATTATTTTTCATAAAATTTTATTTTTTTGATATGTCTATATTCTAGGATAGTATAACCATTTCCATTATTTACAATTTTAAACCTAATATTATTGGATCAGTTGGAACATATTAAGATCTTGGATTCCTATTTTTTCTTCTTATTCAGTTGGGTTTTTGGATTTATGTGGAGAGTTCAGCTTTTTTGTTATAATTTTTGTTGGACAATGTGTTGAGATTTTTCATACATAAAAATACATGTTTCAATTGTGTGTATATATTATTTTAAATTATATTTATATGAATTATAGAATGATGAAGATTATGGAAAAGTAATGATTTTTAATGAATTAATGCGAATTTTTATTAATGATAATAATGATATATTAAATGAAAGATGATAATTGATTGGGATAAATCCTTAAAGAAAATTAGATACAAGATGGAATTGAAATTATGATTATAAAACAAACATGTTTTTTATGAATTATCATTAATGGATAAACCATAATTTATGATGATGTTTGATAAAATGAATTCTAGTTGTGTGTTTTAATAATTGTATGTTCTATTATTTCTTATACTCCGCCAAATGAGTCATTAGGGGATACAAAAAAACATAATGGAATTTGTTTCATGGTGTATTTTAGCAACATTTAGGGTGTTAAGGATACATTTTTTTCAGTACTCTCCCATAAAACCTTTTCTTCTAAATTTAGTGTAGTATTCAGGCATATCTATGATATTATGGATTGTGGTATGGGGTTTTTGATCATATGGGTTGTCATAACTCTCAATTTTACCATACATGTATGTGTGAGATGTAGAGACTTATTACTATATTATATACAAGATTCTTGGTTGTAATAGATATGGTTATTATGAGTGTTTTGTTAAATGGTGGTAATGGGATGAAGTATAATTCATGTTACATCCCTTGTTTTCAATTTACAACATACTAAAAGGTATTGAGATGTAATTAATTTGTGGTAGAGATGATATACATGGGTTATAGGATGATATGAAAATGTTTCTATGATATGGTTTCCTAGATATGATATATGACTTACGGAGGGGGTTGGAGCTCCAGGATGTAAGACATTGGCGTGTAGTAGACTAGTTCTGTAGGAAAGTGTATACATGGTATCTTATATGTGTGTGTGTGTTTGATATTTAGTTACCAACTTTTGTGTGTTTCATGGTGATTATTCATTGGTGATGTTAGGAATTTTCTAACAATAATTATTTAAGAATTTTATTTTCCCAATTTACTCATTAGTTTTTAAAATTATTCATCCATATTTTCATGAAATTCATGGAGGATCCAATTGAGTATAATTTTATTATCACCCATATATATATATATATATATATATATTTGTGTTTGTGTGTCTATCCCTATACGAAGGAGGTGGTTGGTGATCGAGTTGGGTGTTATAAGCTCGTAGTGGTAGTGCATGAGATCATGTTTCCTATCGTCATTGCCCAACCATGGTTCATGTTTTTTTAGTTGTTTTAGGTTTATATGACATATCATGCATTGGGATGGATGTTTATTTATATTGTACAGTTAATTGATTTATGTATTACATTTATATGAATATATTGTGTGTCATGCAACCCATTTGTACACAATTTTTACCCTAAAAAACTCAGCAACTCATGGCCTTTTGGTGTTGAGATTTAGGGGTCACCCCTTTCTCCACTATTGGATAAGGATGGGTACTAGTAGAGTGGGGTTATTCTAGGTACACTGAATGTGGAAATTTTTTTTGAATAAAATAACCAAAACCCATTTACATAACACTTTTCCTTTCCCATTATCCTTCTTTCGTAACTATATAAAGAAATTAATCATCCCATGATATTTCTAAATTTACATTATGTTTCTATTCCATTAGAATGGGGTTTATTGGGAATCTTATTCATTTAAAGATTATTTTTTCCTCATTAATTTCTTTAATATAGTTACATGTGTTTGAAAGGGTGGATAAATTCACATGATTTTTTGGTAGTCATTTATTTTGTAGTATATTTTTAATTTACTTGTATAATCTACTGAACAAATATTACTTTATTAAGATAATTTAAAAGTGGTTTTTGGGTTATTTATATATATATATTTGTCTCTATGTGATAGCATTAGTATATTAATAAATAGTGCATTAATTTAGTAAGAAATACATAATAAATGTTTTCATTAGAAATTTATAGTGAATATTTACATTGTTTATCTATATTTGTATATTTGTGTCTTCATGGGCGTGTGTAAATATATTATGTATATAGACCAACACATAAACACTTATACTCATGTCTGTATTTATGAAAGTAATATGTATACATGAACACACACTTTTATATATATAAATAAATAAAATCTTTATATATATATATATAATAATAACATTAAAAACCCATTCCTTATGAATTTTCAGTAAAAGTTTTTTTAATTTTAGATGTTTTCGTTTAAAATATGATTTTAGGAAATACTTATAGCATTTATAATGAAATTTTATTATTTATTGTTATTTAAAAATTTCAAGGAAATTTCAAGTGATTCATTGGATTTTAACATTAGAATATAAATTTTCAATATAAATTTGCATTGAAAATTTATTTTTCAATTTTAGATGAATTTTTTAAATATTAAATTTCCTATTAAAATTTTAAAATAATACTACTAAATTTAATAGTCAATTTTCAATGAGAAATTCTATTTTAATCCTATATAACTAAATTGGAAGTAAATTTTTATTTAAAAAATTTCACTAGTAATTAAGTATTTTCACCATACATTTTCCTTGAAATCTAATTAGACATTTAGATTTTTGGTTTTATTTTTAATCCCATTGAGAAATTTTCACATGTAACTAGACATATTCACAATTAATATGAATTTTAAATATAATTGAAATTTTAAATTTTCATTAGTAATTATATTCACATCTAAAATTTTATTATAGACTATAAATTTTGAATGATAAAATTAATTAAAAAATTGTTACATAATTTTAAAATTTAAATTTTTAAATAATATTTTGATTAGAGATTTTCACTAGTAACATGAACATTTCAGTTAAAAGTTCACATATAAACATTCACTACAAACACTATATTGAATTCACTATAATAAATTATAGATTATGGGATGGAATTATTTATTCTAATTTAATAAAAATTATTCCAAATATATTTTATTTGAAAAATTATATATCACAATATTTATCCATTAAAATTTCATTCTATATGTTTATATTTTTGGAAAATTTTAATTTTCATTCTAAGTAAATCTATATAGAGAGAGAAAAAATATAATATGAAACTCATCCCAAATTATTTTTCATCTATGGATACTTCTATCTTATATAAATAAATAGAGACAAAAAATTATATCTATTTTGGAATAATCCATCCTAGTTATTTTTTATATTGGATGAAATAATCAACCTTATATAACAGCCCGAGATTCTTGAATAGTTTCATTCTAAATTAATATAGTGTTCCATTACTTAATCCACATGAAACATTGAACAATAACGAGTCCTGAGATTTAATTAACAATTAATCTATGGAAAAAACCTCATTTAAATAAAAAATAATATTAATCAATGATAGAATGCACACAAAATATTATTTATAATACTTAATATTAAAATACATGTTTTAGTAAACAGAAGTTTCATCCTCTATATATTTAATTTTTATTAAAAACTAATATTTTAATATTTTAATTTTAAAAAATGAAAAAAATTTCTAAATCCACATTTCTATATTATCCTAAATCTTTCTTTTCTGAATTTGTTAAAGGAAAAGATTTTTAGGGTAATTTTGATAAATATTGACTTGGCCATTACCCTCAATTATCAAAATTAGTAATGAATTAACGGATTCTGAAATTTTTTTCCAAAATATTAAATTTATGAATACAAATAAATCATTTCAAATTTATATTCTAAAATTATGATTTTTTTTGACTTTTTGGAAACTAATGTAAAATTTTACTTTAGAAACAGTTTTCCTTCGCTTATATTAAAAACGATTATTCATCATATATATAAATTAAATATTAAAAATTTACTTCACATATCTGATCAATATGTTCAGATTATTTAACAATGTTAATTTAATATTAATGTAAAAAGACTGATTAATAATATTAAGGGTAATGACTATGATAATGATGATACGATTAATTTAAAATAATTATTTTATTAATGAATAATTTTTTTCTTAAGAGTTAAATTAATATATTTTATAAAATCAATCTGATATATATTTTATAAAAATTAATAATATAATATCAATTGTATAATTTGTAAAAAATTGTCACATGATATTAAGAATACTTAATGGTAAACACAATATTTTTCTAAAAAACAATTTTTCAATTTATTATATTTTTTTATTGAAAAGTTAATTTCATATTATTTAGAAATTGAATTAAGATATATAAAGAAAGAATTTAGGTTTATAAAAACAAAATTTATTATAATGGTTACCTTATATTTTTAATAAAATACAAAATAAAAGAGAAAAAATAGTTACCAAGGTAAAATTCCAAAATGGTAAAATGTAAAATCGAGTAGTAAAAGACATGAAAATGTTTAAAACATGTGAAACAATGAATATTGTATAATTTATTGACCTTATATTACCCCAAAATTCATTACATCCAGATTTTAGAGGTATTAACCAATGAATGATAGACTAAACATTGAAATCACTTATTAAAAAGAACATTTGAAAACATATAAAAAAGAACCACAAATGAAAATTGAGAACAGGGAGGTTGAAAATGATGAAATCTAAGGGAATACCTTATGAAATCACAGATTAATCAATAATAAGACATATTATATTATAGAACCCCATAATCCTTTCATCCTAGATACCTATAGAATAATTGAGATCCTCTATCAAATTTACCTCACACCATGTGTGAAAACCCATATTATCAAGATAAAGAAGAGAAATACATGTTATGATATGATAAATAATTTTCCAAGGTCATTACAACTGGACTTTAAATTAATTAATCATAAAATGTTAATCTAATTTCATTTTAGATAAATGAGAAAAACCATACTAATAGATATTAATCCTTTGAATCATTTCCATGGCCTCTACCTCCACTGAAATACTGTCGCCAAAGTACATGAAGAAAACTCGACGACTGAACCTCAATAATCGTCATCTAAAAAGCCACTGTACATGATGCCTTGCACACAAAATCCATCCATAAATAACATTAGACATTGAAAAAGTGGTTTCGAGTTCATCCATATTTCAGGATCCCTTCACCCAAGAAATTCCACTCTTATAGAACAATCAGGCAAGAAGATGTAGTGAAACCCCAAAGGAATATTCACACCTTTACACCACATCACAATGAATTTTTAAAATCCATAAATTCTAACCTAATAGTATGGATATTTTAATTAATTCATCAATGAAAAACAATATTCCATATTTTTCAAATGGTCTAATAAGAAGCACTAGTGAAAATATCCTACTTTATGGAATATGATTGATTCCTCACATGAAAATCCCATTTTCCAAAAATTATTTCCCCAAAAAACTCCAATATTAATTATAGAATCACTTAAATTTTTATAAATTAGGAATACAAATGTTCTGATGATTTTCATCATTTTGAATGTCATTCTTCTAGATTCTCTGTAGAAAGAATATAAATTTAAAATATATGTGTTTAAACTAGATTCTAGTACCCATACATTCCAAATTAGAAGAGTGAATCATACCATGGTAAAAAGTGAAGTCTAGTTTCCCAGTTGAGGAAGTTGTAATGAAACACTATTTAGTATCCCTAGAAAAATAAATTTCAGGTATCGCTTCCTTTTTTCATCATTAAGCACTAACTATTTAAACTGTGGATGGACACTCACCATACTTCCTCTTAATAATATAATACTAGAGGGTCACATGACATGATCTCCAACTCCAGTTTGTCTGGGAAACACATCGTACTATTTTTAATAACTTTGATATTGATACCCACTCTCGAAAATTCCTTTACTCTCTATGTCAACATGCACAAATATGGTTCCCTTCTTGGTGATAATCTCGTATAAAACAACTGAGGATCCATTCAATGTTATAAATAAATCATTTGAGAGGTCTTCATAGAAATAAAATGTGTATAAAAATGGAAGAGAGAACACTATTGACTTTGGTAATTCTTAAAACATAGGATATATAGTGGACCTTCCAGCTCAGGATCCTCCTTATAATTCTTTTCACACTATTATCCTAATTGTGAATTCTAACATGTATGTTATATAATGAAGTAACAATTTAGCTGATGGAAATCATTTTTTAGATAAAAAACTCTATATTAAATAATCATCGATCTATGAGAGGATAACTTATTGGAGATAAGAACACTATTTTCATTGGTATTGACACATTAACCATCTTTATTACAATATTTATAGAGTTTCATCTTAACGGTGAGAATATAATTTACACTTCCACTAAGGGAAAAAATGTAAACGACAATGAATGTATGAGATATTATAAAGAATCCAACAAACCCTTTAACATGATGAATCAAACCATCTTCAAGTCTCATATTGGTATTTCTACATAATACATTCTGATCCAAAATTAAAAGTCTAAGGAAGATAAGGTCGCCTTATCTGAAACTCCTTGTGGATTTAAAGAATCTGGCTATTTTCTTCATAAGAGAAATGTAGAACCATAGAGAGTATAATCAACTGAAGAATAGGTTTCAATCCAAATATAAATATTTAAACATTCTATGAAATTCAATATTGAAAGACCATTCTATCTAATCATAGTACTTTCTTATGTCAATCATAATTATCACATCGGTTTCTATCACTCTCTTATCAATATCAAGGATCATTTACGTGGAAAGGCCAATAGACTCTTGAGTACCTCTCGCTTCAATAAAACCATGTCATTCTATATAATCTTGGAGAGGATGATAAAGGGACAATATTTTGTTGAGAATGGTGTCCATCACATTATTAGAGAATTTACAATTGATAATGTTATGAAATTTTCCTAAATTGTTATGAAGATTAACTTTAAGAATAATATCCAAAATGATAGATGAATTAACTCTAGGAAAATTTCAATAGCTAAAATAATCCCAAACATCAAAAATTATATCCTCATGGATAATGATCCAATCATTAGAATAAAAATCATCTAGGAAACCATCTGGTCACAGGGAAATCTCATTATTTTGTGTGTTAATGAAATTAAAAATATTCTCTTCTCCTATGAGTGAGTCCAACATTTCATTATTCAATTCATTAATAGATCTAAGAATACTATGGAATAAAGTGTAACATTCTTTCCATTTTCGAAAATGACCTCCTTGAAACTAAAACTAAACATAAAGAGATTCAGTGAAATGTTTCCCAACCAAAGGACCCACAAAACATTCATCACTAGGGACAGAACCTTATGGGAGATTAATATTGATCTTTCTTATGATCCATCTCTCCCGAATACAATCATAGAATTAGGCTTAACTCATGTAATCTACTTTAATCAAATTTTATTTTTCTATCCCTTCATATGGTTTCCCAAGATTAAGTAAAACCTCCTCCAAACTATGTTACTTACTAGATAAGATTATGTACTTATTATTATCCCATTAGTATTTTTAATAAATATCAAGTTTATTGATCTCCTCCTGTGGAATTTCCAAAGTCCAATATTTTTTGGGTAGAAAATATTCCACGATAGAATTGAACTCTTGAGCACACTTCATTTATTTTGAAGAGAACCCTATAAAAACCATGAGCATGAGAATTCCAATAAGATTAAAACATTTCTCTAAAATCCTCAAACTTCATCCAACAACTAGAATAAGATAATCCCTTTTTCACATTCCAAGAAGAATAAACAGGAAGGGGAATAGTGGAATGGTCTAATAAAAATCTAAATAGGTGAGACCTAGAGTATCCTTCAAATTTATAAATGGCATAGAAATTTTACAAACATTTATGATGTCGACCTAAAATCATGCTACCTATCCTTTGATTATTAAACTAGGTGTTTCATGACCTGATTCACCCATATCCAAGAGATGGTTAGAAGAAATGAAATATTTAAAGTCTTTAATACCATTGTTAGGATAAATTCCCTATCCCTTATTCTCTTATGAGATCATAACAGTCTTAAATTCTCCTCCAACAATACATGAAGTTGATCTAGTGTTGAAGTTTGACAGAGTGTCCCAATGTTATTTCTCTCATTATATTCCCTTGATGGACTCATGTTTAAGATTTAGTTCATATAGGCAATGAATGAAAAACAATTCTTACGAATAGAATTCCAAAAAACTGCCTTTCAACCATGGATATCAGACCACTAGTGTTCAATATAATTGAATAAATCATAGATAAATAAATGATTCAACATGAATTCCATATTCAACTAAAGAAACATTATCCATTCCACGGATGACAATTTTTTTTCTAGAATGAGTCTCAATGCAGCTGTGATGTAATTTATATTTAACCAACTTAAGTGCACCTCAAGAAATGAATGGATGGATAATACCCTCTCCAAAATATACCAGTACATGGAAGGCCTTATGAGTTGGATTATACTCATATGGGGTAGGAGTTTCAGACGATTAGTTAGGATTTATAGGGGAAAATAGGCTAGAGACTTAGAATCAGGACCCTTTGAAATAGAATATGGTTGCACCTCTGGAAGAACGAGGTCGGGGGTAATAGACAGTAAGACCATTAAAGGAGTAAAGCACCCAATACATGAGAGAAATGTGAATATAATGGAATAATTAATTTTTAATTGAAGGAGGATCATCCATGATAGAGCCTTCAAAATAAATAGGGACTACACCATAGGAGGATAAGTCTCTGGGAGGCCATGTGGACTATTCCTAGGGACTCTGATGGAGTCAGAATCCAGAGTTTCATCTAAGAAAATCTCCCAATGAGGTGTTAGAGAAGATGTGATATGATTTGTGATAGAGAAAATTTTAATCGATTTATACACATCCATCATATTTCTTACAGAAGGACTCTCTTAGTCCCAGAATTATTCAAATGGATCCCCAGAATATGCAAGATCAGGATCAAATGAGGTACCCTCAGGAGAGTAATCATGTGCTTGATCGATGATCTCAACTAAAGGCCTATATTTACAGCCTTGATTCATTCATAATGAATCATAATAACCTTGAAACTTATAGTAAGAACTAAAACTAGGAGAAAATGGTAATATAATGTTTTTTCATATAGAATGAGTAGTCCTTCTATGAATAAGGATCATATGCTGAAAAAATTAGACATATCAAATTCCACACATATATGAACCCACAGAGTCTGTTCCATAATAATATTAGATTCATCATCATATATAAACAAACTAATATCATTTCCAATGTATTTAAGAACCTTTTCATTCTGAAATGAACATGTGATCCTAGGGTGTCAGATCCAAAAAACTGCCAAAGAGGAATCCTTACCCCAATGATCCTCAAGTGGCCACTAACTGAGATGAAACCCTTGAATAATAGATGTATACCCCTCCCAGGAATAGGCCCAAATGATACACAATTTATAGAATAGGTGAATGTAAAAAATTATTCTTATAATAAATGGAAACCCATGCCACACCAGATAGATCTATGGAGATAACAAATATGGAAAAAACAGCCAGATAAGGTCGATCATTACAAATGTTTTCTATAACAGACCATAATTCATAATGATATAATTTATTTATTTTACCCACCAAAAAGTAGATGTTTCGGATCATATCCATGGATTCTCATTCATTTACGTATGAGGATAAAGGGGGAACCAGTGGATGAGGGTATGAGAATTAAAACTACACTCACCAATCACCACTGATCTGGATAACGGAGTCGAAGCCGATAGACCTGAAGTACAAAGGAGGGATGGCTGTGAGGGAATAACAAAGATTCTTGATGCCTAGAAAAACAATAGTGGATTCCAAATTGATCTAGGGGGCCGATGGTAAATCCACAAATGATAGCCCTGGAATATCTCCCATCAGATGTGGGGGAATAGATGTTGAGCCTGGATGTTCTAATAAAGAACATCCAAGAGAACTACTATTTGAATGAGAAAAATTTCATTATTTTAGGGGAATTCGGGGCATGTAATCGTAAGGGATATCATACACCTCAACCAGTTATTTACCAATTAATATTTTAATTTCATTATTAATAAAATTATAGGTATTTATACAATTTCAATTATTTTCATTTATAAAACAAAAATATGTTCACCCATAATGAAACCCATATTCTATTGAATCCAATACTAAAATTATAATTTTTATGCTATCTGAAACCTATATCTTTTTAATGAGATAATTTTCATAATTTTATAGCATATTCCCTTTATTTTGAATAATACTTTTAGGATAAATTTCAGGGATCCAATTTGAGTGTAACATAATCCACAAAATTCCTTCTTAAAATCTCTCATCCAAGCCTAATATAACTATATTAATATAATAAAAATATTAGCATTATTATAATTATGTTATATTTTATTAATTTAACAACAATTATCTATTCCTTTTCATCCACACATAAAAACAAAAGAATACTGATATTATGTATGTGTGAACTACCTCTGGCACAAAGTGGCATATTTTATTTTTCACCATTGATTATCTTTTTTTGTTATAAGGATGGAATTCATGAATAAATAAAAAAATAAAAAAAAATTATTATTAGTAATATAAATTTATAATCCACTATTTTTTACTTTCATTATCTGAGAAATGAAAATGATAATTGTGCATTGTGAGGACTACCACTGTCATGAAGTACCATATCTCATTTTTCTTCTTGTTTCTTACTTATTTATTATACTATCATAAAATATGACTCTTCAAATTAAAAATATCAATATAATATCAATATTTATATTTTATAATGATATTATTAAAAAATTAACCACTATCAGGACCGTACTCATCCATTAATTATGGTATGTTCATGTTTGGGTCTGTCTAACGATCTACTAGTACAATGTTGTAATATAATATAATGGAAGAATATAATAACATAATGAATGATGATATATGATATGAATATATAAAAAATATTTTTTAGAATTATTACTTCAATATTATACTCAGTAAGTATGATACCACCATTTGTTTGTTACAAATAACCAAAACATATTTTTCACCTAATTTTTTTATAGGATTAATGACTAAATATATAGAAGAATGAAATTATACAATTTTAAAATATCATAAAAACAAAATTTTAGTACCTTTAATGATATATAAATGATTAAATTTAGGAGAATACTTAATAAAAACAGTACTATTATAATATTCAAAATGATCTTGATTTCACACAACTGATATTGAATGTAGATAATAAGTAACTAATATACATATATAGAATAATTTCAAATTTATTTTATTAAATTTTATAAACATGGATATGTCTCCAAAATAGTATATCTTGATAGAAATTTTATATAAAAGTGATTCAAGTGGTTTAATAGAAGTTAGTAATTAATTAAAGCTTATTTCTTCACAATTTCCTTTCTTTGAGACATATAATGTTTTTGAAACTCATTTCATTTTAATGTTCTATATAATACACATAGAATATATAATATCATGAATAATAATTTATTAATTAAATTATAATTTAAATATAAATTCCTATTATTCGTGTATTTTTCATTAAAATGGTTAAAGATCCATAAAGAAAATAGATAACTCAAAAATTCAATCATTTGGTTTTGATATTTATTTTTGAGCATAATTATTCCTTTATTTTCTAATTATATGATAAATATTTATTATATTTTTTCTTAATATCTAGGGAATATTGATTTTTTAAATTAAAATATCCTTCCAAGATTTTTTTCTTCTTAATAAAATAATCACACTATTATGACAATTTACATACTATTTAATAATGATTTACTTTCTATGTTATTATTTTACCTACCCTCTAATGAAATCCATTATATATTGTTACCATATTGAGTGTTATCTCACTAGGAATTCATATTTTCATTGTCCACATTGAAAATATTAAATTTACAAAAATTAAATGAGGTGGGTTTCTAAAAGAAATAAATATAAAGTATTCAAAATTTTGTATATTCTTAATTTATTTTCTTGACTTAAAATGTAAATTTTCACTAAAAACCATTATATAATTTTTAGGGAACCATTGTTGAATATAATATATCAATTTAATTTTTTTCCAAATTCATAGATTCACCTTTTCAAAAAAGGCTCTTGAATATAACTACAAATTTTTTCTTTTATGGATATGGTGAAAATAATTTTGTAAATGTTTTTCCTTTAATCACTCTATACGATAATTATTCTTTATGAAGCTTCATATCTAGGTTTTAAAATGGTTTTACAATTCACATTAAATCATTGTAATTTTTAAATGAAAATGATATAATATAATATTTTCCTAGTGTAAAAGATTTATATTTTATAGGATATGGTGATTTTAGATATTATGAAAAAGGATTTCATTTTTAAGAAATAATTCCTTAGTAATTCTATGTATTCTAAAATAATATTTTTTAAAAATATGTTTATTACAAAAAATGTCAGGAATAATTTTTTTATTTTAAAATATAATTCATATTATGATCAAATTATTTCATTTTAATGAAAAAAATGTTTATTTTATAGGATTTTAAAAAGAAATTATTTTTTCTCCAAATTTTGACATGATTTATACAATAATATTAAAAAAAATCAAAAACATTGATGTTCCCTATAGTGAAATAAGGGATATTTTTTTATACAACCATCCATATTTATCTCTAGGTGGTTTATGAAAAATTCATTTTAATATTTCCTAAAACACATTATGTTTTCATTATTAATTAATTAATCAGGAAAGAATGTATACTTTTATGATTTAATGATACATATTTGTTTGTTTTTTTACTATACAATTGTTGGGAACTATATTTCCCACTAATTAATTTTTTTAATCACTATATAACATGAGATAATGGTAAATGAATTGTGATTAAATGATCCAATAATGAATAAAGGTGATTGAAACCAAATCCAAAATGGAAAAAACTGAATGTAGCTCGGTCTGCTGAGGGAAACATGTTAGTGTAGCTAAATAGAGCATGGGAAATATGTTATTAATCCTTGATCCGCCAAGGGAAAGAGATTATTGAAGCCTGATCGACAATGGTAAACAGGTTGTGATACTATATGCACTATGTTATGATTCTTCTTCTTATATTTGTGCCACTTTCATTGGTTTTTCAATGTATCAATGTTATTATTTCTCAATTATTATACTCCATGTTAAATAAGGGCATGTTTAAATTATGTTATGTTTATGGATAATTGTAATTATATCACACCATCTTGTATATCTTATCCAAATACATGATAATAATTGGATATCTCTTATGTTTCCCTTACTGAGCATCTAAGCTCACCCCTTTCTTATTATTCCATTCCCAAGATTATGTACATTATTATTAATTAGGATATGGATAGAATGTATATTGTTTCTCAATTATAGATAAATAATCATGATTATTGAAGAATAATTTTATTATCTCTCTAATAATCAAAGAAAATAAACCCTTATATCTTCTGAGGTTGTGATTATTTGTGTGTTATAATGAATATATTGTGGAAATAAAATAAAATAAAGATAATTTAAGGCTAGTTTTTATCATTTTATTTCAGATAGTTATTTATTTATTTTTATGGATTTCTACAATTGATTTACTGATTATGATTAGGTAACACTATTGAAACCCCAGGGATACGTCTCAAGGATATGTTTAAATGTAGGATAAAAACAAAAAAAACATTGTAAAATTTTGAGTATGTGGTTTTCTATGAAATTATATGCCTATATAGGTAAAGGAAAGTGGGTGTGGGATTGGTTTAGATTCTTCTTGTGGTTGTCTCCCTAAAAAAGATCATTAAGTATCCACTTCAACATCACAAAATTTTAAAATTAGTGGGCTTAAGACTACACAACTATAGGGACACTCTTCAGGGATATTCCTTATAAAATCACAATATTTTTACATAATAATATGATGTATTTAAAAATATTGGAATTTAATAGTGTGTTATTTTATAAAATTTAATAGGTAAATTACGATAATTAAAATAGAAAATATGTATAGAGTGATACATAACTCTAATTATATTACAGTTGAACCGAATAAAAAATATGTTGAAATAACAGTGTAATTAGAAAATACATCTTATGACTGAGCTTTTATATTTATACAATCCTTTAATCTGATTTAATTTTACATTATGATAACCTTTCAAGTTTTAGTGTTTGGTTGGATATAGGATAAATAAAATAAAAATGTGAAATGTATGTCCCTAATATCACCTAAAAATATTTGCGATAAATAGTTTCCCACTCTTCTAATTATAATGAGTTGGATTTACAAAAGAAGATATATCTTTCTTTTCTTATAAACTCACTTAATTCTTCACTCACTGAACAATAATTAAAATTGTGAGAATTTAATTTTTCAAAAGTGGTACGTAACACCCAAATAATATTTAATATAATGATTCTAAATTAATACTATTTTGGATATTTTTATCCACATGAAACACGAAATTAAAATGAGTCATGAAATACTAATTAATAAGAAAATATTATAATAATGAAACTTCTCATGATTAAAATATATAATTATTTACAAGATGAAAAAATATGATTAAGAACACTTAATGTCTTAAACATTCATTTTTCAATAAAATGTGGTTTTTGATTGTATATATTGAATTTTCATTTAAAAGATAAATTTTCAAAATTTGCAATTTATTTTAACAAAATTAACATCATTTTTGAATTAAAAATATCAAAATTATCCTAAAATAAAATTTAGATATTTTTATAAAAAAAATTAATTTTGAAAAGAATATTTATAAATTTTGATTTAAATATTAACATAAATTTTATAAAACATCAATTACATAATTTTTTTGAATGATTATATCTAAAAAATAAATTTATAAATTAAAATAAAGAATTTTAGTTTTCAATTTTGAGTGAATGAATCCTCAGTTTACCATTTTGGAAACATCATTAATATTTTATTTTAAAAATTGTTTTTATATTATTATATTGGAAAATATATTTCATGAATTGTTGAAATTAAATATCAGAAAAATTATTCCATTTATTTTAACAAAATTCTCATGAAAATAAAAAATTTCAATTTAATTTTGAGTCATAAATGGTTTATTATATGGATTGAAGTTAATGGTCAGGATAATGGTGAAAGGGGGTTTTTCAAACAATTTGTTTTCATTATGTTATAAGAAATTTATCTAGGGAATTAAATTTGAAAATTATATGTAATTAATTTTATATAAAGATTTAAAATATATATATATATCTTATAACTCAATTAACTAGTAAAAATACTTATATGAGATTAAGAAAACTTGAAGGTAAAATAAATTTCTCTATGAACCTATATTTGTTTATATTATGGTTTTTATTTAAAATTTGATTTTATCTTATTTAGAAATTTATTTATAAAGTATAAGGCATAAATATATGGTCATAACATCATAAATTGTTTATAATGTTAACATTAAATTTTCTATAAAATATAATCTACTAGGGTGAAAATCTAGTTACCAATGTAAAAAACGAAAATGATAAAATGTAAAATCAAGAATTAAAATGATTGGAAATTGTTAAAAAAAAGTGCATGAAAATTATTTTTCGGGCATTTATATACCCATTATCACATAAAAATCCATTATTTAAATAATTTGGGTTTATTAATTCTTTAACTGTGCCATGGTATTGTTGAATCATACTAGGTATTAAAAAAAATTCTCATGAATTCACTTATAAAAGGGGAGCACATCACCATTTCATGAAACCCTTATTCTTTATAATTTCATCATGCAACTATGAGAGTATTGTCCTCATATAATCCTATCTCATTTTGATACCCTTGAAGTTTCCATTTTTTATCATAATCCTTACATTTTCAAGAATTCATCAAAAAAATGTTTACGGTCTCCACACTAGTATTACTTATCCCTTGACACTTATTATTAATCTCTCTAATAAAAACATTAGTATCCATTTTTTATAATTACTTATATATAATAACTATATTTAAGTGTTTTTATATTAATTTAACCATTATTATTCAGTTTATCCTATACCCGTATAAAAATAAACAAATGATGATCATGCGTTTGTATATACTATCGACCCCATGAAGCAACACCTTTGGTTTTTCGCCACAGCCCCAATTTAATTATTATAAGGTTGAAATTGGATAATAAATGTGAAATATATAATATATATAATATTTTTAAAAGTAAAATTATATCATCCTTTTTCCCACTCATTCATTAAGAAATTAAAATGTTAAATGTCCATTTTTCATACTACCACATCTATGTAGTAATGAATCTTGTTATTTCATCTTTTTTATTTATTTTATAATAAAATATATTAAATTTTTATTCAAAATCATAAAAAATAAAAATGATATCAATTTTTTCATGAAATAATGATATTAATCCAAAATTAACTAAATTTATAACCATAGTCATCCATTTATAATTGTACTTCCATGTTTGGATCTGTTTAACTACCTACTTGAACCATGATAAAAAATAATATCATAATTTACTATAAGAATATAATTACTGATGACATATGATACATATAAGTAAATAATGATATTATTCTTTTTCTATAATAGTAAATTTAATATTAAACTCATTAATTAAGATAACATCATTTGGTTCTTGCAAATATCTGAGACATACTTGTCGAAAATTTGGTATACAACAACCATAACTCAAAAAATTGTAGAAATAAATTATAAAATTATAAATTATTATATAAAAAAAATTATATAATATTTTATTATCTATTATGGAGAAATATTTGATAACAATGAAGAATAAAACCACTATAATCAAACTATTTCAAAATGACCAACATTACACATACCCAACCTTGAAAATAGTTAATAAATAATTAATATAAATTTAGTGAATAAATCTAAATATGATTTATAAAATGTTATAAATATTAATAGGGTTGTGAAAATTTTTTCAATCACTTTAGTTTTTTTCATGGATTATGGTAAGGGTGTTTTGCTTAAATTTCCATTCATTGAGACATATTTAGATTTTACCCTTAATTTAATTTAAATTTTTTGTATACTATAGACTGGAAATATAATATCATTTATAATATTTTATTCAAGAAATTTTCAGTTTAATATTATTCCCTCTATTTTTATGAGTTTTCATTAAAAACTTTTCTTGAGCCATTAATGATTTCCATAACAAAAAATAACATCAATTGAGATATAATATTTCTAATTGCACTTGTTTCTTCCAATATTTAATTCTTCTAGAATATAATTGTATCATATTATCTCATCTTCTTTATATAAAATTTATTTTTTAAATGAAATATCTCTCTATTATTATTTTCTTCATCATAATGTAATGTCTTTTTTATAAATAATTCTTTGTCTCTTTAATGATTATTTTCCATCTGTGTCTATATTGTCTGATACCTATAATGATCCCATTTATATTTACTAAACTAATTATTTTTTATGTCATGTTACCTTTATATTTCACCTATGAATTTTCAAAAATAGTTTTTTTAGTATTTAAAGAATGTAACTTAATAAAAAGTATTTTAAAATGTACAAAAAATCCTTTCATGATCACATTATTTATCCTCCAATCAATATTCCCTATAACATCAATTAAAAAATTGTCCAAAAATCATTATTGAATATATTTTATAAATTAAGAAATTAGAAAAAATATTCAAAACAATATTTTTGTAAATGAGTTATTATCATGACAATAAAATCATCTTTATGAGTATGGGTTCAATGTTTTCAAAAAACTCTTTTATAGTTCTCCCTCTATTTGAGAACTAATCTTTGTGATTCTACAATTCAATGTTTTAAAATTGTTTTCCAAATTATATCAAATCATGATGATTTAAAAAAAAAATTATAATATTTTTTAAATGTAAATATATTATTTTTAAAATGAACTCTTCATTTTAAATGTGATATTAAAGTCATGTGTTTTTAAAAAATAATTACATAAATTTTATATATATTCAATGAATGTTTATAAATATTATATCACTCATGAAATTTGTTTTTTGAAACTAATTTTCTCTGGTTAAATTAAAAAATTTAATATGAAAATTTATTTAATTTTCAGGAAATAATATTTTACTATTTTTTAATCCATTCAAAAATAATTTTTTGATCTTATTTTTCAAGTTATTTATCTAGTAATATCAATAGTTATGTATGTAAATATACATATATTTCCTCTTTATTGAACTAAGAGATATGTTCTTATGCATTCATCCACATTCATTCTCTAGGTTGATTGTGAAATATTCTATTTTATTTTTTCATGAATCTGGTCTATTCTCTATAAGATAATTTATTTATAATAGAAAAATGAATGAATTTATGATCTTGCACTAGGTAAATGTATGGTTTTAATTAATTGATGGGTTGGATATATATTCCTCAAATTCATTCTTTAAAGCTTTATATATCATGAGATAATGCAAAATGTGCTATGATGAATCGATCCACCATAGGTAAATAGGTGAGTTTAGATAGTCCCATTGAAGGAAAAAAGTGAGGGAAGCCTGATACAACATCGATAATAGGTGAGTGAAGCTTGTTCAAACATGTGAAAAATAGATGAGTGGTGTGTGATCCTCCAAGGGAAAAAGATGAGTTAATCCTCATTCACTAAATTGAATAGGTTGTAATACCTGATCCATTATGATATGATTCATATGATTATTCCTGTTCCAAATTCATATATTATCTAATGTACATAAGTTATGATGGACCATGTCTTATGCTCCATGTTTTATCCAGGTATTTTTTCTGAATTTTATGTATAGTGATCTAGATTATACTTTTATACCCACGTGCTTATCTTTTTCTCATAGAAGATCATTATCTGTTATATATCACAAGCCTCTAATTAAGCATTAGAGGTCACCCCTTTCTTTGGTTTCTAATCCACTGGTTATTAATATGATTATATCTTAGGAAAAATCTAGAATGGAGTTTAGTGTGGGTAAATTATGGATAAATTTTAATGATTATTATACAATAAGTTTCATATAAAGAAAATACAAAAAGACACTGATCTTTATACTCTTTGGTTTTTTAATTATTTGTGTGGTGTAAGGACTGACTTATTAAAATGATATAAAATACAGATATGTTTAGCATGGGTGTCTCATATCATATATAATTTTTAATAAAATTATTTTAAATTATATATAACTATACATAAATTAATAATGCTATAATTATTATAAAAAATTAGATATTTCATTTGACCCATGATGACTGGGTCTATTTCAAATATTCTACTATCATTCAATCGATAATTGAAACCCAAGAACATATGAACCCAAACCAATTCATGTCCCAACAAACATACCTTATATATTCTTATATGGAACGCATGTTTTGAACAACGAACACCTGTGAGGGACATGCACTTTGGAGGGAGGGTTGTCAAGGTAGTGAACGATGAATACAGAATGTCTTTCGAAGATTAAAGAGAAATAAAAGGGATAATAAACCCCCATTAGTCATACAACATTTTCAATGGAGGATGACCCATTAGGTAGCATGTGACATAGATCCCGAGCATGGTGGGGCTTCAACAATTTATATATTCAAAAAATAAATGGGTGTGTGTTCCTAAGTTGTTGCATGTATCTATGTATGGATTTAAAATAATTAAGATATATCTCTTTCTACCTAGGTAAAATATAATATAAAATTATATTATAAATTCATATAAATATTTATTTATATTTTATATATTAAATATTAATATACATATATATATATAGTTTAATTATATATATGATTATAAATAAATATATATTTATAGTGGAAAATAAATAAATATTTCTTTAATTATTTATATATGTTTTTTGTCGACACTCACACATTTAATTCAAAAATAAAAATGTATATATTTTATATATAATTCAAAATAACAGTTTTTATCGATATATGGTGAAACATTAGCACATATATGATTGTATATATATATAGTTATCTTAGAAGGATTTATCTATATCTGATAAGTTTGGGTTCCTTGAATTATCTGTTTTAAATATAAAATCGATACCAAATATGTAAGGGCTCTCAGTCTTGTATATAAAATATATAAATGACTATCCAATAATGATATTATTTTTTCTTCAAATAAAAATCTACGATTGATTGATTTCTCCACATAACACACCCCAATAAAAAAATTATATATTTTGGTAAAATATAAATATTAAATATGACTATTAAAACCAATCAACTTAATTAGAGTGAATGAATATGAGTAAGAAAATATGAAATATTTTTATAATGAATGAAAATAATAATTTTAATAATATAAATGAAAAATGTATGGATAAAACAACTAATAAAATCACGTTATGCTTAATAATATATTTTTCTCTAATTCGATTTGTATTTAAGGAAACTAAGTATATTGTAATTAAATAATAATAACACATATTGATAATATAATTTATATATTACCAAAAAAATTAACAGTTATTTTATTGGAAAATTGAATATTGTAATATCAATATTATAAAATGTTATTTTCTTATATGAATAGTGTTCCACTATATTTTGGAATTTTATTTAAATATTTAATTATTATATTCATTAAATTTAATTATAAAAAATCAATATAATATAAAGATTAATAATAATAACAAAATCATAAGATTAATTTTATAATTTTATAAAAAAATTATTTAATGGTGAATAGTGTAATATATAATTTCTATTAATATTTCTTATAATTTGAAATTATTAATACATATGTATGCGTTAAAAATTTATGAAACATTATTATAAGACTAAATATGTATTTTATAAGTGAATTTAATATTATAATAATTTTGTTCCTACTTTATAAACCCATATTTGACATTTTATAATTTATAATATATTATTCAAAAAATTGTTTCCAATACATTACACATTAATCTTTAAAATTTAATTTTTATATCTATTAAAAATTTAATGGAAGAAAATTATTTTCAAAAGTAGAATAATTAAGAACAAATTATAACAAATGGAAAATTTTATTTCTAGTCATAAATGTTAAATTAGTAGGGTTAGTTTCTATGTTGAAAATAATAATGGTAAAAATGAGTAGCTTTATGGGTTATAATCCTAACATGTTCTAATTTAGTGGTGTAGTTGTGGCTTGACCATATCTCTTCTTCTCAATATTATTTCTATATTTTAGATAAATTTATCTTGAGTGTGAATTTCTATAATTATTATTTTTTAATTTAAAAAAATTCCACACTTTTTCAGTTACAAAAGGGGAACTCTTCTATTAATTTTTCCTCCCACAAAATGCATTTTTTCAAGAAATATCATGCCCATAAATAAGAAAAAATTCATAAAAACCATAAAGTGGGTTGTTTCTTCTCAAAATAAAATCCATTAAAGGATTTACCCCTTGTAAAGGAGATAACTCATGTAACCAGGTACAGATTTATATCAATTTCATCATATTTTATTTATTAATTATATGCATTTATTCTTTATCAAATTTATTTTATCCATATAATGATTTTATAAGAAGTATACTGATTATTATTTTATTTTATTATAATAATGGAAAAACTTGTATCTATTTTTTCCATTTTTATTATGAAAAATATAAACATGAATCCTGAATTATATATACCATTGCCTCTACGAATATATGTGTTTTTTTCCTTCCTTTAAAAACATGGTTTGGATTAGTTTATATTTTATGATTATATATTATATAAATAATTATTATATATCATTAATCTATTTTTTAGGTAAAACAACACATAATTACCTTTATATGATAGTCCATTCTTATAATAAAATAACTCAACACTAGTTCATTGGGGTTTTTTATCGTGAAATGTGACTAAATGACCAATGTAATGAATATAAGCCATTTTAATAATTTAAAAAATAAATTAAAATTAAAAAAATAGTTTTTAAATGATGATATTTCGGTGAAAAAGTAATATTAACAATGCTTCTATAAACCTAGTTCAAAATGGTATAGATTATCAACGCCCAATGTTGAATAATATTATAACAATATAATATATAAATAGAATTATTATTAATGAAGAGTAAAAATTTAAATGTATGCGAATAAAAATTTCAAATAGATAAGTAATAATTTAATACTTATTATTGAATGATGATAAATCACATCAATGGAAATCATATTTAATGGTAAGAGGATTGTTAACTCAAACTCATTTATTTATGTTATACAATTTCATACTGAACTTTATTTCTTACCATAAATTAGGTTATCAATTTTTATAAGGAAAAAAGGTGTTTTAACCAAGTTCATTTTGATTAAAGCCTTTATTTTCATCATATCTTAAATACCAGTTAGGCTTATTGAAGAGATATTAATAGTTATTTATTATTCAATGACAAATACAAAAACAATCATAAATCTATTTTCATGATTTGGTTTTCATTGTGATGAAATGTTCTATATCAAATAGAGTTATGTTTCTTTTATAACCCTGTGGTTTCATTAATTATATTGTTATTTTAGTTTTTCATGTTTTTTATATGAATTGATTTAATTCTTAATTATACTTTACACCATTATAAAACCCATTTAGTTTCTATTGGTTCATTATTAACAGTTAAATATTTACATTTAGATGTTTTTTGAAACCCATTTTATTACCATGAGTACTTTTAAAAAAATTAAATTATTATTTTTTGTATTTTTTTTGAAACCCTTATTATTTTCATGGTTTTATTATGATGTGAAATTTTTATTATTTTTTTAATTCTACACATAAGTATAGATGAATGAAGGGTGGAATCCTATATCTCCCTAAATTTTATTGGTTAAGAGTTTATATCTCCTGAGATTGTTATTTTTGAATATATTTTAATTTATTTTAATAATGGGAGATGGTGGTGTGGCTCATGAAAGTAATATTTTCATATTATAATTCTAATGCTATAATTAAATGATGTTATTCAATATGATCATACGCAATCATGAATCAAGGTTCATGTTAATTTCTACTACTATATGATATATAAATCAATGTTTATATTATGTGGCTTTTATATTCTTTTTCCATGTATATTGATTTCCACATATGATTTATGATTATCAATCATAATGATATGATATTTCTCATAAAATCAATTTTTTTCATATTCATATGTAACCATACATGATGGAAGTTTTATTCACCCCTCAGTGATCATTTGAACTCTCCCATTTCAAATTTTTTTATTCCCAATATTATGAGTATGATTATTACAAATTAAATGTCTAAAATATTTTCTAATACGATTACATTAATGATCAAATTTCTAATGTTTTGTAAAATAAAATTATTCTGTATCTAGTATCCAAATACACTAAAATAATCGTCCCTTGAGATATTATTATTTATGATACATATTATATTTCTCGATTTGAAGAATTAAAATAAATGTATTATTAGAATTCAACTCTATAGTTTGTATCAATGTAAAGGATTTGTTATTTTTGAATTTAGAGAAGCAAGTTTGAAAATTATGTTCAGAGAACCTTAGTGGAAAACCCCAATAGATGATATTGTGCATATGATGATATCATGATATATTATTGATGTGTTGAGTAGATGTTTCTCATATCAATTGATTACTTATATGTATATGGTAAATTGGAGGTAGGATTTATCACACTACTACCTACAGGAAATAACCATAAATAGGGCATGTTGGGTATTAACTCAACCATGATATAGTGTAGGAAAAATAGACCGAACAACATACCTTTCTTGACACTCTTAGGGGATATTATTTTTCTGGTCATATAATATTTTAGGAACACTATAATGGATAATTTTTTCATTAATTTTAAATATAAGGTTTAGATGTATACTATAACAAAAATTAATGTTACATAGGTCAAAATAATATTGATATAGTTTGAAAAAGGGGTCGAAAAAACCTCCCAAACTGAGGGAACAATGATGGGTATTCACAATCATGACTACTAATATAGATAAAAATAAATAAGTTGTGTGAGATACAATAATTTTTTTCTAAATATTCATGAACTATGTTTCATTCAAGTTCATCATAATTTTTTATATCACACAATAGTTCTAAAAATGTCAAATTACCACATCAACTATTCAATTTTGATTATCCATGAAAACACACACATGCACAATATTCACATCTAAGATATAGAAATTTTCTCAAATTGATATTTGTGGCAGGATACATCATATAGGTATAATTCATCAACCATTTTTTGAATTTGATATGTTTTTGGAATCTATTTTTTATACTTACATGGATCCCATATCAGTTATCTATTGAATGTCATCTAATTTTCTATTCCAGATAATCGAATTCACATGTATCAAGATAGGAATGATCTCCCATTGGAAATAAATTTTATATAATGGGTTCAGATTCTAAACAATAATGGAATCTTGATTTAAATGATCAAGTAGGATGTACATATTTAATTCATGCCTATTATATGAGATTACAATAAACAATTTTGGAATGAACTGTCTAGCATTCCCTCGGAGTGTGAAGCTTCATTATATATTTCTCTTATTCCTAGATCTATGCCTATCATAGTGAGTTCATATTTAATGGATCATGTTTAATTATAGGAATTAAAAACTAATTAATGGATAATTTGGGCAAGGATTTTATTTTCCAGAATGCTTTACCAGGGGGGAACTCTCCTCTTTTTTAATTAGAATGATGAAACAATGTAACAATGAATTGACTGTCATGATATTAAGAATATAATAATTATGAATAAATATCATTTACCCCTATTGATAATTTATTTGATCAACTCATACGATATCATTATTTCTAAATGATTTTTTATCTAGATATCACAAGTTGAGGGTGAAAAAGGAGGATATTTTAAAAACAACATTACAAATGAGGTGTGGAAACTATGAGTTTATTGTTATTTCATTATAATATAATAATACCCCCTCAATATTCATGGATATAATGAAGAGATTATTTAGAGAATTTGAAGATATGTTTTTCAACATCTTTATTGAATAAATTCTTAAACACTTAATGGTTAGGTAATATCATGATGATCATCGTGAATTATATTAATGAACTTATTAAAATAGTTATTGTATGACCAATTTAATCAATGTGAAATCTATATAAATAATGTTTCATTCATGTTTAAGGAAATCACCAATAATAATATATCCATAGGGCCTTTAAAAATAATAGTTAATAAACATTGGCCAAGACCAACCATAGTAGCCATGGTCTATAGTTTTCTTAGGTTTGATCAATACTTTCATAAGTTTGTTATAATATTCTAAATATTGTTTAATCTCATAACTATGTTAATGGGGGAGGCAGTTGTGTCCATTTGGATATAGGAATTCAAGGGAATTTTTAGGGAATATATAAATAGACTGGTTATATCCCATGTAATTACATTACCCTGTTATGTAGAAGGATTTATAATATACAATGATTCCTTAAATAAGGTATTAGGATGTGTCCTCATAAAAAATTAAATGATTATTTCTCATGAATCATGAATATAAAAATTTCATGAGGAAAGATACCCTATAAATTATTTATAATTATCATTGGAGATATAAGTATTTAAAATTTGGTAGTATTATCTATGTGGTGAGAAGAGTTATATTTCTACTAATAAAAAGAGATTGAAATATATATCCACACTGAAGGAGTAAAATATATTCCAAATGATGTGGTTATAATTGATCAATGACTATAACTACTCAATAAATTACCACCCTTAAAAGGAAAATAGTGTTGATGATTATATAATCCAACAGTATTATAATACCTTATCAATTATGGGGGATAAATGATAACCATTATTCATGGATTTCCAAAAGTAGAATAATGATGTCTTAAGGGAATGTGATAAATCCAATCTTTCCCTTTTGATTTCTCAACCATCCATTTATGTGAAGATCATACATGCCCATAAAGATTATGTATAGCTACTAGAAAGGATACTAATATTCTAGATTTAAACATTATTAAAGATAGATTTATAATCATGGAAACTCATATATGTATCCCATAAAAATAAATTTATGAGGTATCATTTTTTTTTGTGGTCATTGATTATCCTTCTCTCCGAATCAATGATGTAAAAATATGTTTAGAGACATAAAGTAAAACATATTATGGGCTATAATGAAGATTTATTTTTTAGATTATGTATTTCAATTCTTGGTATGATAGCAAGTTAAGGCTATGTGGGAAAATTATATGGGTATGTTGCAACTATTTCCTACAATATAACAAAAATTCTAATAAATAACCATATACATTTTCATGGGACTCCATAAACCATATAAATTCTATAATTATATTTGATATTTAGTTGATCTTATTATGATTTCAAGACATATTATTTCTATCAAATCACATTTTCCCCTTGACTAACTCACCTTCATATACATAAGGTATATGGTGATGATGAATTTAAAACAATTATATATTATATCTAATCAATATTTTATGATTACATTGAGTTTACATAAAATTATTTGAAAATATTTATAGGTAAAACTACATTATAGAATTTTATATCCTTTTCAGATAAATGGGTGGTATAAGAGGGCGATTCAAACTCTAGATTATACATTGAGAACAACTTTGATGGATTTACAAAGATGTTTAGATGAACACCTCTCCCTCAAAGAGTTATCATAAAACAAAATTTTCAATTAATTCTTTCATAGAGAACAAAATGAGGTTCCATATAGGATGATGGTTAGGACTCCAAAATTTTTGTGATGAAGTAGGAGAGAATGTTTTTTTTGGTCCTAGCCTTGTCCAAGAAAAGACAGAAAAGGTTAAAACCATTCAATTTCATGTGCAAGTGATATAAAGTAGATATAATTGAAATGAAAATAATCATACATGATATCTAGATATTGAAGTTAGTGACAATGTGTTACATTGAATATCTCTTTGGATACATGTTTCTAGATTCAGTAAGAAATGGAAGCTAATCACTTGGTATATCAGTCCTTAGAGATCAATTATTTTCTCAAGGTTGTATCTTATCTATTTTCACTCCCTCATAACCTATCTATAAATATATTTTTTCATTGTATCCCTTATGATGATGTATATTCCAAACCATTCACATTTAATAAGATCATAATACATAAAACATGAACATGATCTCTCATATGAAGAATAACAAGTGGAATTTTGGATTCGAAGAGATAAGGTGTTTCAGAACAAGACCACTCATCTAGTTAGAGTTATGTGGGAAATAATAAGTTTGATGAAGCTAGGAAGGATCCTATGAATGTAAAAAAGAATAAATACTCTCAATTATCTATTCTATATAATAATATTTTGGGAAACCATCTATTTAATAAGGATTAAATGTAAAGCCTTAAGTTATACTTTATTAAATAAAACTCTATATTTATTGTCATTCAACATATACAACACCAAAATAAAAAAATTATGAAACAATTATGTAAAATATCAAAATTATTTTTTATCATTAAAATCAATCATTTTAATTAGCAGTTATAAAAAGGTGTGACCTAAAGATGAAATACTTATATAAGGAAAATAAAGAAGACATTTAATAACAATTAAATGTAATTTTAATTACTGAAATAACTATGGATGTAATTTTATTCTTAAAAAATATATTTTTCTAAAATAGGTGTTTTATTTGAAAAAAAAATATTATGATAAAATAATAAAAAAATATATTGATAATATTATTTATAGATTACCACTGAATTAATTAGTAAATGAAAGGAAATTATAATAAGGATTAGTTAGCATTTTAAAATGTTATGTTCAAATTTGAATTGTATTCCACTATGTATTAGGATTTTATTTAAATTATTTAATTATGATGTTCTAGAAATTTAATTTGAAAAGAAAACATCATTATTGAATTTATCATAAAAATAAAATCATAATATAATTTCATTCAGATGTTTTTACAACATGTGATATTTAGGTGAATAATGAAATATACATTTTTTTATTAATATTTTAGTTTTAATATATTATTAATATATAATATTTGAATTTGAATATATTCAAACTATCTATAACACCAAATATATATTTTTTAATTGAATATATACATTTAATATTTTTTTAATTTATTCACCCAAATTGGAAATTTTAGAATTTTTGTATTATTTAAAAAAGGATTTTTAATACATTACACATTTACTGTCATGACCTATCCCCCAAGGATCCTGTCATGATTCCCCTAAACTTTCCTTCCCTAGGCCACGGGCTGGTGACTTGCACCGAGTAGGCATGTACCTAAAAGGGAAGGTATTGCCTTTAAATCTGTACACGTGAACAAAGATCAAACATTGGTATGCGAACACAATGTAAACCACAACTGTCATTGAGACAACTATTGAGAGTATAAGATGAACTGAATGTAAAATGGGGCTAGAATATAAGCCTAAAATCAAATAAGAAAAGTACAACTTACATGGTCTGCCCGCTGGAGACCCTACCTGAATAGTAGGTGAAGGCTAGTTGCCTATTGCCATAGAATTATGCTCGTCTATCCCGTCCCACTGATCTCCACCTAGTCCCGAACAACCAAGTTATCTTTTAAAGCATCGATAACCTACATGGGACATGAAACATGCGGTCGAATCCCATACATTAGTGAGTAAAACAATACTCTGTAGGGACCCCAAAATATTCATTTTTAAAAGTTCATAAACATTACTTAGAAAGGAAATGAAAAATATTTCAATTAAACCCCATAGAAACCAAATATTAGGAATCATGGAGCGTCATATTCATAACCTGTATTATCTTGTGTTTATCTGGGGTCGGAATAATTAATAGAGAGTGAATTATAAAGGATTTATAAACATGATTATTTACCACATTTTGGTTCTTTAAAAAATAAATCCTTACTAACTGAATTTGAGTAATATGATGGGATTACTTATTGTCATGATATATATTAAAATCAGTTTTAATAAAATATAATTACCATGTTCCATATCATTAATAATTTTTTTTATGGTTTTGGGTTTTCATCGTAAAACCCTTTATAACTAACATAAAACCATATGGAAGTGAATTGTATATTTTCACATAAAAATATGGAGAAATAACCTTTTCATTTGAAAATATTTTATTGCTAAAAATTACAATATTAATTGTAATACAATATTTAATGACCCGAGCTATTATAAAGAAAATCCCCAGTTTGATTTAATAAAATGTATTATTATGTAATGTGGTTATAGGACACACATGGTCTAATTTTTTTTTATTATAAACAATTGGATTTAAAATACCAATAATTGTCATTATCATTGATAATATATCCATTTAATGTAAATCACACGATTCATATAAATATATGGTTTTAACAAATCCAATTGACAAAGAAAAAGGATGTGATGGCATCAACAAGTTGGATCATATGAACCCCTTATATTGGGGCTTCTGAGGGATATAGAATCATTGGGACTTTCCCTTGACAAAAAAAATTCTAATATCCAACTAGTAAAGATTGAGTGAAATTTTTTACTAGAGAAGTTAAAGATCATCGAGATCGCAACCCAAACCACATATGATGAACCACCCCATGAAAGTATCAATATCACGCACCTTCCTCTTATTGAGTTTTCTGGTGTATTAAATGGATATATATCAATACCCTAGTGATATGAGTATGTAAATTATTTTGTATATAATAATGGATATATTTTTATCCTATTAATATGGTTTTATATTTTATTTTTATTTTGGTAAAATAAAACACAAATAATATTTTTTGGAATTAATCAGATTCAATTAAGGAATTTATTTTGACAAAATAACTGATTTTTAAACTAAATAATATTTTAATAAAATATAATTATTCAATAATTTTTATTAAATATAAATGATCATATAATTATTATGAACTCAAATTAAATTTTTATAATGGTATAAAAATTTTTGTTGTTAAAGAATCCCATCATTTCTTAATAAATGTCAATTTTTTTTAAAAGTTAAAATTCACATATTTAAAAAATTATTTAGATAAATTGAATATTATTTTTGGAATCATAATGTATAAATTATCCAACGGTTAATTTTTTATAATTTTTTGAGATTGTTGAATTTTCTAGTAAAAATTTAATAATGTATAAATATACCTTTTATTATGACATCATAATGACCCAATAGTTATGTAATAAATATTATAATTGGTATAAATGATCAAATATAGGTTTAATATTTATAATAATGATATTTTATGTTTATTTTATAAATTTTATAATTCTTTTATGAATCCCCCAAAACCCTTCATATATTTTATGGTTTTAAAATAATTACATTAAGAGTGTGACTCACCTCCCCATAAGAAATGGAATTATTTTATTAAGTTTGTCCATTAGAATTATAAAATAATTATAACAACTAACATTTTTATGAAACCATGGGGAAATCCAAATGGAGGGTTTTTTGGTTTTGGTTATTTTATTATGTAGTGTCCAAAACTAGAGTAATAAAGAAATCCCCCACTTTTCCTATATAAACCCATAAAAACTCCCATTACACTTTAATAAAAATACTTTGAGGACATCTATACACCTTAATACACTCTCTAAATTCCTCCAATATTTCCCAAAGGCCCTCAAGAAGCCCATACCTAGCATTGTCAGTCACACACTCATGTAAAGGATTCTCACCTTCACTTCATTACTCAAGTTTTCTTATTATCTTATTCCTTCTATTTTCAATTCCATATGTTGGGATACATATTTACATGTCCCTATTAATAACTATTTTATGTAAAAATTATTATATACCCATTTCACATTCATAAACCATTTTATTATTTATTATGTGACATTGTTGTACTGCCGAATTTTCACCATGATCTTCTATGCCAAAGCAATAGTTTAGTGAATACCATACCCATTTTTAATCAATGGTGTTCACATTTATATACTTATATCTATTTTAATTTATTATTCCCTATATTTATTCCACAATACTTGATTTTAGAATAAAATATTATGATGAATGAATCCATGTTGTATGCTATATGTGGTAGACTTATGCATGGGAATGAAATGAAAGTGACGGGTGCACCGAGAATTAAATTGCACTGCCATGCATTTTATAATGTTTAGTTTCATGAAATGTCATGTTAGGATAGTTAGTGAACCTAATTCCTCTATGTTACATAGAGAATAGTTATTTCATGGTTTTTTACCCTTGACCTTTTTTTATGATGCAGTGTTTTAAGTTGTTTCCACATTTCCCATTTTTTCTTTATTATTATCATGATATATCATGACTTTTTATTCATATTCCTTTTATTCCCCATTGACATACCTACTGTGTAAAATGTATTACCTTATTCTGTTATTACTCCTTCATGTGTATTTATATCTCACCCATTTCTTTTGTATATCCCCATGTTATCTCATGGAGTTTTAAAATCCATGGAATTTTAGAAGCGTGTTAATGATGTTTTCAATAATGTTGTTGTACCCCCATGTTAATGATTTTTTGTTATGTACCCAATTAAAAAAGAAACTATAATTATTGATATTTTAGGTTGTATTAAGTTTAATATTATATAATAAATCAAGTATTAATGTCTAAAAAAGAATATGGCTGTCATAGTTGGAATCAAAGGAAAAGTTTAGTTATTTCCAGGATAAGGATTAGAAAACAATTATGAAATCAATTGGGATAATGATATGTATAATAAAACATCCCAATATTTTGGTAAGTATATTGTATGTGTTTTACAAATAAATTACATACCTATTAGGATACTAAAATTAGATTTTGTTTGTGCATAGATATACATAGAGGTAATAATTTTGACAAAGTGTGTCAGGCTTGACCCAGTGTAACATATTATTTGAAAATGGGCATTACTACACACCTGGTTTGAAACTCCTAGGGGATATTGTTTAGAAAATTTATAATCTCATTATAAACTATTATTAATGGAATAAAAAATCCATATAAAAATATATTTATTATATAGATTAGGGATAACACAGATTCAAGCCAAAAAAGTCACAAGTTATGGAAATAAATTTATGTTATAATTTATACATTTAATTTCATTACATTCTAGTTAATCTGTTAGATTGATTAAAAATACTAATCCCTAATTTTTCCTTTAATGTAGACAGTGACCAAAAATAGGAAGAATCAAGAAAAAAATAAATGTGACAGACAATGTGATGACATCCCCAACGAGATGCCCCACCCTATAAGAGCGGGAATCAAAAACATCCTAACAATACTCTCTCAACTAACTCTAATTATAAATAGAATCATAGACTAGAAGGAGAATCAAAAACCCCCTATTATATAACAATCTATGATATATACCTTTATAAGACAAATGCATCTGACATTTAATGGATCATATGATCCCTTTATCATGGAATAATGGATCAACTCTACTGAGAAGATCTTCTTTATCCATCCATTTTCTAAGAAAGAGAATGTTTTAATGTTTGTCTGTTTAATGGACATAGAATATAATCAATGGTGGACATTGATCATGAATACAAATTCTGAGGAAGATATCAAAGTGATGTGGTGTAAGGAATTCCAAAAAATGTTTTTTTGATAAATATTTTCCCCACACTCTCCATCTTGAAATGGAATGGTTTTTCTTTACCATCTAGTAAAAAGACAATGTATCTATCAGAGTGTATGAGAAAAACATCAAAAGACTATCATGATATATCTCTATCTATGTTTTTTACCTCTAATTAAATGTTGAACACTTCTTTGGTTTGATAAAACATAGTCTATGAAAATCCCTGGAGATATATGACTTTGATTGTTATGAGTAAATAGTTTGTTATTCCCTAAAAGTAGAAATGGATATCGACAAATCTCAGGGGTATCATGGGGATAAAAAGTGGAATGTAGAGTTTAATTCTATATTATTAATTAATTAATATAATGTTTCTTATAAATTCCAACATCCCACTTTTCTAAGGTGTAGTATGAAGATCCCCGGAAATTTTCTCAGGGTGAAATAAAATACTTTAGGTGTGGGAAGGAAGGGAACCTAGCTTTTGATTTCTGACAGGTGAAACCAAATAATGTGGTGGAGGAAAGGAATGATCCATTAAAACCACAGCACATTGTTCATTACTTCACTATAAATAACCATGTTACATTTCAAATCAACGAACTAAGATAAGGGTTTTCCACAACAACCAAAAACCTCCAAGGTATTAAGGGATTGATTTTTCCATCAGAACCACTATAGTGGATCCCGAAAATTATGTGGTGATAGATATTCTAGTTATTCCATCAGGAATAGAAAGCATAATTCCTGATTTTTATTATAAAAAATCGTTCATATAAAAAAAATTAGAAGATCTATTCATACATAAACAAAAATTATTGATGTATAGATGTCAGTGAAAATGGTAAATGGGGTAATTATTATATCATAAGTATAATACTCCATCTTTGAAAAATATTATGGGATGAACTTCCCAGAAAACCTTCCCACACTCCCTTTGGTGGAATATGATGAAATTATGTCTATGTATTATATTTCCCTATACTGATAAAACATAAATTTCCATGAAAGGAAAATCAGTCTCTATTGTGAATCAACCATCGATTCTGTACAAATTCAAGAAGTATGATGAATCTCCATTAGCACCAACATATCAAGTATGTATATTATTTCCCTTAAAGAAATAATATCTATATCAAATTATGTAGTCTAATGAAAGAACCATCCTCAAATACATATCTATTATGAGGGAATAAGATAATCAATTTCCTATGAAATTAACTTGTATTCCTCCAAGCTATGTGTAACACCCCAAACCTTTTAGGGTATTCTCCTCTTAAAAATATTATATTAATAGAATATATTTTATATATCAATATGTTCCTTTATAACAACACTTAGTTATTTAGGAGATAGTCATAACCTATCCATTAAACATAAATTTTCCACTTCAATGTTTTGCATTTCAAATAACGGTCATCTAGAGTTGTGACCTGTAAGTTATTTTGAGTATAATAGAAACCAACATGATTTTTTGTTGAATAGTAACATAACCTTTTGAATAGTAATTTAATTAGTAATACTAACCTTATTAATAGTAAATAATTAAAATATTGTATATTATTATGGTAATATAGTAATGCCATCTTAATTTGATTTCCAATTTGATATAAACTAATTATATGTTTAAATTGTTAATATCCAAATTAACTATGATTTTATTTAGAAATTAAATTAATAATATTTAGAAAACTATTTTCAAATAATTTAGTTCATTTTTCAATTCTACACATTAAAAAATAGTTAGGATGAATTTTTTGGGTTTTTTCTAAAATGCATCAATTTTGGGTGAATAGTAAAGATATTGTTATGAGTATTCGGTAGTTTAATGATATAATAATTATGTAATAATTAAATATAAAAGGATGGACTACTATTGTAAAGTAAAAAATGACATTTTTTGTCCCAAGTGGCTATAACCATGGGAAAATACCATGGGAAATCCCATGGATTGGCAAAAACCACTAATGAGGTGTCCCTTTTAATTACTAAAAAACTCCCTCTTAATTACTATAAATACCCACTCATTACTTAATTTTAATTAATTGTAAATACATTAAACTCAATGATCTAAAATTTATTCCTTTCTAGGAATCCACCCTATGTTTATTTAAGCCCCCAAGGTCCCAACCTTCATGTTCTAGGAATTACTCTTCAAGGTAAGGGAATTTACCACCCTTCTATTTTCTTAAAGCATTCATTTTATGTTTTCTCTTTTATTTTCCTTTGTAATATGATGGGATATGTCATTCCATATACCAATATCATTCCATATTATTTATGAGTGACGAGAGATCCTCATTCTCTCATCAAACTATTTTATGAAATTTTATGTGACGTTGTTATGCTGCCGAATATTTGAGATAGATTTTTCAATTTTCATCTATTTTTGAGTTCCATTATTTTCAACTTATTTCCTAATAGTCCCTCATCCAATTGATATGATAATTCCAGTACCTTACATGAACTGTAGTACTATTATTCTTATTGAATATTTCATCATCATCTCTCTTTCCTCCTCCTCTAATAATAAAAATGAATACTCCGTCCGAGATCTGTTAATTTATCAAATTCAAAGACGATAAGTTATCAATTTTCATTAAAATCATCAATTATGGTCATGAATCATATTTTGTGATTGAAAAAAATTATAATATATTTATTTTTTATCATTAATTTTCTAAAATCTTTATATGATCATAATATAAAATAATAATACAAAACAAGATCATTATGAACAAAACCGCCATGTTAATCCAAACATTTGATATTATCTTTTAACAAATGAATCATCATCTGGTATATAACCAAAAATAATTATAAGATCATTTATAACTATTTAATTTCATTAATAAGATATATTAACAATTCTTTATGTTTAACAACATTTCAAAAGAACTTTAATTAATGAATACAAGTTAACGTATCATGAATAACAAGGGAGAAAATGCTTCCAAAACAAAATAATTGAACCTCTAAAAATCATCAAAAATCCCATTAATGATCCTAATATGATTATACCATATCAATTAAATGTCTATGAGGTTCTATAATTATTAATTAATGAATCTAAAGTTTATTAATAAGGTCATTAAAACAAATGAAGAACACACTCGAACATAAGGTAAAGGATATCTTAACTCAATTTCAATTCATTGAGTTAAACATCAATGTCATTGGTTTTATATTTTCCCTGAATATGTGTGAATGACCTATGATTGTTTTTTAATGTATATACAATTTTATTGTGTGGTTGAATGTTTTTCACACAAAATTATTTCATTGATTTGTCCTCAATATGATGATATGTTCTTGGTAAGGGACACTCTCCCTCACTTTTAATCAAGAATTACCCCGATGATGTGTCCCATTATTTTTAATTCCTAATCTTGTGGTATGATTTATCACCTACCCCTTACTGAACTTATGATATATAAATAATGGGATTCCCCATTACCTCTCATTAATCTATCACATGAACACATGTTTCCATGAAAAAATGTTTATAAGGGGGTTTTCATCTATCATTTATTTCTGTGAGATTTATAATGTTTGCCACTTATTTATTTCTTGTGGTGTATCGAGTTATGCCTTTTGATATATATCATCATGACTCTATTTATATTAATGGTATTTTGTGATTCATTTGGTGGTTATTAGTTTTTTTTCATACGACTCGATTGATTACAATGGGGTAAGGGACTTTGTCTCCAATACTATTTCATTGTCAGTTACGTAGTATTGTGAAACTAATATTTCTTATGGGGTGTGTCAACAACCCATTTGAGATAATTTTTTAATTGAAACTACAAATATATTATATATCCATATTCTGGTTTCATGGATATGAGTATTTTCTTAAGTTGTATACCCATTTACATGCGATGTTTATTTGGAATGTTGTTTTAACATTGATAATATTGATGAATCTGTATCGTCTACAAAATAAAATTTTGAGAAGATTGATTTTAATTATATAAAATGTATGTATAAAGAATTTTTTGGACTTATAGTGGTTGGTGGGTCCCTTTATATCCCCTCAATGCATCGACGGTTCTCATGAGACAAATCAGTTTGCGACAAACCCTTCGAGTTTGTTTCTAAAAATCTGATGGGTTTCTATCCTAAAAACTAATCAGTTTTAAGGGTATTATTGTATCTTGTGCAAGACACATGAAAAAAAAATCATTCAACTTATTCATTATCATTTATTACTATTCATGAGGTTTTCCTTATGAAACAAATCTATGGATGCAGTATCATTCTCAGTTTGTTAATGAAATTTACTTTTCATTTATTGACTATGCCATATTTATTATGTCAAATTGTTTATGATTCACATATTATTGAATTCATGCTTCCACTATTTGTAACCCGTATGAAGCATTTGACCTCACCCATCTCAATTTTTTATCTTCAACAGGTTATGAAGAGAAGATCAGTTATTGAGATTCTATGGATGCAGTTTTTAGTTAATGTTATGTATTATATTTTGTAGCCATTCTTAATTTAATTTGAGTTACTTCTATATATCTAGTTTCATCAAGACTATTAAACTGATTATCCATTCCGGATTTCATTCCATCTAACCATGCTAATGTAACAGGTAATGCACCAGCTCCGGTCTAAAGTAGTCGAGGTATTACAATTGGTAATAAAAAAGCATAGTAGAAAACCTGAGAAATATTTTTGAAAATGTAGATTGGGTAAATAATCCCCAATGTAATATTTGAGGAAAAACATAAAAGAACATCCATGAATTTTGGTAAAAAAAATAGATTATGTGGATCTTTCTAGAAAATACAACAATGTCGAGATACAAACAGGTAGAGGTGGCTCTGCAATAGATGTACCTAGGAGTGAAAACCATGAAAAGGAATTTTAGATTTGACCTGGGAAATCCAGGTACATGACAATGGGCCTTTCTTTACTCTTTGTATTGAAACTCCCAAGGGATATTCTTTGGATAATTTTCATTTTGTTTACAATACATTATGATGGAGTTTAATGTAATTTTTTCCTCAGAGAAGCCATGTTTATGACATTAGTTATGTATAAAATTTAAATCTATGTTAAGTGATTTTCTATTTCAGATTCATAACCTAATATTGTTTATGCCATTATTTTTAAATGGCGCCTAATAGAAGAAGCGGAATAATTACTCATGGGAAATGTAGGGATCTCCCCAATGTGAATGTCAACACGGTAAATGTTGGAGAAGATCAGATCAAGACTATATTGGGACAACTTACTCAGGTTGTGACGAATAACTAAGAGTCACCTATGTTGGATCATTTCATGTGGCAGAATCCCCCATATTTTAATGGACTACTAATCCAGTTCTTTCTAAGGAGTGGATCAAATTTCTTGAAAGATATTCATTGAAATAAGATGAAATGAAAATGAAAATGTAGTGATGGAAGTATAATGTCTCAAGGGTGACTCTAAGCAACGGTGGTCTTTGATTCAAAATACCATAGAGGAAGAATAAATAAATGATATGGAATGGTGGAATTTTAAAGAATTATTATTAGAAAAATATTTACCTCTTTAGAAACAAACTGAAATAATGTAGAAATTCCTTAGGTTAATATAAAGGGAATAAGACAATGTTGCAGAGTATGAGGCTACCTTCACATGACTATCTAGGTATACCATAGGTTATGTATAGGACTCAGAATAAAAGATTGATCATTTCATGGAAGGTCTGAAGTTGAGTCTTCGAAAGGCACTGGATTCTCAAAAACTTTCATAATCTAATGAAATTTTATCAAGTGAAATCAAAAAAGAGAAGGAATTTTTCGAGAAAAAGTTTGTTCAAGGGAACACAAGGTAGGAAGTTGTACATTGATGACCACGGAAATAGTGAATTGTCTGGGAAGAACAAGGGAACGGAGAAATTTCCATTATGAGAAAACTATGTAAACAATTATCTCAAGAAATGCTTGAATGGAATGGGAGTCTAATATACGTGTGGAGAAAAGGTTCATCGATCTATTGAATATTAGGGGAAGAAACAATGTAATGACGTTCAATGATACATTTGTAGAGATATGGGACATTATGAAAATTAGTTTCCAAATTTCGAAGGAAACATGACTCAGAAAATTCCATGAGATAAAGGGAAAACATATGAGATTACAACTACAGATGTTTAAGTTACTAATGATGTGGTATAAGGTAAATTAATTTTTTCCTCCAACTTATCCAACACATTATTTGATTATTAATCATCCCATTCATTTATATATTCCCAATTTCTCATGAAAATTAGACGTTTCAAATTTTATTTAATAAAGGATCTATCAGTCAAAACTTCTAAGATATGTATCGTTCAAACAAAGGAATGTTGATTAATCACCCTCATAAAACATAAATATTATTTACTTTATAACCTTATCATCATAACTATGATTGACTTTGATATATTTATCAGTATGAATTGGATATCAAACTATGATATGAATATTTATTTCAAGAAAGAGGAATATATTATTTTTGAAATTTTGTATAATCCCTTATCTTTAGAGCAGAAACCATGCCATATAATTCTTATCTAGATCCACCCTCAGTAGATCTCCAGAATGGAATTATTGGAGATTAATAGAACTCAATATATATTTGTGATGAAAGAAATATTCAAATTTAAGATATTCATATAGTGCAAGAATACATAGACATATTTTCAGAGGATTTTCCTAGACATCCCCCAGAGCAGGTAGTTGAGTTATCTATTGATTTAGTTCCAAGTGAAAGTCCTATATCAAAGAATCCCTATATAATGGCCACTGTGGATTTAGTAGAGCAAAATAAAAAAATAGAGTAGTTGAGTGAAAAAAGTATTTACTCAACCCAGTGTTTCATCATGGGGATCCCCTGTACTCTTTTTCAAGAAGAAAGATGGATCCATGGGGAAATGCATTGATTACCGGGAAATCAATGCTATTACAATAAATAATAATTATCCTCTAGAATGAATTGACGATTGATTTGATCAATATCATGGAGACCATTTTTTTTCAAAAATGACCTTCAATATGGATACCAACAGTTGCGTGTGAGGAAAGAAGATATTCCTAAGACATAATTTCAAACCATGTTTGGGAAATACAAGTTAAAAGTTATGCCTTTTTAGAAGGCTAATTCACCCTCGGTTTTCATTTATTTAATGAATATAGTTTTCAGGGAATATCGTGAAAATGTTATTGTGGTTTTTATTGATAATATCCTCATTTAATAAAAAATCTACAAAACCATGAGAATCACATGAGTATTATTCTGAAAACTCTTAAAAGAAATGAATTATATGGGATGTCTAGCTAGTTTGATTTCTTGATTCAATCAGTTTCTCTTCTTGGTAATATTGTCTCTAAGGATGGAATCTTATTTGATCCTGCTAAGAAAAAGGCAATCCAGAATGGGCCCATGCCAACAAACATAACCGAGTTATGCTGTTTTATTGGCTTAACTGGTTACTATCGGCATTTCGTTTAGAATTCCGCCCGACTGGCTAACCCGCTAACCCAGCTCACACGCAAAGGAGTTACGATTGTATGGAAAAAATAATTCACAAAATGCTTTTAATAATTGACAAGGAAACTGTTCAATTCTCTTATTTTAACTTCCATTGAGAAATTATGGATTTGTGATATACAGTGATGCATCAAAGAAAGGACTAGGTTGAGTCTTTTTGAAAAAATGATAATGTTATTGCTTATGAATCAAGGCTGTTGAAGACTAATGAGGAAAATTACTCGACTCATGACCTTGAGTTAGCAGCCGTAATATTTTCTCTAAAAATATTGATACATTATCTTTACTATGAAAAATGTGAGATATGCATGGATCACAAGAATTTGAAATTAATTTTTACATAAAAAGAACTCAACCTAAGGCAAAGGATATGGCTCGAGGTTCTCAAAGATTATGATTGTTCAATACACTACCATCTCAGGATGGAAAATAAGGTTACAAATGATTTGATTATAAATGACCATAGAATCATTAACAAGATGAGATTTGAAAGGGATCCAATATTTAAAAATCTATAAATATGGATATGGTAATTTTCATGGAAGGTAACAGATCACAACTATATCAAATGGTTTCCAAAAAATCTTTACATGAAAGGAAAAAAAGTTCTCAGATTGATGATAAGACGTTTCAAAAGAAAATTAACGTTTTAAATGATGGGAAGTTGATTGAATTTGTATATGAAGGTGGAATTGTGAAATTTGGAAATATACATTTCGTTCCTATTATTCCTGAGCTAAAGGGGGTACTATTGGCGGCTTCTCATAGCTCTAATTTATCTATAAACCTTGGTAGCACAAATATGGATAGATATCTAATGGAAAATTTTAGGTGGGACAACATGAAGAGGTAGATTGTTCATTATGTATTGAGATGTTTGGTTCTCCAATAAGGAATACTGGAAGAAAACATCCTGGAGGAGTCAGGAAACCCCTTCCTGTACCTATGTTGAAATGGGATGATATTACATTGGATTTTGTCATGGGGATACAAAATACTCCAAGAAGGAAAGATGAAATATGGGTCATTGTTGATCGTCTTACAAAATCTGCACATTTTATTACTATATGAGAAGATATACCACTTGTAAATTTAGAAAGACTATATATTAATTAAATATTAAGACTTAATGGTGTACCCTTAAAAATTATTTCTGATCATGATCCTTATTTTACATCAAAATTATAGAAAAGTATCTAGATGGCTTTGAATACTGAGCTTCGTATGAGTACTGCTTATCCCCCCCAAACTGACAAATAGTGTAAAAAGAATATTCAAACTCAGGAAGACATGCAGAGATCATGCTCTCTTAAAATTCAAGGTATGTGGAATCAATTTTTTTCTTTGGTAGAATTTTACAACAACAATAGTTTCCATTCTAGTATTCAAATAGCTCCATACGAAGCTTTATATGGAAATAAATGTCTAAGTCCAACTTGTTGGGACAAAGATGGTGAGAGGAAACTTATAGGAACAAAACATATTGATGAGATCATGGTAAAGGTAAAGACAATCCAAGCCCATATCAATGCATCCCAAAGTAGGAAAAATATTTTTAATAACAACCGAAGAAATGATTTGGAATTCCAAGTGGGAAATTATGACTTTCTAAAAGTATCTCTATGGAATGGTGTCTTAAGGTTCAGAATGAAGGGGAAACTGAGCACCATGTACATCAAAACATTTGAAATTATAGAAAGAATCCAAATTGTAGATTACTGTTTAGAAATGCCTCCATGTATCTCCAATGTCCATGATTTGTTTAATGTTTCATTGTTGAAGAAATTCTGGCCATACCGAATGCATGTACTCCCCTATGAATAAATAAAACTAGAACATAATTTTTCATATTGTGAAGAGACTATTGGAATTATTGACACAAGAGAGCAGGTATTGTGAAATCAGACAAATTTCCTAGTAAAGGATCTTTGGAGAAACTAGAATATAGAATAAGCAATAAGGTAATCTGAGGATATTTGAAGAAGAACCACCGACATTTTTTTGTGGGCTTTATACATATAATTTTGAGGAAGAAATTTCAAAGTAATGGAATAATGTAACACCACAAAAATTTTATGGTATACTTATCTTAAATATATTCTATTAATAGCCTATATTTCATAATGAATTGTGATCCTTTGAAAAAACACATAGCTATTTAAAAGATAGTCATAACCTAGCCATAAAACATAAAATTTTCTCTTCTATGTTTCGAATTTCGAAAAAATGGATATCTAGAGTTGTGAACAGTAAGTCATTTAGAGTACGATATAAACAACTTGATTTGTTGATGAATAGTAACATACCCATATGAATAGTAATATGATTATTTATATTACCCTTATTAATAGTAAATAATGATGATATTTTATTTTCTTACGGTAATAAGATAATGATATCTTAATTAATTTTTCAATGTGATATAAAACTAATTATACCTTAAAAATTATTATTGTTTGAATTAACTATGATTTTATTTAAAAATTAAATTAATAATATTTAGAAAAATATTTTAAAAAATTGGTGTTCATTTTTTAATTATACACATCTAAAAATGGTTTGGGTCATTTTTTGGGTTTTTTTAAATACGTGAATTTTTTGTGAATAGTAAAAATACAGTTTTAAGTTTTTGGTAGTTTAATGACATCATAATAATGTAATAATTAAATATAAAAAGTTGGATGACTTTTTATAGTGAAATAAGATATTAAGAGTCCCAGTTGGATATAACCATGGGAAAATACCTTGGTAAAGCCCATGGTTTTGCAAAAACCAGTAATGAGGTGTGCCTTTTAATTAATAAAAAAATCCATCATAATTACTATAAATACAAAATAATAAATTGTTTTCCTTCATTAAAAATCGATAATCCTTGAATCTCTGGTATTTTTAACTCCTTATTAATCCTCTTAAGGTTTCCTCAATCCCCAAAGGTCCCATCCTTCATGTTTTTGGAATTATTGTTCGTAGTAAGGGAATCTACCACCTTTCTATTTTATTAAAGATTTCATTTTATATTTTATATTTTATTTTCAATTAGATAATGTTGGGATATGTCATTAAATATTCCACTTTGTTCCGTATTATGTTAGAGTGATAAGTGACCCCCTTTCACTAATCAAACTATGTAATGAAATTTTTTGCGACGTCGTTAGGCTGCCGAAATTTCATGTGAGATTTCTCAATTTTATTCTATTTTGAGTTCCTTTACTATATACTTATTTACTCATCATCCCGCATCCATATTCCTTGATAATTATAGTAACTAAAATGAAATGGAATTTTATTATTCAAATGTAATATTTCATCATCACCTATCTTTCCCCCTCTTCTTATACTAAAAATGAAAACACCATCCGAGATGTGCTAATTTACCAAATTCATGGACGAAAGTTTCTCAAATTTCATTAAAATAGTCAATTATGGTTGTGAAACCATTTTCATGGTTGAACATGATCATAATATATGTATTTCAACTCATTAATTTTCTATAATCATTACACACTGATAATATAAAAAAATAATACAAAACAATTTCATTATGATAAAAACTGCCAAGTAAATTTAAAAATTTGTAATTAACTTTTAACTAATGAATCATCATCATGGTGTATAAACCAATACCATTATAAGATCATTTATATATTTTTAATTTAATTAATAAGATATATTAAAAATTTTGTATGTTCAACTACATTTGAAATGAACTTCCATTCATGAATTCAAGTAAACAGATCATGATAACCAAGGAAGAAAATGCTTCCAAAACAATAAAATTGAAACTCTTAAACCCACTAAAAAGGCCATTAATGAACCTAATAAGGTTATACCATATCAATAACTTGTTTATTAGGTTCTTTAATTATTTATTAATAATGAAAAATTTTATTATTCTGGTCATTAAAAAAATCAAAGAACACAGTCGAGCATAATGTAAGGGATATATTAACTCAATTTCCATTTTTAGAGTTAAACATCAATGTCATTGGTTTTGAATTTTACTAGAATATGTTTGAATAAACTATTATTGTTTTATTCTATAAATACACTTTTATTGTGTGGGATTATGTTTTTCACACATAATTATGTCATTGATTTGTCCTCAATCTAATGATATGTTCTTGGTAAGGGATCCTCTCTCTCACTTTTTTCTGAAATTCACCCTATGTTGTGTCCGTTTATTTTTAATTAATAATTATGGGGTATGTTTTATCGCCTCCCCAATACTACCCTTATGATATATAAATAATGTTATACCCCTTTACCTTTCATTATTCCCTCACAAGTACACCTGTTACAATGCCGAAATGTTTTTAAGGTGTTTCTCATATCACATTCATTTCAGTGAGATTTCCATTGTTATCCACTTATTTATTACATGGGGTGTATATATTACTTAATTTTGATATATATTATCATGATTTTACTTATATTCATGGTATTTTGTGATTAATTTGATGGTTATTATTTTTTGGTCATATGACTCCATTGATTACAATGGTGTAAGGGACTTTGCCTCAAATTCCATTTCATTGTCCGTTACCTGGTATTGTGCAAGTAATATTTCTTATGTGGTGTATCCACTAAACATATGAGATAATTTTTCATTTTAAATTGTAAATATATTATATATACATATTATTGTATCATGGATATGAAAATTTTCTTAAGATGTATACCCTTTTACATGCGGTGTTGATTTGGAATATTGTTTTAACTGTGGAAATATTGATGAACCCACATCCTCTACATTATACAGTTATTTATAAAGAATAGTGTAATTATATTAAATCAATATATAAATAATTATTTTGACTTTAAGTGGTTGGTGGTTCCTTCTATATTCCCCCGATGTATCGACAAGTCTCATGAGACAAATCAGTTGGCGAGAAACTTTTCGAGTTTGTTTTCAAAAATCAGAAGAGTTTCGACCCACAGAACTAAAGAATTTTAATGGTATTATGGAATATTTTCCCAGATTCATGGAATCAAATTAATAATAATTATCTTTATTAATGATAATTACTTACTATCCAGGAGGTTTTCTCTATGAAAAAATCTATGTATGCAGTTTTATTCTCAGTTTGTTAATGGAATGAGTTTGTCATTTATTCACTATGACATATTAATTATGTCGATCTTCTATGATTCACATGTTATTGAATTCATATTTTAGCTACTTGTAACCTATACTGATCATTTAAGCTCACCCCATTCATTTTTTACCATAAACTGGTTATGAAGAGGAGATCATTTATTGAGTTTATGTGGATGTGGTTTTTTGTTTTGTTATGTATTGTATTTTGTACCCTTTCCCAATATAATTTGAGACACACACACATATATATATATTGTTTTTTACGACTACTAAACTGAACATTCCTTTGGGATTACATTCCTTCTAACCATGCCAATGTGAGAAGTAATGCACTGATTATGTTCTAGAGGAGTCAGGGTGTTACAACAAGAGGTTTAATTTATAATCGATCTTATACCAAGAGCATTATAATTATCCAAAAATATTTATATAATAGATTTTTTGGAAGTTTATGAGTTTTAAAAACAACTATATAAGAATATGGATAGGGTTCATATGCCTATGTGCTTCACCATGGGGGTTCACCAGTCCTATTAATCAAGAAGAGGGATTTTTCAATGATCCTTTTCATAGATTATTGCGAGCTCAACAAGATGACGATAAAGAAAAAGTGTAAACATCCATAGATTTATTACTTATTCAGTCATCTACATGGAAAAAAATACTTATCCAAGGTGGATCGTTGGTTGGGATATTATCAAGGTTGAAGATAGAAGATATCCCCAAGACTACTTTTCATGCAAGTTATGGTCACTGGGATTTCATATAAATGCTTTTCAGACTCACTAATGCAACAAAAATATTCATGGAATTCTTGAATAAATTATTTAGAGATTAATTAAAACAATTTTTAGTTTTTATAGATGATATTATAATATACTCCAAAATATAGGAGGAACATGAGAAGCATCTGATAATTATGCTAAAGATCCTATGATAGGAGAATATTTGTGCCAAGTACAAAAATAGTGTGTTCTGCTTAAAGGATCTCTCTTTATTGGGGAATATCTTCGCAAGCAATGTGATATCTATAGACCCTCCAAATATTGATGCAATTAATGGTTGTTCAACTCTAGTATCTATGAATGATATATATGTTTTCCTTGGTTTAGCTTATTAATAATGGTTATTTGTGTGAAATTTATTGTGGCTATCAAACAATCTTACCAAGTTTACTCAGAAGGGAGTCAATTTTTCTTTGAATGACGGATGTTAAGAGACATTAAAGAAGTTAAAAATAAGGATTATCATTTCAATTTTACTCAAACTAACCACTTGGGGAGAACATTTTGTGGTATTTAATGATGCTTTAAATAAGGGATTAGGTTGTGTGTTAATGTAAAATGAAAAATTTGTAGAATAAGCTTCAAGGTAGTTTAAAGATCTAGAACAGAACAACCCAACACATTATCTAGATATTACTTTGTTGATATTCAATTTAAAAAATTCTATATTTATTTATTTTGGGAGAACTGTAAAATATATTCGCATCAAAAAAAGTGTCATGTATATAATCACATAGAAAGAACTGGATATGCACAAATTATGATAGTTAGCTCTGATCATGGACTATAACTTCTCAATTCACTACCTTCTTGGGAATGCAAATAAAGTTTCATACACTCAATGTAGAGAGGATCTATAAATTTTATCATTAATGATAACTGAGAAGGATATGATTTTCTTAGACTTGGAGAGGATGGATATTAGAATCATAATGAAAGGAACTTCATTAATCCTTTCACAATTGATTTCCTAACCGTATCTTTCGTAAAAGATTAAGGATCCTCAAAGGGATGAATTGGGAACTCAAAAATATCTGGAAACTATAAGAAAAATGAAATCATAAGATTTCAATGATAATGAATAATGAGTTGTGAGATTTGGGTCATGACTATGTGAACCATCAAATCCTATGTTAAAGAAAGATTCGTTGGATAATGCACATTGTGAAACTTTTTCAATTCACCCAAGAATCAAAAAATATGAATAAAAATATTCAATAGAACTATTTGTGGGACAATATGATGAAGGGGATCGCTAAACATTCATAAATGTCACCAGTATGTTAGTAAGTGAAGCATGCAATGTAGATTTTTGAGGGGATGATGCCACCATTACCCATAACAACATGGAAATGGGAAAACATCACCTTGTAAATTGTCACCATACATTCAAATACATCCAGGGGAAACAATGTTATATCTGTTAAAGAGTATTGTCTTATATAGATAGCTGTCTTTATTGTGATTCGAGATGATTTCATTCCAAATAAAATTATAAATATATACATCCTATAGGATATAAAGCTGAAAGAAGTTCCACTATCAATTGTATCCAATAGGGATCCAAGATTCACCTCCTAGTTTAGGAAAATTCATCAACATTATCTAAACACTATGTTGATCTTCATCACTAATTATCACCCTCAAACTGATATTCAATCGAAGTAGACTATTCAAACACTTGAAGAAATGTTATGGTAATTTTCTATGGACATCAAAGAAGGATTGGACCAACATCAACCTCTATTGAAGTTCTTATAAAACAAAATTTTTCACCCAAGAATCCAAATGGACCCCTATGAAGACCTTTAAGGGAAGAGGTCAAGAACACCTACAAGTTTGGATGACGTTTGGGAAAAAATTGCATGGTCATGAAATGGTTGAGGAAATAGGGAAAAAAGTCAATAACATTTTGCAGCACATCATGGTTGATCATATTTGACAGAAGATCCATGATGAAAATCGTCGATGACTCTTAGACTTTGATGTGGGGGGCATTTTATTCCTCCACATATCTCTATAGAAGTAGGTGATGTTATTTTGGAATAAGTTAAAGCTTATTCCATGATACATCGGGCCCTTTGAGATCCTTAATCACATCAGAGTGCTGACCTATCGACTTGTAATCCAACCTAACCTATCACAAGTACACAATTTATTCCATGTATCCCAATTAAGAAAGTACATACGAGACCCCTGTAATTTATACAATGCAAAGTTGGTGCCATTGTAAAATGATCACTCATGTGTGGAGAAGCTGCTGAAGATCTTTGATCGTATAGTTAAAGGTCTATGAAATAAGATAATGCACCTAGACAAAGTGTTGTAGAGAAACCATAAGTTTTATGAAGCATCGTGGGAATTGAATGTAGTGATGAAACATTGTCACCCTCATATATTTTAGTATGGTAAATGAAAATTTCAAGGGAGAAATTTCTTAAGGGGGAATATTGTAATGACCCGAACTATTATGAATAAAATTCGCCTTTTGATTTAATTAAATGTTATATAATGTATTATGGTTAAAGGATACACATGAACATATTTTTATTTATTATATCCAATTGTATTTAAAATATATATTAAGAATCATTACCATTAATAATATATTCATTGAATGGTGATCAAATTATTAGTAAAAATATAGGGTTTTAACAAATGTATTTGACAAATAAAAAGGATTTGATGGCTACACTAGAAGGATTGTACCCTATGAAGCCATTTTATTGGATCTTGTAAGGGATAAAATATCACTTGTATTTTCCCTTTCCCAGGCCCAGGCTCAGATTCAATAACATAAGCATGAGTGAAACAAATTATTGGATAATTTCTAGCTCATTGAGATCATGGACCAAACCATATATGCCAAACCACCCCATGAAAATCAAATTCTCAAACACCTTACTCTTAGGGAATTTTTTGGTGTATTAAAAGGATATGTATAGAGACCATAAGGAAATTTTTATGTACACTATTTATTATAGAATAATGGATATGTTGTCATCTTATGATATTTACCTATATAAATGAATTTTATATTGATAAAATAAGACACAAATAGTATTTTCGTATAATATTCAAATTCAACTGAGGAATTTATTTTGATAAATTAATTTTTTTTTAAAATAAATAATATTTTAATAATGAAAATTTATTAAATATTTTTTTTCAAATATAAATGATGATATAATTTTAATTATGTCAAATGTAATTTTTTAACAGTTCGAAAATAGATAACATTAAAAAACAAAACATTTATTAATAAATGAAGATTTTATTTTAAAAGTAAAATTCACATATATAGAAAATTATTTATATAAAATGAATATTATTTTTGTAATCAAAATATCAAAATTATCCAATGGTGAATGTTTCATAATATTTTGAGACATTATAATTTTTGGATAAAATTAAATACCGTATAAATATACATTGTGTATTATGACATCATAATGACCCAAAAGTGATGTAATAAATACAACAAAATGTATCCACAACAAAATATAGGTTTTCTATTTAAAAGGAATATTTTTTAAGCCTGTTTGATTAAGTTTATTAATCCATTTTGAATCCTCCAAATCCATTAATATTTTTTATGGTTTTAAAATTATTTATATTAGAGCGTGACTCACTTCCAACTAATAAAGGGAATTATTTTATTATCTTCATCCAATTTACATATAAAATAAGGAGAACCACTCCAATTTGGTAGAAATCTTGGGAAAAAAACCATAAGATTTTTTTTGGTTATTTTATTAATGTGTAGTCCAAAACCTAAATAATAAAGAAATCCCACATTTCCTATATAAAACCACCAAAGCCCCCATTTCTATTCACTAAAACTCCATGTAAAATATACATACTCTATCATAAACTATCTATAGTCCTCTTAATGCTCCCCCAATATCTCAAGAATCCCCTCCAAATCATTATGATTCCCACAAACAAGTAAGTGATCCTCACCTTCTCTTATTTATTCTAGGTTCATTATTACAATATACATTATATTTATAATTCCCTATACTAGTATATATATTTAAAAGTCCCTATTATTGTTTAGATTATTTATAAATTATTAGATACTCCTTTCACTCTCACCAGACCATATTATCTTTTTTTAAGTAATGTCGTTAGGCTTATGAAATTTTACCATGATTTCCCATGGCAACCCAATTGTGTAGTTATTACCATACCAATTTCCTATCAAGGGTGTTAAAATTTATTCACATATAACTATTTTAATTGTCTATTACATGTATTTATTCATCACTTCCTGTTCATGGAATAAAATATGATGATGAATGCATCCATGTGTATGATCTATGAGGAACACATTGGCTTGAGAGTGGAATGAGATTAACGGGTGAGACTAAAATTATATGGCACATTAATGCATTGGGTAATGTTTAGATTCATGAAATTCATGTTGTGAATTTGAGTGAACCTAATTCTTTTATTGGAATTCATACACCAAGTTGTTTTTATGGTTTATCATTGATCTATGTTTATGGTGCAATGTTTTATGTTTTTTCACATTTCCCATGTTTCATTTAGGATTATCATTTTATAACATGAAATATTATTCATGTTACTTTTATTTTCTATTTATATATATATATTATTAAATTTATTTTATTATTCCATTCTTACTCACTTTTATGGATTTATAACTCATCACTTTCTTGTGTATATCCCCATCGTATCACATGCTGTTTTAAATGCAATGTAATTTTAGAAGCATGTTATGGAATTATTAAATATTATTATTATATCCCATGTTCATCATGTAATGTTATGTACCTAATTACCAAAGAAAATAGACCTCTCGATATTATAGGGTTTATTAAGTGTAATATTATGTATTAAATCATGTATAGATGTGTAATAAAGAGTAGGGTCATCATAGAATATTCTATGACTAGACATGAAAACTTATATGGGAATATGATAATGAATAAATTACATAATGATTTAAAATTATTTACACCACAAATATGTTAAAAATAATTATTTTAATAAATTTTATAATTAATTTAAAAAATTATTATTTAGAAAAACATTGAAGATAATTTTTTTAAAATATATTAAAAATAATTTCACAAGTAGTTGAAAATATATTTTAAATATCAATTAAAATTTAATAATAACATTCACAAAACAATTAACAAAATATTTATACAATGGAAAATGTGTTCAAAATAGATAAAAATGTTTTAATGAAAAATAAATTATGACTTTTGTAATTATAAATAAAATGAACATTAATGAAAAGAATACCTAAATTATTTTTAACCAATTTAATAGGACTGGTGATTTAACATAAATTGTTTTATTATAGGAATTTTTTTATTTACTTTTGATTTTAAAAAATTAAACATTAAATTCAATTTAAATACATTTTCAGTGTTATTTAAAAAATTTGGTTAAAACATATCCAGATAATAATGATATAAGAATTAAATAACATACATCATCAAATTTATCATATTTATCTATAAAATATTTTTAATAACTTGTCTCATCTAAATATTATTATTTTGGGGGTGTTTAAAATCAATAACTTGGTTTTTCTCTTTCTTTAAACATTTTTTGTTAATATAGATTAATATTATTAGATAATTATATACTTTTTATTAATAAAAATACTTTATAAAAATTAAAATAATTTATTTAAAATAATTATAGTCTTCTAGTCTAATTTATATTGTATATTTACTCTTATTAATACCGTGACAAAACATTTAAGATATTAATTGAGGAAAAGTGTCAATTTTGTAAATATAATATTATTAATGTAAAAATCAAAGTAATAATAATGTAATATTGATAATAATGTAATACAATGAACCAATATTATTCAAACTATATATAATTACTCATCCACCATTTTTTAGACAACTTTTTCTGATCTTCTCGTGTAGTTTTATCGTTAATTAACTCGTTTTACCCATTATTATGGTAAAATATTTTCACGAAGGCAAATAAAATATTTGGAAAAAATAAAAAGTAATTATTTAAGTTATTTAACACATCATATTACAAATAAAAATATGCATATTAAAATATTTAATTTTAAAAAGCAGTGAAAATTAATTTTAATATATGTGTATAAAACATTAAGAAAAATGGTTTTTAGACAAATACACTTGTAAGTGTTGAATAATTTTATACCAAAATATTTAATAATTTTTATTCACATAAAATTAATTGTTTTAAGTTTAAAAAAATTAATATTATTTTACATTCAAAAAAATCTAAACCAAAATGGAAAAATTCAATTTCTTTGATTAAAATGATTGAAATGATAGGTTTTTTCAAAATCAATATTTTTAAACATTCACTAAAAATCATCATTTTACTAAAAATCCAAAAAATTGATCTTCAGATTATTTTGAAAAAATAATTTCAAAAATGATGTTGATTTTATAATATATAAGTTCTAAATATCGAATAAATTATTCACAATCTCTATATGAGAAGTTGAATAATAATCATTTTGGGAGAAAATGTATTTCTAAAGTATGAATGAATTTATACTTATCCATTATCCAGTAAAACAATTAAATGAATTTCAATTTTTTTAATTTTTATAGAGTCTAGAAATTTCAGTAAAATCAATAGTCTATAGTAACTAAATTTATATACATTTTTATAAATACATTCCACACATGAATCTTCTTTCTGAGAAATACCTCCAATAATCTTCTATGATTTTATTTAAAATTTAGTACTAATTTCTTATAAAATAATATGTACATTAGTATTAATGAATATATATACATATATATATATATTATAATTTAGTGACTCTTAGTCACACCCTTCAATCCAATGGGTTTATAGAAATGGTTATATTTAATTAACGAAATTATTATTATATAACACCATTTCTTTATAATCGATGATTTGTGTGGTACATGCAATCAAACATAGTATTCATTTAAAGGAAGGTAAACTAAAATCAAGGGGTATAACATTATACACCCCTAAATAAATTTAATTCATTCAATTTTTATGTTTTTTTAAATAGAATGTTTCATGATGTTGTAAATTAACATATGTGTGATTTTTATCATGATATGTAATTTATGAATTATTTAATTATTTCAAAAACAATACATTTGAATAATTTTTCAAAATAATACCATGACATAATAGTAATAAGACTTAATATATTTAACTTTCTCTCTCTATTCTTGAGTAATTTATTTTTCAATTAAGAAAAATAATATGAAAAAATATAATTACAATATTTCATTCCAAAATTTCTTACTTTTTCTGTGTTTTGGTTTGTTTTTCACAGCAGTAATATCTGATATTATAAAGTTTATATCACCATGATGAATTTACCATGGTTGAAGAAATAAAATTATGTTTTCACATATCTTAAAATCCAAGATATAATGAAAAGTTATACTCCTTATTTAAATATGTTAACATAGACTAATACGGTTAGCACAAGTTATGATGTCATCCTATATGAATAATCTATCATGTGATGAAATAATATATTATTTTAAAAAACCACAAAAATAACACCAATATATAAACTTATATCATATAAAAATTTATTAACATAAAAACTCCTCAAAATATGATAAAATTAAATTGAATTCAAAGTTTGAATTATTTGATCAATTTTTCATTCAAACATGGATTAACATTTATGTCAATAAACATCAATTACTCAAAAAATCACATACTAAAAATGTATAATCCCTAATCATATAATCTCCATCATATGATTATTTATTCCCCAAATAACCTAAATCACCATAAATAAAAAATAAAACCTTATATGCTTCCATATATTTATTCAATTTTTATTTCTAATATTATGTTTAACTTAATCATATATTGTTCCCAATATAGGGAACTTCTTCATGTAAAAATTTATTCTTTTAGTCATCAATTAACTCTTCAATCCCATGGTAATCAATATGAAAAATCTTATGTTCCCCAAAGGTAATAAACCTTTATCCCAATTGGTTATATAAATATCTAAGATCATTTTAACTCTAGATTTTAACATTACCTTACATATTATATCCACAATATTAAAATATTCTTCCCAAATAACATTTATAGTAAATCACATGATAAACTAAAATGTTACATATGACTTAATAAACTATTAGAACCCTATATATGTCTCCCAAAATATCATTAATCACTTTTTCATATAATCACATACGACATTTAAAGGTTCTTTTCACTTTAAAGAATATGATCATTATTAAAGTTTACCTATAATTAAATAAAATATTACTACATCATTACTACTGAAACTATAAATAAAGACACTAAAATCATTCATCAATATTTATAAGCATATAACTATTTTTTCTCATCTTAGTATTTAACAATTCCATTATACAATAACTAAGATGAATCAAATACAATGATTCAGTTATCCCAATATAATCATGTTTCTTATATTAAACTTAATTAAAGTAATTTATACCTTTTAAAATTTATTCACAATTGCCACATCATTGGCTGTAGTATCATTAATCATATTACATTTTTAATCCCCTTTTTCAGCCCTTCCCTATGTATGTTGATTTTCATAATTCATATACAAATAACTTTTAAATCAACTTTATGTTATTTAGAGGCATTCCCATGGGTGATTCATCCCACATTATTGACACGTAAAAAGATAAAATTTCATACCTCTAGGATATTTATCTTCTAAATTCCCATGAATCTCTGTTTTCAAATAATATGGTGCATTATGAAACTCACGTATGTCAAGGATGATTGTTATAACATGAGATAGTTGGTAAGGAATAAACTAATGATTTTTCACACTATTTCTTGTCCTGTTTTGTTTCCCATATGGAAAATCACATTTAGGTAATTACATCCATTTTTAAAATATTTTTTAATGGTACAAACTATTTATTAAACAAAAAATGTTTAGTGTAAAATAAAATCATAGAAGTGATCTTATGAGTATGAAAAATAATAACATATCTTTAACCAAGTCATCTTATACTCAACTTATTTGATTCATCCAAAATAATATAATATTTTGCCTTAACATATAGTCTTTTGTGGTTATATAAGACTTTCAAAATATTATTAAATAATATAATATATATTAAATTTATCTAAAACATTGTTTTAATACCATCTATATAGACGGGTGCCTTTAACAACCCTTAATTATGAGTTTAATGGAAATTATTTAACAGTATATCATTCCTATGATCTTTTAGGTTTATATTATTAGAAAAATAAAAACACCATTATAAAATAATGTCGAATATTCCCAATAGTGATCATTTTTTCTATAAAAACAAAACACTATTTTTATACCCCTTTATTACTTATGACACTTTAGCATCGTTTAATACAGGTCATTATAGGGTAAATATTTACCTTTTTATAGTTCATACACATTGTTAGATCCTTTTATGACCTTTTAAATATTTAGTATAAGAAAAAAAAATTATTAATTTCTATAAATATAATGGAAACCTATAAATCCGGTGAAAAACATTAAAACCCATGAAACATTTTAAATTTTTTAAAATATAAAATTAATCACATAATTTAAAAATATCCAAATTACATAATAGAAAATTTATCAAGAAAAACATTGAAATCCATTAGAAATAATTTGAACACCCTAAACGAGTCAAAAGCAACATGTGGATCCATGAAAGAAAATTCTTTGAAAAAAACTGTTCACCAATAAAATTAGATAAAAATTATATACCATGGGAAAATATATTCAAATAGAATATGAAAGTACAAGACTTGAACTCCTAAATAATATAATATAGTTCATAAATTTCCATTTCCATCAATATTTCAGATAATTCTGATCCAGTTTGTTTCCATCAAAAACATACAACATCAAATGGAAAATATGGGTCACTTAAATTTTGTAGGATCTTTTAGTTTTATATTTTTAGAAAATTAGGGAAAACTCTTACCTAAAAAATTCACATCAACTTGGACTCGTAAACAACTAGTTCGTAAAGTTGAAAATGATCTCCCATTATACCCATATGTTCTTGTTTCACATTAGGTTATAAATAAAATCCCTTTTAAAAACTTTTATAGATATAAAATTTTCAATATCATTCTTTAAAACTACGTAAAAAGGTAACATAATATGGTTGATCTCATATTATTAAACTGTAAAAAATACTTAATAATTTAATTTTATAAATGAGAATAATAGTGAATAAGGGTATGATGACATAATCAAACTACATGATAGAATCATAAAATAACTCATACCCATCAATACACGGACCATTAAAAATGAAAACATGGAAAAAGAAATAATCATTAGAATCAATAATCATAAGCCAGTTTAAATTAATCACTTTCATTAGAAATATGTTATCCCATAACAAGAATATGTTAAACATGATGGTATCATTGAAAATCCTCTAAAAACACTCAAATAACCATTATATGGAACCTTATAAATGGAATAACCAATATGGCTGACTTATATCTCTATAAGACACAATTCATCGGACCACTATCTCGGTGAATCCATCATATAAGCTATAACAGGATAAACAATGAAATATAGGATCACCTATCATTTATAATTCCCAAGAAATAAATAAATAGAGAATTAATAAAAACTAATTGAAATATCCTTTATTCTTTTTAGAACATGATTAACCCTAGAAATGGAAACATGTTCCACAATAATATCATTTAAAAGGGTTATCCCATGGAAATGAAAAGGGTTTCATAACAATCTATTTAGTATATAATCATCCAATATAAAAGAAATGGGTTTCATAAAAATAACATTAGAAAATAAAAAACTCATGGAAATGAAATGGTATTCTTAACAATATATTTAGGACATAATGAACCCATGAAAAAATGAAATGGTATTTATAACGATCTCTTTAGGATATAATAAAACTGTGGAAAATAAATAGTTTTCAAAAAATCTCTTCAAAACCTAAATAATACATATAAATAATGAATGATCATGGTATCAATAAAAAATATACCCAATGGAGGATTATAAAAAACATATTTTTTTGATACTGATTAATGAAAATAACCTTAAATGATCATTAGAACATTATTGAAGAAATTAATCTTTGAACATTCCAAAATGAGCCATACCCCTTTGAAACATTTAATTCATTAACCCCATAAATGAAACAAAAATAAATGAAACTTATAATTTCATCATAATAAGGTGAGTCATGATATGAAATTTCAAAGGAGAAGTATATATACACCTCATAAAATAATATGGGTGTATAACATAAAAAACATCACAAAGAAGGAAAATTGTGACAAAATCCAATGTATCTTTAGTTACATTGAAACGATAAACCACATGAAATAGAAATCAGAAAAAGGATATATAAAACAACATAAATTTTTGTAAAATAATCATCAAATAAATTCATTGATTTATAAATACCACACTATAAAAATAAGTTGTGAATATGGAAAATATATCACAAAAATAAAATTGAGATACGAAAAACCCTTAAAACATCACATCATCTGACTTATAATAAATCAATGAAATAAATATGTTTTCCTGATGTAAATACAAAAAATAAATTTTTAAATAAAATAATAATATGATAAGAGGTCATTAAACACTCATTCATGGAATAACATAACAAATGACATCAAAGTTTAACCTAATTAACAGAAATTGAGTTAAAACCCCTTACCACATGAGAAAGACTTGAATTATAAAAGTCATTAATAAATAACTACTAATAAAACATTAAGTATCATTAGAATATAAAAATTTATGATATGAAATTTCAAGTCAAAGTAGACACAGAATTTATAATTATCTGGGTTCCCAATAACAATTAAGTCTCAAGGGAATGTATATTGAGATTAAACCCCTTACCTAAAGTCTAATTTTTTATGATTGTCCCCTATATTATTGGATAGTAGACTTATGTTAAAAATATAATTTATTCAGAACCATTTATATGTTAATAGTTAATATTTTTTTTAATTATAATCAATTTATATCTAATTACTTTATCAATAATTTTGAAGTCAGATATATTTAAAATATTCTGTTTTTTGGTCAAAAACAACTTTTGTATGTCAACTATAGTCAAAAGTGGTCATTATTAAAAAATATAGAGAATAATAATAATCAAATTAATATAATATTTATACATAAATTATAATTTTTATCCAATCATGAATGATTGTTTTTAAAAGATAACAAAAATTTGAATCATGGTGATACTAGGTCATACGTACGCATGAGTAATGTTCACATTTTTTCAATGATTGTTATGGAAATTGGGGGAAGTAACATTAATCATTATACAATTAATATTATTTAATAATTATAACTTTATTTAAACATATATACTTGTATATATAATTCCTATGATGTAAAATGAATCACATTGTGCCGAGAAGGGGGTAGTCCACACATCCACAAACAACGTTATCACTTTTCCACTTTTTGAAAAGGTAATATAAATAATATATTATATTTATAGAAATGTAATTATTTCATTAATATTTTATATCTATTATTTATGTCAAAAATTGTAAATTAAACTCATCCTTAATATATTCCGTGTAATGTTTGAACGTATCACATCACTTTTAGGAGGTGGTAGTCCCCACATTCACAAATGATGATATTGTATTTACACAAAATGAAAATCATGAATGTATGTGTAATATAAAAATTATAAAATTATTTAGAAAAAAATCATATATATAATTTAATAACATATTTACCATCATAATTCGCAACCATGAAACTTGGTAAAGGAAAAAATAAAAGGCATCGTTTTGTGAGGCTATGGTTTTCCATACACTTGAATAGTATATCTGTTACCCATTTCATGGAAGGGTGTGTATTTATAGGTAAAAATAGTTACATGAAAAATATTAGTACATTTATGTTACTTATTTTATAATACAATCATGGAATAATAATAATTTAATGGGTCTAGAATGAAATAAAACATAAATGCATGTTGAAGAATGTTGAAGAATGTTACCTCTCTTTTAGGTAACTCCTTCTGGTTTTCACCAAAAGGATTCCTTGGTTGATTTATTCCCAAAGTGACAACTCTAATGATGGGAGAGGGATATCAGGAGATTTTTTTTATTGGTTTTATGATCCTAATTTCTTGATTTGTGTGATGAAAATTGGGATTCTGAGTTCCTTTTTATAGTGGAGGGGTGGCATTCTTATAAAAATTAAAAGGTAAATACTATTGAGAGATCTCCTATAAATAATGTTCCGACTATAATGATACTAATACTATAAAATAGGTTATATTTTTGAATCATGACCATAAAATGGGTTTTCGATAAGATTCTAGGTCATATTGACACTTAAGATTAATGTTTAACCCCTAAGTAATTTCATTTTTACATTAATCTCTGTAATTATTTTTAATTTTATCCAACAATAGTTTTTGTAAAAAAATAATTTTACATTATTATAAATTAAAAATTTATTGGATTCAAAATATAGAATCCATTTTTTCAAATTCAAATCAAATAATTGGAATAAATTAATTGAAAATTAATCCCATATACGGGATGATAAAGTAGGATTTTAAAGTAAAAATGTTCAAAATATTTCCATGTTTTAACCTCAAAAATAATTATTTACATGATTCCAATTAATTAAATTGGATTTCATGATATAAATTTTATTTAATTTATTTTTAAAAACAAATTAAAAATATTATTTAACACTATAAATTATTTATATGAAAAATTAGTTTTTAATTAAAATTCGTTGTCATTCATTATTCATCAAAATATAAATGTTTTCTAAAAAATACCAAAAAGTTTACTCAAAATATATTTTTGTATTACTATTCCAAAAACAAATTTTATTGTTTCAAATAAATTTTAAAAAGGTTTCCAATATTAGATTTAAAATAGGTACGACAGTAAAAGGTTGTAAAAATGCATTTTGAAAATTTAAAAAAATTTATACTTAAACTGTGATGCCCCATACCCTGAATCAACTCATCGGGAGCCCAATGATTGGTGATCCACATGGCATCAACCCCATCCCCCTAAAACCCAGTGGATACTGACTAGAATTGAGGGCCCATGGTGTGTTTGTGGGGATACTACTCCCTCATTTCCTATGTATGTCACAACAGATGGAAGTAAACATAGGTAAATAGTTGAAAAAAATATAAGAAAATAAAACACACAATGGGAAAATATAGAAAAGATAAATATTAACAGAAATAGATGGAGTGGAATTCAAAAAATCCTGATATTTCATGTTACTAGAAAATTGGAAAATATTGATATAAGACAGTAGGCATATCATGTTCCACAATAGTGTAAAGAAAATAAAATACTATCCCAAGCATCACGAGCTACGACCCCATCATCTAATATCATCCTCCATAATAAAAAGAAAATAATAAAATGTTTGAACCCATATTATTCCATTTCTCAACATATGAAACCATGTAATCTTCCCTGGGTACCAAACGGTTTCTAGATAGGGTGTGAGATAAATCCCAGTAGGCCACAACCAATGGTGTCTATAACATCTGGCCCTTGTAATGGAAATGTAACAGTGTTCAAGAGCTCATATATAATGTAAATAAGTACAATGTAACTAAATAGACAAGTACCTTCTTCAACCCTCAGTTGGTGTCTGAAAAAAAACAATTCAATATTTCATTATTACCTGTTAATAAATAAGTAACATGTTAGCAAATGTGATGCTTCCAAGATGTAACAAGATAACCATTATTAATGATATTTAATAATAATTTTCCAAGGTAATAACCAAGGGAACGTACACCTCACGAGTTTCCAACATAGTAGTAACTATTTTCTGGCTATGGATTCTAGTGTAATCAAAGGAGAATGTTCCAAGGCATTTCATAATAAGGAGTCTACCGATTCCAATTTGGTCATCCAAGGTAAACTGCGGCTATGAATATTCATGGTTCTAAGGGTTATAACCATTGTCCTTACCTTTAAATTCTAGATCCACAGAGTGTATCCAAGTCATACACTGATAATATGAGGGGATCTTACAATGTTGTACTGGGTATCCATGAATAGGCAATGATCGGGATCTAGGTGGGTATCAAACTATGAAAGTTGTATCCTTGAATCAGAATGGGGTTCCTGAGTGATCATGGAATTCTATGGTCAGAATCCATGGAGATCTAGAGTCAGGCATTTTCTGTTTAATTATTATGTCTTTTAATATTTCATTTAGTTCAACATTTTCCTTTCATTAGTTTGATAAGGTCAAGTAGCATGGAACCATTTAATAATGTCATTGTTTCAAGCCTTAACTTTTGTTAGTGTGATAAGGTCAAGTTTCATGCAACCATTTAAATCCATTTAAGTTATATTCCATGTTCATGGTTCATTATTATACATTCAATTAATGTTTTAAGGGGTGCTATAGATATGCTCCATACAATTAATTTATATTTCAGGCTAAGTAATGTTCTTAGTGTTCTCACCAATTCTTATTTCACATGTAATTATCAATTGAATAACATACCATAGATTTTTAAAACAGTGTGAATACATGGTGCATTCCATTATCCAATCTCAATATAAATTGATCCATTTAATATATAAAATATTCCCATTAGTAGGGTCAATAGAAGTCACACCTGAACAATGGCTGAAACATGTTAAATACTAAAAACCCAATTATGGAATAACCTTCGACATGGAGGGGATGGAGTTGTGGTCATAACCAACAAAAATTAATAACATATATGGAAAGATCATATCCTTACAGTTCTATGAATTATAAACGTGGAATATAAATTCCATAAAATACAGCTGATGAAATCGGTGGGCCCCATCCAACATATCAAAAATACATGAACATTAGGGATGAGTTATAAACCTCCCACCTTAGGCTTGTAGGACTCTCCTCCTCCAGTATTGGACCTTTATTTTGCTATGATCATAGTATATCTATGAAAAGAATAAAAACACCCATACCTTGATTACTCAGTTGTGAGAGAAAGTGGAGAACAAATCATGAGGAATCGAGTACCAACCATTGCGCATCCAAGGTGATGAACAGAATCTTGATCGGATTCTGGATGATATAGATATTTGAATCTCTATATTTGGCCTTCAAAAAACTCCAAAATGAGATCCATGGAGTTAATTCCTACATAATCCCAGATTAGGGAAGAATTAGGGAGCTTAATAGACTATTAATGGAATTTTTTTCCCATTTCATAGAAAGAGGTATGTACATAGTTTGTTCGCACGGTTTGAAAAAAAAAAGTGGAAACTGTGTGAGGTGTTTTGTGTAGAAGGGGCATATTTCATGGTTATGCCGCATGGATAGGTGAAAAATGTGCCATTCAGTTCTGTCCAGAATTTTCAATCTACACAGTTAGGCAGACCATGCCCCAATCTTGCGAACTAGAAAATTACCCCCAAAAAGATGGTTCTCAGGCTTTGGACTTTCCCTTGACACCCCTGATACCATTAATTTCCCATTAGGAATCTATATTAGGTACCAAGTAAATATTTAGACTGAAATTAAAAGGATCCATACCATAGTGAAAAATAGGGTTCATAAAATCACCCCTCTTCAAAAAATCATTCCAAAGTTCACCTTACATGGTTGGAGAAACATATTATTTGAACAAATTTGACCATTGGATAGGTACATCAGCTTCCCTCTCCCAAGTCTCATCATATAAATGAGTGTGCTATCAGAGCATACATGCTAGTGGGACAGACCATCCTTCGAGATCCTTCATGCTCTAGTCAATGATACGTACTAGATACTCCTCCAAGGTATCATTCACATCAAACTCTACTTCCTCAGAATAAAAATTATGAGACGGATCATCCATATACTGACTAAGCACTGAAACATGAATTACGTCATGCATGGAACAATATCTCTAATTTAGTAGAAACCAATAGGCTATTAGTCTGACTCTCCCTATAATTTCTAAAGGCCCTACAAAATGAAGGGACAACTTCCCATTCTTTTGTAACCATCTATGCCCTAGCATGTGTGATACTTGAAGGAAAACACGATCCCCAAACATGAACTCTAGTGGTGGTCGACTTTGAATGGCATAACAATTTTGTTCAAACTAATGAATAGTCATAAGATTCTGAATCAGTTGAACCTACACTGAAGTCTCCTAAAGAAGACAATGACCTATTAGGGCTACCTCACATGCCTCTATCCAGCATAGGGGTAAAAAAATGGCATACCAAAGAAGGCCTTAAAAGGATCCATCTAAATTGTTTCTCAAAAGCTGTTATTATACATGAACATGATGATATCGATATTCTATTACCAAGAACAACTGAAATCAAGGATACATGTTCAGATTATATCATCTAAAACATGCATTGTACTTTCTAATTGTACATCGGTCTAAGGTTGAAATGAGATGCTTAGAATCAACTGTGTCCCCATGGCCTTCTGTAATCCCTTCTATAATTGTGATGTGAAATGATCATCCATGTCTGAAATGATAGTACATGGAAACTCATGTAGTCTTATGATCTCATGGTTATACAATCTTCCCAGCTCATTAACTGAAAAAGTCTCCTAAATAGGAATGATGTGGGATTATTTCAGTAGTCGGTCAATGACTACTCAGGTAACATCGCTACCCCTTGGAAACCTAGGTATGAAAACTAAAAAAATCAATAGAAGCATATTCTAATTTACATTCTGGGAATAGAAGTTGTTGCAGCAAGCCTGTAGGTCTAAACATATCCACCATCACCTAATGACAGCTTGAACACCTAGTGATCAAACCTGCTATATGACATTTCATCCTAGGACACCAATACTAGTGTCACATATCTCAATACATCTTGGTGATTCATGTACGAACTTCCCACTATGAACCATGGGACCCATGCATCAACTCCTCTCTCATATCTATAGGAACCTAGATACATCCACGTAGATGTAGAATATCATCTCTATCCATATACCAAATCCATAGGCACGTTATCTCCTAATATACTATCATATTGAACCAAACCTTCATGATGGAAAAAAATCCTACTATTCACCTTCTCAAGGAGGGAAGAGGTAAATATCAAGGATGAGAGATAAGACTACTCTTGACTTTCATGGAACTGCATATTCAACTCAGAAAATAGGGCCATTAAATTCCATTCATCACTGACTTCTCATATGTCATATTCTTGAGTTTTCCGACTCTGTGCATCTGCAACTACATTTCCCTTCCTAGGCATATAGGCAATCTCAAAATCAAAGGATTTTATATATTCAACCAATATCTGTAATCTGAGGTTCATTTCATATAGGGGAGAGATATATTTGAGGCTCTTGTGGTATGTGTACACCATAAAGTTCTCACTCAAATGATAATGTCACCACCAATGTAATTCATGGAAAACTGTTGCTAGATATAGGACATGTGTCGGGCAGTTTATCTCATGAGGCATCAACCGTAGAGAACTGTACAAAAAAATGTTTTCTTCCTGCATCATCACAAATCCTAGTTTAATTTCTGATGCATCATAGAAGATGGTATAACCTATGGTTAGCATCGTAAGAGTCAGAAGAGATGTTGAAATTAGCCTTCCATTCATCTTATAAAAGGCTTCGTCACATTCTTCTAACCAAAGGAACATGACACCATTCATTCCAATAACAGTAAGAGGTGAAGAATGATGTTAGAAGTCATCTATTAAATTTATATAATATCAATCCATCCCTAAGAAAATTTTTATGTCAAACACATTCTTGGGCTAGTCCAATGAAACTACATCACTAACCTTTTCATGGTCAATAGATACTCTTGATTCTGAGATTATATGACCCAATAAGTGACCTTTTTCTATCCAAAAGTGGAACTTAAGAATCTATTCATAAAGAAAATTATATCTCATTGTACTTAGAATGATATCATGATGTTTGGAATGGTCTCTACGAGTGTGAGAATACACTAATATTTCTTCCCCAAATACTATGAAAAAAGAGTCCAAATATTGGTGGAAAACCATATTCATCAAATCTATGAAGATTACTAGAGAATTCATAAGACCAAAAGATATAAAAAGGTACTAATAATTACCATACATACTATGAAAAGTTGCACACGGTATGTCTGAAGGTCAAACTCGCACTTGATGATAACCCGATTTCAATTCGATCTTGAAGAAGAGCTTTTCACCTCGAAGCTGGTCTAAGAAATCATTTATTCGATGTACTGGATATTGGTTCATGGTCGTAAGTTGTTTCAACCTTTTTAATCCATGCATAGAAATAAGGTTTCATTTTCCTTCTTTGAAAAAAGCTTGGGAGAACACAAAGACAATGTAATGTGACGTATAAAAGAATTGGCCTCTACATACTCTAACTACATCTTGAGCTCTTGATGATCTCTTTGTGCAATCATATATGGAGGAATGGACATTGGAATTTCTCCTAAAACAAGATTTATTGTAAAATCTACCCCTCTCTCAGGAGGAAATCCAGAAAAATCATCAGGAACGATATCCCTAAAACGATCCACCACAAGACAGAAATCTTAATTTCGTAAACCCTGATCCTCCATGAATATTTTAGTGATGTTGATGGTCACTCTACCAAGACCATGATACTCTGGTCCTTCTTTACCATCCTGGACATCCCACTCAAACAGATTTAGATAATTGATGGCCTCTGGTGATGTAAATTATACCTTGTAGTGATAGCATTCTACAAAATCATGATAGTGAACGAACCAATACATATTGAGTATGAAATTGAATCTCGTCATATCAAGAAAAATGGGGTTTCAGAAGAAAGGGTAACCGCCTAAATCAAAGGTACAGTCCCTACACTTGTATATATCCCCTATTCATACCCCTAATGGTGCATCTGTTAGGTTTCTGGGGCCCACAGCGGAATCTGGTGGGCTGGGGATCTTAAAATTTTTGTCGGTGGGATGACAGAACATGTCATCACCGATGATCTGAGCCCCGGAGAGGTCCGACGATCACACGTAAAATGTCAATATCACAAAATTAAAATGAAAACGTACCCATTTCAAATCTGAAGTCACGGTCGACTGCAACTAGTCGATGTCGATCGTTGCTTGAAGGATACAGTGCAGGATCCCTCTAGATCGTCCACAGGTGCTCCAAAAACCCACTGGAATGTCGATCATCAAATTCTTGGTGCTAGCGCGGTGATCTAAGGATTCTTTTGACATCCTGATGATTAAATCATTGAGATGCCTACGTTTCCAATGAATGATCATGATCATAGCATATTGGATCGAGAGCTTCTCTCTCCAAGAAGCTGGAGGAGAGAAAGGCTCACAATATAAAAGGAACCTTGAATATTAAAACTGAGTCATTTTACTCGACTCGATGTCCTGCTTAATATAAAACGAACCTTGAATATTAAAATAATAATCATTCGATTAATATTTTTATCCTATTTACTAAACTTTTAAATACATTAAAAAAATTCAATCCCAAATATTAATAACTTAAATATTGATTAATTTATTTAATTAATCAGTGATTGATAACTTGTACAATGATCAGATCCCTTGGCGGGGACCACTATGTTCATATACCTTTTTAAATGAATAGGGAGGATTCTTGAATACGCTATTGTGTTTGACCCTCTAGGACCTTTCCTCGATAGCAGGGAATAAAATTCACAGACCAAGAGTAGATTCTAGCAACCCATCATGGCCCCTAAAGAAATATGGATAGTCATAGCATAGACTACCATCCTACAAACACTGACTATGTACTATAATCTGATTGTCATTAAATATCTCATAACGCCGGACACACTCTTGTGTCATCGTCCTTATCTTGATTTATTATTTGAGGATCTATCCGGATTGAATGGCCTTTATACTACTTTGGCCAAATACTTATGAAGGTGTTACAATATAGATAAACCAGGCCTGAGATATACAACCTCGTGAACATGGAAGCGACAAATACTTTCTTTACCATTCATCCAATGTCATACCACCAACAAGCACCCAACACAAACTACCTCGCCACCACATCACTTCCATGGTTTTATTCATTCAAGAAAGTGAGTAATCAAATTATATACAATGGTAATTGTCTCAAGTCAGCAAACCAATACACATTTACATAGATAGGAACAACCAATGACACCCAACACATGTGGTGTTCCTATTGACGGGTCTGTCCTCATTATATCATTACTAGAGATCACCAAGCACGAACTTCATGAGACGAAGTATCAATGCTTATGAGCCCCCAACACATGATAGTCAGGCATCTACTGTATCCAGTCAATAATATGTATCTAGACTATAGAACATATATTTAAGATCAATGTCATTGTATCTTGAGGTTCTCCTTATAGACTCAGATTTGCTATAACCTCTTTAAAAGTCAATTAACCTTTGAACATTACCATTATTATAGTGGATGCATGAAATTATTCACTATAATGGTAGGATAACATCATGAATTGATAACTGTACACATGATATGGTAATAAAAAGTACTGCATAGTGGGGACTAGGGAACCCACTATTTCAACACTCCCACTTTCACTAGAGACAACTTGCTAACTAAAATTGTTAGCTACTCACATGATAAATAACATGCTTCTGCAGAGTAATGGCTTTAACTGCTGGGTCTGCCTAGTTTTCTCCGCATGGAATATCTTCTATATGTGACCTCATCTGCTTGAGTAAAACATCTCAAGATAAGGTATATTTGAGTAAATTACTTTTTTCCATTGTGATAACTTAAAAATATATCTAGTAAGAATATCATAATTATCATTATGAAAAAACTTTTCTCACTAGGTGTGAATCCAAGAACTGGAAAAAATCATTGAGATTTATAACTGCTTCTTAGCTACTTTAGAATCTGCAACGTACTCGGTATTTATAGGTGTGGCTACCAAAAGCTTTTATGAGATTGAATCGCTCATCTAATTTTCCTAACTACGATACTAGGTCAAATTGATCTATGGGTTACTATTTTATGTCCCACAAAAACTAGTATACCTTCCTATCCATATTCCAGGTATATATCATTTGTACTTTCCAAAGTACAAGATGATAGTTATGAATGCATCACTTTCAATGATCCTAGAAAAAATTTATATATGCCTATAATAAATTATAGTCTGGCAGTATCAATTATTGTACATATTATGGAAGATGTGATTGATCCATTGCTAAAGCATATGGTATCAATTAACAAAATTAATCTCTACACATTCTCTGAATATGTTATCCTAGAGAGATTAATCCATGTGACATTGGCAACAATCTAGAGATTGAATTATATAAACATGCCTTTTTCAATACAATGTCAATATATGTATGATTGACTAGGACCAAGAAACCATGGATCTACCTCATTGAATCATGTTCCCTAGAAATCATGATGATACATTAAGTAAATCATTGGATAATCTCTTTTATTCTAATCTTATCATACTGTATGATCATGATCTATTTTTCATATGTTGCCAACCATATTTCACCTGGAAAACATTGGAACTCACACTAACCATTGGTAGACACAAGGCGAAGATTCATTTATAATGAATGCTATAATTTCTTGTTTCTTACATTAATCCAAAATTGGATTTCAGTAACTTTCAACCCATATTGGAGTCATTTGATGTCATCATCTCTTTATGGTTGCATCGTATAGACACCTTCCATGAAAGATGATCTTAACATCCAATTACCAATAAAATGATCATTGAAGTTCAGCTAAGACAAGTATAATTATATTCGATTTAGGCATACTGAATTGGAATAACCAATTGATATTTATTGGTACTATACTTGTAGCATCCTTGTATCATTTCATTTGAATACCCACCATAGTATTCAATTTATAAGCCCCTTTGTAATTTGATACATGGAATCCATTATTGAATTTTAGTTGATCTGGTCAATCTTAGCTCGTTTCCATATACTGAATACATGTAGGATTTATTATTCATAATGAATAATTTCTCACTGGTCGTGGTGAATATAAAACCATCACCATGGTTTCATTCTTCCTACGCAGTATGTGTCTTTGGAATATGCTTATTCCACATGTACTTGTGGAACTTGATCATTATGCCTACAATTTGTGCATCTCGAGCATTAAATAAGTCCAAGTCAATTCATCTCCCACTATCTATAATAGATATGTGCACCCTTGTATAGAAATGTAGTCTAATACTTGACTACATCTTTTCTATATTAGGGATTTATGTAATATCTTAAGAAACTGTTACGACAATTACCTCAATTGAACAACGTGTTTAACATGATGCATGTTTGTTTAAATCCTAACAAACGCTTTGCATCTAAACATTTCCTATAACATATTGTATTTTCTATCATATGATGAATCGTATGATATCCATTTGTCATTTTATTTTTCATATTGATTATGGGATTAATCCTTCATTTGCATAACACATCCTAAAATATAATGGAAGTTACTGCAGGTTGTGACATTGATACAACATACATCATAACTTTGATGTATAAAATGTGCATTTAGGAATATCTCCATGCTACATTTTGTAGATCAATTTTAATATGTAATAATCATCATCAATCCTCTTTATGAACATCAATACAATGATGTAGATAAGGTAACATGCGTTTAGTAATTACTCCATGCTACATTATCTTGATCAATGATAGTTTGGTCAAGATATTCTTCTACATGCCGATCCAAATCAACTAATATCTTCTTACCAAACTCTATACTTCAATGGTACATTCCATAATTACTAAAAGGAATCTTATGAAGTATATTTACCTCTTGATTTGTTTGTAATAGTTCGCAATGTCTTTTTGAACTAACTTAGGAATTCTTTGTGAAATTCCTTTATTTTTAAAGGTTTCTTTGTCCAAAATAAGGATATCAATAATACTAAAGGTGTTTAGCTATGTTGAGCCTAAATACCATATTGGGTATATAGTTGACGTCCACCTCTAGTTTTACTTGAAAGAGAATCATATTGCCGCAACTAGGTAGGTCTTATATTTTATTTTCATCATGTTTTTCCATTGATTCAAGTTGCAGTGAACTATTTAGTGAGTATGTTTCCAGAAACAACATTCATTCCAAAACATGGAATAATGTCCCATCATGTCCAAATGGGCACCTTAGATAAATGTTTTTGGTTATACACAACATCTTGTTCAGTTTGAGTCAATCACTTAGCAATTTGAATGTGTTTCTCTGCTGACATAGGAATCACACTTTCTCAGCTGCTTGGAGAAGACACTTTACTTCTAGTAATTTTTCTATACTTACATGGTTATTGTATTTCAATACATATATGTGAAAATAATATTTTATTTTAATACCCATGAATTATGTGAGATAAAAATACTTTCATTTGATGAATTTTAAATGAATGAGAAGCAAGTACTTGCTTCTTGTATTTCATTTTTTATACTTCCATGAATTCAAATCATTATGTGATTCAAATAACCTCTTGTTAAATAACCAACAACTTTTCATTGAAGGACACGACGAATGTTCCATTGGCATAACATTCCATAAGCCATTTCACATTGTCATTCAATATATTCACCATAATAATTAAAGATGGTGTTATCTCAAATATTCATTTTACATGGGGAATGTTACCATAAAGGTAATGAGGTGATTACTATATATCATTCGTTTTTACCCTTAAATGGAACAAGAGTAATTGGGTGTAAAAGGTATAAGAATGGGATAACATGAAAGAGTTTGAATTGTCTTTCACTTCACACAAACCGAGTGCAACCATCACATTCAAATATCACATAGCGTTCTCCTTGAAACGTCTTAGAAATGAGATTACATGTAACATCATCCATGACATGATGTAGAGGCCACAAATAACATCAGAATTTGATGATAGCATTATGATATAACTATCATATGATTGATTCATGAGTCTCATATAAGCAGTTTTACACCCTCTCTTCCTGAGGTGGCTTAACAGGTTGGGACACAAAAACCTTGAATTTACATTATAGTAGTAATGTGCTCAATAGCCTATACTACACTTGGAATTTTGTGCTTATTTGGACATTAACATTGTCTAATATTTATCACAGTTTTATTGTGGTATTTCATGCCATTATCTATCAATATACTTTAGCATATTGTACTTTTAGGTGATTACCTAATGTGACATTACTGATTATTTAATCATTAAATGTCTCCCACTAATTTTACGAATTCTAGGAACCCTCTATACTACAATCGGAATACTCTTGAGTATTATAGTGGAAAGGATCCCTGAACCTCCCTCATAGAATACAATATATGGCTACTCTACCACTCGGAAGGTCCAATGTAGTCTTTTGGCTGGCCAACCGCATTAACTCGTGGTTCCTTGATCTATTGAGTGAAGTCTCAACTTCCAAAATCATTTAATTATTTACTCAATGCTGGACTCTAAAATAACAACAAGCAAGTAAGGGGTATTTCTTTGTTGCAATTTTATTTAAGTCGACCCACCTAACGAATAAGAACTCCCCAGTAGTAAGTGGCACCCTCAGCTACGGAATGACTGGCACCTTGAACACTTGGTTTTATACAAACTTGAATGATGGAAGGCTGTTTGTGACTAAATATTTTCATTAAGGGTTTTATTATTTTTCTCCCTCGATAAATGTAATCCATTTCTATTAAAATTCTTCATCTATGTTGTTGCGCTCACATATGAACTTTAATAGAAAAACACACCCTGCTTCTTTATGCATTTTATTATCTAATATTTTATGTATTTTCCCACATTTCTAAAATGAATAAAATATTAAATAAATACATAAATGAAAACTATTACTCAACTAGTCTTGAGCATCTAAATGACCGAAGGGAATTATTCGTGAGTTGAAACTTGACTCATAAAGTAGCTAACCCTCAATATTGTACGTTCGCTTTGCATCTGAAACATCGCCCTGTCTTGGCGGGGTCGACATCACGTCTTGGAGTAACGCCTCATCTTGGTGGGGTCCTCGTGTCGTCTTGCATTGTCTTGATCAACGTGTTTCACCTAGTCTTGGCGGGGTCCACATAACTTGTTGTCTTCGTCTGAAGTACAAGAATACCCCCACGAAGGCGAGGGGAACTGTTGGGATAAATATACATCGAGTAAAAATTGGGTGTACATGCAATTATACATTTTAACCAAAAAATAATGATAAAGTGGAGACCATCACTTTAATTAATTTACAATAATCACATGCATTTAAAAAATTCATAAATTAAATAATTTAATGTAGATAGACAAGGTTGATGATCATGACCAGACGATGGGTAAAATAAAGTGCGATAAAAATTAAAATGCATTAATTAAGTTTGAGGGTTTATTTAATTAAATTAAATGAATTATACAATTAAAATAATTCAATTAATTATCGGTCTATTAATTAATTTAATTTTAATTCAAAAATTATATTAATTCAACATAATTCAAATTAATACTTAAATTGTATTAATTTTATTCGGGTATTAAAATAACAAACCGAAATTAATTTTAATTATTTAAATTTGAAAAACAAAAAATAAATAAATTAAAATAATTAATTTTGATTAATTTAAATGGTCGGTCCCTGGAAACTGACTGCATGGCCTGTGTGGGTCGGGCCAAACTCGTGTAGGCCCATGTGCCTAGACCATTTCGGGGACTATTTTGCTCTGCCAAAAAAATATTAGGAAAAATAAAAAAAACCTCCCAGGTGTCATAGGAATCCGATGGGGTCACGGTTCCAGTTCGGTCTGTCTGGCATTGCCTGGTCCGATGAACGGGGCGGAGTAGTCACTCCGCTGTAGAGTCGCCCGGCACGAGGTGGTCATGTGGATGAGTGGTCGGTCCTGGGAGGACGAGACAACATGGGGCCACACGGCATCCGTGAAGACTCAAGGGGGAGGTTCGCGAGGGTAACCTTCCTGGGCAGTGCTTGGGAGATGGCCAGTAAACGGCTTGTTGGTTGTTGGCTGAAGCCGAAGGGGGAGCTCCTGTACCATTATGGTCTGGGGGGCGGGATCCATGCGGCTGTTGCGTCCCTGGAGGCAGGCGATGTCGGAGGCCTCCATGCAGTACTGCCTGCATGGAGGTGCAGCGACTAGCCTCAGAAAAAGCCTGCTTGTTGTGCGCTGCGGTGGCAGCTCGATAATGCAGGGAGGAGGCTAGCTGAGGGCTGGGGAGGCCGCGACACCCCTTCTACTGCATGATCCATTAGTGAGGAGATGCAGGGCACCCGACGGGAGAGGGGCAGGCTACGGATGGGAGAGGCAGCTGGGGCATGGTGTTATGAACAGGGCGGGCTCCTAAGCGCCGCGGAGAGAGGAGGGATGGCGGCGTCTAGGCTGGGTTGCTGGGGCGGTGCACTGGTGGAGGAGTCAGGCGTCAGCTGTGCGGTGTGGGTGCACTATCCTGTTGTGCACCGCTTGCATGCAGCGCCGCAATGCGCCGCGTGGGAGGAGGGTTCCAAGTGGACACCTATATTTTTTCCTTTTCTATATTTCAACACACCAGCCCGCCCCCTTTCCCTATTTTTTTTAATTTAATACTTATTTTGAAGTCATTGTTTGCCCCTATTTTTTTTAAATTTTGACAATTCTTTTATTTTAAATAAGCCTCCCTCCCATTTTAAGATTCAAGGTCTGCTCACCTTTTATTTTTCCATTGGCTACTTTATAGTCCTTTGAATATAATAATAATAAAATTATTATAAAGAAACAATAATTTATTATTAATATATTATTATAATAATAATTTAATATTAAATTATTATTATAAATTTATTATTCAAATTAATAAATTGCAAGACATACAATTTTAAAAAATAAGTTTATTTCAGATGAACCGATTGAAAATTACTCTACTCACAAATATTAAATAAAAATACCTCAGATCAATACGCAAATTTCGATCCAATCTAAAAAAATAAATTTGTAGTATCTTAGTCATTCGAGATCAGATCGAAGTGCGGTTTGAACTGATGAGACCGTTTTTGAACCCACTACTTAATTTTATGATAATTAATTTTATTTGCCTCAGAAAATTTACAGGATCACTCTGATACCACTGTTAGGTTTCTGAGGCCTACAGCGGAAGCTGGTTGGCCGGGGATCTTAATATTTTTGTCGATGGGATGATGAAACTTGTCGTCGCCGACAATCCGAACCCCGGAGAGGTCCGAGGATCTCGCATAAATTGTAAAGAGCACAAAATTAAAATGAAAATGTACCCATTTAAAATCCAAAGGTGCAGTCGACTACAACTAGTCGATGGTGATCGTTGCTTGACGGATCCAAAGCAAGATCCCTCTAGATCGTCCGCACGTGCTCCAAAAATCCACTGGAACGTCGATCTTCGAATTCCGGGTGCTGGCGCGGTGATCCGCTGATGCATTCAACTACTTGATGATCCCCACATAGAGATGCCTATGATGCCAAAGAGAGATCATGATCCGAGCATCATGGATCGAGAGCTTCTCTCTCAGAGAAGAGGGAGGCGGGAGAGACTCTCAATTTTCATTCCATGTAAAAAAATGAATAGTGAATTGCACACAAAAGAGAGAGAGCCTCCACTCTTATTTATAGAGACATTGATAAATACTCAGTCGGATTCTACAGCCCCCATTTATTTCAACGTCCACTAAATAAATAATTTTGACGAACTAAACTGCGCTAATATTATTTATTATTTTTATCACATAATTGTAATATATATATATATATATATATTTATTATATTATGTGATAAAACCGAGTCATTTAACTCGACTCGATGTCCCACATAATATTAAATGATCCTCGAATATTAAAATAATATCTGTTTGATTAATATTTTTCTCACATTTACTAATCTTGTAAAAACATTAAAAAAATTCAATCACAAATATTTACAACTTGAATAATAATGAATTTATTTAATTCATCAGTGATTGAATACTTGGACAATGCTCAGACACCGTGGTGGGGCCCACTATGTCTATATAAATATTCAACAGAATAGGGTGGATACTTGAATACACTATTGTGTGTGACCCTCTAGGCCCTTACCTCAATAGTTGAGAATAAAATCCACAGACGAAGAACAGTGTCTAGCAACCCATCATGGCCCCTAAAGAGATAAGGATAGTCATAGCAACGACTACCATCCTATGAAGACTGACTGTGTACTATAATCTATTTGTCATTAAATATTTCATAAAGCAGGACACACTCTTGTGTCATCGTCCTTATCTTGTTTTTCTATTTGTTGATCTATCCGATTGGATTTTCCTTTCTACTGCTTTGGCTAAAGACATATGAAGGTGGCACCATCCTGATCAACTAGGCTTGAGAAATATAAATTCTTAAACATGGAAGCAAAAAATCCTTTCTTGACCATTCAACCAACGTCATACCACCAACGACGCACCCAACACAAACTACCTCTCCAAGACATCACTTCCATGGTTTTTGTCTTGCATCAATGTACTTAAACAAATGATATACATTGGTAATGGTCTCAAGTGAGGAGACCAATACACATGTTCGTAGATAAGAACAACCAATGACACCCAAAACATGTGGTGTTCATATTGACAGGTTTGTCCTCATGATCTCATTTCTAGAGATCACCAAGTGAAAACTTAATGAGAAGATGTATCAATTCTTATGATCCCCCAACACCTGATAGTCAGAAATCTACTGTTTCCAGTCAGTAATATGTATCTAGACTATAGAACATATATTTAAGATCAATTTCATTTTATATAAAGGTTCTCATTATAGCCTGGGATCTTCTATAAACTCTCTACATGACAATTACCCTTTGTACATTCCCATTATTATAGTGGACACAGAAAAGTATACACTATAATGGTAAGATAACATCATGCATAGATAATTGTACACATGATAGGGTAATAAATAGTACTACATAGTTGGGTCTAGGGAACCCACTATTTCAAAAGTACTTAGGGTCATTAAAACGTAGTAAAATTGTATCTCCAGTCTGAGACTCTCCACGATAGATAATGAGATAAAATATTTTGAAGAACCTATATAAAATAAAGAATATTCTATTGTAGAGGCTACAAGAGTAGCATCTCATACTATAGATGGGCTAATAACCTGATCCCTTAGATTTTGGATGTAGTGCATGAAACTAAACAGATCTACAACCATATGTAATGAATGGACTACCATGAAGAAAAATGCTCTGCTGGCACTGCTGGTGATCAAGGGTCTTGCTACCATGGCCATAACCACCTCCTCGGCCAATCCTACTGGTGATATCCCAACTCCCCACCTGACGAGGCATAGAATAACACACTCTTGAAGGAGGAGCTGATACAGATCCTTTTCTACATGAAGAAGCTAGAAAGGTCCTACAGAAATCATGGAGATTCCCGATACAGATGCAATCCCAACATTCCCTTGGTCCTCTATCTGATTGAGTCTTCTTATTCCGCCTTCCCCAACACAGATGATTCCTTATAGAGCTATCGAAAGGCGCACTCTGGTTTACACTCCCCTGATGAGAATCCTTGATAGAACGCTTCTTGCCACCAAAAGAACTACTAGCCTGAAGGGGCACTGATCCCATATACCTGGTACTATATCCATCCCTGATGTTTCAATCACTAATAATATCCTAATTGACTATTGCAAAAAAAGAAAGCTAGCAAAAGACATTCACCTATGTATGGATGGAATACTGGATCCCATCCTTGGAACATCTATCATGAGAAAGCCCATCACTGGCTACAAGATGTGAAAATAACAGTAAATATGTGAAATAGGATAAATACTCTATATGTGACATAAAACCTTTCTCAAGATATATGAACTCTTAGGCTCTATCATTTCTCAGTGCTTTGTGAAATAACTAATCACAGAAGGATTTCTTTAAATCAACCCATATTATTCACTAATGAGGAAAAATTAGGTAATCACATCCCACCAACATTTGGATGTGTCCCAAAGAATGTGTGTATCAATCTTGGCTCTCCGATTTGAAGGAATTTCTAGATACTCAATGAGAGACAGTGTGGATTCAATCCATGACTCAGCAGCCTGCGTACTACCATCCCATGTGAAAGTAGGAGGATGATGCTTCTAGAAATCATGATTAAGATCATCCATCCTTTGTGAATTTTTTGGAAAACCCTTCTTGGACTACATCAAACATAGAAATCAATGAAGAACATGGGCATCAGGTAAAGAAGGCAGTGCCTCATGTGGAAGTCTTGAAGGTATGACTGGTAGCTCCGAGACCACCATATCTAGAGCATGGTCGTCTCCACCGTCCTGACGTGCGATACAAGGACTTCATGGAATCATTGACCTAAAAATTCCATGCACTTCCCTCATAACATGATTAAGTAGAAAGATAATTTCACTAGAAGAATCTGATCATAATAAAACTCGCTACCCATGGAATAATACCAAAAATACCAACATAAACAACTAGGTATCAGTAATTGATCTAGTATAATTCTCATTTCATTTTAAATTTAATTACCACTTTCACTCCTTTACCTTATATAAACATGAAAAGTTGGGATAAGGCTGTTCAAAAAATTCATTTTAGATATCATGATTCAATTTATAATGGATAGTCATTTATAGGGAATTAGATCAAATAAACCAATCACTAGAAACGAAACCCATTTATTTAAAACAGGATGGATTGACATGGTAAATTACTCATCCCAAACCATGAGGTCTCATAAACCTCATTAATTGAGTCAGGAAATCAATCAATCGTAACCTAGACTAATATAAGAATAATCTAACTATCACAACATCTCTAAGCATCACAGACATATTGAGAAATGAAAAGCAATGAAATGAATCTATATGGCATGGAAATATGCATGAAATTTGAATTATAGATTTATATAATGATATATATATAATTCCCCTTACCATCATATCATCAAGACAAGGATGAAATGAAAATCATCAATCATAGTAATAATCAAAAAACACTACATAGCATGTGTCTCACCAAATGGTGAAATAATATCAACTATAATAGGAAAAAGTATAAAAACAGTTATAATTTATGAAACATGGTTTTTCCCCGAACATGGGTTCATGAAACAGAAGAACAGATTATGACCAAGCCCCAAGCATTCCTAATATTTATTATATTGTCTTAAAATAGTGAATAATGAAACGAACACCCCTGATACCACTTAGGGATGTCCCAAACCCAGATTCCACTCAACGGGTGCCCCGAGCCTGGTGGGCCACATGGCCTCAAGCACATATCCTTAAATGACAGAGGCCACTGACTAGTAGTGATGGACTAGGGTGTTTTCATGAGGATACTATGGCCTCATTACCAATGTTTACAGAAAAATATGGAAGTAAACATAGGTAAATAACAGAAGAAATATAATTAAACATAAGGCATGATGTAAAAATAGAGACGATGGAAATAATAACTAAAACCACTGGAATAACATTCAACAACTGATGATATTTCATGTTTCTAAAAAACTAGTAAACAATGATATAAGACAACAGTCATAACATGTTCCACAATAGTGTAATGGAAATAAAATATTATCCCAAGCATCCTGAGCTCTGACTCTGCCATCAGCTATAAAGATCCATACTAAATAGCAAGAAATCATGTGTTTTGAGCCATATGATTCACTATGTCAACACCTTCAACCATGCAATCTACCCCGTGTACAAAACGACACCAGGGAGGGTGTGAGATAAATCTCAGTAGGCCACCACCAATGATTTATATGACATCTCACCCATATAATAAAAATGTAATAGTTTGAAATCATTCATATATAATGTAATGCAGTATAATGTAACGAAATAAACAAGTATCTTCTTCAGCCCTTGGTCGGTGTATGAACATGTCAACTACTCATTTTTCATTATTACCAATTTATAAATAATTTTCATGTCCGCAATGGCAAATGTTCCATGATGTAACAAGGAAACTGTGATTAAAGATAAGTAATAATGATCTTCTTAGGTTATAACCATGGTAATGTAGACCTCAAGGGTTTCCAAATTAGTATCAACTACATCTTGTCTATGAATAAGAGTATAATATAAGGAATATGTTCAAGGTCATTTCACAATAAGGTGTCTAATAATCTAAGGTGATTGTCCAAGGTAAAATGGGGCTAAGCAGAGACGGGGCCCTAGGTCTATAACCATGGAACCTACTTGTCAATTATAGCTCCATGGAGTGTATTCAAGTCATCATTTTATAATATTAAGGGATCATATGGTGACATAATGTGCATCAAAGAATAGAAAAGGATCGATATCTTGGTAGGTATCAACCTATGCAAGCCATATCCTTAAATATGAATGGGGTTCCCGAGTGCTCATGGAATTCTCCGATCAGAATCCAAGGTGATCCTGAGTCATACCATTTTGGTTTAATTTTAAAGTTATGTAATATTTCATTTCATTTCATTTCAATACTTTCCTTTCATATGTGTGATATGGTCATGTAACATGCAGCCTTTTAATAATGTAATTTGGTTCAAGCCTTCCCTTTCATTAGTGTGACAAGGTCAAGTATTATGAAACCATTTTAATCAATTTAAGGAAAATTATAAGTTCAAGGTTCATTCCTCTGCCTTCCAATAATGTGGAAATGGGATCTACGGATATGAAAAATACTATAAATTTTCATTTATGGTTGATTTATGTACTTAATATACTTTCAAATTCACACTTCACATTTAATTATCAATTCATGAACTTACTATAGATGGGACAGATAGTGAGAATACATGGTACTTTCCATTATTCCAATCACAGTATAAATCGTTCCATTTAATATAGAAAATATAAACCTTATAAGGTTCAAGAAAAGTCACACCTGAACGGTATCTCAAACATGTGAATTGCTAAAAACCCAATTATGGAATAACCATTGACATTGATGGGATGGATTTATGGTCATAACCACCATAAATTAATTAAAAATATGTAAATATTATATCTATATGGTTCTATTGATTATAAACATGGAATACAAATTTCATAAACACCACCCGATGAAATCTCTAAGGCCCACACGACAAATCCAAAACCAATGAACGTTAAGGATGAGTTATATACCACCCACCATAGGATTGTATCACTCTCATCATATGGTATTGGTCCTTGATTTGTCTTGTATTTGAGTAGATATAAGAAAATGATATAAATTCTCATTCCCCACTAACTCAGTCGATATAAAAAGAGAAGGAGAACAACTCAAGAGGAGTCGAGTATCTACCATTGTTCATCCATGATGACGAATGGAAGGTTGATCAGATCTCGGATAAAGGATATCATTGAATACATAGATATGGTCTTCAAAAAGATCCAAAATGATAGCCATGAAGGTAATTCTAGCATAATCTAAAATTATTAAAGAAGAAGGGATCTTAATAGATCATTAAGGGATAAAATGTCAATTTACCCAGAAAAATGGTTTGTGCACATTTTTTCCACATAGTTTGACAAACCTTGTGCAATCTATGTGGGGTTTTTTGGGTATAAGTGGTGTATTTCATGGTTAGGCCACCAAGATATCCAAAAAATGTTCCATTTGGTTCTGTCCAGAAATTTCAATTTGCACAATAGGCCTAATTGTACAACAACTATTCAACTTGGTTATTCTCCCCAAAAAGATGGGTTTCAGGCTTAGAAAAATCCCCAGAAACCTCAATGTCCTTTACCAACACATTAGGAATCCATATTATTTAAAATTAAATATTTATACTAAAATTTTAAAGATCCCTACCTGAGTGAACAAATGGGTTCTTATATAAAGTTGAATTTATTATTATCATACCCCTATAAAAATTATTGTATGATTTTAAAAAAAATTCATTAAATATATATCATATAGGTTTCATTAATATATTTCAATAAAAATGATTATTTTAATTTATTAATATGAATTTTTTTTCCTAAAAATAAATTTCATAAAAAAACATCCTTTATATGAAATTAGTCTTTATTTTAATTTATATTTAATTGATTACAAATAAATTCATTTTATAATCATATGTAAACATTAATTTCATAATATAGTTAAACATGTTGATTTTTATCATTCTAATAGATTAGTGATAAATGTTATAGTAAATAAATAATATTAATAGTATATTGTAGTTCAATAAGACTCGACATTGTGTGAAACAGAAGTCATCAATTGGACTCGATGATGCATGCAATTCATGATTACATGGTGTAGCGTGTAATTCTAGATAAAATATGTAATCTCTATAACAAAATATTTTAATGAATTAAAATTAATTTGAAAAAATATATATCATAAAATATCTTCATGTTACATCCTACCCCCACTTAAAATGAATTTCCCCCTCGAAATTCTTCTTGGTTATCAAATGATTAAAAATATAAGAATTACTCTATAGAAACCCACATCATTCCACAGGTAAATAACGAATCCTCCAAAAATGGGATGTTTTGAAACATTATGTTCGTAATTTTTTTTGATAACTAGGATTCCACAAATGGATAACATTGGTGGGAAATTAAAAGATCGACTTCCAATGGAATACTAATTCCATAAGAACCCAGGTTATCATAAGAGGTACATAACAATTATTTTTCAGTTTGAATGATTCAATATATAATAATGTAAATACTGTTTTTGGTAATGGATGTATCAAGGGTTCATTGGGGCTTGTTCAGAGCATGGAACCCATGTTTTGGGTTGAAAATAATCTAGCACATAGTTAGAGTAAACTGCGTGGGGATGGCCACACGATTAGAAAAAATTCTGCGATGCTGGATAGTGTGGAGCTACAAGCTAAAATGTTAGACAAAATCATGTGATTTTGTGTGCACAGTCATGTGGCCATGTCTGCAATTTTGACAAAGTAGTTTTGTTTGATTTTCACATGGTTAGTCCAACCCTACAAGAAAACAATGTGAGGTGACATTACCAATACAAAAACGAGCAGGGTTGGCACACAGTTTGTCAAACTCTAAGGTCAAAACATGAAAACCCATTATTTTGGGTATTTTATAATTTTAAATAAAAATAAATTCTATTTTTTAAACCCAAATACCTGATTTATTCTTACAGATAGAAACCTCAACCCTTATAAGATTCTTCAGGGACTATTGTTGGATTGTTTGTAACTCTTTTATTCGATCTCTTATTCAAGAACCACTCATCTCGTTGGATCTACATCAGTGATTACTTAATTACTTTTTACTTATTCATCATTATTTTTTCTATTGTGGATTCTATTTAGGTGCAATATAATTTTCCCCAATATTAGGCTCTTCATTTGTTATTCATTTTTCACCTGATCTTCATCGAATTAGGATTCGATACGTGGTGTACACACTACTAGTGAGCTACGGTAGGTGGTTTATACATTTTACTTGAGTTTTGGTGATTTATAGGGATAACTAAAATTATATCTCCTGTTGAAATTTTTGATCTAGACCAAAACTAAATTGATTAGTTTAATTACTTGAATTGGAACCTATTAGGGATTCCGTTTTGATTCTATGAGACTTTTTAAAGCTTCTTTCCCCAACCAAAGGCCACCCATGGGGTGTGCCATATATTATTCTTGAATTTTAATTTTGTTGAACCACCCATGGGGTGTGATCATGAGCTTTCCTAATAATAGGAGGACCATATATAATTGAAAATAATCAAATGGTTTGTTAGGATATGTTTTTCCTTCACTTTCATGTGATTCTGGATTAAATGATTTATATTGGAATTGAATTTCATTAATGGTTTATTTAGAAAATATAGAAACGAGTGGGTAAACTCATGTGATATGTTAAGTGTGAATTCTAAATAATGAGTGGGTATACTCATTGGTTGAATTTGAATGTGAATTGTGATATATTAGTGGGTATAATAATGAGATTAAAATGAATGTGGATTGAAATATTAGTGGGTAAACTCACATGGTGTGAATTGGGTAATAGAATGAAATGGTGAATGATTTATTTGATGAACTGGATAGATTATTGTCTTTGAGTCTTGATTCCATGGGATTCCTTGGGATATGATACCCCTTAGATCCAACATTCTTATCCTCGCATAGGATATGTTCGGTTGAAATGATCCTAGGATTCCAAACAGTACATAATAGAGTTTCCATTGAGATTCTCACGGGACTCGACAAGGATGTCTTGGTCTTATACACCTTAGATATAATCCTTCATGGTCTGAAACTTTGTCTATATTTAATATCCATGGAATCTTTTATATACATGGTTGAAAATATCAACTGTGTCTGATATGGAACTTTAGGATATATGGAAAGGCTATAGTGGTATGACTTGCGTGGTTGAATGGTAATGTCATATTAGTGGTTTAATAATTGCGTATTGCTACCTTGTTAGAAGATTTTTCCAATATTTTTGGGGGAGCCTTAAGAGGGTATTTTATAATTACTTGTTAAGTAGTAGATATTACATGCACACTATAAATTTATTTACTTATTATATATTTACTTTCACACTACATATCTTATTATATTTCACAGCTTGGATTTGTATAGATCTTTCGGTGGTTACCTAGTAGTATTGTATCTCACACCCTTAATGGACATCATTGGGAACCTGAACAGACTATTTGGATGCAGGTAAGGACAGAGGAAAGTACCATAGTTTGAGATTTGATTTTTTACCAAGCATTAGAGGAGGGGATCATGTGATTGAGATGAGGCTCATGAATCCATTTAGAGGCAAAACTTTTGGGTATTTATGTTATTTTGAGTCATGTTTTTTACTGTATTATTGTTTTCCTATTTAGGATGCTTTTTAGAGACATGTATTATCATCATTGTTTATGATACACTTCTCACTTTGTCATATATTATGGTCTTGTTTATTTATCATTATTCTTATTGTTATATTTTCTTCCCCTATTAACCATTATTTCTATTTTATATTGTTACACTTTGTTAATGAGCGAATAGTATCCCCAAAGGCACACCCTATTTACTTGATTTTAGTTAGCAGGCTATGTCATTCAAGGAAATGCACTTGAGGCCATGTGACTATCCAGACTCAGGGAACTATTGGGTGGTGTCTAGGTCATGGATGTTACAAACTGTTATCAGAGGGGTTTCATTTTTAGGGTTGTTTTACTATTTGGTGAAAATAGATGGGAATATTATGGTATAAAATTTTTTTATGAGTCTTTCCCGGGCGTAGCTAACCTACATATAAGAAAAAAGACAAATTACATCGAATAAAATTGTAATTTTCTAGACTTATAGACATTATAGATGATTTGATTTCACCATTTTGTGTTTCACATGAATTGTGATGTTAATATTGATATTCTTGGGGGTTCGATTTCTATTTTATCCTGGTGAGATGATGGTATGTCTTCTAATGAATCATTTTAGGCACTTTACAGGAATCACAAACCATTTATTTTGCCATTATATTTAGAATACGTTACACGTTTCATGTTGTTGTGATATGTGATGTGATAGTTATGTCTATTGTTGTGATAGATATTCCAGAGTGTGTTATGGTGTGAAATAGGTGGATCTCACACTTTGGATCATGAGGATTATTATCCCCCATGGAATGAAAATTGAAAATACATTAGGATTAATCATAAATTTAAATTTTGATCGAATTGGTAATTAATATTAAATGTATTTGTAATAAACTTTATACATAGAAAAAATAACTTGACTTAGACCCAGCGTTCTGAGTTGGAAAGAGGTGGTGTCTCGAGTGGTTTTTTGTGTCTGGTCTTTTTACAATCTAGGATTTAAGATAAGGCTATGTGGTATGACCTGGATTTAGGAGGGTTTTGACATGTCCTATGATTTTGACATGTAGACTTTGTTACTATTATATTTTCTAGTAATGTTTTTTTGTATCGTATAATCATGACACCATGAAAACATGCTATAGTATACTAGAAAGGGGTGACTACCATGCTCAGGAGGAAATGGTCCATGGGCTACTAGTGGAAGATACTTGAAATCTAGTTGCAGCATCAACTATTGTTCTAGAAATAGGTACTGAGACATAGTTCCATGAGGGATTCTATCTCTTTATTAATACTATTCTAGGATCACTACAACTTGCCTTGTTTATGGCTCTGTTGATTCATGTGTTCAAGATGAAACATTCTGCCACCTTTTTGGGGGGATGGAGGTCCACATGCTGCTGATTTGTGGATAGAGACTATTTTGTTGATCTTTGAGAATTTGGATACACCTCCTGATATGAGTATCAAACTCATGGAATATATTCTTAATGTAGTAGAAAAGATTTAGTGGGATGTTTTGAACTAGTGTGAAAGGATACTAAATACTATTTGGGCTGATTTCCAAACTCAGTTCTGTGACTATTTCTACCCTAAGACTCTATAGATGGAGTGGGATAGTGAGATTATGTGTCTAGATTGGGGTGATATGATGGTTATGGAGTAAATGAATCACTTTAAAGAGTTTTAGTGTTTTCCACTAACATACCATACTCATGAGATATCACGAGTTAGTTGCTTCAATGAAGGTCACCAACTTGCTATCAGATCTCAGTTCAATGTTTCCAGATTGACCTTTATCAATGAAATTGTGAATCATTCAATGATTGCATAGTAGAATCTGAGGAAAGGTTGGGTAGTAGATATTATCAGTGTAGTTTATGAACCCATGGGTTTAGTGTCATCATGTAGGAAGTGCGGTTGTGAGGCTTCATGTGAGATGTGCACCATTTATGATATGGATACTCTGTGCTACATGTTATATCCTCAGCGTGGTAGAGGACGAAACATGAAGAATCAGTGAAACTGTGACCCAATCGAGTTCCAAACATGTTGTTGGATGAGCCACATGAATAATTTCTAAAGGAAATTCTCTCTAGCAGTAAGTGGTTATGGGTCAGCTCTGACACCTGGTTTAAGGGAAGGTTTCTGAGCTCTATGTCAGATAGGGAGTTAGAGCCGTACTGGTCATCATGCTGAGGTAGTGGTGGTTATAGAAGAGGAAGCTTGACACTAGTTACATCGAGACATTTGAGTGGGCCTACTCTAGGAAGTGAGGTTCTGTCACTTGGCCCTGGTTCATGCCAGTTTAATTCTTTACAACCTACCCCTATGGAGAAAGGTACCAAACCGTCTATGATGAGAGGTAAGATCATATAAGAATATACTATTGCATCTAATCGTTTTGATACAGTTGCTCCAAATAGTTTCATATATGAACCTATGGTGGAAATCCTTGGGCTTTTGGTTGGGTGTTTTGAGGGATTTATAATGTTGGAAACTTAGTTAGGGATCAAAATAGAGAGTGTACACCAATGTAGGGAGCGCCCATTGAGGTTGGTGGGTTTCACTTCTTATGTAACCTTTATGTCCTCAAGATTATTTGGTTTGATTTCATATATAGAATGGATTGGCTAGTAGCTAAATGAGCTTATGTTGACTTTTATCATCGAATGTTGACTTTCACATCACTATATGGTATAGTTAATACTCACAAGGTTGAATGGGATATCATGGCATGCCGATCAGGACCACAACATCGTGATCTAGGAAGGATGGCAACCCAAATAACTAGTACATATATAGAAGATTAGGAATCATTTCATACATACTTTCCATTAGTTTCTGATCATTTTAGGGATGTGTTCCCGGACCGCTTTTTTAGTTTTCCTTATGAAAGTGAGGTGGAGTTCTCCATCAAGCTAGTTCTAGGACCTACACTTGTATCTAGTCCTCCTAACTGGATGTCTATGGTTGAGTTTTAGGAGATCAAAAATCTTCTAGAAGATTTTAATGGAATGGAGTTCATTTAAACAAGTACTTGTCCATGGGGTTTGTTTTTCCATTGTGAGAAAAATACATATGGTACCCTTGGGATATTAAGGGATTATTAAGAACTGAACCAACTAATGGTTAAAAACTAGTATCCCTTTTCATGGATAGATGACATGTTCAATCATATTCAAGGAGATCATGTGTCCTTGAATATTTATTTGAAATTCATATATCACCAAGTATATGTTAGACATGTAGACATACCTCATATAGAATTTTATAACAGTTATGGTCTATAGGAGTATCCGGATTTATCATTCAGTATTACGATCATTCTAGAAGTTTTCATGGAACTAATAAATTGGTTATTCCATCCTTATCTGGATTCATTTATGGTGAATTTCGTTGGTGATTTCTTTGTTGATTCTCACAATCTACTTTACCATTACAAACATCTTGAGATCAGTTTTGATACATTGATAGAGTATCTAATATATGTTATGTTCACAATGTGCCACTTCTATATGGATCAAATTAACTTCCTAGGTCACATTATCTCAGAGACATGATTATCATCAGAACTTGAGAATGTGAGGGTGGTAGTTTTTTGGGGGCATCCCAAGAATGTACATTTACATATGGAGTTTCTTAGAGCTAGATGGATATTTTATGAATTTCATATAAGACTTCTCATGCTTATAAATGTCGCTGAAGGGATTGAATAAGAAGGGTGAGATGTTTGTATAGTCTGATAACTATGAGACAACCATTCAGGATATGAATGGGAGATTGTCTTTAGCACCGATCCTCATACATCCAGAGCATGGTAAGGTCTACACTATGAATTATGACACATCAGGTATTAGTCTTTGTGTAGTTCTGGTTCAGTGCAATAAATTTGTGGTGTATGGGTCTTGACAACTGAGGTCACAAGAGAGTAATTACCCAATGCACAATCTTAAGTTAGCCATAGTTGTTTATTCATTGGGCTCTATGAGAAATTACTTACTAGAAGAGAATTTTGTGAAATACATGGAACAAAAAATCCTCAAGTACATATTTTCCTAGAATGATATGAATTTGGGGTAGTGGATGTGGGTGGAGTCCCTAGAGTCTTTTAATATAAATCTTTCACATGCACTTAGTAAATGTAATGTGGTGGAATATGCACTGAGTAGGGGGGGAATCGATACTTGCAGTTTACCAGGACAATAATGAGTGAAAGATTATATAATTATTCCTTGAGATACATTTATATGTGCGGGGAATTCAGGGATAGTATTATCTCTCATCATTAGCTACGACCTCTACCATATCAGATAGAGTGTGGATGAGGCAACTATCAGATTCATAGGTACTAGTCCAACGGGAGAGTGTGGAAGGTTATGATCCACCTCCTAGTTGGACTGTAGTATGAGATGAGATCCTACATATTGAATGTTCATGTTTGGGTTTCATTAGAAATATTAGAGGATCTAATGTTGGAGTTTTGTGCATCGACCTGGGATGTGCATCCTGGGGTTACCAAGATTTACTGTTACATACATCATCCGTACTAGTGGATGGGTATGAAGTGTAAGGCTGTTGGATTTTTCATGGGGTGTTCCATTTGTCAACATATGAAGGTGGAAAATCAGTGACCATATGTAATTTTATATTAGTTACCTATTCTCAAGTGGAAATGAGATAATGTCATTATAGATTTCATGACCATTTTACTAAGGTCGACTCAAGGTATAGATGTTGTATGGGTTGTTGTTGATTAAATTAGCAAGCCTTCTAAACTATTTCTGCTCATAGAGACCTTTTATATGGATGAGTTTGGGAGATTGTATATATGTGAGATAGTACGACTTTATGGGGTCCCATGCACCATCATTTTTGATATGGATGCCCAGCTTATGTCACATTTCAATAAGCTTTTATAGAGGTAGATGGATTCAAAATTGCATTAGATCATAGCATACATCCCTCATATTGAAGGCCTGAAAGAGCATATGATACAGGTCTTTGAGGACATGTTGCGAGCTTGCATTCTAGAATTTGGGAGTCTTTGGGGAATCATATAACCCCAGTTTAGTTTTACCACAACAAAATGAATCAGAAATGATACATATGGAACCATATGAGGATTTATATAGTAGGCCATGAAAATACACCATGTGATAGTCAGAGGCATGCAAGGTATCTTTTTTGGGATCACGTCTCATGCAAGAGACATATGAGTAGGTCCAACTGATTTAGAAGCGGATGGATACTTCGTAGTCTCGATGGAAATGTTATTCCGATCACTGCAGAAGACCTCTAGTGTATGATATCAGAGAGAAGATATTTTTATGTATTTAACTGATGATAGGACCCATATGGGTCAGGAGACATGGTAATATTTCACCGTGATATGTTGGGCCATTCAAAATTCTGGAGGGAGTCGATTCACTATCTTATTGGTTGCAGTTACCTCAGATGTATCGATCTATGCATAATGTCTTCCATGTATCTCATCTGTTTGATTATGATTCAGAATAATCTCATGATTTTCATCCTTAGGAGGTTGATTTAAAGGAAGATGCATCCTTTAAAGAGCATCATATTTGTATCATTGACAGGAGAATGAAGGTTCTTTGAGGCCTGCTAGATCCTCTAGTGTGGGTATATAGCAGTGTGGCCATTTAAAATACTAGATTTGGGAGAAGGATGATGATGTACAAGCTTAGGGGCCAGAGTTATTCTATGATGAATCTTGGTAACCCTTTGAAAGGGATATTGGAGGATGAATTTCTTTAAGGTGGAAATTTTATGAAATTAGGTTTTTGTATGTAGTAAGGATCTAATATTAAATTTATTATTTAAATATGGCATAACCTGATTGTATTTTAAGGTCATAGAGGTATCGATGATTTTAATGGCTTGTTTGGAGCTCGAACCCTAACTTTCAGGGTAAAAATTTCCTAACACACGGTTAAAGTAAACCATGTGGGGAAGTATTCAAGGTTAGATAAGACCGTGTGAGGATGGAAAGTGGGGATCTACATGCCTCACATTTTAAACAAATCATGTGATTTGGGGTGCATAACTATGTGGCCATGTCTATAATTTTTGAAAGAGGAGTTTTTCATAGTTTTCATTTGGTTAGTCAAACCGTGTGAGATAACCATGTAAGGTTCCCTTACCAACTGCCCACCATGCATGGTTGGCACATGGTTGGTCAAACCATGGACTCAATCTTTTTGACCCTTTTATTTTGGGATATTTTAAAATTTTAAATCAAATTAAATTATATTTCTTAAACATAAATACCACATTTCTTCTGATGAACTGCAACCTAACCCCATGGAAGAACTCATCAGTGACTACTCATTAATTTGAGGTAACTCTTCCGTTTAATATATGATTCAAGCATCAGTTGTATCATTGATTATAAATATGTGAGTACTCAATTTTTTTAGTCATTAACCATTCTTATTCCTATAAATAATGGTATTTGGGTGAAAAATGATTTTCCCTAATTTCCTGTTCTTCAACTATTCTTCAATTTTACCTGATATGAGTTGAATCAAGAGTTAATATTGGATTATCACTCTACTAATGTGATATGGTTGGATGTCTATAAATTTTTCGTTATTTTTGGTTATTTATAGAGTTGGCTTCTATTTTTCTTCCTGTTATACTTTTTGATGCGGCCCAAGAACTCACATAATTAATTGAATTAATTGAATTGGAAATTGTTAGGGATTCCCATTATCTTCCATGCATATTTTTTGAGGTTATTTCCCACACCAAATTCCACCCATAGGGTGTTCCACGTATTCTTATTATAATTAACATTTATTAACCACCCTAGGGTATTCTCTTGAGATTTCCTAGTAAGAGGAATCTCAAATATAATTAAATTGAATCAAATGGATTTTGAGGAGATGGTTTGTATAACGACCCATAATTTACATACATTGTTAGTACATAAAAATTTATGTACACTTATGACAACATATAACAAAACCATGAAAGGATCGTATAGGTATAGTGTCTTTAGAAACTCGGAAACATAAACAACTGGTTCATAATGCGTCTACACTATCTCCCATTTATTTCATCATATATATAGTCCCTTTTGGCATATCTTACTTAATAACCTTCTTTCTGACCTGGGTAAAGAAGACATACAAAATAGTGAGCTCAAATGCTCAGTAAGGGTAAACAAAATAAATATCAATCACATCATATTCATAAGAACATAACATTTTGGAAATATTACCCTGTAAAAGAGATCATAATTTCATAACATTGGATAAATCGTGGTAGTGAAATGTAATTACAATAATCATAACTTAAAACATAAAGATTTTTGGAATACACACATAATCATAGATAATCATTTCTTATTAGTCAAGACTCATTGCCAAGACTATCTTAGTGTACAATGTCCATTTCTGAACCGAGTTCATTCCTCGTTTCAGTCCTGTTTCACTGAACCGGTTTAACCTGCCGTTCCATCCATGTCTATCTCATGAGATATAAATCTTTACCCAATGCATTGGAGGAAAATATAGGTCCCACCCATCTCATAATTATACCATTCTTATGTGTGCCACAAAATCAAAAATCATACATCATTGCATAACCCATGTAATAAAAATGGGATTCTTAAACATCATGACATCATAAAACAATTCATATAAGATAAAATAATTCATTAAAATAATTCCATAACAACATAATCAAATCAATGCAATAATAGGGATAGAAATAGAACCCTTTATTATCTTAGATGGAAAATAATTTTGATAAAACAGTTGAACTCCATTCTTGAGGAAAATATCTTTTCTACTCCAAAAACACTTTTCCTTTCTTAACATGTCATACAATTCTAAACTAAAAGAAGTTGATTAAAAATGAAATTGAAAACATTTAAAGGAAACTTCTTGGATAAAATGATTTAAAAATCCATTCATGCCATATAAGTTAAAAAATACATTCTTCTCATACTTTTGTCAGAAAAGTCAAAAAGTACCTCGTACGAAAAACGACAAAAGATTCCTTTAATATATTTTAGTAAAAACTCACCGAAGGGTAAAATTGGAATTAAAAAATTTTAGGTGGATGTAAATAATATTACATATTTAAGAAACATGGATTTGGATGATAAAATACACCCCAGTAAATTCCAAAGTATAAAAAATTTCGGATAAAAATGAGATTGTGTTATTTCCCTTACCTTAGGTCTGATTTGCTTCGTAAGTGACCGAACCTCTTGTATAATGATTTAAATAATGAAATTTAATTATTCCTGAATCATACTAATTGTTATTATATCATATATGGTCATATTCTTAGCTTATTATTAGTAATATTTCATTGCTACTTGTTATTCGGGTGTTTATTACTTTTTGTTCTTATGCGTGTTTTGTCGAATAAATTCTTATTATTTTTTTAGGTTATAGATACCTCATTTACAGAATAGTATTAGTGTAATATATATCATATTTATTCACTCAATTCATTTATGTAATCACTATACAATGAAAATCATGTATAACGAGTCGCATCACATCGTGGAGACGGTATTCCGTACGTACGCACGAGCGATGATATCGTTCTCATGATCGTGGAATGGTATTAGAGTGTATGTATAATATTTCAGAATCAATATAACTTTAAAATAATCATATATATTCATTCTTTACACCATTATACCCATCCAAGTATGGTGGTGGTGGAAAATAGATTACACTACGGCGTGGAGATGATATTCCGTACATACGTACGCGCGGTGATTTCGTTTTCCATAGGATGGATAGATGGTGAAATAGGGTTGTTTGATACTTATAATAACATATCATTATATGATTGATAATTATGTTATTAATTCATAATGAAAATACTAATGAAGAATATGTGGAAGAAGAAATAATGTTGAATGAATCAGTAACGGACATTACCTCTTCTTTGAAGCGCTTCTTTGAGACCTCCTTTTAGGGCACCAAAATTGGTCTTTTAAGAAGAACAGGACCTCTAGGATGTTGCTAGGGAAGTTTAGAGGAGAAATTGGAAGAGTTTGGCCGAGCTTGAAGGCTCAAAGTGGTGTGAGGAAGAGAGGGAGGAGGTTCCCTTTTATAAGGGAGGAGAGAGGTACCTTTGGAAAAACAAAAAATATTATTTTATTATAAAGCCATATTCGTATATAAATAGCTCTAAATTGATTTATTTCAAATCTAAGGTTGGGATGGGTGGAAATACTCTCATACAATTGAATTTGGGCAAGTTTAGTTTACTATTTTAACCTTATCATTTAGATTTATCTTTAAGTTAGACAATTTTACTTTTACCGTGTCTTTTTGTGTTCTTACAATATAAGGTTAATAAACATACTATAAAAAGCCAAAAGAACACCAAGTTGTTTATTATTAATATATATAACATTATATAAGTATTTTGTCCGATCCATAGATTTTTAGGAATAAAATAACAATTTATAATATAATATTTGTTTTAAAAACTATTTTATGTCAATTTTGACACTATTTAGTAATTGATTTTTGTGAAACTCATAACAAAATTATTAGTTCTAAAAAAGTTAATTAAATAAATAATAGCATGTCATATTAACCTATAAAATTAGTGTAATTCATAAAAAGTCTCAAATTACATTTATTTGGGTATTTATAACATCAATTATGTCAATATATCATTAATAAGATAATTACTCCATCATCATTGTGTCATAAATAAAATAAATTATCTAATTTCTAAAGATTAAAAATAAAATACCATTATTTAGGAAATAGTTTTATCTTTCTAATTAATATTTATGGTTGAATTTATCTTATGTAAAACCATATATTAAAAATTATTTACTTATTAAACATTGATTTTAACTATTTTAACACTTCTTTAAATAAATCAATAATAAATGTCCTAATCTAATCCAAGTGGGCCTAAATGGTCATATTTTATTCCTAAGGCTGTTTTTGGTCGAATTACACTTATCCTATAGAATTTGGACATGTTTTAGAGTAATAATAATATCATTTTTACTATTAATTACCCTATTTATTTTTAACCGTGGTAAATAAAAGTAAAAAGTTACTATTCATCTAAAATTATTTTCACCTCATTGAACCACATTTTACATACTGACATCAACCTTGTCTCTCGGATTTTTTAAATTCCACTCACAAAAGTGGTAAAATTATGTTTTATGTAAATTTGCAAATTCTCCTAGGAGGTGGGTAAAATACGGTGAAAAGTTCAATAAAATTTTTATATATCTAAAATTGTTATAAAATTACTCCAATGAATTACATTGAACTTATATAGGTATTATATATCAATTTTGACCTAAAATAAATTTAAATAAAATAAATAATTATTTAAATAAAAAGTTGGTTTTTAAATAGTAACCAAGTGTTTTCACTATTCATCAAAAATTGAAAGTTTCCAGAAAAATACCAAAATTTTACCCTAGTATAATTTCGATATTCCGAATCCAAAATTGAAGTCCATTTTGAAAAATAAAATTTAAAAAATATCAAAAAGTGGTTATTACTATTCATAACAGCTAGTTTTAATAAAATTTTAATAGCATATCACTGTTTAGTGAAACTCGGTATTGCGTACGACGCAAGCTATCAAGGAAGGTCACGATTGCGTGTAAAGAAAGCCAAGCTAGTGTTTTGTGTAGTGAAATATTCCTTTGATGTTTTATATAAAATAAACTACAAAATATTTCTTACAAAAGTCTCGGGTATTACATTCTACCCGCCTTAAAATGAATTTCGCCCTCGAAATTCATCACTTGTAACAAACAGATGAGGATACCTCTCCCTCATCATATCCTCAAGCTCCAATGTCGATTCTTCTAATTGGTGGTTCCTCCATAAAACTTTCACCAAGCGAGTGGTCTTGTTCCATAGGACTTTTTCACTACGATCAAGAATCTCTATCGGCTGTTCTTCATAAGAAAGATCTTGTTCCAGCGGTACAACTTCTGAGCTGAGTACATGTGAAGGATCAGGTATGTACTTTCTCATGAGAGATACATGGAACACATCATGAACTTGAGAGAGATTCAGTGGAAGCACCAATCGGTAAGCTACCTTCCCAACATGATACAATATTTCTAAAGGACCGATATACCTAGGGCTCAACTTTCCCTTCTTTCGAAATCTCATTACTCTCTTCCAAGGAGATATTTTTAATAACACTTTATCACCCACTTTAAACTCTATGTCTTTTCTTCAGTTGTCGACATAACATTTTTTTCGACTCTGAGATGCTCTTATGTGTTGTTGAATTGATCAGACCTTTTCTGCCATCTCATCAACAAGATCAGGTCCTAATAGCTTTCTTTCCCCAACTCCATCCCCGCAAGTTGGAGTCCTACATTTCGTTCCATAGAGAGCTTCATAAGGAGCCATCTGAATACTAGAGTGAAAGGTATTATTATAAGAAACTTCCACCAAAGGTAGGTGTTGATCCCAAACACCTTTGAAATCTATAGAGCAATCTCTCAAAATATCTTATAGAGTTTGAATTGTCCTCTCAAACTAACCGTCTGTCTGAGGATGATAAGCAGTGCTGAAACTCAACTCTGTATCCAGAGTATGATGAAGACATCGCCAAAACATTGAGGTAAACCTCGGATGCCGATCAGATATAATAGAAATTGGTACTCCATGCAATCACACCACTTCCATTACATATATCCTTGCAAGCTGATCCAGAGAGAAATCCTCTCTAATATCAATGAAGTGTGTAGACTTTGTAAGACGATCAACTATGAACCAAATAGCATTATTGCCTTTGGATGTTCTAGGAAGTCCTGTGACAAAGTCCATAGTGATGTTTTCCCATTTCCTTCGGGTATGGGTAATGGTTGTAACATACCCTTAGACTTCTGTCTCTCAGCTTTAACTTGTTGACAAACCAAGCATCGAGAGACATATTCAGCAACATCTATTTTCATGCCATCCACCAGAAGTACTCTTTCAGGTCCTTATACATCTTTGTTCTTCTAGGATGAATAGAGAATGATAAACTATGAGCCTCATCTAGCAGCTCCTTCATTAATTCGTTGATGGAAGGAACACAAACCCGATTCCTGAACTTTATTATCCCATCACAATCAAGGTTGAATTCAGGAACATTACTCACCTTCTTTTGTAACTTGACATATTCTTTACATGTCTCTTGAATCTTAATATGTATAGATGGTTGAACATTCATTTGAGAAAGATACGATTTTCCCCATTCATTATAATTCCAAGATCCATCCTTTGTAAATCCATAAATATTGGATCTTTTTTTATCCTCATCAGGGATAAACTGGTATGGTCTTGTCAACTTAATGCGTCCGCCACCTTGTTTGCTTTACCAGGGTGGTAATGAATTGAGCAGTCGTAATCCTTAATCAGCTCCAACCATCTTCTTTGGCACATATTCAGCTTCTTTTGTGTGAAAATATACTTTAAACTTTTATGACCAGTATAAATATCACACCTTTCTCCATAAAGATAATTCCTCCAAATATTTATTGCAAAGATTACCGCAGCTAACTCTAAATCATGAGTCGGGTAATTTTTCTCATGGATTTTCAACTATCGTAAGGCATAAGCTATCACCATATCATTTTGCATAAGAACACACCCCAATCCCTTCTTGGATGCATCACTGTAGATCACAAACCATTATCCACTACAGGGAAATGTGAGCACAGGTGCACTGGATAACCTTCTTTTTAACTCCTTGAAATTCTCTTCACATTCTTCTGTACAAAGAAACTTAACTCCTTTCCGAGTCAACATTGTGAGTGGATTAGATAATCGTGAAAAATCATTCACAAGACGTCGATAATATCCAGCCAAACCAAGAAAAATTCGGATCTCGGTTACTGTTGTTGGTCTCGACCATCTTTCGATAACCTTTATTATTGCTGGATCAACAGATATCCCCTCTTTTCAGATTATGTGACCAAAAAATGAATCTTTTTGAAGCCAAAATTCACACTTGGTAAATTTGGCATAATGCTTCTACTTTATTATGGTCTTTAATACAATTCTCAAGAGATCTTCATGTTCTTCCTTGCTCTTTGAATAGACAAGAATATCATCTATATAGACTACCACAAACTGATCAAGATAGTCTCTAAAGACTCTATTCATCAGATCCATGAAGATAGCAGGGGAATTAGTAAGACCAAATGGCATCACTATAAATTCATAGTGTCTGTACCCTGTATGGAAAGCCGTCTTTGGTATATCCTCCCTTTTGACCCTTAATTGATGAGACCATGAACAAAGATCAATCTAGGAAAAGTATTGATCTCCACGTAGTTGGTAGAATAAGTCATCAATGTGCGGGAGAGGATATTTATTCTTGATAGTGATCTTGTTATGTTCATGATAATCAATGCAGAGTCTCATTGATCATCTTTCTTCTTAACAAACAGAACAGGTGATCTCCAAGGTGATGCACTAGGGCATATGAATCCTTTATCAATATTCTCTTGGAGTTGATTCTTCAATTCCTACAACTCAATTGGGACCATTCTATAAGGTATCTTTGAAATAGGCAAAGCACATGGTACGAGTTCTATTGAAAACTCAACTTCACGATTTGGTGGAAGACCTGGAAATCCCTCCGGAAAGACATCATCAAATTCTCGTACAATGGGAATATTATTAATCATGAGTTTCTCTCCAACCATTTGAGATAAATAAACTTAATTTAGTGTAATCAAGACCCATAAGATGGATGGAATTTCCACCGGAAGGTTATGTTCATCCAGGCATCGATAGATGATCATAGATTGAACTGGAATATGAAATGTGACTTCCCTTCTTTGGAAATTGATATTATATCCATATAAAGAGCCATTACATGCCATGAATCACATAAAATTACACTATAGGAAGGATCACAACATTTTTAAGAAGCACTTTCCCACAAACTTCAATCAGAGAAGAATTGTAAACTTTTGATGTGACTGTTGTGCCATTAGGAGTTGTCACAACAAACTCAACATCTAATTGTTGAGGTATTACGATGATACCCTTAGAAAATTCTTCAGAAATAAAAGAGTGGGTGGATCTAGAATCAAATAAAACATTTTTTACTTTAGAGTGGATGGTAAGTGTACCTCTCACCACTTCATTGTCGTACTCCACATCGCCGATAGTAATTGCATGTGACTTTCCTTTATATTTGGCCTTAAGAGTTTATTGACGTCGATCATCATCATCAACCCTTGGATCTGGGAATTGATTAGCATAATGGCCCATCTCCTTGCACATGAAACATTGAGGTGTAGTAGGTTCATTATGTGTATCCCTTCCTTTTTTCGCATCATTAGACATCTTCTTCCCATTATTTCGACATTCAATTTCACGATGAACTTATTTTCCACACTTATAAAATATTCTTGTCCCCTTAAGACAATTTCCTCCATGGTTTTTTCAACACATTGAGCATAAGGGAAACTCATCTTCTTTTCAGTGTGGTCTTTAGATTTTCCTTTGAATTCCATTTTCATCTTCTTATCAAACCCATGTGACTAATGGGTTACACCAATCTACATCTCAACCTTGAGAGCACATTGAACGATTTCCTCGTAGCTATTGAAGTCCCTTATGGATAACACCCTCCAAAGACTTGGTTTTATGCCACTAAAGAATCGATCGATCATACTCTTGGGTTGGATAATAATACCAGAAGAGTACCTTGAAAGTCTTGTAAAATTTTCTTCATAGGTACCAACAGATTCATCATCCTTTTTCTTCAATTCAAGAAACTCCTTCTCCATCTATGTTCGAAGAATACGATGTAAGTACTTATTTAAAAATAAGTTCTTGGACTCGTCCCATTCCATAGACTCAATTTCATCCCTTTGCCTCGTATTCTTAATAAGATTCCACCATTGATCAGCTTCACCTTCCAAAAAATAAACTACTAAGATGACTTTATCATGTTCATAACATTGAAGAACTGAAAATATCTTTTCAGTGGTACTGATCTACTATTCAGCCACTGATGGATCAGAAGACCTGCTGAATGAAGGTGGATGCAGCCTCATGAAGGATTCAACAGAATGTTTCTCCTTCTATTGCTCGTTTGGAAGTCCTACATGATTCATAGCTTGAGAAAGTTGTGTGAGCATGGCTACAAGATTTTTCATTCCATCTCCCATAACGTTTGGTTACTCAAGGGGAAAATCATTGCATTGCCCGTCGCATTCCGCATTAACACGGTTTCTTAGGGTTCCAGCCATTGACTAAAACCAAGAAGAATAGTGTGAGAAACACTAGTTATAATAGAAAAACCAAATAATCATGAATAAAATTTCACACTTAAGGTCTTATCATAGGTTGTTCATGGCCATTTCTAAAACACTATGATTGTGTTTTATTCTTAGAACAATTCTTAGGTTTCTTACTAAGGCTTTCACATCCTAGTTTCCAAATGTTGACTATACCTTTTCTCTGATACCAACTATAATGACCCATACTTTACATACATTTTTAGTACTTCAAAATTGAAGTACTCTTATTACAAAATACAACAAAACTATGAAAGGACCATATAGTTATAGTGTCTTTAGAAACTGGGAAACATAAACAACTGGTTCATAATGCGTCTACACTGTCTCCCATTTATTTAATCATATCTATAGTCTCTTTTCGCATATGTTACTTAATAAACTTATTCCTAACCTGGGAAAAGAAAACATACAAAAGGGTGATCTCAAATGCTCAGTAAGGGTAAACAAAAGAAATATCAATCACATCATATTCATAAGAACATAACATTTTGGAAATCTTACCCTGCAAAAGAGATCATAATTTCATAACATGGGATAAATCATGGTAGTGAAATGTAATCACAATAATCATAACATATAACATGAATCTTTGTGGCATACACAAATAATCATAGAGAATAATTTATTTTTAGTCAAGACTCATTGCCAAGACTATCTTAGTGGACAAAGTCCATTTCTAAACTGAGTTCATTCCTCGTTTTAGTCCTGTTTCACTGAACCGGTTTAACCTGCCATTCCAGCCATGTTTTACTCATGAGATATAAATCTTTACTGAATGAATTTAAGAGAGATATAGGTCCCAACAATCTCATAATTATATCATTCTTATGTGTGCCACAAAATCAAAAATCATGCATCATTGCATAACCCATGTAATAAAAATGGGATTCTTAAACATCGTGACATCATAAAACAATTCATATAAGATAATGGAATTCATAAAAATAATTCCATCACAACATAATAAAATCAATGTAATAATAGGGATAGGAACATAACCCTTTATTATCTTAGATGGAAAATAATTTTGATAAAACACTTGAACTCCATTCTTGAGGAAAATATCCTTTCTACTTCAAAAATAGTTTTCCTTTCTTAACATGTCATACAATTATAAACTGATAGAATTTGATTACAAATAAACTTGGAAAATTTTAAAGGAAGCTTCTTGGAAATAATGTTTTAAAAATACATTCATGTCATATAAGTTAAAAAAAGATTATTCTCGTACTTTTGTGGGAAAAGTTAAAAAGTACCTCGTACAAAAAATGAAAAAAGATTCCTTTCATATCCTTTACTAAAAACTCACCATAGGGTAAAATTGGATTTAAACAATTGTAGGATGATGGAAAAATATTAAATATTTAGGAAACATGGATGTGGATGATAAAATACACCCCAGTAAATTTAAAAGTATAAACAATCTTGGATAAAAATGAGATTGTGATATTTCCCTTACCTTAGGTCTGATTTTCTTAGTATGTGTCCGAACCTCCTGTATAATGATTTAAATAATGTCATTGAATTATTATAGAATCATACTAATTGTTATGATATCATATATGGTCATATTATTAGCTTATTATTAGTAACATTTCATCGCTACTTGTTATTCGGGGGTTTATTACATTTCTTTCTTATGCGTGTTTTGTCGAATAAATTCTTATTCATATTTTTAGGTTATAGATACCTCATTTATAGAATGGTATTAGTGTAATATATATAATATATATTCACTCAATTCATTTATGTAATCATTATGAAATGAAAATCATGTAGAATGAGTCGCATCACATCGTGGAGACGGTATTCCGTACGTACACACGAGCAATGATATCGTTACCATGATCATGGAATTGAATTGGAGTGTATGTATAATATTTCAGAATAAATATAACTTTACAATAATCATATATATTCATTATTTACACCATTATCCCCATCCATGTAAGGTGGTTGTGTAAAATAGATTACACCACGGCGTGGAGACGGTATTCCGTACGTACGCACGCGCGGTGATTTTGTTTTCCGTAGGATGGATAGATGGTGAAATAGGATTAATTCATACTTATAATAACATATAAGTATATTATTGATACTGATGTTATTAATTCATAATGAAACAACAAAATAAGAATAAGTGGAAGAAGAAATAATGTTGAAAGAATCTGTAACAGACATTACCTCTTCTTTGAAGCGCCTCTTTGAGACCTCCTTTTAGGGCACCCAAATTGGTCTTTGAAGAAGACCAGGACCTCTAGGATGTTTCTAGGTAAGTGGAGAGGAGAACTTTTCAGGGTTTGGACGAGCTTGAAGGCTCAAAGTGGTGTGAGGAAGAGATGGAGGAGGTTCCCTTTTATAAGGGAGGAGAGGGGCACCTTTGGAAAAACTAAACATATTATTTTATTATAAAGCCATATTCGGTTTTAAATAGCTCCAAATTGATTTATTTAGAATCAAAGGTGGGTATGGGTCGAAATACTCTCATACAATAGAATTTGGACAAGTTTAGATTACTATTTTAACCTTATCATTTAGATTTAACTTTATGTTAGATAATTTTACTTTTACCGTGTCTTTTTGTGTTCTTACACTATAAGGATAATAAACATACTATAACAAGCCAAAAGAACCCCAACTTGTTTATTATTAATATATATATCCTTATATAAGTCATTTTGCCTAACCATATATTTTTAGGAATAAAATAATAATTAATAATATAATATTTGTTTTAAAAACTATTTTATGTCAATTTTGACACTATTTAGTAATTGATTTTTGTGAAAATCATAACAGAATGATTAGTTCAAAAAAAGTTAATTAAATCAATAATAACATGTCATAATAACCTATAAAATTAGTGTAATTCATAAAAAGTCTCAAATTACATTTATTTGGGTATTTATAACATCCATTTTGTCAATATTTCATTAATAATATAATTACTCCATCATCTTTGTGTCATAAATAAATTAAATTATTTAATGTCTAAAAATTACAAATAAAGTACCATTATGTAGGAATACTTTTTATATTTCTATGGAATGTTTATAGTAGAATATTTCTTATTTATAACCCTATATTAAAAATTATTTACTTATTAAACATTGATTTTAACTATTTTAACCCTTCTTTAAATAAATTAATAATAAATGTCATAATCTAATCCAAGTGGGCCTAAATGGTCATATTGTATTCATAAGTTTTTTTGGGTCTAATTACACTTATCCCATAGAATTAAGATGTGTTTTAGGGTAATAATAATATCATTTTTACCCTTAATTACCCTATTTACTTTTAACTGTGGTAAATAAAAGTAAAAAAGTTACTATTCACAAAAAAATATTTTAATCTCATTGAACCACATTTTACTTACTAACATCAACCGTGTCTTTTGGATTTTTGAAATTCTACTCACATAAGCGGTAAAATTAAGTTTTATGTAAATTTGCAAATTCTCGAGGTGGGTAAAAGACGATGAAAAGTTCAATAAAATTTTTATATATCTAAAATTATTATAAAATTACTCCAATGAATTACATTGAACTTATATAGGTATTATGTATCAATTTTGACCTAAAATAAATTTAAATAAAATAAATAATTATTTAAATAAAAAGTCGGTTTTTAAATAGTAACCTGGTGTTTTCACTATCCATCAAAAATTGAATGTTTCCAGAAAAATACCAAAATTTCAAATAGGCTAATTTCAATATTCCGAATCCAAAAATGATGTCCATTTTTAAAAATAAAATTTACAAAATTTCAAAAAGAGGTTATTACTATTCATAAAGGCTAGTTTTAATAATATTTTAATAGCATATCGTTGTTTAGTGAAACTCGATATTGCGTATGTCGCAAGCTATCAAGGAAGGTCGTGATTGCGTGTAAAGAAAGCCGAGCTAGTGTTGTGTGTAGTGAAATATTCCTTTGATGATTTATATTAAATAAAAACAAAATATTTCTTATAAAAGTACCGGGTGTTACAGTTTGCCTCCCCTTTCATGTGATTTTTTATTAAACTATTTATACAATACTTGAATTTATTAAATGTTTTATTTTAAAAATGTTAAATGAATGTATAAACTCATGTGATATGTTAAATGTGAATTGTGAACAATTAGTGGGTATACTCTTTCGTTTCATTTTAATTCCAATTGTGATATATTAGTGGGTATACTCATGGGATGAAATTGAATGTGAATGGATATACAAGTGGGTAGACTCATAAGGGATGGATTGATTAATTGTATAAAATGGTGAATGATTCCATAGATTCCATTTTTTATGATACTTGGATCATTAATTTGTTTGTGGACACCTTGGATAGAGTATGATCCTTGGGTAATCATTTCAAGGGATTCCTTGGGATTTTCTACCCCTTGGATCCAACTTTCTTGGACTCACAAAGAATATATTCGGTTAACATACCCCTAGGACTCCAACTAGTTCCTAAATATGAATCAATTGAAATTATCCTTGGAGTCGATGAGGTTGTCTAGGTCTTAGAAAAAATGGATGTGGCCCATCATGGGTTTACACTTTGTTTACATGACATGGTCATGGAATTTGGGATATGCTTGGTCGAACAGATTCGTCAGGGTTGATATGAAACATTGGGATATACAGAAAGGTCTTGGTGGTATGAAATATTTGGAGGAATTAAAAAGATATGTAATTTATTTATTTATTGGGTATATCTTCCTTGTTAGAGGAGCTTGGCCATATTTTACATGGATCCTTGAGAGGCCATCTCAGAGTTACTTGATTAGTAGTAGATATTCCATGGGCACAATACTTTATTTACTACATACCTATTTAATTTTACACTTTATAGATTATATATTTTAAATCCTATAATTTTATAGATCTTTGGGAGGTAACCTATTAGGATTGTATATCACACAATGTTTGGGCCGCCTTTGGGTACCCGAACAAAATATTTTGATGCATTTAGGGATATGAGCTTGTGCACATAGTTCAAGGTTTGATTTAGTACCATGATTTTGATTAGGAGAGTATGCTATTGCGTTGATGGTCTTCATGCTTTTCAGAGATATAATATATTTTCCTTTTTATTATTTTGAGAAAGGTTTTGTACTCTACTATTCTGTACCTATTATGGATTCTTTTTAGAGACATGTATCTTCATAATTATTTATGATTATCATTTATATTTATCATATGTTACTATATTATTTATTTACCAGTTTTATACCTGTAATATATGCTTCCTCTATTGAAAGTTATTTTCATTCTACAAACTTACACTTTTGTAATAAGGGAGTAGTCTCCTGCTAGACACCCCCTAGGACCTCATTATTAGTTAGAAGTATTTGGAATTTGGGTTGATGAACTTGATGATGTGTTACCAAATGGGATTGGGGAACTATTGAGTGGTGTCTAGGTCTGGGACGTTACAAATTATCATTGACTAATAGTGAGTGATAGAGAACACGGTCAAAAGGAATTAAATGACAATATATATTCAGACAAATAGGTGTGGAATAGATCAATGATATCATTAGAAAATATGGTAATAAAATAAAATTTTATTTCAATATCCTTTTCCTAAATTTATAAAATTATATTACCATCTTGATCAAGTTAGAAAAAAAGGAAATATACTTAATTTATGAGTATAATTTCATATATGGATAATTTTCATGAAAATCACTATTTTTCTCCAAATAATGTTTATTCATGATGAATTCTTAACTCTTGAAGCCCAAAAAAATATTATATTCTAAAGAATGCCTAACCATAAAAGTGAGTGTCAAGATATTAAACCAGTCTTTAGAAATTTACCAAAACAAAAATGGTTAGCTCATGATAACTAAAATCCTAAATATTTTAAACTATCATATGATGCACTAATATTCAAAATTAATACCCAAAGTTGAAAATAAATTATTCCATTAATAACTATGCATAAAATTCATCATACATTTCTTGAGTAATATTGAATACCAAATATTTTATGGATTTTATTATATATTCATCTATCATAAATCAACCATTATTCCTCAAATAAAAACTCAAATGTTTTTTGAAAAAAATCAGTACTTGTAAAAAATTTCATGTTTACCCAGAAATTGTGTAGACCAGTGGTAGTGAATGAAACAGTTATTATCCTTCAATCATTGGTTTATGCTCCACCGCCTAGCTAGGTGCCATTGGTTTTCACCGAGCAAACAAGTTGTCAATTTTTTTTCTTTATACATGAAAATTAATTCTTCCCTAAAAATATCATTCGTATTATGGGGGTAAAAATAATTCCTCATAAATAAAATCTCCTAAAATGTGATTAATAACCTCCAAACATTTACTAATTTTAAATTTAAAATGGATTGAATAAAGACTTTGAACTCATTATAAAACAGAATATTATAGTTTTATCATAGAATCCATAAATATTAAGATAACCTCATATGAAAAAAACCTAATCTTTGAATTTATCTAAACCGATCATTCATACCAACTATGACAGACCAAGACTCGCACTCCCAAATCATGTTCTAAAATCCATAAAATTAAATCTCCATCTATGTTGTCGGTAATTGTGAATCAATTGTTTCTATAAAAACCATACAACATAAAAAGGAATGTAAGTATCAATTACATTTTGGAGGACCTTTTAGGTTTAGGTTTTTAGATAATTATGACAAACTACTGGATAAATAATTCACATCAACTTGGACTCATAAAAACTGGTTTATAAAGATGAACATCATCTCCCATTATACCAATATTTTATTATTTCACATTATGTAATCCACATTACCCATGTGAAATCCTTTATAAACATATATATTTTTACTCTATTCATTAAGTCCTGAGGGAAAGGAAGCATGAGAATATTTATCTCAAATGCTCATTAAGAGTAAGATAAGAATTTAAAATTAATTGACATAAATTATTATAAGATTGAATTAAGGTATGATGAAATAATTAAAGTGAATTAGAGAATCATAAAATCATTCATACCAATCAATAAATTTACCATCAAATATTAATATAAGGAAAATGAAAGAGTTATTAGAATCAATAATCAAGATCCATGTGATTTCAATCATGAAAATTAAAAACATTATAAAATCATAGAAAGAATAAATAAAACATGTGGGAATATTGTAACATCATATCATAGAACTCTTATAAATCCCTTATAGATCCCATAAATATGGAATAACGATTATGGAAAAATTTCAAATTCAGAGTAGCCAATGTATCATAGAACTATCTGGGCACACCAATCGTATAAGCTATAATGGGCTCACTCGAAACTATCTGGGTGCACCAATCATTTATAATGTACAATAACTAAATACCAGAAGAATTCATAAAAACACATTGTGAAACATTAATACTTTTCATAACATGATTAGTCCATGAAAAGGAAACTGGTTTCATTACAATTGCTTCAAAACATGATTAACACATTGAAAATAAATGGGGTCCATAAAAATCTCTTTAGTATATAATCAACCAATTTAAAGAAACAGTTTTAGTAAAAATATATTTAAGATATAATAAAACCATGTTAAAGAATTTTTTTTCATAAAAAAATCTGTTAATGACATAATAAACTCATGGAAAAGAATTATGTTTCATAACAATATCTTTAGTTCATAATCAACCAATGGAAAAAAAAGAGTTTTCATAAAAAAATCATACAAACATACATAATACATACAAATAATTAATGAGGATTCTATTGATAAAAAATATCACTTATGTAAAATAATTAACAATATGTTTTTTTTTGATTTCAGTGAGTGGAAATAACCTTAAAATATCATTAAAATGTTCTTGAGTAAAATAAATTTTAATCATTCCAAAGCATCCCACACCACATTGAAACATTTGAATTATTATCACCATGAATCAAATATAAATAAATGAAAATTGATAATTCATTATTAAAATGATATTTTTATATAATATGTTAATGGATAAGTATATATACAACAAAATAAAATATGATTGGTGTATAACAAAAGAAATGTCATAGAGAAGGAAAATTATGATAAAATACAAAACCATTATGGTATCATTGAACCCCAAAACACCTTGAAATATATACCTAAAAAAGGATATCTAAACCCCCATTTATTTATGTATAATAATCATAAAATACATTCTTGGGAGGTATGTACACCACTAAATAGAAAAAAGTGGTGAATATGGAATATATCTAACAAAAATGAAAGTGAGATGAGAAAAACCATTACAATGATCATATCATTTGAGTGGGAATAAATAAATTTAATAAATATGTGTCACAACTATAAATACACAATATAAAATTGTAAATATATAGCAATCAAATCATAGGTAATTTATCCCATATTCTTTGAATAACATAACCAATGACCTAAACATTTCACCCAATGAACAAAAATTAATTTAAAAAATCACTTACCACATGAGAAAAATTAAATTTTAAACTAATTAAATAATAACATTTAAAAAATTAAACATCATGATAATATAGAAATTAAATATATAACATGTGAAATTCTAGTAGATACACTATATAAAAGCAACTAGTTTCATAATAACAATTAAGTCTCAATGGAATGTAAATTAAGACGAAACCCCTTACCTTAAATCTGATTTTTCTTGATTGTACTCTATGTTCCTGAATAATAAAATTATATTAATTAAATATATCCTTAAAAAACATTATTTATTTTATTATTATTTTTAATTCACTTATAAACATGTTATATACAATTAAATAATCAAAAATGTTTATGTAGGATGTTTTGACCATATTTGGTACGAAAATTATAGTAAAAAATGGATCATTATTTTAGAATCTACATAAATATTAAAATTACATAATTATCTTATTTATACCTAAATTATACTTCTAAAACCAATCATTATTTATTTCTATAAAAAATTAACCAACATTACAATCATGGATATGACTGGTCGTACGTATTCATAAATAACGTTCACATTTGTTCAATGATCACTATGAAAAGAAGAAAAGTAACATGTACCATTAAAAAATTATCATTATATCCTAAAGATAATTTTATTTAATCATATATAATTATATATAAAGTTATTTTTTTTGTAAATGGAATCACATCACACTAAGGATGTGGTAGTCCACACGTCCAAGAATTACGTTATCACTTTTATAAAGTTTGAAAGGGAAATAAAGATATTGATATATTATATTTTCAGAAAGGTAATTATTTAATGAATAAAAGATAAATATAATTTTTGTAACATATGTTTAATTAAAATAATCCTTAATACATTCCACAAAATGTGTAACTGTATTACATTTCTATGAAGAGGCTCTAACCCATATGTACACACATGATGTTATCGTATTTACATAAAATGTAAAGCATGAAGGTTTGTGTTATATATTAATTAAATAAGTATTAATACAATATAAACGTCATATATATAATATATGAATATTTTTTCCATCATAATTACCATCCATGAGAGGTGGTAACTAAAAAAACGATAACATTTCGTGGGGTAGTTGTTCACCGTGCACAGGAACAGTATGTACGTTACCCATTTGATAGAAGTATTTTTTGGTGTAGGTAAAAACCATAAAATAAATAAAATATTAGTATAATGAGTATAATTATGTTTTTATATAATCCTTGGATAATAATAATTGAATGGGTGGATAAAGAAGTGAAACATAAATTAATGTGGAAGAATGATACCTTTTTTCTGAAAACTTCTTTTCGTTTCCACCATAACTCTCCTTCGGATTCTATTCTGAACAATGTATGGACTAAATGGTTAGTTTATGGATATTAGAATATTATAATTAAGGGTTTTTATGATTCAAATGGATTGATATGTGTGGCGAATTGGGGTTGGTTGAGGGCCTTTTTATAGTTTAGTCGGTGTGGCATTCTTGTGTATATAAGAAGGTAAAAACTATTGAGACATCTCCCTTGAATAACGATCATAAAATAGTTACCTAAAATAGATAAAATAGGTTATATGGTCATATAATTTCCAGAAATTATGTTTTTAATATTTTTTGGGTAATTTTTTCCTTTAGGATTAAAGCTTAACTTCTATGTAAACCCATTTTTACCTTAATCTCTATAATTAATTTTAATTACATTCACAAATATTTATTGGTCAAAAACCAATTTAACAATATTAAAATTTTAAATTATTATTAATAAAAATATGGAATCTTTTTTTCCAAATTCAAATCATAGAATTGGTAGAAATTAATTTAAAATTAATCCAGTAGACGGGACAACAAATCATGTATTTAAAGTGAAAATGTTCAACAGTATGCAAATGTTTTATATCTAAAATCACTATGAGAATGATTAAAATTACCTAAATTGGATTAAATATTCTAAAATTTATCTAATTATTCTTTATAACAAATTAAAAATATAAATTATTTAAATTAAGAAGTAGTTTTCAATTACAATTCGGTGGCATTCACTATTCATCAAAATATGAATGTTCTCGAAAGAATATCACAAATTTACCAAAAGTAAATTTATACCTTATAATTTCAAAAATTAAGTTTATTTTTTCTAATATAAATTGTAGATGTCTCAAATATTATATTTAAAATAGGTGTGCCATTAAATGGTAGTATTACTGCACTTAGAAAATTTAACAATTCTTTATGCTTAAAAGTGGATTTTTTATTATCTTAACTCTATCAAACAGATTGGATGAATTTAAAAACAATTAATTGAATTTACATCATATAAATTTAATTAATATCATTCCCTAATAATGATGAATTTAATTTTTTATGTCAAAACCACATTTGAGAAATAAAAATAGTTTTCATAAAAACACATCCATTAAATTCAATTGCCCTTTTTTTAATTTATAATTAGTTTTTTCCAATGAATTATTTTTATAAAAAAAAATAAAATATTAGTTTATAATTTACTTAATAATATTTTTTACTCCATTCTAATGGCTCGGTGATAATTATTGTGTTAAAAAATAATATTAATATTATATTATTGTCTTGTAAGACAAGGAAAAGCATGTAACATAAGTCATCAAAGGGACTCGATGTTTCATGAAACACAATATAAAATGATGTTTTATGTGATGAAAGATAAAAAATTTATTATAAGTAACAAAATCTATTATAGAATTTAAATTAATTGGAAGGAATATATTTCATAAATTCCTAGGGTGATACATAAAAAAATTCTTAAAATAATAAATTATGAATTTTGGAGACTTATATTCTTAATATTTATTTTTGTATGCATTAATCATTTAAAAATTCCTTATTCCAATTTAATTCCATTTTAGTGACCTACTCAGTTATCTCCCTTATTTTTCTCCTTCAATCTCCAAATCATTTCCCAATGTATTTAAGAGCAATATCTAGCTCACCCATTATCATGAGCTTTATTTGGAACACCCTTATTCATCTATATTACCAACGTACAATATAATGAATAGAAAATTGGTAATATTTACATTATTGTTTCATAAATACTTTGAAAAACTCATTTAATCCCATATGAAAAAGACCATTTCGTTTTTTCATTATAATTAGGGGAAATGTCTTTTCCTTTTGAAAACATTTTAAATATGATCTACAATAATATGAAAATAATTTTATAAGAAAATGATGAGTAATTATACAATAATATTTATAAATAATAAAGAGTTTTATTTAGGGAAAATACATTCATCCCATATATAATAAATACATTAATTTTACACGTTTTATAAAGAATGTCAAAAATGACCTATTCAAAAAATATTAAGTAGATTCATTTTGAAACCATTAAAAATAAGGCAATAAGTTGTTGAAAATATTTTTTAAAATTATTTTAAATATAAAAAATAAAATTCTTGAAACATTTAAAATACATAGATATGAAGAAAAAGGAGTTCAAAACATTTAAAAAAGGTATTAAAGAAATATCTTGTATGGCTTTAGTAACATTCAAAACAGGATAATATTGAATGAAAGAACATGAGAATTATTTTTTAAATAATTTTATTACATTACATTAATCATTAAATACATCCATATTTAATTGTATACCCCACCAAAAAGAAAACATATGTTGAAAAGGGTGTGAGGGTCAAAAAAAGGAAATTGATATAAAAAATATCATACCTCATAACATACACTATATTGAACATATTATGAATATATTTGTAATAAAATTCATATTATTATTCATCTATATAATAATTATATTTATATTTAACGTAATAGATACCATTTATTAATATCTTATTTCTAACCATTGACAATTAATTGTATGATAAAATCAACATATTGATGCTAATTGTCTCATTTCTCTCACATGTTTGGATTTAGTGAATTCATTCATTTCACCTTTTTCCTGGTTTCAAAATATTCATAATCATAAAAATTTTATAATTATAATTTTTATTCAATAAATATAATTACAAATATATGTAATGAGTTCATTAAAAATTAAGCTCATCAGTTACTGGAGATAGCTATTTGTATATACACATGAATTACTTCTTAAAAATTCTAATTGGTGGAAATGGAATAATGTAGATAATAATTTAATTTTAAAGAATTTTATATGTGTTATACATGTCTTATTTATTCTTAAATTCTATCCTTTTGGTCAGGTATGTATAGAAGAAATCTAAAATGAATCACATTGCTCTGTGGGTATGGTAGTCCACAAAAATGCACGAGTGATGTTATAATTTTACAAAGAAAGGAAGAGTAGGGAAGATGATAATGAAATATATTTATATAGTAATAATTATTTTAAAAATTTCATCTATATTCATTAATTCCATCTTCATACTCATCCATGTGTGGTGGTGATGAAAAATTAAATACATCACCTCTTGGAGAAGGTATTTCTTATGTACACACATGTGAAGTTCTTGTTTTCCATTTGATATAAATGGATATGAATAAAGATTTCACTAATCATAAAAATAATAGTTAAGTATATAATATATACCATTTTTATTATATTATATATTTTTTTATCCATTTTATGTAGTTATAAGTTGAAATAATCTTAAAAGAAATAGACGAAGACTTACACCTCCTTTTTTGATTTCAACATTTAATTAAGATTATTACTATTAAAAGAGATCCATATGGTCCCTATAAGGGTTTAGGGACATGAGAATCATTGTTTATTTCTATATTTGGGGTTATATTTGGGATAAAATATATCTTTTGGTTTGTTTTGAAAAAGATGAAGTGATCCCCTTTTATATGAAAAAATCAATGGATGTTTTAATGTAGTTTAATTTTCAAGTGTGATGAATGTAATTTTAAAACAACCATGGGAACATACCATGAATATTAATAATAACCTCAAAATATTGTCATAAAATTGATTTAGGATATAATTTTTATCATTTTAAAATGATTTAAAAATAATTTTGAAATATTAATAATATTTATGAACATCTTTAGGACTATTGAAAAAAATTTTCATTAAACATATCAAGAAAAAAATTAAATTATAATTAATAAAAAAAATGAATAACTTATCCTACATAAATTTTTTAAAATTAATCTTATACCCTATATAATATAAATATTATCATTTTTAATTAATATAAAATAAATAACATTAATTTTTTCTTATTTTATAATCAGTGTGTTAACACAGCTTAAACATTTTATCCAATTATAATATTATTAAAAAAATTATAGAAATTAATATAAATTATTTATCATGAAAATATTCATATTTTTTAATTTATAATTAATATTTAGTCTTATACATTCCCTGAAATCATATTTATGATATTAAATGAGAAATAGTGAGATTTTTATAAATATAATTTTATTAATATTAAAAGGGAAACCATATTCGTTTAACATTTATAAAAATGGATAATAATTAACCAAGAATCATTTATTGGTCTATTAAGACTCATCCACCCATTTATAGATAATATTTTAGGATTTTATCTTGTATTTTTAGACTTAAATAACTCATTTTTTCTGTTATGTCGGGACAAATTTTTACCTTGATTAATTATTTATATAGACAAGTATAAAAGGATCCAAATTAAATTAATTGACACCTATTATTTGAAATATGAATTAAATTTTAAAATATTCAATATATAAAAGTGTTAAAATTTAATTTCATTATAAATTTTTACAACACAATGAAAAACAATTTTCACAAAATACCCCTTTTATGCATAACATGCTTGTACAAAAAAATCAGAATATTATTGATTCCCATGAAATAAATTGGAATAATATTTCTAAATTAAAAACTATGTGACGCAATAAATAATAAAATACAAAATATAACATTGTTGTTGGTCAGATTAACGGAAGATAAATTATATGTTTTTATAAAATTAGTATTTTATCCCTTTTCACCAAAAAATGAATCATTTCAGAAAAATACATTAAAACTGTTCATAATATTAAATTATTTTAATTATTTAAAATATTATTTCCATTTTATCAGATTAAATTTCTAAAAGAGGTAAAATTTTATTAAAATATATACACACAGAAAGCAATAAAGTCCATTTTTGATGAAAATGTATTTTTAAAGTATAAATGAATTTATTCACATTACTAGTATTATAAATAACATATAATGAAATATAATTTATTTCAGTAAATGTATTATCTATAAAATTAAATCACTTTTATAAAAAATCATTGTACATAAATATCATTTTTTTGAGAAACTTCTATTTTCATCTTGTGTCATTTTATTTAAAATTGAGTTATAATTTTCTAGTAAATAGACAATATATTTTTAGAAAGGAAAGAATTTATAAATTTATTTTGGAATTTACTTAATCCTCTTCATTTTTAGATCTTTTAAAACATATTACGAAATCTAATGATGTAAACATAAACTTTATATTTATTTCTTCATACAAATAAATGTGACCCAATTTTTCCCATCCAAAATAGACAACATAAATTGAAAACTTTTGACCACATATATAGTAAATTTAATTTTATGATTAGAGTTATAGAGGGTTAATAAAAACTTGTATAAACATGTATTCATAATTAACTAGTTCATAATGAACTATATAATCTGAAAAAAACACTCCACAAATGAATTCTTTCTAGACACAATTAATTTATCATCATTAATCATAACCTGGGGAGAAAGAAAAATAATAAGTGAATTCTCAAATACTCAATATGGTAAAAATAAGAATTACAAATTGAATGTAATCAATGAAAATACATTAATCATATGGGTGAGATGACATATTCATAATGCATGAGCATAAAATTAAAATAATTCATACTCATCAATACCATGATCTAGAATCAATAAAAATAGAATGAAGATTTCACAAAGGGAATACTCACAGGAATAAAAAATCATGATCCATGTGACATCAATATTGATTAATGGAATCATTAAAAACCCATATAATTTATAATGGAAGTGTACTGTTTCTTGGAATATAATCTTTATAGAACCATTACAATTAGAATAAATATATGTTCGACTTCCATACCCAAAAAATTATAGGACTATAATAGACCCACCCATATTTGGTTTATAACAGAATAACCCATATGTGGTTTATAGTAGATCAACCCTAATACAAATTTTTTTTAAAGAACCATACCATGTAAAATTATGTATAGTTTTTAATTCATTAAAAAAACTCACAGAAAAAACCATTATTCAATTCATAACATGATTTAACTCATAGAAAAGAAGTGGGTTCCAAAAAATTATTTTTGAAACAAAAATAATCCATTTAATAGAATAATAAAGATGGTATCATTTTAGAATATCTCCAAGAAAACATAATTAAAGTAAATGGTTGTTTATTTGGATGAATTTAAATCCGTTAAAAGATAATTAAAAACATTTTTTAGGACAATACCCTTTTACAATAAAATTAACTTTCAAAAAAATGTCACAAAATATTACGAAAATAAATTTCATTGAAAATAAACTTATAAAACTGTAATGTAATATTAAAATAAATTAGTGTTTATTACAGTTTGAAAATCCTTTCATGTTTCTAAATATTAAAAATAAATATACTTTTAAGACATTTTTTAAGTGGAGTCAAAAGTGGCCAATCAGAAAAAAGATAACAAATTACCATTTAAAACAAATAAAAAAAAATTCAATGATAATGTGAAATAACATTAGTAAATAATTTCCTTTAATAAAAATAATATTGAATAAATTTTATAAAACATGGATATGGAATATAAATATTACATATCTAAAAAATATACATGATTAGTATCAATTAAAAAAAAACATCCTTGTGGTTTCATTGATCAATAAAGGGAAAATAGAAAATTAAAATGTAATCCAAATTCATAAATAGAGGAGAAAAAATATATTTGGTTTAAGAAAATAGTATAATATGTTTTCCCCCATATAACATTGAACATAAATAATCCTAAAAAGAAAAGTGATTGTAACATAAGTCTTTCACCACCTTGGTTATTTTTCAATTAAACTCACCATGAGGGAATAACAAAAAATAAATAAATATTAAATATAATGGGAATAAAGAGATTCATTATATATCATTTAAATGGGTAAGTATATACCTCTCATAATATAATATATGTTTATATCAAAAATATATGTCCCAGGAAAATAAAATTTCATACAAATAACCCTTAAAAAGATCATATCATTGAGTTGAGTGATGTACTATAAATAGATTATGTTTATCAAATCTAAATCCAAAGAATGTTGAAATAGATAAAAAATAGTTTATAGATAAATTATTATATAATCATGGAATAAAAATTTAAATAAATAAGAGTTAAAATCCAACAAAATCAAATTGAGTTCAGAAATGTTCTTCCACATAATAGTTTTCATGTCAAATCCCCACAGATGAAATAATTAAAATATAAACATAAAAAACCATGAAGTATAAATTATTAATTATATAAAATTTACTAGTGGTTTATATACACTCAATTAATGACATTATTTTCATAAAAATAAAATATTCTTCAATGAATGTAAATTTGGAAAGAAATCCATTACCTCATGTCCAAAAAATCCATGTATATATTTTAACTATAGTATAATAAACTCTTATCAATTATTTTATTTTTTAATAATATTTTAAAGATTTAATAACTTATCCTTTATCAATTTATTTCATTTATTTAAATGAAATATTGGATTACATAGTTAAGTCAATGTGGAGTATTTAGATGCCATTTTGTTCATAATTTTCAAAATAGTTAATCAGTATTGACCATGGTTGAAAGAAGTATTTGTTCCATAATCTCTAAAATAGTAATAAGGAAATAATTTAAAAAAATGTAAATAAATTATACTTCTTAAACCAACCATAAAATATTCTTATGAATGATTAACTATCTCACAATCATTGAGATGGTAGGTCTTATATATGCATGACTAGCATTTCAATTTATCAATGATCATTATGGAATAAACGTAAGTATTGTTTTATCTTTATAGAATAATATTTTATTTTATAAATAATATAATAAATCATTATATAAACTTATATATATTTTCCAGGTGATGTGGAAATTAAAAAATCCCATCACTTCGTAGAGATTGTAGTCCAAACATATGCACTAATGACATTATCGATATTTAATGAATATTATTGTATAAAAAGAAATGAAATATTATATTTTCAGTATGATGAATAAATATTCAATATCATATATATATATATATTAAATCCCTTATCAGAAACATATATATGATGAGGTGATTGAAAAAAAATTACCTTATTTTGTGAGGTATTAGTTCGTCCTACACATGAACAATGGATTCCTTTTCCATTTGATGGAAGAGTATAAGGTGGTGGATTTCGAAATTACCTTAATAAAATCTCATCATATAGAAGATAGTTTTTTTATGATTTTATCTTGTTTAAATGTAACAACTTGATATTTTAAAGAATGATTTTTTTTTGATTGCGTATGTGACATGTAGTGTCGAGTTTAAATAACCTTCGAAATATATTTCTTTCAATTTAATCTCATCGATATCTTGCAAAACACGCAAGCCCAAAATCAAAATGAACCATAATATAGTTATAAAATAAACATCAATTTTTTTTTGTTAATTTTACTAATTAAATTATGAAAATTATAGTTATCTATTGATTTTAAATAAAAAATCATTTTAATGAAAATGAATTTATTTTCCTGAAAAACTGCATTTTTCTAAAAGATCGTTTAGTCACGCTTTGCACACATTTATTAAAAATTATTTTTACGAAAATTTTAATATTTATTGGATAAAATTACCTTAATTTATAAAATCATTACAAAAAACAGTACCATAAGGTGAATTTTTTGTATTTTTCTTAAATATTTCATTTTGTGATGAATCATGAATTATACTGAATTTTAATAGAAACATTAATTTTTATTTATATTATTTACAATGATAAATTATATTATAAATATGTTTTAAAGTAATATTAGTACAACTATATACCTATTAATCATATTTAGGCCAATGGTATTAATTATATAATGAATTTGGATATAAAACCATCATATACTTTTGAACATTTTCTCTTCAAAATCCCTCTTTCTCATCAAGTTTGCGGGATTAATTTTAAATTAAAATTGTACACATAAATTAATTTAATTAGGGAAAATAGAATCCATATTTTTATTAATAGTAATTTTAATTCTCTAATAATATCATCCTAATTTTTTTCTACAGTGACAAGTAAAAATTCTAATAATTAACTACCACCGTTAAGGTAAAAACTGCTTTTTCATGAGGTTAAATAAAATGATGTCTATTAAGATGACCTAAAAACTAATCTAGAATATATTTTATAAATATATTTAGACATTATCATGTCTAATTATATATAATACTAAATTTATTACCTTTTTATTGTGATAAATTTCGATACACAAATTTTTTTCACAAAGTACTGGTGGGCCACTCACCTCACTTATAAAAGGCCACATAATATCCTCTCTTCTTCATAGATTAAAACCCTTTTACATTGGCCAAGACCTATAAAAATAACCTCAAGAAATAAATACCCTAATACAAGATAACTATTTTCAAAAATCCGTTATATTTATACTTTAGGTATAGTTATAAAGTTGTTGTCCGAGAAGAGATAAAATTACATACTATAAAATTTTGTATAATTTATTACTCCACCTCCATCAGTTACTATTAAACCATTATTATATAATAAAATCATTATATAACATATAATAAGATGTTTTTATGTAAATTTAATTACATAAAGCCATCCCCAATTCCATGAAATGGTTTACAAAATCGTCATTTGTGTGTTTGGAGAACTACCGCCTCGTGAAACAACGTCATTAATTTTTCGATTACCACCTATCACAATAGGGTATGGTGATATATATAATGTATATATATGATATCTATAATATAATTATTCCTATAATTTTATTATTTCATTTACATGTTTTTTCATTCCATTCTAAAATGGATATAATAACGCTACTTCTGTGTACTGTGGACTTCCTCCTCACGAAGAGATGTAATTCCTTTTTCACTAAAACTTTATATAGAAGGTAACAAAGATAAATTTAATGATTATATGGGACATATATGAAATAATTATTATATTAATTAAATATTTATCATTCATAAAAATAATATATCAATTGATTTCTTAATTTTTCACACAATTAAAGTTAATAGCATCGTTTGTGTACATGTGGACTACTACCTTCATGAAGTGATGTGACTCTATTTTCATCACTAAAACATATGGATGTGATGTATATAAGTATATTTAAAGAAAATAATATGTTTTTATGATATTATTATCTTTATTAAAATATAAAATATTATGTGCATCCTTTCCATAATGATCGCTGAGAAATGGAAATCTTACTCCTCCCTACATATGGCATATCGTGTCTATGATCATAACATGCATCATTTTTCATAACCATATTTCATTATTTGGATTAAAAGTATAATTTTTTATACATATAATAATTATTTCATGATTATTATACTTCGTATGTCTAAATAATGTCCTCTTTGACCATAGTAGACCTACCAAATTCATTTTTGACACATAAACAAAATATCATTGAACCATTTGATGTAAACATGGTTAATTAAGGAATCATATATAACAAGGTAATAAGTGAAATAATAGAAATAATAAAAATTAAAAATTTACTTTATAAATTATATTATTAGTATAATTTTATTATTCTGGATGATAACAAAAGTACATGATGAGTCAGACTCATGGAAAGGGTTTCATGTCTCATTTTTAATTCCTTGTGTCAAACGCTGTATTCCCTATTGTTTCGTTCTGGTTTCCAGCCACAAAATGCTCAACGGCTCTGTATCTAATGATTGATGGACTTGCTTTCCAAAGGCAGGTGTTCACCAGATGATCTGACTAAAGACCCATAAGAACTCACATTGGTCGAGAGGATGGGAATTCGGGCTTATCACACCCTTTTTGGGGTAGAATTATTGCATGTTCTGGGACTCTCTTATAGATTTAAGACGTATTCATATGTTCACGAATCTTTGGTTTATACCCAATCATAGTATCCACAGATTTAACCTTTGTGGGAAATGGTCAACTAGACGCAGGGGTTCAGAATCATTTATGCTCGAGGTTTACCATCCCACGTTGGATTAATGACACTAAAGGGTTGGAACTCGCTTGAGGAGGCACTTGGAATGGCGCAACGAACCGATGTGAAGATGATCGGATCGACTAGTTGTTGGGCTTGAACCTCAGGGTGGCTTCCTACGTACCCTGCTTAGGAGGTAGGGATTAATGTCCATGTATTTCGCATATACAGTTTAACGTCATGTTGGGCGAGGGTGGAAGTCGACGTGAAGAAACGACCGAGTGGTGGGCTTGAACCTCGTGGAGGCTTCCTATGTACCATGCTTTGGCTTGGATCAAAGTCCCCATAGTTCTCTTATAGCTTGGGAATTACGCTCTGGGGAAGCCTGGAATGATGGATTGGGGATTACACTCTGAGGAGGCCCATAGGAGGATGTCATGGTCGATGCTTACTCTAAGCCCACGTGAGTCATGCTTGGTGTGAGAAAAAAGAGGCAGTAGGGACCAGAGGATCACATCACGAAAGGTGTGTCCATGAGAATCGGAGTGGGTCTTACGCATGAAGAAGGACCAGGGTGAGGAATTTGGGATTACACTCTTAGAAGGCCCAGAACGTCGGGGATTATTCCAAGATGGACTTCTGAAGTGAGGGATTGGGGTTTACACTATGAGGAGGCCCATGGTGTCTTCCTCGTGTCTATCCATGAGGGAATCTCAACCCATTGGTGGATTGGGGAATATAATGGGGTTTAATGCCTATGAACGAGTGCACAAGTGGGATAATGCCAAGGGCATTGGAACCAGTCCAAACAAAGGGAGATGAAAAGTGTGAAATACATGAACGACATTCGGAACACAATGAGGGTGCCATTGAGATGGAGGATAACTGTTGACCATGTTCGAAACACAACATCCATATCACATTAGCCTAAAATGGGGATGAACAAACGAGGGTCGACTGCTGACTGTGTTCGAAACACATGACCTATCTCGAAGTGTTTTCCAAAGTCATCCGGGGCGTTGGCCCAGGATGGTAGGTGAGCCGATGCGGAAGAGGACATGCTGTTAGGGGTCCCTTCAAACATGAAATATGATGGAGATCTGAATGAAGGACACGCAAAGGGTGGGGTGGAGTGATGGAATGTTTGAATGGATTCCAACGCTCTTGAAATTATGCCACTGTAAACATGGCATGAGGCATCATATGCTTGGGGCATAAGGAATCTCTTGTTTAGAACAAGAGGCACCCTGTGTTTGTAACATATGGAGAACTAATGTTTATAGTCATGTATAGATGACTATTTCAATATAGTTTAACGTTATATAGATAGGACAAGGACCATACAGTTTAACGTCATGTGGTCAGAAGGAGGGTCATACAGTTTAACGTTATCTGGTCAGGACAACTAGGTAGGAGATACCTAGAAATGGTTGGTGTTGGACTTATGCAAGGGCGGTCCTTTATGGATGTCCCTAGAAAATGGAGCTAGGTAATGGGGTTATAGGAGAGTCATGAGGAGTAGCTCAACTCATGTAATGTATAATATGGATGTTGGGGGCGGTGCAATGGTGCAATGTAAAATACTGTCGACCCGGCCCGAAAAGTTCATGGTGCGACTCTCCATTTTGGATGTGGGTCAGTGACGGTAGCGAAGGGACCGGCCCGGGGGGGGGGGGGGGGGACCGCAGCCCGACAGTGGCCCCGAGCGGGGGTGCGGGGGTGCAGTCCCCTTAGTATGGACCAGCGAGTGAATAGTGTTTTCCACATGGGGTGGGCTGCGTAGAGCTGGCCATGAGGTTCCGGCTGCGAGGAAGCTGGCCGAGAAGTAGTCGGCCACGTAGGGAGCCACATGTGGTTTGCAGTTTTATTGTACGTGAAGGGCATCCATAGAGGAGCTGGCTGCGAGGGAGCAGGCCACGAAAGACTAGGCTACGAAGAAACCTGTCCGCGAAGGAGGCTCTCCGTGAAGGATGATTTCCATGGAGGAGGATATCTACGAAGGAGGTTGTCCGTGGATGAGATGGTCGTCCGCAAAGGGTGTCTGCATAGGGGTCGGCGCCCATCCTACTTCGCACCCGTAGAGGGGTTCCACCTCCATTTCGCTAACGACATTTGTCCACGGAAGTGGGGGCCACAGAGGGACTATTGGTGAAGGAAATGGCCGATATGGGCTGGCCGTAGAGGAGTTGCCCTCATGTGGTTCACAGTCTGGTTTCTCCTCTCTGCGGAAGAGTTCATCCACAGACGATATGGGGTCCGCCGATTGCCGCAGAACACCACTGGGAACAATTCCTACAACATCTCGCCACATATTTTCACCCGTCCTTCCACTCTTTTTTTGGTTCCCCTCAGTGAATATTTGTAGAGTCACGAGGGTGGCTGTATCAATGGGCCCATGTAACTTTTTGTAGAAGCCCATGAATGAATCCCCACCTGTGGATGACTCAGTCAACTGGGGATTATTGGAACCGAGATCCGCGGAATTTCTCAGTGGTTGTGCACCTCTCCGCTTCTATCCCGCGAACAACAGCATTCCGCGGAGGGGACAGCTCGCGGTGGTGGACCGTCTTGACGTCCATCCCGCTTCGCGGCCGCGTAGGGGCTTCTGCCTCCATTTCGCGAACGACAACACGTGTGGCATGGTCTAGTTGGAGCACTTCGCGGCTGGGGTGGTTTGTGATGGTGGAACGGTCGATGCCTGTCCTGCTTCGCCCCCGTGGAGGGTCCCAACCATTGCTTCATGGACGACGCTGGTCCGTGGAATTGCGATTTGCCGAACCGGCCACGAGCTATTGCTAGGAGCCGATACATGAACCAGTTCAGTCCTTTCCCATGTCTTGGGGTAATTGGATTTCCTTATTACGGAATTTTCAGGACCCTACAAATTCCCCCATCAGAATGGGGTCCGATCTGAACGAAAAGGAGGCCATTCTGATGTAGAGTGGTCCTGAAAATCGATGAGTTATTAGACAATGCTCTAAATTTTTCCATAGCCAAGGGACTCTGTGAGCACAGTTCGACTTTTGCTGAGTTTTTGTAGAGAATCCCCACAAAATTTTTGTCTTTTCTTATTAATGACCTGATTTTTCCTGGGCCTATTTTGTGTGGACCCAACGGGTATAACCCGGCTTTAGCATAGGTCGCCCTTTTTGGGTTTTCGGCCTAACAGTCTTTGTGCCTCTTTATTTTGTGATCAGTTTAAAGTCCCGCCGACAAGACTATCGTTACTGATGTTTTAGGTCGAACATCTTTGACCAAATATGCTTGGATGAAGGCCCCAATGGGGTTCAACTGATTAAAAGATGTATTAATACCCTTCAGACACACATGGGGGGGAAACATGTATGAATTTGAGCGGCATGTAGGGCAGGTCTCAAGGCATGGGATCTGTGCTGGCGTACAATGGTAGGAAGAGCATTGACTAAGGAAAACATTCCTTTGGTAGATGGGCCAATGGAAATCAATATGCAGAGCCGCTGACGGCATGGTATGAATAGTCATACAAAGGTGTCCTTAAGTCAATGACTTATCCATTTCTGATGGCCAGGGGACTTCATGGAAGTCTGACTTATGGAAACCACAATGGGTGGCATGGAAAATTATGAAAACCACCAGGGGTGGCTCAGAAGGGGAGTGTGATGTCTGAAAGGGTTTTGGGAAAATCCATACTAATCAGGAGCATGGTCCGGAGACCACCTCCCTATGCATTTAGTTAGCGTAAGGTATGGTTGAGGCTTGAAGCAGTTTAAAGTCATGCAGATGGGATATCATTAAATGAAATTGAACGACTTCTCTTGGTTCCTATTAATCTTGTCAAAGACATTCCACCACATTCAGGTAGGGTTGTGAAAGAGGTTGGTAAACTGTAGCTCAGATGGTTTTAGAATCACAGGATGGACATGGGGTCTTAGAGGCCAAGAGGCGTACGGTGGGAAGCATTGCCTAAGGAAAACATGTCGTTGGTAGACGATCCAGGGGCGATCAATATACAGAGCCACTGAGGGAATGATATGCATAGTCATACAAAGGTGTCCTCAAGTCAAAGGATATCCACTTTCGATAGCCGATCAACTTCAGGGAAGTTGAGATTTGGAACCACCAGGGGTGGCTTATGAGAGTTCGGATTTTTCTAAGTACAAAGTATGGTTTCTGATGAGAGGGTTCTTGAATACGGGGGAAATATCTAGACTAAACATCCTAAGAATGGGTGAAGTAATACTTTCTCATGCGAGTGTGAGGCTGTGGTTCATGCAGGTCTGAACCGTGCACTGAAGGAAAGAGAAAATCCATCATTCCTCACTAAACCCATAACGAGTATGACTGTGTAGTTTATCGTCAAGTGGTTGGGACATAATCCGTGAAGTTTAGTATCATGCGACAAGGACGAGAGACATTTTTAAAGGTTTCTATGCAGTTTAACGTCATGCAGCGAGGACGATGGGTATTTTTACAAAGGCCACTCTTTATCAGAATGTAACTAGGATTTAATACCTCAACATGCCCTAGACATGGGGGGTCGATTTGTGTAAATCATGATTCTGGGGCTTCTTGAATCAGGAATGGTGATATGTGGGATCTGAGGCTGGTAAGCGTACGTGTCTAAGAAGAGAATCGCCAGTGGAAATCTTGCCTTTGATGGCCGAGCCAGGGGCTATCATTATGTAGAGCCATTGAGGGCTGAGTATGCATAGTCACACAATGGTGTCCACGAGTCGATAACATTCCACTACCGATGGCCATGAATGGTTATGAGGATCCGCAATTATCTGGGCCACGAAGTTTATCATTTGGCTAGAGAATGTTTGGACATGTCGGGGATATTCGTCCCTGGGTTCTTGTTGAGTATCAAAGAGCCCCCCGTGCTAATCTTTTCTCTCTCTTTTTTTGTGCGAGGGTGTGCCTTCATTCCATGCAATTTAACATCATGTGGTAAGGACGAAGAACTCCTAGTTCATCAGTCATAGAGCTCGGACCATTGGGTGACTATTGCTGCAGACACTTGAAGGATAACTGATTCAACATGTTCTGATATACTTAGAACAAGGTGGGGGATGAATGTCAAAAATGCCACTTTGAGCTTTCCTGGATTAGGAGGTATGGTGTGGGGGCTCTGAGGCCGGTAGGCGTACGGAGCTAGGAGGAGTACCACCCAAGGAAATCCTTCCTTTGATGTATGAGCTAGGGGATATCATTATGCAAAGCCACTAAGGGCATGGTATGCATAGTCGTAAAAAGGTGTCCCCGGGTTGATAACTTTCCACTTCTGATGGCCATGAATGATTACGAAAATCCGCGATTGCTCACAGTGTAGAGTTTGGCACATGGGGATAATGGTGTCCGGGTATACAAGAAACATCTTCACCGCAATTGTCCGTTGAGTCAATGTAGCCTAGTCCCGGATTAATGTTTGTTGATGCAGGTCGCTATCTGAACCACCGGCGGACACACTGGCTAGCCATATAGGGAAACCCTAGCAGCACATGGATGTGAAAAGGGGAATGAACTTGTAAACCACTTTCCATAATGTTTTGGATCAGGTTGTTTTTTATGGGGGCTCTGAGGCCGGTGAGTGTACAGAGCTAGGAAGAGTGTCACCTATGGAAATCACGCCTTTGGATGACGGGCCAAGGGCTATCAATATGCAGAGCCACTGAGGGCATGGTATGCATAGTCGTACAAAGGTGTCCATGGGTTGATAAATTTCCACCTATGATGGCCATGAGTGGTTATGAAGATCCACAATTATCTGATCCATGGAGTCTGATGTATGGAAAGGATGTATCCAAACGTGCAAGGAGTATCTCCATCTCATATCGCCATGTGTCATGGGTGGGTCGCGATGAAGTCCATGCAGTTTAACGTCATGCAGTGAGGAAAAACTCCATGAAGTTTAACATCATGCGGTGGGGACAACTTCTGTTTAGTTTAACGTCATGCGGTAAGGACGAGAAGTACACCCCGTGTTGGTCTGGTTCGCACATGGGGGGAAAGGCCATGTTTTTTTTTCAAGGGGCTGGGCCAGGACTGGGGATCTTGGCATCGCTACGTATCCTGTGAGAGTAGGAATCAAGTCATCCGTAGTTATCTGGAATGAGTACACGCCGTGCAGATCTGGTCCATACACGAGGGAAAGAAGGAATTTTTTTTTGTTTTATTCAGGGGGTTGGGCCAAGACTGGGGATCCTAGTGTCGGTACATATCCTGTGAGGGAAAGAATCAAGCCATACATAGTAATCTGGAATATGTGTAGTTTAACGTCATACGATGAGGACGAAGTCCATACATTTTAACATCATGTGGTTAGGACGAACTCCATGCAGTTTAACGTCATGAGGTGAGAACGTAGATATACACCATGTGCTGGTTTGGTCCGTACACTAGGAAAGGGGGATTTTTAACATCATTGTCCATGTAGTTTAATGTCATGTGATAAAGATGAGAAGTAAACCCCGTGTCATTCTGGTTCACACACGGGGGGGAATGGAAAACTTTTTTTTTCAAGGGGTTGGTCCAGGACTGGGGATCTTGGCGTTGCTACGTATCCTGCGAGGGCAGGAATCAAGACGTATGCAGTTCTCTGGAATCCGTGTAGTTTACCGTCACACAGTGAGGACGAAGTCCATACAGTTTAACATCATGTGGTTAGGATGATGGGTATTATTAGATTCTATACAGTTTAATGTCATGCGGTGAGGAAGACATACTCTTAGTTTAAGGTCATTGAGTTTGGACCGTTGGGTGCTTGTTAGTTTAACGTCATGCAGCTCGGATGATGAGTACACCCCGTGCAGGTCTAGTGCATACACAGGGGGAAGGGGAATTCTTAACTCTTGTTATCTGTGCAGTTTAGAGTCATGCGGTAAGGACGGACTCCACGGAGTTTAACATCATGCGGTGAGGATGTGAATACACCCCTTTTAAGTATGGTCCGTACACGGGGGAATGGGCATTTTTCTTTTTTTCTTTTTTTGAGGTGGCTGGGCCAGGGTGTGGAATTATGGCATCACTACGTATCTTGTGAGGGCAGGAATCAAGCCTCATGTAGTTATCTAAAATATGATACACCCTGTGCAGGTCTGGTCCGTACACAGGGGAAGAGGGTGTTTTTAAATCACCTTGTTCGTGCAGTTTAACATCATGCGGTGAGGATGGAATACTCTTAGATTAAGGTCATAGAGTTTGGACAATTGGGTGCTTGGCAGTTTAACGTCACACAGCTTAGACGATGAGTACATCCCATTTTATTATCCTTAAGTCATTGGTTTAAGCTCTACCACCTAGCTAGGTGCCATTGGTTTTCACCGAGCAAACAAGTTATCGATTTTTTCCTTTATACATGAAAATTAATTCCTCCCTAAAAACATCATTCTTATAACAGGGGTAAAAATAATTCTTCATAAAGAAAATCTCAAAAAATGTGATTAATAACCACTAATCATTTACTAATGTTAAATTTAAATTGGGTTGACTTAAGATTTTGAACTCATGATAAAACATAATCTTATAGTTCTATGATAGAATCCATAAATATTAAGATAACATCATATGAAAAAAAACCCAATCTCTGAATTTATCTAAACCGAACAATCATACCAACTATGACAGACCATGACTCGCACTCCCAAATCATGTTCTAAAATCCATAACATTAAATATCCATCTATGTTGTCGGTAATTGTGACTCAATTGTTTCTATAAAAACCATACAACATAAAAAGGAATGCAAGTATCAATTACATTTTGGAGGACCATTTAGGTTTAGGTTTTTAGATAATTATGACAAACTCCTGGATAAATAATTCACATCAAGTTGGACTCATAAAAACTGGTTTATAAAGATGAACATTATCTCCCATTATATCAATATTTTCTTATTTCACATTATGTAATCCACATTAACCATGTGAAATACTTTATAAACATACATATTTTTACCCCATTCATTAAGTCCCAAGGGAAAGGAAACTTGATAATATTTATCTCAAATGATCAGTAAGGGTAAAGATAAATATTGAAAATTAATTGTCTTAAATTATTATAAGATTGAATTAGGGTGTGATGAAATAATTAAAGTTAATTAGAGAATCATAAAATATTTCATACCCATCAATAACATTACCATCAAATATGAATATAAGGAAAATGAAAGAGTTATCAGAATAAATAATCAAGAGCCATGTGATATCAATCATGAAAATTAAAAACATTATAAACCCATAGAAATAATATATAAAACATGTCGGAATCTTGTAACATCATATCATAGAAATCTTATAAATCACTTATAGATCCCTTAAATATGGAATAAACATTATGGAAAAATTTCATATTCAATGCAGCCAATGTATCATAGCACTCTCTTGGTGCACCAATCGTATAATCTATAACAGGCTCACATGAAACTATCTAGGTGCACCAATCATTTAAAATGTACAATAACCAAATACCTTGAGAATTCATAAAAACTCATTGAGAAACATTTATACTTTTCATAACATGATTAGTCCATGAAAAGGAAACTTTTTTCATTACAATCTCTTCGAAACATGATTAAAACATTGAAAATAAATGGGGTCCATAACAATCTCTTTAGTATATAATCAACCAATTTAAAGAAATTGTTTTAATAAAAATATATTTAGGATATAAGAAAACCATGTTAAGGAAATGTTTTTCAAAAAAAATATATTAATGACATAATAAACTCATGGAAAATAATGATGTTTCAAAAAAATATCTTTAGTGCATAATCAACCCATGGAAAAGAAAGAGTTTTCATAAAAATATCTTACAAACATACATAATACATACAAATAATTAATGAGGATTCTATTGATAAAAAATATCAATTATGTAGGATAATTAACAATATGTTTTTTTGATTTCGGTGAGTGGAAATAACCTTAAAATAACATTAAAATGTTCTTTAGTAAAATAAATTTTAAACATTCCAAAGCATCCCACACCACATTGAAACAGTTGAATTATTAACACCATGAATCAAATAACAATAAATGAAAATTCAAAAATCATTAGTATAATGAGATTTTTTATATAATATGTAAATGGATAAGTATATATACAACAGAATAAAATAATATTGGTGTATAACAATAGAAATTTCATAGAGAAGGAAAATTATGAAAAAATCCAAAACCATTATGGTATCATTGAACCCCAAAACACCATGAAATAAAGACCTAAAAAAGGATATCTAAACCCCCATTTATTTTTGTATAATAATAATAAAATACATTCATGGGAAGTATATACACCACTAAATAGAAACAAGTGGGGAATATGGAATATATCTAACAAAAATAAAAGTGAGATGAGAAAAACCCTTACAATGATCATATAATTTGAGTGAGAATAAATAAATTTAATAAATATGTGTCACAACTACAAATGAACAATATAAAATTGGAAATATATAGAAATAAAACCATAGGTAATTTATCGTATATTCTTGGAATAACATAACCAATGACCTAAACATTTCACCCAATGAACAAAAATTTATTTAAAAAATCATTTACCACATGAGAAAAATTAAATTTTAAACTAATTAAATAATAACATTAAAAAAATTAAACGTCTTGATAATATAGAAATTAAATATATAACATGTGAAATGATATTAGATACACTATATATACTCAATTAGTTTCATAATAAAAATTAAGTATCAATGGAATGTAAATTGAGACGAAACCCCTTACCTTAAATCTGATTTTTCTTGATTATACTCTATTTTCCTGAATAATAAAAATATATTAATTATCTATATGATTAAAAACCATTATATAGATCATTATTATTTTTAATTCAATTAAAAACATGTTATATACAATTACATAATCAATAATGTTTATGTCGGGTTTTTTGACTATATTTGGTAGGGAAACTATAGTAAAAAATGGATCATTATTTTAGAATATACATAAATATTAAAATTACATAATTATCTTATTTATACATAAATTATACTTCTAAAAACAATAATTATTGATTTCTATAAAAAATTAACCAACATTGCAATCATGGATATGACTGTTCGTACGTATTCATAAATAACATTCCCATTTGTTCAATGATCGCTATAAAAAGAAGAAAGGTAACATGTATCATAAAACATTTATCATTATATCCTAATGATAATTTTATGTAATCATATATACTTATATATACAATTATTTTTTTGTAAACGGAATCACATCACACTGAGGATGTGGTAGTCCACACGTCCAAGAATAACGTTATCACTTTTCCAATGTGTGAAAGGGAAATAAAGATATTTATATTTATATTTTTAGAAAGGTAATTATTTAATGAATAAAATATAAATATTATTTTTGTAACATATTTTTAATTAAAATAATACTTAATACACTGCACAAAATGTGTAACTATATTACATTTCTGTGAATAGGATCTAACCCATATGTCTACAAATGATGTTATTGTACTTACATTAAATGTAAAGCATGAATGTTTGTGTTATATATTAATTAAATAAGAATTAATACAATATAAAAATCATATAAATAATATATAAATATTTTTTCCATCATAATTACCAACAATGAGAGTTGATAACTAGAAAAACGATAACATTTCATGAGGCAGTTGTTCACCGTACACACGAACGATAAGTACGTTACCCATTTGATGGAAGTATTTTTTGGTGTAGGTAGAAACCATTAAATAAATAAAATATTAGTATATTGAGTATAATTATGTTTTTATATAATCTTGGAATTAGAATAATTTAATGGGTGGACAAAGAAATGAAACATAAATTCATGTGGAAGAATGTTACCTCTTTTTCTAGAAACTTATTTTCGTTTTCACCATAACTCTTCTTCGGATTCTTTTCTGAACAAAGTAAGAACTTAATGGTTAGTTCAGGGATATTAGTATATTATTATTAAGGTTTTATAAGATTAAAATGGCTTGATATGTGTGGTGAATTGGGGTAGGGTGAGGGCCTTTTAATAGTTGAGTCGGTGTGTCATTCTTGTGTATATAAGAAGGTAAAAAATATTGAGACATCTCACTTGAATAATGTTCATAAAATAGTTACATAAAATAGATAGAATAGGTTATATGGTCGTATAATTTCAAGAAATTGTGTTTTTAATATTTTTAGGTCATTTTTTCCTTTAGAATTAAAGCTTAACTTCTAAGTAATCCCAATTTTACCTTAATCTCTATAATTAATTTTAATTACATTCACAAATATTTATTGGTAAAAAACCAATTTAACAATATTAAAAATTTAAATTATTATGAATAAAAATTTTTGGAATCTATTTTTCTAATTTAAAATCATAGAATTTGAAGATATTAATTTAAAATTAATCTTGTAGACGGGACAACAAAGCGGGTATTTAAAGTGAAAATGTTCAGAAGTATGCAATGTTTTATATCTAAAATCACTATGAGAATGATTAAAATTACCTAAATCGGATTAAATATTCTAAAATTTATCTAATTATTCTTTAAAACCAACTAAAAATATAAATTAAAAGTATAAATTGTAGAGACCCTAAGCTTGACGTACAAGGAAATTACATTAATTTTGTGGAAAAATTAATACATAACAAAAAACAGACACACAAGGACCATAATAGTTTAGTGTCTTTGGAAAATCGGAATATAATCTTCTAATCATGGTGAAATATCTTAAACATCTCCTATATATATCTTCCCATTTTTTCTTACCTAAAACATTTCATTATATCCTGGGGAAAATAAAACATAAAAGGGGTGAGCTCAAATGCTCAGTAAGGGAAAGCATATAGAACAGAAAACAATCCATAGACATTTTAATGTAAAAAAAACATGAGCATAAAATCTAAACATCAAAATCTTGATCAATGACATAAAACATGGCAGTATGTAAGGCATTGATCATGAAGAAATATTAATCATGATATATTAGCATGGGAATAAAACATGTAATTATGGTAGACATTAAGAACATGATATGATTTCCATTGTAGCCAAGGAATTGCTGCCAAAACCATCTTAGTGGACAAAGTCCCTTTCTGAATTGAGTTCACTCCTCGTTCCAGTCCTGTATTACTGAATCGGATTAACTTATCGTTCTATCCATGTCTATCTCATGAGATATAAATCTTTACCCTATTAATTGGAGGTAGATATAGGTCCCACCCATCTCATAATGAAATTAATCTTACGTGTGCCACAACATAACCATAAATCATTCATCATAACCCCAAGAATAAAATGGGTTTCATAAACATCATCCCATCATAACATAATCCATATAAAACAAATGGATATCATTTCATCATAAGGGAAGTTAAACCATGTAAATCAAAGAATCATTATAATTGAAACATACACATGAAATAATGTAATCTTAGATGGAAAATGGTTTTGATAAAACACTTGAGATTAATTCATGAGGAAAATATCCTTTCTTCTTCAAAATCAATTTCTTTTCACAAAACGTCACGAAATATTAAAAGAAAAAGAATTTTTTTTGAAAATAGTCATGAAATATTTTGGAGGAAGCTTCATGAAAATAAGTCTTTATAAAACTGTAAAAATCATTTTATGCCATATAAGTTAAAAAAACATTCCCCTCATACTTTTGCCGAAAAAGTCAAAAAGAACCTCGTACTGAAAATGATAGAACATTCCTTTCATATAATTACAAAAAACTCCCCAATAGGTAAAATTGGATTGAAAAATTTGTAGAAGGATAGAAATAATATTACACATTGAAGAATCAATGATGTGGATGATAAATATGCCCCAGTGAATATCAAAGTATAAATAATCTCGGATAAAAATTGAGATTGTGAAATTATCCCTTACCTTAGGTCTGATATGCTTTGTACGTGTCCGAACCTCCTATATAATGATTTAAATAATGTCATTGACTTATTACAGAATCATATTCATTATTATGATATCATATATGGTTCACTTATTACTTTATATTACCCGTTCTTTTGTAAATTCCATGTTAAAGCAGCATTTTGGGTAAAATCGTTTCATTTATCGTACGTGTTTCGACTTTTTGTTCATTATATTATTACTTATATACTGATTTACATAATATAAGAATGTAAAACTTGTTTTATATATAATATATTTCAACATATACATATATATATGATAAATCGATAAATGGAATGAAATACACTGTTCATGGAGATGGTAGGTCGTATATACGCATGAACGCTATTTTTCATTTACTTATTGAATTGAGTTGAATTAAGTAGATGACATAAATATATATATATATATACATAAATACAGTATCATTATTATGTCATATATTTCGTTTCTGTACGTATGCACGCGCGGTGATTTCATTTTCCATAGGATGGATAGAAGGTGAAATAAGGTTGTTTCATATATAAAATAACATATCAGTATATAAGTAATACTGATGTTATTACTTAATAATGATACAACTAAAGAAGAAGAAGTAAGAGAAGAAAGAAACTTGAGTGAATTGGAAGAAGAGATTACCACTTCTTCGATGCACCTCCTTTAAGCTTCCTCTTAAGGAAGTATAGTTGGTCTTTTGAGAAGACCAGAACCTCCAGAATGTTTCTAGGAAAGTGGAGAAGAGAATTTGGTAGGGGATGGCCGAGCTTGATGGCTCAAAGTGGGGTGAGGAAAGAGAGGGAGGAGGTTCCCTTTTACAAGGGAGGAGAGGGGCACCTTTGGAAAAACAAAAAATATTATTTTATTATAAAGTCATATTCGGTTTTTAATAGCTCTTAATTGATTTACTTCGAAGAAAATGTAGGGACAGGTCGAAATCATATCATCCATAGAATTTAGACATATTTAGGATTCTATTTTAATGTTATCATTTTTATTTAACCTTAAGTTAAATAATTTTACTTTTACCGTGTCTTCTTGTTTTCTTACACTATAAGGTTAATAAACATACTATAACAGGAAAAACGAACCCCAAGGAGTTTATTATTAATATACATCACCTTATCTAAGACATTTGGCCGAACATTAGATTTTTAGGAATAAAATAACAATTAATAATATAATATTTTTTTTAAAAACTATTTTATGTCAATTTTGACACTATTTGGTAATTGATTTTTTTGAAAATCATAACAGAATGATTAGTTCGAAAAAGGTTAATTAAATAAAAACTAACATGTCATATTAACCTATAAAATTATTTAAATGCATAAAAAGTCTCAAATTACATTTATTTTGGTATTTATAACATCAATTATGTCAATATTTCATTAATAAGATAATTACTTCATCATCTTTGTGTCATAAATAAATTAAATTATTTAATGTATAAAAATTATAAATAAAAGACCATTATGTAGGAAATCCTTTTTTTCTTTCTAATGAAAATTTATTGTCGAATTTATCTTATGTTTAACCCTATATTAAAAATGATTTACATATTAAACATTGATTTTAACTATTTTAACCCTTCTTTAAATAAATTAATATTAAAAGTCCTAATCTAATCCAAGTGGGCCTAAATGGTCATATTTTATTCCTAAGGTTGTTTTTGGTCGAATTACACTTATCCAATAGAATAAGGACATGTGTTAGGGTAATAATAATATCATTTTTACCCTTAATTATCCTATTTACTTTTAAATGTGGTAAATAAAATTTAAAAGTTACTATTCAGCAAAAATTATTTTCATCTCATTGAACCACATTTTAGTCCTTGATATTAACCTTGTCTCTCGGATTTTGGAAATTCAATTCACAGTAGTGGTAAAATATAATTTAAATTAAATAATGTCAGTTTTTTAACTACCACTAAGTGGTTTCACTATTCATCGAAAATTGAAGTTTTTTAGAAAAATATCAAAAATTCATCCCAAGCATTATTCGATATTCCGAATTCAAAATTGATGTCTATTTTTCAAAATTCATAACATATAACTGGCATTAATTAATTTTAAATTTAATTCTCGTTATCAAAACAAATAGTGTGTTTTTAAGAAACAAAAACAATCAAAAGATTGATACTTGTTTATATCCAATTTCAAAGTGAAATTAATTCCAATGAACAACATTGGATTAAATGGTAAAAATATATTATAATTACACTTTAAAAACAATTAAAAAGTTAATCTAACCATATAAATTATTGCGATGAAAAAAGTTGTTTTTAATTAAAATATAGCATGTTTTTACTATTCATTAAAATATGAAAGTTATTAGAATAATGTGAAAAATTTATCCAAAGTAAATTTTTATATCCTGATTTCAATGAAGAATTTTATTTTGTCAAATTGAACTTATAGACATGTCAAAAACATGATTTAAAGTGGGTGCGCCATCAAAATGTGGCAAAACTACATTTTTTTGAAAAATACTTATTTTACTCGAAAAATTGATTTTGTTCTCATACCATGTTCTATAAAATGTGTAAGATGAATAATAATGTTATAAAATTCAAAATGCAGTTAATACTATTCATAACGACTAGTCCAACATAATATTATTACAATATATCGTTGTTCAGTGAAACCTGGTATTGCGTACAACATACGCTATCGAGGAAGGTTGCGATTGCGTGTAATTCAAGCCAAGTCAGGGTTGTGTGTTGTGAAAGACTCTTCCGTTGTTTCATATAAAAAAATCCAACCATTTTTCATTTATACATTGAATATATATATATACACTCAATGTTTCATAGAATAACTACTATCAAAATTGTGTGTAACATGATCCAAGAATAGTGTTGTGTATACTGCAAGCTCATGGAGTGTTGCATATAGCGCAAGGAAATCTTGTTGTAGCCTACAACACAAGACATCAATGAAATTAAAAGAAAATTTTTCATAAAATCTAGGGGTGTTACATTCTACCCCCCTTAAAATGATTTTCTCCCTCGAAATTCATCGGGGTTATAAATCGTTTACTATTTATAGAAACCCATATCGTAAAAAGGAATAATAAAACGTAATTTTAAAAACTAAAGTATGAAATGTAATGATTACCCAAATAAACTCATCACTGGGTTTCCATATAGGAGAACATAGGTGAAAATATGGATATGAAAGAAAAATCTAACCATCAAGTTCTGATATAGAGTGGTAGAGAGCTTGGATATGAAAAATACATCAATAACAAAGCCATAGATTATTGATGATCTAAGGTACCATATTATTAATTGGATATAAAAGCACTAGGAAATCATTTTTGGTTTTCAAGATGATTTCCCTAAAGTTGATGAAATTGGAATTAGAAGAACTACATTCGTGATTTTTGGTACATTCTCACTATTGGTCATTCTTTGGACAATTTCCACTTCATCTCTTAAAGAAATGAAGTTGAATTTGTCATTCGTGATGTGTTAGCAGATCATGTGATAAAATGATGGGTCATTCCATCTGTCTCAAACAAAAGGTTATAAAAATATAAAAAATACATAATTCCATATATAGTGAGATTAATCATATATGGTTCCTAAAATTGACTTATAATTTATATATCATACTGCTTAATATAATAAAACTAGTTTCTACTAAATAGGGACTTCATGTACGCCAGTGGTAGGTGATAAAGGCAGTCGCACTTCGGTTGTGGGTTCGATTCCCACAGCCTTGTCCGACGTGATGGGTTATCGCCCATCCTACAGGTTGTACTTTTTCTAAAACTACATTACTATAACAACCCATCAATAATATCGAAAAAAATTCTATCATTAAACAATACTAACTTATGTGTAACATAATTCATTCCAATCTTTAGGCTTATCCATAAAACTGCAGTCCACTCTCATATTATAGTGAAAATGATTACTATAGAATTCATATAAAAAGCATGTTAATACCATCATTGATCCCCAAATATCATAAGATATTTCTTGTTGGTCACATTTCAAACATTCTAAGGCTTAATCATGTATTCTCTTGAAAAAAAATGAATACCCATTGAAACATTGTGAAAACATGAATGTAGTTAAAAGTTAACACATTCCACATACAAAAATCCTCAAAATTATATATACTCAAACCATGATATCACTTAGTCCTTATATCAATCATGAGATCATGAATACAGTCAAACATTTCATTTTCTCCTTATACCTTCATTATGCGCAGATCATCTTCTTTCCAAAATATTTGAATCATTTTTCATGGTTACCAGTACCATAAAATTATTGAAAACCACAATAGACAAATAAAAAAAATTATAATACACCATAAAAGTACCCCAACAACATTAATCTTGAATACCAATACATAAAAACTTCAATCCATCCTCTTTAATGATTGTCCTAGAATAAGTCCTTCCTTGATTTAGAAGTAACATTTTTGGTCAGGGCATTGAGTTGGGTAATTCCTATGTTCTCCACAAACAAGAAATTGAACTTAATAACACTCTGTCACTCTATGAACCTTTTATCCACACAGATAACATCTATACCTCCATTTGAGGTATTCCTCAAGGTTCTTCTTCCCTTCTTTAGAAATCTCAATATTCTTTTATTTATGCTCCTCAACATGCGAACATTCATAAAAGTCTATCTTCCTCTTATTTGATGAATTAGGCATACCACTAAATTTCACCATGTTAATTATATATCGCGATGACTGATTCGGCATAATCACAATATCTTTCTATCTAGGAATTACGCAATTTTGTTGCTCATAGTCACCAATTTTTCCATTGTATTCAATGTTAACTGAATTTCTTCTGGTTCTCTCCATTGACTAAAACTAAAAAAGAATTATATGAGAGGAAAAAATCATACAAGGAAAATAACATAATCAAGGGGGAGTACCTTTGAAATCTAACATATTAGGTTTAATTATAATATCGTTTCCATAATTCTAGGACTATAACCTATACTTATACTTAACCTTAGGGATATCCCTAGACATACCTTAGAAATGTCTCTAGGGATCTCACTAAAGTTCTCGCATCCTAGTTTCCAAAGTTTGACTAAACCTTTCCTATGATACCAACTGTAGATACCCGAAGCTTGATGTACATGGACATTACATTACTTTTGCGAAATAATTAATACATAACAAAAAAAGACACACAAGGACCGTAATAGTTTAGTGTCTTTGGAAACTCGGAATATAATCTTCTAATCGTGGTGAAAGACCTTCAACATCTCCCATAAAGATCGTCCCCTTTTTTTCTTACCTAAAACCTTTCTTTATATCATAGGGAAAAGAAAAAATAAAATGGGTGAGCTCAAATGCTCAGTATGGGTATGCATAGAGAACATAAAACAATCCTTAGACATTTGAATGTAAAAAAAATAGGAGCACAAAATCTAAACATCAAAATCTTGAGCAATGACATAAAACATGGCAGTACGTAAGGCATAGATCATGAAGAAACATTAATCATGATAAATTAGCATGGGAATAAGACATGTAATTGTGGAAACCATTAAGCACATGATATGATTTTTATAGTAGCCAAGGCATTGCTTCCAAGACCTTCTTAGTGGACAAAGTCCCTTTCTGAATCAAGTTCACTCCTCGTTCTAGTCCTGTATTACTGAACCCGATTAACTTATCGATCCAGCCATGTCTATCTCTTGAGATATAAATCTTTAACCAATAAATTGGAGGTAGATATAGTTCCCACCCATCTCATAATGAAATTAATATTATGTGTGAAACAACATAACCATAAATCATTCACCATAACCCCAAGAATAAAATGGGTTTCATAAACATCATCCAATCCTAACCTAATCCATATAAAACAAATGGATATAATTTCATCATAAGGGAAGCTAAACCATGTAAATCATAGAGACATTATACTTGAAACATACACATATGAAATAATTTCATCTTAGTTGAAAAATGGTTTTGATAAAACACTTGAGATGAATTCATGAGGAAAATATTATTTCTTCTTCAAAATCAATTTCTTTTCACAAAAAGTCATGAAATATTAAAAGAAAAATATTTTGTTGAAAATAGTCATGAAATATTTTGGATGAAGCTTCATGAAAATAAGGCTTTATGAAATTGTAAAAATCCTTTCATGCTATATAAGTTAAAAAACATTCTTCTCGTACTTTTGCCGAAAAAGTAAAAAATAACCTCATACTGAAAACGACAGAAGATTCCTTTCATATCTTTACCAAAAACTCCCCAATAGGTAAAATTGGACATAAAGAATTGTAGTAGGATATAAATAATATTACACATTGAATAATCATTTATGTGGATGATAAATAGGCCCCAGTGAATATCAAAGTATAAATAATCTCGGATAAAAATTGAGATTGTGAAATTTTCCCTTACCTTAGGTCTAATATGATTTGTACGTGTCTGAACCTCCTGTATAACGATTTAAATAATGTCATTGACATATTACAGAATCATATTCAATGTAATGATATCATATATGGTTCACTTATTACTTTATATTACCCGTTATTTTGTAAATTCCATGTTAAAGCAACATTTTGGGTAATATCATTTCATTTATCGTACGTGTTTCGACTTGTTGTTCATGATATTATTACTTATGTACTGATTTACATAATTCCAGAATGTAAAACATGTTTTATATATAATATATATTCAACATATACATATATATATGATAGATCGATAAATGGAATGAAATACACCGTTCATGGATATGGTAGGTCGTACGTACGCATGAATGATGTTTTTCATTTCCTTATTGAATTTAATTGAATTATTTAGATGACATACATATATATATACATAAATACAGTATCATTATTATGTCATATATTTCGTTTCTGTACGTACACACGCACGATGATTTCGTTTTCCATAGGATGGATAGAAGGTGAAATATGGTTGTTTCATATTTATAATAACATATCAATATATAAGTAATACTGATGGTATTACTTCATAATGAGACAACTAATGAAGAAGAATTAGAAGAAGAAAGAAACATGAGTGAATAGGAAGACGAGATTACCACTTCTTCGATGCACCTCCTTTAAGCTTCCTCTTAAGGAAGTATAGTTGGTCTTTTGAGAAGACCAGAACCTCCAGAATGTTTCTAGGGAAGTGGAGAAGAGAAATTGGCAGGGGATGGCAGAGCATGAATGATCAAAGTGGTGTGAGGAAGAGAGGTAGGAGGTTCCCTTTTATAAGAGAGGAGAGGGGAACCTTTGGAAAAACAAAAACTATTATTTTATTATAAAGTCATATTCGGTTTTTAATAGCTCCAAATTGATTTATTTCAAATCTAATGTGGGTATGGGTCTAAATCCTATCATCGAATAGAATTTAGACATGTTTAGGTTTCTATTTTAACCTTATAATTTATATTTATCCTTAAGTTAAATAATTTTTCATTTACCGTGTCTTCTTGTTTTCTTACACTATAATGTTAATAAACTTTCTATAACAATCCAAACGAACCCCAAGTTGTTTATTATTAATATATATAACCTTATATAAGACATTTGTCTGATCCTTATATTTTTAGGAATAAAATAACAATTAATAATATAATATTTGTTTTAAAAACTATTTTATGTCAATTTTGACACTATTTGGTAATTGATTTTTGTGAAACTCATAACAGAATGATTAATTTGAAAAAAGTTAATTAAATCAAAACTAACATGTCATATTAACCTATAAAATTATTGAAATTCATAAAAAGTCTCAAATTACATTAATTTGGGTATTTATAACATCAATTATGTCAATATTTATTTAATAAGATAATTACTGCATCATCTTTGTGTCATAAATAAATTAAATTATTTAATGTCTACAAATTATAAATAAAATACCATTATGTAGGAAATATTTTTTATCTTTATAATGAATATTTATAGTCGAATTTATCTTATGTATATCCCTATATTAAAAATGATTTACTTATTAAACATTGATTTTAACTATTTTAACCCTTCTTTAAATAAATTAATATTCAATGTCCAAATCTAATCCAAGTGGGCCTAAATGGTCATATTTTATTCCTAAGGTTGTTTTTGGTCGAATTACATGTATCCAATAGAATTAGGACATGTTTTAGGGTAATAATAATATCATTTTTACCCTTAATTATCCTATTCACTATTAACCGTGGTAAATAAAAGTAAAAAGTTACTATTCACCAAAAATTATTTTCATCTCATTGAACCACATTTTAGTCCTTGATATTAACCGTGTATATCGGATTTTTGAAATTCAATTCACAGAAGTGGTAAAATTAAATTTAAATTAAAAAAATTCAGTTTTTTACCTACCACTAAGTGGTTTCACTATTCATCGAAAATTGATGTTTTTCAGAAAAATACCAAATATTAAGTCTAAGAATTATTTGATATTCCGAATTCAAAATTGATGTCTATTTTTCCAAATTCATAACATATAAGTGGAATTAATTAATTTTAAATTTAATTCCTGTTATCAAAACAAATAGCGTGTTTTTAAGAAACAAAAATAATCAAAAGATTGATACTTGTTTATATCCAATTTCAATGTGAAATTAATTCCGATGAACAACATTGGATTAAATGGTAAAAATATATTCTAATTAATCTTTAAAACAAATTAAAAAGATAATCGAACCATATAAATTATTGCGATGAAAAAAGTTGTTTTTAATTAAAATATAGCGTGTTTTTACTATTCATTAAAATATGAAAGTTATCAGAATAATATGAAAAATTTATCCAAAGGAAATTTTTGTATCTTGATTTCATAGAAGGATTTTATTTTGTCAAATTGAACTTATAGACATTTCAAAAACATGATTTAAAGTGGGTGCGCCATCATAAGGTGACAAAACTACATTATTTGAAAAATACTTATTTTACTCGAAAAATTTATTTTGTTCTCATACCATGTTCTAGAAAATGTGTAAGATAAATAATAATGTAATAAAATTCAAAATGTAGTTAATACTATTTATAACGGCTAGTACATAATAATATTATAACAATATATCGTTGTTTAGTGAAACCTGGTATTACGTACAACACACGCTATCGAGGAAGGTTGTGATTGCGTGTAATGCAAGCCAAGTCAAGGTTGCGTGTTGTGCATGAATCCTCCATTGTTTTGTACAACAGAATACAACCATATTTCATTTATACATTGAATATATATATACACACTCAATGTTTCGTAGAATAACTACTATCAAAATTGTGTGTAACATGATCCAAGAATAGTGTTGTGTATACTGCAAGCTCATACGGTGTTGTGTATAGCGCAATGAAATCTTGTTGTAGCTTACAACAAAAGACATCAATGAAATTTAAAGTATATTTTCGATAAAATCTCTGGGTGTTACATTCTACCCCCTTAAAATGAATTTCGCCCTCGAAATTCTTCGGGGTTATAAATCGTTTACTATTTATAGAAACACATATCGTAAAAAGGAATACTAAAGATTAATTTTAAAAACTAAAGTATGAAATGTAATGATTACCCAAAGAAACTCATCACTGGGTTTCCATATAGGATAACATAGGTGAAAATATGGATATGGAAGAAAAATCTAACCATCAAGTTCTGATGGAGAGTGGTAGAGAGCTTGACTATGAAAAAGCCATCAATCACAAAGCCATATATTTTTGATGATCTAAGGTACCATCTGATTAATCAGATATAAGGGCACTAGGACAACATTTTTGGTTTTCAAGATAATTTCACTAAAGTTAATGAAATTGGAATTAGAATAAATACTTTCGTGATTTTGGTATAGTCTCAATGTTGGTCATTCTTTGGACAATTTCCACTTCATCTCTTAAAGAAATGAAGTTGAATTTGTCATTCGTGAAGTGTTAGAAGATCATGTGATAGAATGATGGGTAATTCCATATATCTCAACCAAAAGGTTATAAATGTTATCAAAAACACACAAGTCCATCTATAGTGAGATTAATCATATATGGTTCCTAAAATGGGCTTGTACATCATATATAATACTTCTTAATATAATAAAAATAGTTTCTACTAAACAGGGACTTCCTGTACGCCAGTGGTAGGCGATAAAGGCTAGTCGCACTTCGGTTGTGGGTTCGATTCCCACAGCCGTGTCCAACGCGATGGGCTATCGCCCATCCTACATGATGTCCTTTTTCTAAAACTAAATTACTATAACATCCCATCAATAATATCAAAAAAACTTCTATCCTTAAACAATACTAACTTATGTCCAACATAATCCATTCCAATATTTAGGCTTATCCAAAATACTGCAGTACACTCTCATATTATAGTGAAAATGTTTACCAGAGATTTCATATAACAAGCATGTTAATACCATCGTTGATCCCCATATATCATAAGACATGTCTTGTTTGTCACATTCCAAACATTCTAAGGCCTTAATCTTGTATTCTCTTGAATAAAATGAATACCCATTAAACCTTAGTGAAAACATGAATGTAGTTAAAATTAACACTTTCCATATACCAAAATCCTCAAAATTATATATACTCAAACCATGATATCACTTAGTACTTATATCAATCATGAGCTCATGAATACTGTCAAACATTTCATTTTCTCCTTATCCCTTCATTATGCACATATCATCTTCTTTCCAAAATATTTGAATAATTTTTCATGGTTACCGGTACTATAAAATTATTGAAAACCACAATAGACTAATACAAAAATATTATAATACACCATAAAAATACCTCAACAACATTAATCTTGAATACCAATACATAAACACATCAATCCATCCCCTTCAATGATTGTCTTGGAATAAGTCCTTCCTTGATTTAGAAGTAACATTTTAGGTCAGGGCATTGAGTTGGGTAATGCCCATGTTCTCCACAAATAAGATATTGAACTCCATAACAGTCTGTCACTCTATGACCCTTTTCCCCATGCAGATAACATTTGTCCCTCCATTTGAGGTATTCCTCAAGGTTCTTCTTCCCTTCTTTAGAAATCTCAATATTCCTTTCCTTATTCTCCTCAACATGTGAACATACATAAAAGTATATCTTCCTCTTATTTGAGGAATTAGGCATACCACTAAATTTCACCTTGTTAATCATATATCGCGATGACTGATTCGGCATAATCACAATATATTTCTCTCTAGGCATTACACAATTTTGTTTCTCATAGTAACCAATTTTTCCATTGGATTCAATCTTAACCGAATTCCTTCTAGTTCACTCCATTTACTAAAACACAAAAAGAATTCTATGAGAGGCAAAAATCATACAAGAAAAATAACATAATCAAGGGGGAGTACCTTCAACATCTTACATATTAGGTTTAATTCTAATATCGTTACCATAATTCTAGAACTATAACCTATACTTATACTTAACCTTAGGGATATCCCTAGACATAACTTAGAAATATCTCTAGGGATCTCACTAAAGTTCTCGCATCCTAGTTTCCAAAGGTTGACTAAACCTTTCCTCTAATACCAACTATAGAGACCCGAAGCTTGACGTATATGGACATTACATTACTTTTGGGAAATGATTAACACATAACAAAAAAGGACACACAAGGACCATATTAGTTTAGTGTCTTTGGAAACTCAGAATATAATCTTCTAATCGTGGTGAAAGATCTTCAACATCTCCCATAAAGATCTTCCCCTTTTTTTCTTACATAATCCTTTCTTTATATCCTGGGGAAAAGAATACATAAAAAGGGTGAGCTCAAATGCTCAGTAAGGGTAAGAATAGAGAACATTAAACAATCCTTAGAAATTTGAATGTAAAAAAAAACATGGGCATAAAATCTAAACATCGAAATCTTGAGCAATGACATAAAACATGGCAGTACGTAAGGCATAGATCATGAAGAAACATTAATCATGATAAATTAGCATGGGAATAAAACATGTAATTGTGGCAACCATTAGCACATGATATCATTTCCATAGTAGCCATGGAATTTCTTCCAAGACCATCTTAGTGGACAATGTCCCTTTCTGAATCGAGTTCACTCCTCATTCCAGTCCTGTATTACTGAATCAGATTAACTTATCATTCTAGCAATGTCTATCTCATGAGATATAAAAATTTACCCAATAAATTGGAGGTAGATATATCTCCCACCCATCTCATAATGAAATTAATATTACGTGTGCCACAACATAACCATAAATCATTCATCATAACCCCAAGAATAAAATGGGATTTCATAAACACCATCCCATTATAACATAATCAATATAAAACAAATGGATATCATTTCATCATAAGGGAAGTTAAACCATGTAAATCATAGAGACATTATACTTGAAACATACACATATGAAATAATGTCATCTTAGATGGAAAATGGTATTGATAAAACAATTAAGATGAATTCATGAGGAAAATATACTTTCTTCTTCAAAATCAATTTCTTTTCACAAAACATCATGAAATATTAAAAGAAAAAGATTTTTTTTGAAAATAGTCATGAAATATTTTGGAGGAAGATTCATTAAAATAAGGCTTTATGAAACTGTAAAAATCCTTTCATGTCATATAAGTTAAAAAAACATTCTTCTTGTACTTTTGCCGAAAAATTCAAAAAGACCCTCATACTGAAAACAATAAAAGATTCCTTTCATATCTTTTCCAAAAACTCCCCAATAGGTAAAATTGGACTTAAACAATTTTTGTAGGATAGAAAAAATATTACACATTGAAGAATCATTGATGTGGATGATAAATATGCCCCAGTGAATATCAAAGTATAAATAATCTCGGATAAAATTTGAGATTCTGAAATTTTACCTTAACTTAGGTCTGATATGCTTTGTACGTGTCTGAAACTCATATATAATGATTTATATAATGTCATTTACTTATTAAAGAATCATATTCATTTTTATGATATCATTTATGGTTCACTTATTACTTTATATTACCCGTTCTTTTGTAAATTCCATGTTAAAGCAGCATTTTGGGTAAATTCGTTTCATTTATCATACGTATTTCGACTTTTTTTTCATGATATTATTACTTATATAATGATTTACATAATTCTAGAATGTAAAAAATGTTTTATATATAATATATATTCAACATATACATATATATATGATAGATCGATAAATGGAATGAAATACACCATTCATTGAGATGGTAGGCCATACGTACACATGAATGCTGTTTTTCGTTTACTTATTGAATTGAATTGAATTTAGTAGATGACATACATATATATATATATATACATAAATACAGTATCATTATTATGTCATATATTTCGTTTCTGTACATACGCACGCGTGATTATTTTGTTTTCCGTAGGATGGATAGAAGGTGAAATAAGGTTGTTTCATATTTATAATAACATATCAATGTAAAAGTAATATTGATGTTATTACTTCATAATGATACAACTAAAGAAGAAGAAGTTGAATAAGAAAGAAAATTGAGTGAATTTGAAGAAGAGATTACCAATTTTTCGACGCACCTCCTTTAAGCTTCCGCTTAAGGAAGTATAGTTGGTCTTTTGAGAAGACTAGAACCTCCAGAATGTTTCTAGGGAAGTGGAGAAGAGAATTTGGCAGGGGTTGGCTGAGATTGAAGGCCCAAAGTGGTGTGAGGAAGAGAGGGAGGAGGTTCCCTTTTATAAGGGAGGAGAGGGGCACCTTTGGAAAAACTAAAAATATTATTTTATTACAAAGTCATATTCAGTTTTTAATAGATCCAAATTGATTTATTTCGAATCTAATGTGGGTATGGGTATAAATACTCTCATCCAATAGAATTTAGACAAGTTTAGGTTTCTATTTTATGCTTATCATTTAGATTTAACCTTAAGTTAAATAATGTTACTTTTACCGTGTCTTCTTGTTTTCTTACACTATAAGGTTAATAAACTTACTATAACAAGCCAAAAGAACCCCAATTTATTTATTATTAATATATATAACCTTAACTAAGTCCTTTGACCTAACCCTAGATTTTTAGGAATAAAATAACAATTAATAATATAATATTTGTTTTAAAAACTATTTTATGTCAATTTTAACACTATTTGATAATTAATTTTTGTGAAAATCATAACAGAATGATTAGTTCTAAAACATTTCATTAAATCAAAACTAACATGCCATATTAACATATAAAATTAGTGAAATTCATAAAAAGTCTCAAATTACATTTATTTGGGTATTTATAACATCAATTATGTCAATATTTAATTAATAAGATAATTACTGCATCATCTTTGTGTCATAAATAAATTAAATTATTTAATGTCTAAAAATTATAAATAAAATACAATTATGTAAGAAATATTTTTTATCTTTCTAATGAATATTTATAGTCTAATTTATCTTATGTATAACCCAACATTAAAAATGATTTACTACTTAAACATTGATTTTAACTATTTTAACCCTTCTTTAAATAAATTAATATTAAATGTCCTAATCTAATCCATGTGGGCCTAAATGGTCATATTTTATTACTAAGGTTGTTTTTGGTAGAATTACACTTATCAAATAGAATTAGGACATGTGATAGGATAATAATAATATCATTGTTACCCTTAATTATCTTATTTATTTTTAACCGTGGTAAATAAAAGTAAAATGTTACTATTCACCAAAAATTATTTTCATCTCATTGAACCAAATTTTAGTCCTTGATACTAAACATGTCTCTCGGATTTTTAGAATTCAATTCACAGAAGTGGTAAAATTTAATTTAAATTAAAAAAATTCAGTTTTTTAACTACCACTAAGTGGTTTCACTATTCATCGAAAATTAAAGTTTTTTAGAAAAATACCAACAATTCAGCCTAAGAATTGTTTGATATTCCAAATTCAAAATTGATGACTATTTTACAAATTCATAACATATAATTGGCATTAATTAATTTTAAATTTAATTCCCGTTATCAAAACAAATAACATGTTTTTACGAAACAAAATCAATCAAAAGATTGATACTTGTTTATATCCAATTTCAAAGTGAAATTAATTCAAATGAACAACATTGGATTAAATGGTAAAAATATATTCTAATTACACTTTAAAACCAATTAAAAAGAGAATCTATCCATATAAATTATTGCGATGAAAAAAGTTGTTTTTAATTAAAATATAGTGTGTTTTTACTATTCATTAAAATATGAAAGTTATTAGAATAATATGAAAAATTAATCCAAAGTAAATTTTTATATCCTGATTTCAAATAAGAATTTTATTTTGTCAAATTTAACTTATAGAAATGTCAAAAAAAATATTTGAAGTGGGTGCGCCATCAAAAGGCGGCAAAACTATATTTTTTGAAAAATACTTATGTTACTCGAAAAATTGATTTTGTTCTCATTCCATGTTCTAGAAAATGTGTAAGTTGAATAATAATGTTATAAAATTCAAAATGTAGTTAATAATATTCATAATGGCTAGTCCATAATATTATTATAATAATATATCTTTGTTTAGTGAAACATGGTATTGCGTACAACACACGCTATCGAGGAAGGTTGCAATTGCGTGTAAGGCAAGCAATGTAAGGGTTGCGTGTTGTGCAAGACTCCTTCATTGTTTTGTATAAAATAATCCAACCATATTTCATTTATACATTGAATATTTATATATATATATACACTCAATGTTTCATAGAATAACTACTATCAAAATTGTGTGTAACATGATCAAAGAATAGTGTTGTGTATACTGCAACTTCATACGGTGTTGCGTATAGCACAAGGAAATCTTGTTGTAGCTTAAAACAAAAGACATAAATGAAATTTAAAGAATATTTTTCATAAAATCTTGGGGTGTTACATAAATTATTTAAATTAAGATGCAGTTTTCAATTAAAATTTGATGGCATTCATTATTCCTCAAAATATGAAAGTTCTTGAAAAAATATCAAAAATTTACCCAAAGTAAATTTATACTTTATAATTTCAAAAATGAAGTTTATTTTTTCTAATATAAAATTTAAATGTGTTAAATATTATATTTAAAATAGGTTCTCTATTAAAGGGTAGTAATACTACACTTAGTAAATATAACACTTTTTTATGCTTAAAAGTGGATTTTTTATTATCTTTACCCTATCAAACATATTGGATGAATTTAAAAATATTTAATTGAATTTATATTATATAAATTTAATTAATACCATTCCATAATAGTGATGAATTTAATTTTTTATGTCAAAAAAACATTTGAGACATAAAAATAGTTTTCATAAAAACGCATCCTTTAAATTCAATTCCTCTTGGTTTTCATTTATAATTAGTTTTTTCCAATGAATTCTTTTTATAAAAAATTTTAAAAAATTAGTTTATAATTTACTTAATAATATTTTGTTACTCCATTCTAGTGGCTCGGTGATAATTATTGTGTTAAAAAATAATATTAATATTATATTATTTTATTGTAAGACTAGGCCAAGCGTGTAACATAAGTCATCAAAGGGACTCGATGTTTCATGAAACACAATATAAAATGGAGTTTTATGTGATGAAAGATAAAAAATTTATTATAAGTAACATAATCTATTATCGAATTTAAATTAATTGGAAGGAATATATTTCATAAAGTCATAGGATGATAAATAAAAAAAATTCTTAAAATAATAAATTACAAATTTTGGAGACTTATATTCATAATCTTGATTCATGTATGCATTAATCATTTAAAAATACCTTATTCCCATTTAATTCCATTTTAGTGACCTACTCAGTTATCTCCCTTATTTTTCTCCTTCAAACTCCAAATCATTTCCCAATGTATTTAAGAGCAATATCAGGCTCACCCATTATCCTGAGATTTATTTGGAACACCCTTAATCATCTATATTACCAACGTACAATATAATGAAATTAACATCGGTAATATTTAAATTATTGTATCATAATTACATTGAAAAAATCATTTAAACCCATATGAAAAAGCCCATTTCGTTTTTTCATTATAATTATGGGAAATGTATTTTCCTTTTGAAAACATTTTAAATAGGATCTATAATAATATGAATAGAATTTTATTAGAAAATTATGAGTAATTATACAATAATATTGATAAATAATAAATCATTTTATTTAGGAAAAATACATTCATCCCATATATAATAAATACATTAATTTAACAAGTTTTATAAAGAATGTAAAAAAATGAACTATTCAAAAAAATATTAAGTACATTCAGTTTGAAACCATTAAAAATAAAGTCATAAGTTATTGAAAATATTTTTTAAAACTATTTTAAATATAAAAAATAAAAATCTTGAAAAATTTAAAATACATAGATATGAAGAAAAAAGAGTTTAAAACATTTAAAAAAGGTATTAAGGAAATATCCTGTACGGCTTTAGTAACATTTGACTCAAGATAATATTGAATGAAAGAACATGAGAATTATTTTTAAATTAATATTATTACATTACATTAATAATGAAATACATCCATATTTAATTTTATACACCACCCAAAAGAAAACATATGTTGAAAAGGGTGTGAGTGTCAAAAAAGGAAATTCATATGGAAAATATCATACCTCATAACATCCACTGTATTGAACATCTTATGAACATATTTGTAATAAAATTCATATTATTATTCATCTATATAAGGACTATATTTATATCTAACTTAATAGATACCATTCACTCATATCTTATTTCTAACCATTGACAATTAATTCTATGATGAAATCAACATATTGATGTCAATTGTCTCGTTTCTCATACATGTTTGGATTTAGTGAATTCATTCATTGCACCTTTTTCATGGTTTTAAAATATTCATAATCATAAAAATTATATAATTATAATATTTATTCATTAAATATAATTAATAATATATGTAATTAGTTCATTAAAAATGAATCTCATCAGTTACTGGAGATAACTATTTGTATATACACATGAATTACTTCTTAAATATTCTACTTGGTGGAAATGGAATAATGTAGATAATAATTTAATTTTAAAAAATTTTATATATGTTATACATGTCTTATTTATTCATAAATAATATTTTTTTGGTCAGCTATGTATAGAAGAAATTTAAAATCAATCACATCGCTTTGTGGATATGGTAGTCCACAAAAATGCATAAGTGATGTTATAATTTTACAAAGCAAGGAAGAGTAGGGAAGATGACAATGAAATATATTTATATAGTAATAATTATTTAAAAATGTTCATCTATATTCATTAATTCCATCTTCATACTCATCCATGTGTGGTGGCAATGAAAAATGAAATACATCACCTCTTGGAGAAGGTATTTCTTACATACAGACATGTGAAGCACTTGTTTTCCATTGGATATAAATGGATATGAAAAAAGATTTCACTAATCCTAATAATAATAGTTATGTATATAATATATAACATTTTTTTATATTATATATTTTTTTATCCATTTTATGTAGTTATAAGGTGAAATAATCTTAAAAGAAATCAATGAAGACTTACACCTCCTTTTTTGATTTAAACATTTAATTAAGATTAATACTATTAAAAGAGATCCATATAGTCCCTGTAGGGTATTGGGGACATTATAATCATTGTTTTTGTCTATATTTGGGATTATATTTGGGATAAAATATATCTTTCGGTTTGTTTTGAAAAGGATGAAGTGATGCCCTTTTATATGAAAAAATCAATGGATGTTTCAATGTAGTTCAATTTTTAAGTGTACTGAATGTAATTTTAAAAAACCCATGGAAACTTACCATGAATATTAATAATAATCTCAATATTTTCTCATAAGATTGATTTAAGATTTAATTTTTATCATTTTAAAATGATTTAAAAATAATTTTTAAATATTAATTATATTTATGAACATTTTCCGGACTATTCAAATAATTTTTCTTTAAACATATCAAGAAAAAAAATGAAATTAGAATTAAAACACAAAATGAATAACTTATCCTACATAATTAACTATAAAATTATCTTATACCCTATATAATAAAAATATTATAATTTTTAATTAAAATAAAATAAATAAAATTAATTTTTTCTTATTTTATAATTAGTGTGTTAACACAGCTTAAACATTTTATCCAATTATAATATTAATAAAAAAATAATATAAATGAATATAAATTATTTATCATGAAAATATTAATATTTTTTAATTTATAATTAATATTTAGTCTTATACATACCATTAAATCCTATTTATGATATTAAATGAGAAATAGTGAAATTTTTATAAATTAAATTTTATTAATATAAAAGGGAATCCATATTCGTTTAACATTTATAAAAATGGATAATAATTATCCAAGAATCATTTATTGGTCTATTAAGACTCATCCACCCATTTTTAGATAATATATTAGGATTTTATCCTGTATTTTTGGACTTAAATAACTTACTTTTTCTATTATGTCGGGACAAATTTTTACATTGATAAATTATTTATATATACAAGTATAAAAGGTTCCAAATTAAATTATTTGACCCCTATTATTTGAAATATGAATTCAATTTTAAAATATTCAATATAATAAAGTGTTAAAATTTAATTTCAATATATATTTTTACAACACAATGAAAAATAATTTTCACAAAATACCCCTTTTATGCATAACATGCTTGTATACAAAAATCAGAATATTATTGATTCCCATGAAATAAATTGGAATAAAATTAAAAAAATAAAAAATATGTGAATTAATAAATAATAAAATACAAAATATAACATTGTTGTTGGTCAGATTAACGGAAAATAAATTATATGTTATTATAAAATCAGTATTTTCTCCTTTTTCACCCAAAAATGAATCATTTTAGAAAAATCCATTAAAAATGTTCATAGTATTAAATTATTTTAATTATTTCCAAAATTATTTCCATTTTATCAAATTAAATTTCAAAAAGAGGTAAAAATTTATTACAATATCAACACACAGAAAGCAATGAAGACCATTTTTGATGAAAATGTATTTTTAAAGTATAAAATAATTTATTCACATTACTAGTATTATAACTAATATATAATGAAATATAATTTATTTCAATGAATGTATTATTAATAAATTTAATTCACTTTTATAAAAATTCATTGTACATATAAATCAGTTTTTTGAGAAACATCTCTTTTCATCTTGTGTCATTTTATTTAAAATTGAGTTATAATTTTCTAGTAAATAGAAAATATGTTTTTAGTAAGGAAAGAATTTATAAATTTATTTCAAAATTTACTTAATCCTATTCATTTTTAGATCTTTTAAAACATATTACAAAATCTAATGATTGAAACATAAAATTTATATTTATTTCTTCATACAAATAAATGTGACCCAATTTTTCCCATCCAAAATAGACAACATAAATTTAAAACATTCAACTACTTATATAGTAAATTTAGTTTTATTATTAGAGTTATATAGGGTTAATAAAAACATGTATCAACATGTATTCATAAATAACTAGTTCATAATGAACTATATAATCTGAAAAAAAACACTACACAAAAGAATTCATTATAGACACAAGTAATTTATCATCATTAATAATAACACGGGGAGAATGAAAAATAATAAGTTAAATCTCAAATACTCAATATGGTAAAAATAAGTATTAATAATTGAATGTAATCAATAAAAATACGTTAATCATATTGGTGTGATGACATATTCATAGTGCATGAGCATAAAATTAAAATAATTCATACTCATCAATACCAAGATCTCGAATCAAGAAAAATAGAATAAATATTTCACAAATGGAATACTCATAGGAATAAAAAATCATGATCCATGTGACATCAATATTGATTAATGGAATCATTAAAAACCCATATAACATATAATGGAAATGTACTCTATCTTGGAATATAATATAACGACCCAAATTTTCATTAATGGAAATCCCTCTTTATATAATTAAATGCCTCTTTATGTTTATATAAAATGTTAACTTCTTTGGTTTTATGTTAATAATTTTGACCATTGCTAATATAGTCGTTGAACAGTGATCACACGATTAGTATAAAGATAGGGCTTTAACAAATCCAATTTACTCCGACAAAAGAAGCAATGGCCTCATCAAGTAGAATTTCTCCGTACGAACCCAATTTGTAGGGGCTCAGAAAATAGGTGGTATACTTGGGCATCGCTCTTGACTAAGCCCAAACTGAGCTTCATCATGTCAAGATTGAACGGGACCGTCTACTGGAAAAATAGAAGTTGATAGAAATTACCACTCAAGCGATGTTATCCGACCAACCCCAAGAGTCTGTCACCATCGTACACCATACCCTTAGGTCTTATGCAGCTGTTTTAAGGGGTTATATAACAAATAAATAGTACTATGTTCATGTACATTATTTTTGTATATAATAATGAATATACCTCTTTCCTTTTTTGATACATTGTAAATAGTTTTAAAGTACAAATAGTGTTTTTAGTTATTATTTAATTAATAATGATTTTTTTAAATTAAGGGATTGTTGAATTAAATAATATTTTAATAAAATATTATTATTATTAAATTAATTTTTATTAAATATAAATGATCTTATAATTTTATGAATGCAATTATAATTTTTATTAAGGTTTGAAATACATTTCTGTCAAAACCCTTGAATTTTCGATAAATGTTGGTTTTTATTTTAAAAGTGAAAATTAACATATTTAGAAAATTATTTTGATAAAATAAATTTTATTTCTGGAATTAGGACGTCGAAATTATACAACGGTGAATTTTTCATAATTTTCTGAGACAGTCAAATTTTTGGGTAAAAATTTAATATCGTTTAAATATATAATGTGTTTAATGACATCATGATGGCCCAATAGTGATGTAATAAAATACTACAAGCTTTATGTTCGGCCAATATATGTTTTACCATTAAAATAATGTGATTTTGGGTTTGTTTGAATTACTTTTCAAAGCATTAATGGACCCCTCAAGACTTATTAAACACCTTGTATTTTTAAATTAATTTCCATGGGAGTGTGACTCACCTACACATAAGTAACCCTATTATTTTAAGAATTTAGGACTTTGGCCTTATAAAATATTGTTTTCCTTTTCCCTTTGCCAAAAACCATGGTCAAAAACCATTGGATGGTTTGTGTTTCGGAATAATTTAATATAAGGGGTCTCAAACCTAAATAAAAAAGAGTTCCCTCACCTTTCCTATATAAACTCACCCAAGCTCCCACTTCCTCCTCACTCAAAGCCTTTGGAGTTCGTCCATCCTCTGCCCAACTCTCTCTATAATCCTCCCAAGGTTCCCCATGCTCCCAAGAATCCTCTCACAAGCCTCTCCTTAGCCTCTGGAAGCACACTTCCAAGTAAGGGTATTTTCTTCCTTTAACATTTTTGTCCAATTTTCATTAAGTTTTTTTTGCCCTTTTAGTTTCAATTATGAATGTTGGGGTATGGTTTACCACCTCACTCTTACTTCCCTTTTTATTATTTAATGATGGGAGACCCTTTCTCTCTCATTGAATTCCTCCCATGTACACCTGTTCTATGCCGAAATTCCGAAAGGAACTTCTCTCACCCCATTTACATTCAAGCAATACTTTTGTATCATGAATCTAAATTCCATTACAATTATTTGGACATGTATCTATATGACATAATTACTGTCCATTACATGTAAATATGATGAGGAACCCCTTTCTCTCTCATCAACCATTTTTATGAATTTTTATGTCACGCCGTTACGCTGCCGAAATCGCACCAATTTTCTAAGCTAATGCCATTATGTAGTGAATACCATGCCCATTTCTCCATCAAGGGTATTCACCTTTATGAACATTTACATATTTATTATAATTTTTCATGTAATAATTCCACATTCCTTTATCGTGGAATAAATGATTATGTTTTATGAATCCATGTTTTATGATCCATGTGGCACACTTATGCATGAAATGAAATGTTTAAGAAGGGTGCACCCTTATAGTGCTCCAATGCTTTGGGTAAAGTATAGTATCATGATATGTCATTTGAAATGACTATTGACTCATGCTAATTCAGGTGCAACGAGGGTTTACTCGTGCTTTATGTGCAATGAGGATTTACTCATGCTCCATGTGCAATGAGCCTTGGCTCATGCTAATTCCATGTTAGGTGTTGTTGCCACAATTCCATGTTATGATTATCATGCTTTATCATGACTTTATGTTCATGTTTCTCTTTTTATCTATTGATATTCTTATTGTTTAACATTTATTTTACTCCTCATGTTATTCCATTTGTATTCCCTTACTGGGCTTTGTAGCTCACCCTTTTCTTATGCATGTCCTCAGGTTATCCCATGTAATGCTAAGTACGAGGGAATGTAGTGTTCATGTAAAGAAGTTTTCAATAATGATGTTGTATTTCATGTTTTAAGTTTTTATGAAATGATCCTAATCTCAAAATACACTAAACCTCTCAATATTCTTTTTTGAATCATGTGATGTTTTATAAAATAAATCATGTTTAAGTTGTAATAAAAAGCAGGGTTGTCATAGTTGGAATCAGAGGATAGGTATAGTTATTTTTGGGATTAGGATTAGAAAACCCTAGTAAATCCTTAGATACAAGACTAAGTACAATAAATATGTCCCTAAGTTTTGGTGAGTATTGAGTAAGTGGGTTATCAAGAAAATACATCCCTGTCTGGATACGAGCAGGTAGAGGCGGCTCTGGCACATATGTATCCTAAGGGTAAAACCAGAAAACACCGCTTTGAGCTAGACTCGAACGGGAACTGGTGCACGACAATGGGCCTTGATACACTCTTGTTTACGACACTCCCGGGGGATATGCTTTGGTAAATTCACAAGCTTAGAATGACCCCTTATTAAGGGAAACAAATTCCCCTAAGAATATATGTTAGAAATTAGATCATGAAAATCCTAGATTGAAGCCTATAGACTCATGAGTTAAGGAAATAAAAGTTTATTTATAATTTATCAACTGTTGTCTTTGGATTATCCATTATGTGTTACCCCTAACTTTCCTTTTATTCCAGCCAATGGCTAGTAATAGGGGGACTCAGGCTAACAATCGTTGTGAAGATCAGTATGATGACTGTACTAATGAGATGCCAAATCCAATGGGAGCGGGAATCACGAAGTTTGTCACTCTTCTCTCTCAAAGAACTCATGATTTGAATAGAAACATGGGTCAAGAGGAACATTCAACCCCCCCTAAGAATGAACAAGTCACTATTGAGAGCTTCATGAGACAAAGGCTCCTACTTTTAGTGGATCATCTGATCCCACGATCGCGGAACAATGGATCAACTCCATTGAAAAGATCTTCTTCATCCTTTAATGTTTTGAACAAGAGAAGGTTCTCCTAGCGGCTTATCGTATGGAGGATGAATCTGATCAATGGTGGACATTGATCAAAAATATGAAGCCTGAGGAGGAGATAGAGGTGTTGGAATGGATGGATTTCTGGAAGATGTTTTTCAATTAATATTTTCCGCGCACCCTCCGACTTAAGATAGAAAGGGACTTCCTTTCCCTCAAGAAAAAAGATGAATAATTTGTTGGAGTGTATGAGGAAAACTTCACAAGGAATGCACATTACGATTTCAGCTTTTTCATGACCCCCGAATGCAATGTTGACCACTTCTTTGGTGGGATGAAGCCCAGCCTGTGGAAAGCATTAGAGATCTGTGACATCGACAGCTATGAGGTGATTGTATGATGTGCCCTGAAGGTCGAAATAGAGATCGGGGAATCACAAGGGTATCATTAGGACAAGAAGCATAATGTGGAATTCAATGATGGCGGTCCAATGGATAAATCCAACGGTGCTAAGAAGATCCAGCACCCCACTTTCCAAAAATGCAGAAATAAGCACCCTGGAAATTGCCTTAAGGGGACGAGGAAATGCTTCAGGTGTGGAAGGGAAGGGAACCTAGCTGTTAACTGTCAACAAGAAAGAACCGCGACTGCGATAGTGGAGAGGAATTCTCCATTTTAACTGGAACATGTTGTTCAATGCTACAAATGCAACGAACTAGGTCATTTTTCAAATAAGTTCCCTAATCCATCGGTTTTTGGAGGCAACCAACAACCTCCAAGATAGCAAGGAAGAGCTTTTTCCATCACTTCTACCATAGTGAACCCCGAAAACGATGTGGTGACATGTACACTAGTTATTCATTCAAGAATAGCGAACGTACTTTTTGATTCAGGTTCTACGCATTCTTTTATATCTTGAAATTTTAGTAGAACAATCCCAGAACCCCCAGAAATCATGGAAGTGAAGATGTCGATGAGTATGGAAAATGGGGAAATCATTGCATCCCATGAATATAAGTCCTCCCATGTTATAATCTATGGATTTAATTTCTCGGGGAACCTCATCATACTCCCTCTGGGGGAATTTGATGCAATTCTTGGCATGGATTGTCTTTTGTTATATAGAGCCAACATAAATTTCCAGGAGAGGGAAATCACACTCCATATGGAGAATCGACCCCCGATTCATTACAGTTTTCAGGAGGAAGATGAATCTCCTTTAGCTCCATCATCTCAATCATGGATATTACTGCCCTATAAGCATGCGTATTTGGCTCAGATTATTGATTCCAAGGAAGAAACCATCCTGGAAGAAATGCCTATTGTGAGGGAATTCGTGGAAGTGTTTCCTAAGGAACTGTCTGGTCTTCCTCCTAGAAGAGATATTGAGTTCTCAATTGAACTTATACCCCGGGCTTTACCAATATCCAAGAATCCATATAGAATGTCTATTTTAGAGCTTGAAGAGCTGAAGAAACAACTACAGAAGAATCTGGATAAAGGATTTATACACCCAAGTGCTTCACCATGGGGTGTACCAGTCCTATTCGTCAAGAAGAAGGATGGGTCAATGCGGCTTTTCATCGTTTATCGTGAACTTAACAAAATAATGATTAAAAAAGTATCCTCTCACACAAATTGATGACTTGTTAGATCAGTTGCGTGGAGCACAATACTTCTCCAAGGTGGACTTGCGGTCGGGATATTATCAAATAAGGGTGAAGAAGGAAGATATCCCCAAGACTACTTTTCGCACAAGATACGGGCACTATGAATTCATAGTAATACCTTTCAAACTCACCAATGCTCCAGAAATATTCATGGACATAATGAATAGAGTCTTTAGAGATTACCTCGACAAATTTCTGGTAGTCTTTATAGATGATATTCTAATATACTCCAAAACCACGGTGGATCATGAGGAGCATTTAAGAACTGTACTAGAGACTTTGCTCAAGGAGAAGCTCTATGAAAATTACAGAAAGTGTGAGTTCTGGTTGAAGGAGGTCTCATTCTTGGGCTATATCATAAAAATAAATGGGATATCTGTGGATCCCTCCAAAACAGATGCAATTGAGTGTTGGCCGAGGCCAACATCAGTAACAGATATTCGAAGCTTCTTGGGGTTAGCTGGATATTATCGATGATTTGTGAGGAATTTCTCACGATTTTCCAACCCTCTTACCAAGCTAACTCTGAAGGGAGTAAAGTATTCTTGGAGTGATGAATGCGAAGAACACTTCAAGGAGTTGAAAATGAGGCTTATCACTGTTCCCTTGCTCACTTTACCCATAAGTAGGGAATATTTTGTGGTTTTCAGTGATGGTTTGAAGAAGGGATTAGGCTGTGTGCAGATGTAGAATGATAAAGTGATATCCTATACCTCAAGGCAGTTGAAAATCCTTGACTGAAACTATCCAACGCATGATATAGAGTTGGAGGGTATGATCTTTTCCTTGAAAATCTAGTGGCATTATCTTTATGGAGAGAAATGTGAGATATATACTAACCACAAGAGTCTTAAATATATATTCACAGAGAAAGAGCATAATATGCGCCAGAGAAGATGGATATAGATCATCAAGGATTATGACTGTTTAATGCATTACCACCCCGAGAAAGTGAACATGGTGGCAGATGCCCTATGTAGAAAGGACCCAATGATTCTATCAATTATGAGAATTGAGAATGATCCAATCTTCTTAGTCTTGATGTTGATAGACATGGAAATCATAGAGAAGGGACCATCATCAATCCTTTCACAAATGAATGCTCAACCGTCTCTTTTGGAATGGTTTAAGGATGCTCAAAAAGATGATGTGGGAATTTGAGAAAAAGTGGAAGCTATCGAAAAAGGGAAATCCTTGTAGTTTAATGCTAATGAAGAAGGAATTGTGCGGGTTGGGAAAGGAATATGTGTTCCATCAAATATGGAGCTGATGAAGGAACTTTTGGATGATGCACATAGTTCAAATTTCTCTATTAACCCGGGATCACAAAGATGTATCGAGATCTCCAAGAAAACTTTTGGTGGGATAATATGAAGAAGGAGATCGCCGAATATACATCAATGTTTTTTTGTGAGTTAGAAAGTGAAGGAAGAGAGGCAAAAGTATAAGGGGATGATGCAACCATTGCCTATACCAGAATGGAAATGGGAGAACATCACTATGGACTTTGTCACAAGGCTTCCAAGGACATCCAAAGGCAACAATGCAATCTGGGTTATTGTGGATCGTCTTACTAAGACTTCACACTTCATTTCTATTCGGGAGGATTTCTTATTGGATCAACAGGAACAGATATATATCAGGGAAGTTGTAAGGTTGCATGGAGTACCATTATCTATTGTGTTTGACCGAGATCCATGATTCACCTCTATGTTTTGGAGGAATATTCAACATGCACTGAATATGTAACTGATCTTCAGTACGGCCTATAATCCTCAAACTGATGGCCAATCCGAGTAGACTATCCAAACACTTGAGGACATGGTGAGATCATGCTCAATGGACATTAAAGGAGGATGGGATCAACATCTTTCTCTTGTTGAGTTATCCTATAACAATAGTTTCCACTCAAGAATCCAAATGGCACCATGTGAAGCCCTATATGGGAAAAGGTGCAAGACTCCGGCATGTTGGGATAAGGTCGGTAAACGTAAGCTGCTTGGACCAGGAATGGTCGAGGAAATGGTGGAGAATGTGAAAACCATTCAGCAGCATATCAAGGCAGCCCAGAGTCGACAGAAGAGTTATGCAGATAATTGTCGATGAGACCTTGAGTTTAATGTTGGAGACATGGTTTTTCTACGCATATATCCGTGGAATAAGGTCATGAGGTTATGAGTGAAATGGAAGTTAAGTCCAAGGTACATCGGCCCCTTTGATATTCTTGATTGTGTCGGGGATTTGGCCTATCTACAAACACTTCCACCAACTATGGCCAAAGTACATGATGTCTTTCATGTATACCTCTTAAGGAAGTACATACAGAACCCTTCACATGTACTCTTTTCTGAGGCGGTACAGTGGGAAGATGATCTTTCTTATGAGGAGCAACCAGTGAAGATATTAGATCATAGAGAAAAAGTTCTACGAAATAAGAAAATGCCCATTGTCAAGGTGTTGTGGAGAAACCACAAGTTTGAAGAGGCTACTTGGGAATCGGAGGAAATGATGAAGCTAAGTTACCCACATCTGTTTTAGTGTGGGAAAAGGAAAATTTCTAGGAGAAATTTCTTAAGGGGGAAATATTGTTATGACCCAAAGATTCATTAATGGAAATCTATCTTGATATAATTAAATGTCTCTTTATGTTTATATAAAATGTCAAATTCGTTGGTTTTATGTTAATAATTTTGACTGTTGCTAATATAATAGTTGAACAGTGATCACATGATTAGTATAAATATAGGGCTTTAACAAATCCAATTTACTCAGACAAAAGAAGCAATGGCCTCGTCCAGTAGAATTACTCCGTACGAAGCCCATTTCTCGGAGCTCGGAAATGAGGTGGCATCCTTGGGCTCGCTTTTGACCTAGCCCAAGCTGAGCTTCATCATGTCAAGCTCGAACGGAACCGTCCATGGGAAAAATGTAAGTTGATAAAAATTATCACTCAAGTAGTGTTATCCGAGCCACCCCAAGAGTCTGTCACCATCGCACACCTTACCCTCAGGTCTTATGCGGCTTTTTAAGGGGTTATGTAACAAATAAATAGTACTATGTTCATGTACATTATTTTCGTATATAATAATGAATATACCTCCATGTCTTTTTTGATACATTGTAAATAGTTTTAAAGTACAAATAGTGTTTATAGTTTTTATTTAATTAAGAATTATTTTATTTAAATTAAGGTATTTTTGAATTAAATAATATTTTCATAAAATATTATTATTATTAAATTAATTTTTATTAAATATAAATGATCTTATAATTTTATGAATGCAATTATAATTTTTTTAAGTTTTGAAATCCATTTCTGTCAAAACCTTTGAATTTTGGACAAATGTTGGTTTTTATTTTAAAAGTGAAAATTAACATATTTAAAAAATTATTTAGATAAAATAAATTTTATTTCTGGAATCAGGACGTCGAAATTATCCAACGGTGGATTTTTCATAATTTTCTGAGACAGTCAATGTTTTGGGTAAAAATTAAATACCGTTTTAATATATAATGTGTTTTATGGCATCATGATGACCCAATAGTTATGTAATAAAATACTATAAGCATTATTTTCGGCCAATATATGTTTTACCATTAAAATAATTTGATTTTGGGTTTGTTTGACTTACTTTTCAAAGCATCAATGGACCCCTCAAGACTTATTAAACACCTTCTCTTTTTAAATTAATTTCCATGGGAGTGTGACTCACGACCACATAAGAAACCCTATTATTTTAAGAATTTCGGACTTTCTCCTTATAAAATATCAATTTACTCTTCCCTTTTCAAAAAACCATGGGCAAAAACCATGGGATGTTTTTTGGTTTGGATTAATTTAATATATGGGGTCCCAAACCTAAATAAAAAAGAATTCCCTCACCTTTCCTATATAAACCCACCCAAGCTCCCACTTCCTCCTCACTCAAAGACTTTGGAGTTCGTCCAAAATTTTCCAAACTATCTCTATAATCCTCCCAATGTTCCCCAAGCTCCCAAGATGCTTTTCAAAAGCCTCTCTCTAGCCTTTGGAAGCACACTTCCAAGTAAGTGTTTTTTCTTCCTTTCTCATTTTTGTCCAATTTTCTATAAGTTGTTTTGCCCTTTTAATTTGAATTATGAATGTTAGGGTATGGTTTCTCAGCTCCCTCTTACTTCTATCTTTATGTTTGTATGATTGGACACCCTTTCTCTCTCATTAAATTCCTTCCATGTACACCAGTTACTATGCCGAAATTCTGAAAGGAACTTCTATCTCCCCATTTACATTCAAGCAATACTTTTGTATCATTAATCTAAATTCCATTAAAATAGTTGGTAAATGTATCTATATGACCTCATAACTTTCCATTACATGTAAATATGATGAGGACCCCCTTTATCTCTCATCAACCATGTTTATGAATTTTTATGTCACGTCGTTACGCTGCCGAAATCACACCGATTTTCTAAGCCAATGCCATTGTGTAGTGAATACCATACCTATTTCTCCATCAAGGGTATTCACCTTTATGCACATTTACTTATTGATTATAAAGTTTCATGTATGAATTACACTTTCCTTTATCATGAAATAAATGATTATGTTTTATGAATCAATGTTTTATGATCCATGTTGCACACTTATGCATGAAATGAAATGTTTAAGAAGGGTGCACCCTTATAGCGCTCAAATGCATTGGGTAAAGTATAGTATCATGATACGTCATGTAAAATGAGTGTTGACTCATGCTAATTTAGGTTCAATGAGGGTTTAATAGTGATTTATGTGCAATGAAGATTTACTCATGCTCCATGTGCAATGATCCTTGGCTCATGCTAATTCCATGTTAAGTGATATTGCCACAATTCCATGTTATGATTATCATGATTTTTCATGACTTTATGTTCTTGTTTCTCTTATGATTTATTGATATTCCTATTTCCTAACATGTATTTTACTCTTCATGTTATTCCATGTATATTCCCTTACTGGGCTTTGTAGCTCACCCTTTTCTTATGCATGTCCTCAGGTTATCCCATGCAATGATAAGTACGAGGGAATGTAGTAGTCATGTAAAGGAAGTTTTAAATAAAGATATTGTATTTCATGTTTTAAGTTTTTATGTAATGATCCTAAGTCCCAAATACACTAAACATCTCGATCTTCTTTGTTTAATCAAGTGATGTTTTATGTAATAAATCATGTTTATGTTGTAATAAAAAGAAGGGTTGTCATATTTAATCTTTATAGAACCATTATAATTATAATAAAAATATGTTCAACTTCTATACCCAATGAATTATTTGACTATAATGGACCCACCCATATCTGTTTTATAACAGAACCAACCATACATGGTTTATAGTTGATCAACCCCTAATAAAAAACAATTTTAAAGAACCATACCATGAAAAATTATGTATCATTTTCAATTCATTATAAAACTCATAGAAAAAACCATTATTCCATTCATAACATGATTTAACTCATTGAAAATAAGTGGGTTCCATAAAATTATTTTTGAAACAAAAATAATCCATATAATAGAATAACGAAGATTGTATCATTTCAAAATATCTCCAACAAAACATAATTAAAGTAAATGGTTGTTTATTAGGATGAATTTCAATTCTGTTAAAAGATAATTTAAAACATTTTGGAGGAAAATACCCTTTTATATTAAAAATAAATTTCAAAAAAATGTCACAAAATATTATGAAAATAAATTTCATTGAAAATAAACATCTAAAATTGTAAAGTAATATTAAAATAAAGTAGTATTTATTAAGGTTTGAAAATCGTTTCATGTTTATAAATATAAAAAATAAATATAATATTAAGACATTTTGTAAGTGGAGTCAAAAGTGGCCAATCGGAAAAAAGAAAAAAAATACCATTTAAAACAAATTAAAATTTTTTAAATGATAATGCGAAATAACATTAGTAAATAATTTCCTTCAATAAAAACATTATTGAATAAATTTTAGAAAAAAATGGATATGGAATATAAATATTATCTATATACAAGAATATACATGATTAATATCAATTACAAAAAATCATCCTTATGGTTTCATTGATCAATAAGGGGAAAATAGAAAATTAAAATGTAATACAAATTCATAAATAGAGGAGAAAAAACAGTTTTGGTTTAAGAAAATAGTAGAATATGATTTCCCCCCATGGAACATTGAACATAAATAATCCTGAAAAGAAAAGTGATTGTAACATAAGACTTTCATCACCTTGGTTATTTTTTAATTAAACTCACGATGAAAGAATAAAAAAACAAATAAATATTAAATATAATGGGAATAAAGAGATTCATTATATATCATTTCAATGGGTAAGTATATACCTCTCATAATATAATATATGTTCATATCATAAATATATGTCCCAGGAAAAGAACATTTCATAAAAATAACCCTTAAAAAGATCATATAATTGAGTTGAGTGTTATTCTATTAATAGATTATGTGTTTCAAATCAAAATCCAATGAATGTTGAAAGAGATAAAAAAGTTTATTGATAAATTATTATATTATCATGGAATAGAAAATTAAATGAAGAAGAGTTATAATCCAAAAAAATGAAACTGAGTTCAGAAATGTTCTACCACATAATTGTTTTCATGTAAAATCCCCACAGATGAAATAATTAAAATATAAACATTAAAAACCATGAAGTATAAATTATTAATGATATAAAATTTATAAGTGGTTTATATACACTAAATTAATGAAATTATTTTCAGAAAAATAAAATATTCCTCAATGAATGTAAATCGGTAAAAAATCCATTATCTCATGTCTAAAAAATCCACATATATATTTTAACTATAGTATAATAAACTCATATCAATTATTTTTTTAAGAAAATTTTAATTATTTAATAAGTTACCCTTTTTCAATTTATTTAATTTATTTTAATGAAGTATTAGATTACATTGTTACTTCAATATGAAGTATTTAGATGTCAATTGGTTCATAATTTTCAAAGTAGTTAATCAGTATTGACCATGGTTGAAGGATTATTTGTTCCATAATATCTAAAATAGTAATAAGGAAATAATAGAAAAAATATAAATAGATTATACTTCTTAAACCAACCATAAAATATGGTTATGAATGATTAACTATGTCACAAGCATTGAGATGGTAGGTCTTACATATGCATGACTAGGATTTCAATTTATCAATGATCATGATGGAATAAACGTAAGTATTATTTTATCTTTATAGAATTATATTTTATTTCAAAAATAATATAATAAATCATTAGATAAACTTATATATATTTTACATGTGATATGGAAATGAAAAAATCCCATCACTTCATGGAGATGGTAGTCTACACATATGCACGAATGACATTATCAATATTCAATGAATAGTATTATATAGAAATAAATGAAATATAATATTTTTAGTATGATGAATAAGTATTCAATATCATATATATTTATATATATATATATTAAATTTTTTATCAGAAACATATATATGATGAGGTGATTGAAATAAAATTACCTTAGTTTTTGAGGCAGTAGTCCGTCCAACACATGAACAATGGATTCCTTTTCCATTTGATGGAAGAGAATAAGGTTGTGGAGTCCGATATTAACCTAATAACGTCTCAGCATATGGAATATAATTTCTTTATTATTTTACCTTGTTTAAATGTAACAACTTCATATTTTAAATAAAGAACATTTTTTTGATTGCGTATGTGACACGTAGTGTCGAGTTAAACAACCTTCAAAATATATTTCTTTCAATTTAATCTCATCGATATCTTGCGGAAGTCGCTAGCCCGAAATCAAAATGAACCATAATATAGTTATAAAATAACCATTAAATTTTGGGATGTTAATTTTACTAATTAAATTATGATAATTATAGTTATCTATTGATTTGAAATAAAAAAAATCATTTAAATGAAAATGAATTTTTTTACCTGAAAAACTGCATTTTTCTAATAGATCGTTTAGTCATGCTTTTCACACATTTATTAAAAATAATTTTTACCAACGTTCGAATATTTATTGGATAAAATTACCTTAATTTATAAAATCATATTATCAACATCATCATAAGGTGAATTTTTCGTATTTTTCTAAAATATTTCATTTTTTGATGAATCATGAATTATACTGAATTTTAATAGAAACATTACTTTTTATTTAAATTATTTATAATGTTAAATTATATTATAAATTTGGTTTAAAGTAAAATTAGTACAAATATATACCTATTAATCATGTTTAGGTAAATGGTATTAATTTTATAATTAATTTTGATATAAAACCTTCGTATACTTTTGAACAATTTCTCTTCAAAAGCCCTCTTTCTCATCACGTTTGCAGGATTAATTTTAAATTAAATATTTTCAAATAAATGAATTTAATTAAGTAAAATGGAATAAATATTTTTATTAATAGTAATTTTAGTTATCTAATAATCTCATCATAATTTTTTTCTATAGCGAGAAGTAAAAATTCTAATAATTAATTACCACCATTAAGGTAAAAATTGCTTATTCATGAGGTTAACTAAATTAGTGTATATTAAATGAATTAAAAAATAATATAAAATATATTTTATAAATATATTTAGACATTATGATGTCTAATTATATGTAATACTAAATTTATTACATTTTTATTGTGATAAATTTCGATACACAATTTTTTTCACAAATTACTAGTGGGCTACTCACCTCACTTATAAAAGGCCACCTACTCTCCTCTGTTATTCATAGATTAAAACCCTTTTTCATTGGCCAAGACCTATCAAAATAACCTCAAGAAATAAATACCCTAAAATAAGATAACTATTTTAAATAATCCATTATATTTAAACTTTAGGTATAGTTATAAAGTGGTTGTCTGAGAAGGGATAAAATTCCAAACTATACAGTTTTGTATAATTTATTCCCCCACCTCCATAAAATATTATTAAACCATTATTATTTAATAAAATATTTATATAACATATAATAATATGGATTTATGTTAATTTAATTACATAAAACCATCCCCAATTCCATGAAATGCATTACGAAATCGTTATTCATGTGTAGGGAAAACTACCACCTTGCAAAACGACATCATTTATTTTTCGATTACCACCTCTCACAATAGGGTATGGTGATAGATATAATGTATATATATGATATCTATAATATAATTATTCCTATAATTTTATTATTTCATTTACACGTTTTTTCATTCATTTACTAAAAGGATATAATAACGCTGCTTGTGTGTACTGTGGACTACCTCCTCACGAAGAGATGTAATTCTTTTTTCTCTAATGCTTTATATAGAAGGTAATAAAGATACATTTAATAATTATATGTGATATATATGAATTAATTATTATATTAATGAAATATTTATCATTCATTAAAATAATATATCAATTTATTTCTTACCTTTTCACTCACTTAAAGATAATAGCATCGTTTGTGTACGTGTGGACTACTACCTTCATGAAGTGATGTGACTCTATTTTCATCACTAAAATATATGGATGATATGTATATAAGTATATTTAAAGAAAATAATATGTTTTTTATGATATTATTGTCATTATTAAAATATAAAATATTACGTGCATCCTTTCTATAATGATCGTTGAGAAATGGAAATCTTACTCCTCCCTACATATGGCATATCATGTCTGTGATCATAACATACATCATTTTTCATAACCATATTTCATTATTCAGATTTAAACTATTATTTTTTTATACATATAATAATTATTTGATGATTATTATACTTCATATGTCTAAATAATGACCTCTTTGACCATAGTAAACCTACCAAAGTCATTTTTGACACATAAAAAAAATATCATTGAACCATTTGATGTAAACATGGTTAATTAAGTAATCATATATAACATGGTAATAAGTGAAATAAAAGAAATAATAAACATTAAAAATGTACTTTATAAATTATATTATTAATATAATTTTATTATTCTGGATGAAAACAAACGTACATGATGAGTCAGAATCATGGAAAGGGTTTCACATATCATTTTTAATTCCTTATGTCAAACGCTATATTCCCTACTGTTTTGTTCTGGTTTTCGGCCACTAAATGCCCAATGACTCTGTATCCAATGATTGATGGACCTGCTTTCCAAAGGCAGGCGTTCGCCGGATGATCTGACCAATGACTTTTAAGAACTCAGATTGGTCGAGAGGATGGGAAGTTGGGCTCATCACACCCTTTGGTGGGGGGAATTATTGAATGTTCTGGGACTCTCTTATAGATTTAAGACATATTCATATGTTCACAAATCTTTGGTTTATACCCAAACATTATATCCATGGATTTAACCTTGGTGGGAAATGGTCAACTAGATGCAGGGGTTCAGAATCAATTATGCCCGAGGTTTACCATCCCTCGTTGGATTAATGACCTCGAAGATTTAGAAATCGCTTGAGGCGACATTAGGAGTGGCGCGGTGAACCGATGTGGAGATGATCGGATCGACCGGTTGTTGGGGTTGAACCTCAGGGAGGCTTCCTACGTACCCTGCTTGGGAGGCAGGGATCAAAGTCCATGTAGTTCACATATACAATTTAACGTCATGCTGGACGAGGGTGGAAATCGACGTGAAGAAACGACCGAGTGGTGGGATTGAACCTCGTGGAGGCTTCCTACGTACCATGCTTTAGCATGGTTCAAAGTCCCCGTAGTTCACTTATGGCTTGGGGCATATGCTCTATGGCAGACCAGAATGATGGATTGTGGCTTACACTCTGAGGAGGCCCATAGGAGGATGTCTTGGTCGATGCTTACTCTAATCCCACGCGAGTCATGCTCGGTGTGAGAAACAGGAGGCAGCAGGGACCAGAGGATCACTTCGTTAATGGTGCGTCTGTGAGAAGCGGAGTGGGGCTTATGCATGAAGGTGGCCCAGGGTGATGAATTGGGGCTTACACACTGAGGATGCCCAGAAGGTTGGGGCTTACTCTGAGATGGACGCCCGAAGTGATGGATTTGGGCTTACACTCTGAAGAGGACCATGGTGTCTTCCTCATGTCTGGACATGAGGGCACCTCAACCCATTGGTGGATTGAGGAATATAATGGGGGTTAAGGCCTATGCGCGAGTGTACAAGAGGGATAATGCCAAGGGCATTGGAATCAGTCCAAACTAAGGGAAATGAAAAGTGTGAATTACATGACTGACATTCAGAACACAATGAGGGTGGCATGGAGATGGAGGATAACTGTTGACCATGTATGAAGCACAACATCCATATCACATTAGCCTGAAATGGGGATGAACACATGAGGGTCGAATGCTGACCATGTTTGAAAAACAGGACCTATCTCGAAGTGTTTTCCAAATTCTTCCGGGGCGTTGGCCAATGACAGTAGGTGAGCCAATGCGGCATGTGGCAAGGACTTTAGGGGGTCCCTTCACACATGAAAGAGGATGGAGATCTGAATGAAAGACATGCCAAGAATGGGGTGGAGTGATGTAAAGTTTGAATGGATTCCAGTGCTCTTGAAATTATTCCACTGTAAACATGACATGAGGCATCTTACTCTTGGGGCATAAGGTATCTCTTGTTTAGAACAAGAGGCACCCTATGTTTGGAACATAGGGAGAAATACAGTTTATAGTCATGTAGAGAGGACTATTTCTATATAGTTTAACATCATATGGATAGGACGAGGACCATCAAGTTTAACGTCATGTGGTCACGACGAGGGCCATACAGTTTAACGTCATGTGGTTAGGATGACTAGGTAGGAGATACCTAGTAATGGTTGGTGTGGGACTTACCCAAGGGCGGCCCTTTATGGATGACCCTAGAAAAAGGAGATAGGTAATGGGGTTATAGGAGAGTCATGAGGAGTAGCTCGACTCATGGAATGTATAAGATGGATGTTGGGGGTGGTGAAAGGTTGCAATGTAAAATACAGTCGACCCAGCCTGAAAATTTCGTGGTGCGACTCTCCATTTTTCATGGGGGTCAGTCACACTACCGAAGGGACCAGCCCGGAGGGGCGGGACCGTAGTACGACAGTGATCCCAAGAGGGGGTGAAGGGCGCAGCCCCCTTGGTATGGACCGACGAGTGCATGGGGTTTCCTGGATGGGGCGGGCGGCGTAGAGCTGGCCGCGAGGTTTCGGCTGCAAGGAAGCTGTCCGAGAAGGAGCCGGCCACGTAGGGAGCCACATGTGGTTCACGGTTTGATTGTCTGTGAAGGGCGTCCATGGAGGAGCTGTCCACGAGGGAGAAAGCCGCGAAGGACTAGGCTGCGAAGGAAGCTATCCACGAAGGAGGATCTCCGTGAAGGATGATTTCCGTGGAGGAGGCTATCCGTGAAGGAGGTTGTCTGCGGATGATATGGCTATCCGCTATAGGTGCCTGCAAAGGGGCTGGGGCCCGTCCTACTTCGTTCCCGTAGAGGGGTTCTGTCTCCATTTCATGAACAACACTAGTCCGCAGAAGGGGTGGCCATGGAGAGACTATCCGCGAAGGAAATGGTAGCTATGGGATGGTCGTGGATGAGCTGGCCGCATGTGGTTCACAGACTGGTTTCTCCTCTCCGCAGAAGAGTTCATCCGCGGAAGATATGGGGTCCGTGGATGGCCACGAAACACTGCTGGGAGAGATTCCTCCAGCATCTCCCCTAGGATTTTCACCCTTCCTTCCTCTCTTTTTTTGGTGCCCCTCGGTGACTATTTATAGTGTCATGAGGGAGGCTATATCAATGGGCCCATGGCACTTTTTGTGGAAGCCCATGACTGAATCCCCACCCGCAGATGACTCGGTCAACTGGGGATTTTTGGAACCGAGATCCATGGAAATTCTCTATGGTTGTGCACCTCTCCGCTTCTATCCCGCCAAAAACAGCAGTCCGCGAAGGGGGCAGCTCCCGGCGGTGGACCGTCCTATTGTCTGCCCCGCTTCGTGGCCGCGGAGGGGCTTCCGCCTCCATTTCGCGAACGATGGCGTGCGCGGCATGGGACGGTTGGCGCGCTACACGGCTAGGGTGGTTTGTGATAGTGGACCGGCTGACGCCTATCCTGCATCGCACCCGCGGAGGGTCCCCGCCTTTGCATCGTGGACGACGCTGGTCCGCGGAATTGCGATTCGCCGAACCAGCCACGTACTACTGCTGGGAACCAGTACATAGACCGGTTCGGTCCTTTCCCAAGTCTTGGGGTAATTGGATTTCTTACTTGCGGAATTTTTAGGACACTAAAAATGCCCTCCATCAGAATGGGGTCTGATAGGAATGAAGAGGAGGCCATTCCAATGTAGGGTGGTCCTGAAAATCGATGAGTGATTAGACAATGCTCTAAATTTTGCCAGCTCCAAGGGACTCTACAAGCATAGTTTGACTTTTGTTGGGTTTTTGTATAGAATCCCCAAATTTTTTTTGTCTTTTCGTATTAATTCCTTGATTTTTCCTGGGACAATTTGGTGTGGACCTAGCGGTTATGACCCAGCTTTAGCTTAGGTCACCCTTTTTAGGTTTTCATCCTAACAGGCTTTGTGCCTCTTTCTTTTGTGAGCGAATTAATGTCCCGCCAAAAAGACTATCATTATTGATGTTTTAGGTCGAAAAGCTTTGACCAAATATGGTTGGGGAGAAGGCCCCAATGGGGTTCAACTGATTAAAAGATTTCTTGATACCCTTCAGACACACATGGGGTGGAAACATGTTTGAATTTAAGCGGCATGCAGGGCATGTCTCAAGGAATGGGTGATGTGAAGACGTACAGAGGTAGGAAGACCATTGAATAAGGAAAACATGACTTTGGAAGATGGTCTAGGGGAAATCAATATGTAGAGCCGCTGAGGGCATGGTATGCATAGTCATACAAAGGTGTCCTTAAGTCAAAAACTTAACCATTTATGATGGCCATGGGAATTCATGGAAGTTTGGATTTTGGAAACCACAATGGGTGGCATGGAAAATTATGAAAACCACTAGGGGTGGATTAGAAGGGGAGTGTGACATCTGAAAGGGTTTTGGGAACATCCGTACCAATCAAGAGCTTGGTCCGGAGACCACCTCCCTACGTATTTAGTTAGCGTAAGGGATGGTTGAGGCTTGACGCAGTTTAATGTCATGTAGTTGGGACATCATTAAAAGAAATGGAACAACTTCTCCTAGTTCCTATTAATCTTGTCAAAGAAGTTCCACCACATTCAGGAAGGCTTGTGAAAGATGTTGGTAATATGTAGCTCATAGGGTTTTTGAATCCCGGGATGGACATGGGGGCCCAGAGGCCAGGAGGCATACGAAAGGAAGCATTGACTTAGGAAAACTTTCCTTTGGTAGAAGGTCCAGGGGAGATCAATATGCAGATCCGCTGAGGGCATGGTATTCATAGTCATACAAAGGTGTCCTTAAGTCAAAGACTATCCACTTTCGATATCCGAGAAACTTCAGGTAATTTGGGAATTGGAACCACCAGCGGTGGCTTATGAGAGTTCGGATTTTTCTGAGTACAGAGTATGGTTTATGATGAGAGGGTGCCTGAATATGGGGGAAATATCTAGACTAAACTTCCTGAGAACGGGTGAAGTAATCTTTTCTCATGCAAGTGTGAGGATGTGGTTCGTGCAGGTCTGACCCATGCACTGAAGGATAGAGAAAATCATCCGTTCCTCACTGAACCCATAACGAGTATGACCATGTAGTTTATCGTCATGTGGTTGGGACATAATCTTTGCAGTTTAGGGTCATGCGGCAAGGACGAGAGGCATTTTTGAAGGTTTCTATGCAGTTTGACGTCATGCAGCGAGGACGGTGGGTATTTTTGCAAAGGCCGCTCCTTATCTGAATGTAACTGGTCTTCAATACCTCAACATTCTCTAGAGGTGGGGGGGTGATTGGTTTAAATCATGGTTCCGAGGCTTTGTGGATCAGGAAAGGTGATATGGGGGCTCTGAGGCCAGTAAGCGTAAGGGGCTAGGAAGAGCATCGCCTTTGGAAATCTTGCCTTTGATGGACGAGCCAATGGCTATCATTATGTAGAGCCGTTGGGGGCTTGGTATGCATAGTCATACAAAGGAGTCCACGGGTCGATAACTTTCCACTTCCGATGGACATGAATGGCTATGACGATCCATAATTATCTGGGCCACGAAGTCTGTCATTTGGATGGAGAATGTCTGGACATGTTAGGGATATCTGTCCCTGGTTGCTTGTTGAGTATCAAAGATCCCCCCGCACTGATATTTTCTCTCTTTTTTTGTTTGGGGGTGTGCCTTCATTCCGTGCAGTTTAACATCATGCAGGATTGACGAATTACTCCTAGTTTAACGGTCATAGAGGTCGGAGCATTGGGTGACTATTGCTGTAGTCACTCGAAGTATAACTGAGTCAACATGTTCTGATATACTTAGAACAAGGCGGGGGATGAAGGTCATAAACTGAAACTTTGAGATTTTTCGGATCAGGATGTATGGTGTGGGGGCTCTGAGGCCGGTAGGCATACAGAGCTAGGAGGAGTACTTCCCGAGGAAATCTTGCCTTTGATAGACGAGCCAGGGGATATCATTATGCAGAGCCGATGAGGGCATGGTATGCATAGTCTTACAAAGGTGTCCCCAGGTCGATAACTTTCCACTTTCGATGTTCATGAATGATTATGAATATCCATGATTACACATAGTGTAGATTTCGGCACGTGGGGATAATGGTGTCTAGGAATACAAGAAACATATTCACCATAATTGTCTGTTGAGTCAAAGTATCCTAGTCCTGGCTTGATGTTTGTTGATGCAGGTCGCTATGTGAACCACCAGTGGAAACACATGCTAGCTATATAGGGAAAACCTGGCAGCACTCAGATGTGAAAAGGGGAATGAACTTGTAAACCACTTCACCATAAACTTCCGGATCAGGTGGTATGGTACGGAGGCTCTCAGGCTGGTGAGCGTACAGATCTAGGAAGAGTGTCGCCTGTTGAAATATTTCCTTTGGTTGATGGGACATGGGCTATCAATATGCACAACCGCTGAGGGCATGGAATGCATAGTCGTACAATTGTGTCCACGAGTCGATAACATTCCACCTCTGATGGCCATGAGTGGTTATGATGATACATAATTATTCAATCTGTGGAGTCTGATGTATGGAAAGGATGTATCCAAATGTTCAAGGAGTATCTCCATCTCTTATCGCCATGAGTCATGGGTGGGTCATGACGAAGTCCCTGCAGTTTAACATCATTTGGTGAGGAAAAACTCCATACAATTTAACGTCATGCGGTGGGGACAACTTCTGTGCAGTTTAACGTCACGCGTTAAGGACAAGAAGTACACGCCATGTCGGTCTGGTTTGCACACGGGGGGAAAGGACATCATTTCTTTTCAAGGGGCTAGGCCAGGACTGGGGATCTTGGAATCACTACGTATCCTATGAGGGCAGGAATCAAGTCGTACGTAGTAATCTAGAATGAGTACACCCCGTGCAGGTCTGGTCCATACACGGGGGAAAGAAGGCATTTTTTTATCATTTATTCAGGGGGCTGGGCCAAGACTGGGGATCCTGGCATCGCTACGTATCCTACGAGGGCAGGAATCAAGCCATACATAGTTCCCGGGAATCCGTGCAGTTTAACATCATGCCGTGAAGACGAAGTCCATAAATTTTATCTTCATGTGGTTAGGAAGAACTCTATGTAGTTTAACGTCATGCGGTGAGGACGTAGATATACACCCCATGCTAGACTGGTCCATACACTGGGGAAGGGGGCATTTTTAACATCATTGTCCATGGAGTTTAACGTCGTGCGGTAAGGACGAGAAGTACACCCCGTTTCAGTATGGTTCACACACGGGGGGGAAAGGGCATCTTTTTCTTCAAGGGGCTGGGCCAGGACTGGGTATCTTGGCCTCGCTACGTATCCTGCTAGGGCAGGAATCAAGCCGTACATAGTTCTCTAGAATCCGGGTAGTTTAATGTCATGCGGTGAGGACAGAGTCCATACAGTTTTAGGTCATGTGGTTAGGACGATGGGAATTATTAGATTCTGTGAAGTTTAATGTCATGCGGTGAGGATGACATACTCATAGATTATGGTCATTGAGTTTGGACCGTTGGGTGCTTGGTAGTTTAAAGTCATGCATCTTGGATGATGAGTACACCCCGTGCATGAATGGTCCATACACGGGGTGAAGGGGTATTCTTAAATCTTATTATCTGTGCAGTTTAGCATCATGCGGTAAGGACGAAATCCATGTAGTTTAATTTCATGCAGTGAGGACATGAATACACCCCATACAAGTTTGGTCCGTACACGGGGGAATGAGAATTTTTATTTTTTTTTATTTTTGAGGTGGCTGGGCCTGGGTGTGGAATTCTGGTGTCACTACGTATCCTGCGAGGGCAGGAATCAAGCCTCACGTATTTCTCGGAAAGACGATACACCCTGTGCAGGTCTGGTCCATACACAGGGGAAGAGGGTGTTTTTAAATAACCTTGTCTGTGTAGTTTAACATCATGTGGTGGGGATGGGATACTCTTAGTTTAAGGTCATAGAGTTTGGACCATTGGGTAATTGACAGTTAAACGTCATGCATCTCAGATGATGAGTACATCTCATTTTATTATCCTTCAGTCATTAGTTTAAGCTCCACCGCCTAGCTAGGTGCCATTAGTCTCCACGGAGAAAAAAAGTTGTCGATTTTATTCTTTATACATGAAAATTAATTCCTCCCTAAAAATATCAATCTTATTATAGGGTTAAAAATAATTCCTCATAAAGAAAATCTCAAAAAATGTGATTAATAACCTCCAAACATTTACTAATTTTAAATTTAAAATGGGTTGACTTAAGACTTTGAACTCATGATAAAACATAAACTTATAGTTATATGAAAGAATCCATAAATATTAATATTACCTCATATGAAAAAAAATCTAATCTATGAATTTATCTAAACCGAACATTCATACCAACTATGACAGACCATGACTCGCACTCCCAAAGCATGTTTTAAAATCTGTAACATTAAATCTCTATCTATGTTGTTGGTGATTGTGACTCAATTGTTTCTATAAAAACCATACAACATAAAAAGGAATTAAAGTATCAATTACATTTTGGAGGACCTTGTAGGTTTAGGATTTTAGATAATTATGAAAAACTCCTGGATAAATAATTCACATCAACTTGGACTCATAAAAACTGGTTAATAAAGATGAACATCATCTCCCATTATACCAATATTTTCTTATTTCACATTATTTAATCCACATTAACTATGTGAAATCCTTTATAAACATACATAATTTTACCCCATTCATTAAGTACCAAGGGAATGGAAACATGAGAATGTTTATCTCAAATGCTCAGCAAGGGTAAAGATAAGCATTGAAAATTAATTGTCTTAAATTATTTTAAGAATGAATTAGGGTATGATGAAATAATTAAAGTGAATTAGAGAATCATAAAATAATTCATACCCATCAATAAAATTACCATCAAATATTAAAATAAGGTAAATGAAAGAGTTATCAGAACCAATAATCAAGATCTATGTGATATCAATCATAAAAATTAAAAACTTTATAAAACCATAGAAAGAATATATAAAACATGTTGGAATATTGTAACATAATATCATAGGACTCATATAAATCCCTTATAGATCCCTTAAATATGGAATAACAATTATGGAAAAATTTCATATTCAGATTAGCCAATGTATCATAGCACTATCTAGGCACAACAATCGTATAAGCTATAACGAGCTCAGCCGAAACTATCTGGGTGTACCAATCATTTATAATGTACAATAACAAAATACCTTGAGAATTCATAAAAACTCATTGATTAACATTTATACTTTTCATAAGATGATTAGTACATAAAATGGAAACTGGTTTCATTATAATCTCTTCAAAACATGATTTACACATTGAAAATAAATGGAGTCCATAACAATATCTTTAGTTTATAATCAACCAATTTAAAGAAACAGTTTTATTAAAAATATATTTAGGATATAATGAAACCATGTTAAAGAAAAGTTTTTCATAAAAAATCTATTAATGAAATAATAAACTCATAGAAAAGAATGATTTTTCATAACAATCTCTTTAGTTCATAATCAACCCCTGGAAAATAAAGTGTTGTCATAAAAATATCTTACAAACATACATAATACATACAAATAATTAATGAGGATTCTATTGATAAAAATATCACTTATGTAGGATAATTAACAATATGTTTTTTTGATGTCAGTGATTGGAAATAACCTTAAAATATCACTAAAATGTTCCTGAGTAAAATAAATTTTAAACATTCCAAAGCATCCCACACCACATTGAAACATTTGAATTATTAACACCATGAATAAAATAAAAATAAATGAAAATTGAAAAATCATTAGTAAAATGAAATTTTTTATATAATATGTTAATGTATATGTATATATACAACAAAATAAAATATGATTAGTGTATAACAAAAGAAATGTCATAGAGAGGGAAAATTATGACAAAATCCAAAACCATTATGCTATCATTGAACCCCAAAACACCATGAAATATAGACCTAAAAAAGGAGATCTAAACCCCCATTTATTTATGTATAATAATCATAAAATACATTCTTGGGAAGTATATACACCATTAATTAGAAATAAGTGGTTAATATGGAATATATCTAACAAAAATTAAAGTGAGATGAGAAAAACCCTTACAATGACTATATCATTTGAGTGAGAATAAATAAATTTAATAAACATGTGTCACAAATATAAATGCACAATATAAAATTGGAAATATATAGAAATAAAACCACAGGTAATTTATCGCATATTCTAGGAATAACATAACCGATGACCTAAACATTTCACCCAAAGAACAAAAATTAATTTAAAATATCACTTACCACTTGAGGAAAATTTAATTTTAAACTAATTAAATAATAACATTAAAAAAATGAAACATCATGATAATATATAAATTAAATATATAACATGTTAAATGCTAGTAGATACACAATATAAAGACATTTAGTTTAATAATAACAATTAACTCTCAATGGAATGTAAATTGAGACGAAACCTCTTACCTTAAATCTGATTTTTCTTCATTGTACTCAATGTTCCTGAATAATAAAATTATATTAATTATCTATATGCTTAAAAATCATTATTTAGTATAATATTATTTTTAATTCAATTATAAACATTTTATATACAATTACATAATCAATAATGTTTATGTCGGATTTTTTTGACCATATTTTGTAGGAAAACTATAGTAAAAAAAATATAATTATTTTAGAATCTACATAAATATTAAAATTACAAATTTAACTTATTTATACATATATTATGCTTATAAAACCAATCATTATTGTTTTCTGTAAAAAATTAACAAACATTACAATCATGGATATTGCTCGTCATACGTATTCATAAATAACATTCCCATTTGTTCAATGATCGCTATGAAAAGAAGAAAAGTAACATGTATCATTAAAAAATTATCATTATATCCTAAAGATAATTTTATGTAATCATATATACTTATATATACAATTATATTTTTTTTGTAAATGGAATCACATCACACTGAGGATGTGGTAGTCCACACGTCCAAGAATAAAGTTATCACTTTTCCAATGTGTGAAAGGGAAATAAAGATATTGATATATTATATTTTCAGAAAGGTAATTATTTAATGAATAAAATAAAAATATTATTTTTGTAACATATTTTTAATTAAAATAATCCTTAATAAATTCCAAAAAATGTGTAACTGTATTACATTTCTGTGAAGAGGCTCTAACCCATACGTCCACAAATGATTTTACGTATTTACATAAAATATAAAGAATGAAGGTTTGTGTTTTATATTAATTAAATAAGTTTTAATACAATATAAACATCATATATATGTTATATAAATATTTTTTTCATCATAATTACCAACCATGAGAGGTGGTAACTCGAAAAACGATAAAATTTCATGAGGCAGTTGTTCACCGTACACACGAACGGTAAGTATGTTACCCATTTGATTGAAGTATTTTTTGGTGTAGATAAAAACCATAAAATAAATAAAATATTAGTATATTGAGTATAATTATGTTTTTATATAATCCTGGAATAAGAATAATTGAATGAGTGGATACGGAAATGAAATATAAATTCATGAGGAAGGATGTTACCTCTTTTTCTGGAAACATTTTTTCGTTTTCACCATAACTCTTCTTTGGATTCTGTTCTGAACAAAGTAAGGAATAAATGGTTAGTTTAGGGATATTAGTATATTATTATTAAGGTTTTTTATGATTAAAATGGTTTGATATGTGTGGCAAATTAGGGTAGGGTGAGGGCCTTTTTATAGTTGAGTCGGTGTGGCATTCTTCTGTATATAAGAAGGAAAACACTATTGAGACATCTTCCTTGAATAATGTTCATAAAATAGTTACCTAAAATAGATAAAATAGGTTATATGGTTATATAAATTCATGAAATTATGTTTTTAATATTTTTTAGGTCAATTTTTCCTTTAGTATTAAAGCTTAACTTCTAAGTAAACCCATTTTTACCTTAATCTCTATAATTAATTTTAAGTACATTCACAAATATTTATTGGTCAAAAACTAATTTAACAATTTTAAAATTTTAAATTATTATGAATAAAACTATGGAATCTATTTTTCCAAATTCAAATCATAGAAGTGGTAGAAATTAGTTTAAAATTAATCCAATAGATGGGACAACAAAGCGGGTATTTAAAGTGAAAATGTTCAAAAGTATGCAATGTTTTATTTCTAAATTCACTATGAGAATGATTAAAATTACCTAAATAGGATTAAATAATATAAAATTTATCTAATTATTCTTTAAAACCAATTAAAAATATAAATTAAAAGAATAAATTATTTAAATTAAGAAGCAGTTTTCAATTAAAATTCGGTGGCATTCACTATTCATCAAAATATGAAAGTTCTCAAAAAAATATCAAACTTTTTACCCAAATTAAATTTATAAAATATAATTTCAAAAATGAAGTTTATTTTTTCTAATATAAATTCTTAATGTGTCAAATATTATATTTAAAATAGGTGTTCCATTAAATGGTAGTAATACAGCACTTAGAAAATATAATAATTTTTTTATGCTTAAAAGTGGATTTTTTATTATCTTAACCCTATCAAACATTTTGGATGAATTTGAAAACATTTAATTGAATTTATATCATATAAATTTAATTAATACCATTCCCTAATAATGATGAATTTAATTTTTTTATGTCAAAACAACATTTGAGTCATTAAAATAGTTTTCATAAAAAGGCATCCTTTAAATTGAATTGATCTTTGTTTTCATTTATAATAAGTTTTTTCCAATGAATTCTTTTTATAAAAAATTTTAAAAAATTAGTTTATAATTTATTTAATAATATTTTGTTACTCCATTCTAATGGCTCGGTGATAATTATTGTGTTAAAGAATAATATCAATATTATATTATTGTCTTGTAAGACTAGGCCAAGCGTGGAACATATGTCATCAAAGGGACTCGATGTTTCATGAAACACAATATAAAATGGTGTTTTATGTGATGAAATATAAAAAAATTATTATAAGTAAAATAATATATTATTGAATTTAAATTAATTGGAAGAAATATATTTCATAAAGTCCTAGGATGTTACATAAAAAATTCTTAACATAATAAATTACGAATTTTGAAGACATATATTCATAATATTTATTCATGTGTGCATTAATAATTTAAAAATACCTTATTCCCATTTAATTCCATTTTAGTGACCAACTGAGTTATCTCCCTTATTTTTCTCCTTCAAACTCCAAATCATTTCCCAATGTATTTAAGAGAAATATCTGGTTCACCGATTATCATGAGCTTTATTTGGACACCCTTAATCATCTATATCAATATAATGAATAGAACATTGGTAATATTTAAATTATTTTATCATAAATACTTTGAAAAACTCTTTTAAACCCATATGAAAAAGCTCATTTCGTTTTTTCATTATAATTTAAGGAAATGTATTTTCCTTTTAAAAACATTTTAAATAGGATCTATAATAATATGAAAAGAATTTTATTTGAAAATGATGAGTATTTATACAATAATATTGATAATTAATAAAGCATTTAATTTAGGGAAAATACATTCATCCCATATATAATAAATACATTAATTTTACACATTTTATAAAGAAAGCCAAAAATGAACTATTTAAAAAATATTAAATAGATTAATTTATAAACCATTAAAAATAAAGTCATAAGTTGTTGAATTTTTTTTAAAAAAATATTTTAAAAAAAAATCTTGAAAAATTTAAAATACATAGATATGATAAAAAAAGAGTTTAAACCATTTAAAAAAGGTATTAAGGAAATATCTTGTAAGACCTCAGTAAAATTTTACTCGGGATAATATTAAATGAAATAACATGAGAATTATTTTTAAAATATTTTTATTAAATTACATTAATCATAAAATACATCCATATTTAATTTTATACACCACCCAAAAGAAAACATATGATGAAAAGGGTGTGCGTTTCAAAAAAAGGAAATTGATATTGAAAATATCATACCTCATAACATCTACTATATTGAACATATTATGAACATATTTTTAATAAAATTAATATTATTATTCATCTATATAAGGACTATATTTATATCTAACTTAATAGATACCATTCACTCATATCTTATTTCTAACCATTGACAATTAATTCTATGATAAAATCAACATATTGTTGTTAATTGTCTCGTTTCTCTTACATGTTTGGATTTAATGAATTCATTCATTGCACCTTTTTCATGGTTTCAAAATATTCATAATCATAAATATTTTATAATTATAATATTTATTCATTAAATATAATTAACAATATATGTAATGAGTTAATTAAAAATGAAGGTCATCAGTTACTGGAGATAGCTATTTGTATATACACATAAATGACTTCTTAAATATTCTACTTGGTGGAAATGGAATAATGTAGATAATAATTTAATTTTAAAGAATTTTATATATTTTATACATGTCTTATTTATTCGTAAATTCTATCCTTTTGGTCATCTATGTATAGATGAAATTTAAAATGAATCACATCGCTTTGTGGATATGGTAGTCCACAAAAATGGACAAGTGATGTTATAATTTTACAAAGCAAGGAAGAGTAGGAAAGATGATAATGAAATATATTAATATAGTAATAATTATTTCAAAATTTTCATCTATATTCATTAATTCCATCTTCATACTCATCTATGTGTGGTGGTGATGAAAAATGAAATACATCACCTCTTGGAGAAGGTATTTCTTATATACACACATGTGAAGTGCTTGTTTTCCATTGGATATAAATGGATATGAAAAAAGATTTCACTAATAATAAAAATAATAGTTAAGTATATAATATATACCATTTTTATTATATTATATAATTTTTTATCCATTGTATGTAGTCATAAGGTGAAATAATCTTAAAAGAAATCGATGATGACTTACACCTCCTTTTTTGATTTCATCATTTAATTAAGATTAATACTATTAAAAGAGATCCATATGGTCCCTATAAAGGATTGGGGACATGAAAATCATTGTTTATGTATATATTTGGGATTATCTTTGGGATAAAATATAGATTTCGGTTTGTTTTGAAAAGGATGAAGTGATGCCCTTTTATATGAAGAAATCAATGGAGGTTTCAATGTAGATCAATTTTTAAGTGTGATGAATGTAATTTTAAAACAACCATGGGAACTTACCATGAATATTATTAATAATCTCAATATATTCTCATAAAATTGATTTAGGATATAATTTGTATCATTATAAAATGATTTAAAAATAATTTTTAAATATTAATTATATTTATGAACATTTTCAAGACTATTCTAAAAATTTTACTTTAAACATATCAAGAAAACAATGAAATTAGAATTAAAACACAAAAAGAATAAATTATCCTATATAATTAACTATAACATTAATCTTATACCCAATATAATATAAATATTTTCATTTTTAATTCATATAAAATAAATAACATTAATTATTTCTTATTTTATAATCAGTGTGTTAACACAACTTAAACATTTTATCAGATTATAATATTATAAAATAAGTTATATAAATGAATATAAATTATTTATCATGAAAATATTCATATTTGTTAATTTATAATTAATATTTAGTCTTATACATACCCCGAAATCATATTTATGATATTAAATGAGAAATAGTGAATTTTTTTAAAATATATTTTTATTAATATAAAAGGGAATCCATATTCGTTTAACATTTATAAAAATGGATAATAATTAACCAATAATCATTTATTGGTCTATTAAGACTCATCCACCCATTTTTAGATAATATTTTAGTATTTTATCCTGTATTTTTAGACTTAAATAACTCATTTTTTCTATTATGTCGGGAAACTTTTTTTACCATGATAAATTATTTATATAGACAAGTATAAAAGGATCCAAATTAACTTATTTGACCCCTATTATTTGAAATATGAATTCAATTTTAAAATATTCATCATATAAAAGTGTTAAAATGTAATTTCAATATAAATTTGTACAACACAATGAAAAATAATTTTCACAAAATACCCCTTTTATGCATAACATGCTTGTACACAAAAATAAGAATACTATTGATTCTGATGAAATAAATTGGAATAATATTAATAAATTAAAAACTATGTGACTTAATAAATAATAAAATTCAAAATATAACATTGTTGTTGGTCAGATTAACGGAAAATAAATTATATGTTTTTATAAAATCAGTATTTTCTCATTTTTCACCCAAAAATGAATCATATCAGAAAAATCCATTAAAAATGTTTATAATATTAAATTATTTTAATTATTTCAAAAATTATTTCCATTTTATAAAATTAAATTTCTAGAAGAGGTAAAAATTTATTACAATATCAAGACACAGAAAGCAATAATGACCATTTTGATGAAAATTTATTTTTAAAGTATAAATGAATTTATTCACATTACTAGTTTTATAAATAACATATAATGAAATATAATTTATTTAAGTAAATTTATTTTCTATAAATTTTAATCACTTTTATAAAAATTCATTGTAGATAAAAATTAGTTTTTTTGAGAAACGTCTCTTTTCATCTTGTGTCATTTTATTTAAAATTGTGTTATAATTTTATTGTAAATAGACAGTATATTTTTAGTAAGGAAAGAATTTATATATTTATTTCAAAATGTACTTAATCCTATTCATTTTTAGATCATTTAAAACATATTAAGAAATCTAATGATGGGAATATAAAATTTATATTTATTTCTTCATACAAATAAATGTGACACAATTTTTCCCATCCAAAATAGACAACATAAATTAAAAAAAAATCGACCACTTATATAGTATATTTAATTATATGATTAGAGTTATAGAGGGTTCATAAAAACTTGTATCAACATGAATTCATAAATAACTAGATCATAATGAACTATATAATCTGAAAAAAAACACTCCACAAATGAATTCTTTCTAGACAAAAGTAATTTATCATCATTGCTCATAACATGGGGAGAAAGAAAAATAAGATGTGAAATCTCAAATACTCAATATGGTAAAAAATAGAATTAAAAATTGAATGTAATCAATGAAAATACATTAATCATATGGGTGTGATGACATATTCATAGTGCATGAGCATAAAATTAAAATGATTCATACTCATCAATACCAAGATCTAGAATCAAGAAAAATAGAATAAATATTTCACAAAGGGAATACTCATAGGAATCAAAAATCATGATCCATGTTACATCAATATTGATTAATGGAATCATTAAAAACCCATATAATTTATAATGGAAATGTACTGTATCTTGGAATATAATCTTTATAGAACCATTACAATTAGAATACAAATATGTTCGACTTCCATACCCAATGAATTATAGGACTATAATGGACCCACCCATATCTGGTTTATAACAGAAAAACCCATACGTGGTTTATAGTTGATCAACCACTAATAAAAAATAATTTTAATGAACCATACCATGAAAAATTATTTATAGTTTTCAATTCATTAAAAAACTCATAGAAAAAACCATTATTCCATTCATAACATGATTTAACTCATAGAAAAGAAGTGGGTTCCATAAAGTTATTTTTGAAACAAAAATAATCCATATAAAAGAATAATGAAGATGGTATCATTTCAAAATATCTCCAACAAAACATTATAAAAGTAAATGGTTGTTTATTTGGATGAATTTAAATTCCGTTAAAAGATAATTTAAAACATTTTTGAGAACAATACCCTTTTACATTAAAAATAACTTTCAAAAAAATGTCACAAAATATTACGAAAATAAATTTCACTGAAAATAAATATATAAAATTTTAATGTAATATTAAAATAAAGTAGTTTTTATTACGGTTTGAAAATACTTTCATGTTTCTAAATATTAAAAATAAATATAATTTAAAGAAATTTTGTAAGTGGAGTCAAAATTGGCCAATTGGAAAAAAGATAACAAATTACCATTTAGAACAAATTTAATTTTTTTCAATGATAATGCGAAATAAAATTAGTAAATAATTTACTTCAATAAAAAAATTATTGAATAAATTTTAGAAAACATGGATACAAACTATAAATATTATGTATCTAAAAGAATATACATGATTAGTATCAATTACAATAAAACATCTTTTTGGTTTCATTGATCAATTAGGGGAAAATAGAAAATTAAAATGTAATCCAAATTCATAAATAGAGGAGTAAAAATAGATTTTGTTTAATAAAATAGTAGAATATGATTCCCCCCATGGAACATTGAACATAAATAATCCTGAAAAGAAAAGTGATTGTAAAATAAGTCTTTCACCACCTTGGTTATTTTTCAATTAAAGTCACCATGAAAGAAGAACAATAAATAAATAAATATTAAATATAATGGGAATAAAGAGATTCATTATATATCATTTCAATTGGTAAGTATATACCTCTCATAATATAATATATGTTCACATCATAAATATATTTCCCAAGAAAAGAATATTTCATAAAAATAACAATTAAAAAGATCGTATCATTGAGTTGAGTGTTGTTCTATTAATAGATTATGTGTATCAGATCTAAATCCAATGAATATTGACATAGATAAAAAATATTTTATAGATAAATTATTATATAATCATGGAATAAAAAATTAAATGAAGAAGAGTAAAAATCCAACAAAATGAAATTGAGTTTTTGAAATGTTCTACCACATAATAGTTTTCATGTCAAATCCCCACAGATGAAATAATTAAAATATAAACATAAAAAACCATGAAGTATAAACTATAAATGATATAAAATTTATAAGTGGTTTATGTACACTCAATTAATGAAATTATTTTCATAAAAATAAAATATTCCTCAATGAATGTAATTTAGGAAAAAAATCCATTACCTCTTGTCCAAAAAATCAATGTATATATTTTAACTATAGTATAATAAACTCATATCAATTATTTTATTTTTTAAGAATATTTTAAATATTTAATACGTTATCCTTTATCAATTTATTTAATTTTTTAATGAAATATTTGATTACATAGTTATGTAAATGTGGAGTATTTAGATGTCATTTGGTTCGTAATTTTCAAAATAGTTAATCAGTATTGACCATGGTTGAAGAAGTATTTGTTCCATAATCTCTAAAATAGTAATAAGGAAATAATTAAAAAATATATAAATAAACTACACTTCTTAAACCAACCATAAAATATGTTTATGAATGATTAACTAGGTCATAATCAATGAGATGGTAGGTATTACATATGAATAGCATTTCAATTTATCAATGATTATGATGGAATAAATGTAAGTATTATTTTATCTTTATAGAATTATATTTTATTTCATAAATAATATAATAAATTGTTAGATAAACTTATATATATTTTCCATGTGATGTGGAAATTAAAAAATCCCATCACTTCGTGGAGATGGTAGTCGACACATATGCACGAATGACATTTTCAATATTCAATTAATAGTATTGTATAAAAATAAATGAAGTATTATATTTTCAAAATGATAAATAAGTATTCAATATCATATATATATATATTAAATATTTTATCACAAAATTATAAATGATGAGGTGATTGAAAAAAAATTACCTTAGTTTGTGAGGTAGCAGTTTTTCCTACACATGAACAATGGATTCCTTTTCCAATTGATAGAAGAGTGTAAGGTAGTGGATTCCAACATTAACCTAATAATATCTCAGCATGTGGAAGATAATTTTTTTATGATTTTATCTTTTTTAAAAGTAACTACTTGATATTTTAAAGAAAGAACATTTTTTTGATTGCATATGAGACACGTAGTGTCGAGTTTAAACAACCTTTGAAATATATTTCTTTCAATTTAATCTCATCGATATCTTGCGGAACATGGAAGCCCGAAATCAAAATGAACCATAATATAGTTATAATATATACATTAAATTTTGGGTTTTTAATTTTACTAATTAAATTAAGAAAATTATAGTTATCTATTGATTTGAAATAAAAAATGAATTAAAATGAAAATGAAATTTTTTCCTGAAAAACTGCATTTTTCTAAAAGATCGTTTAGTCATGCTTGGACACATTTATTAAAAATAATTTTGACCAACCTTTGAATATTTATTGGATAACATTACCTTAATTTCTAAAATCATAATATTAACATTATCATAAGGTGAAGTTTTTTTATTTTTCTAAAATAATTCATTTTTTGATGAATCACGAATTATACTGAATTTTAATAGAAACATTACTTTTTTTAAATTATTAATAATGTTAAATTATATTATAAATTTGGTTTAAAGTAAAATTAGTACAACTATATACCTATTGATCATGTTTAGGGCAATGGTATTAATTTTATATTGAATTTTGATATAGAACCATCGTATACTTTTGAACATTTTCTCTTCAAAAGCCCTCTTTCTCGTCCTGTTTGTGGGATTAATTTTCAATTATAGTTTTACACATAAATGAATTTAATTAGTGAAAATGGAATAAATATTTTTATTAATAGTAATTTTAATTATCTAATAATCTCATCATAATTTTTTTCTACAGTGACAAGTAAAAATTCTAATAATTAATTACCACCATTAAGGTAAAAAATGCTTTTTCACGAGGTTAACTAAATTGATGTCTATTAAAATGACCTAAAAACTAATCTAAAATATATTTTATAAATATATTTAGACATTATCATGTCTAATTCTATATAATACTAAATTTATTACCTTTTTATTGCGATAAAGATCGATACAAAATGTTTTTTTCACAAATTACTAGTGGGCCACTCAGCTCACTTATAAAAGGCCACCTACTCTCCACTCTTCTTCAAAGCATAAAAACCTTTTTCATTGGCCAAGACCTATAAAAATAACCTCAAGAAAAACAAATACCCTAATAAAAGATAACTATTTTAAAAAATCCATTATATTTAAACTTTAGGTATAGTTATAAAGTTGTTCTCTAAGAAGAGATAAAATTCCAAACTATAGAGTTTTGTATAATTTATTCCCCCACCTCCATATATTATTATTAAACCATTATTATATAATAAATTCATTATATAACAGATAATAAGATGGTTTTATGTTAATTTAATTACATAAATCCATCCCTAATTCCATGAAATGGGTTACGAAATCATCATTCGTGTGTAGGGAGAACTACCGCCCAGTGAAATGACGTCATTCATTTTTCGATTACCACCTATCACAATAGGGTATGGTGATAGATATAATGTATATATATATGATATCTATAATATAATTATTCCTATAATTTTATTATTTCATTTACATGTTTTTTCATTCCATTCCTAAAATGATATAATAACGATGCTTGTGTGTACTGTGGACTACCTCCTCAAGAAGAGATGTAATTATTTTTTCACTAAATCTTTATACAAAAGGTAATAAAGATAAATTTAATGATTATATGGGACATATATGAAATAATTATTATATTAATGAAATATTTATCATTCATAAAAATAATATATCAATTTATTTATTACCTTTTCACTCACTTAAAGTTAATAGAATCATTTGTGTACGTGTGGACTACTACCTTCATGAAGTGATGTGACTCTATTTTCACCACTAAAACATATAGATGATATATATATAAGTATATTTATAAATAATAATATGTTTTTTATGATATTATTATCATTATTAAAATATAAAATATTATGTGCATCCTTTCTGTAATGATCGTAGAGAAATGGAAATCTTACTCCTCCCTACATATGGCATATCGTGTCTATGATCATAACATACATAATTTTTCATAACCATATTTCATTATTTGGATTAAAAGTATAAATTTTTTATACATATAATAATTATTTAATGATTATTATACTTCTTATGTCTAAATAATGACCTCTTTGACCATAGTAAACCTACCAAAGTCATTTTTGACAAATAAAAAAATATCATTTAACCATTTGATGTAAACATGGTTAATTAAGTAATAATATATAACATGGTAATAAGTGAAATAATTCAAATAATAAACATTAATAATGTACTTTATAAATTATATTATTAACATAATTTTATTATTCTGGATGATAACAAATGTACATGATGAGTCATACTCATGTAAAGGGTTTCACGTCTCATTTTTAATTCCTTGTGTCAAACGCTATATCCCCTACTTTTTCATTTTGGTTTTCGGACACGAAATGCCCAACAGCTCTATATCCAATGATTGATGGACCTATTTTCCAAAGGCAGGTGTTCACCGGATTATCTGACTAGCGACCCTTAAGAACTCAAATTGGTTGAGAGGATGGGAAGTCGGGCTCATCGCACCCTTTGTAGGGGGAATTACTTCCTGTTCCGGGACTCTCTTAGAGATTTAAGACATATTCATATGTTCATGAGTCTTTGGTTTATACCCAAACATAGTATCCACAGATTTAACCTTGGTGGGAAATGGTCAACTGGACGCAGGGGTTTGGAATCATTTATGCCCGAGGTTTACAATCCCTTGTTGGATTAATGACCTCGAAGGGTTGGAACTCACTTGAGGCAGCACTAGGAGGGGCATGCTGAACCGATGTGGAGATGATCGGATTGACCAGTTTTTGGGCTTGAACCCCATGGAGGCTTCCTACGTACATTTATTAGGATGAAAGGATCAAAGTCCACGTAGTTCACATATACAGTTTAATGTCATGATGGAAGAGGGTGGAACACGATGTGAAGAAACGACCGAGTGGTGGGATTGAACCTTGTGGAGGCTTCCTACATACCATGCTTTGGCATGAATCAATGTCTCTGTAGTTCGCTTATGGATTGGGGCTTATGCTCTGGGGAAGACTGGAATGATGGATTGGGGCTTACACTCTGAGGAGGCCCATAGGAGGATTTCAAGGTCGATGCTTACTCTAAGCCCACGTGAGTCATGCTCGGTGTGAGAAACAAGAGGCAGTATGGACCATAGGATCACGTCTCGAAAGGTGCATTTATGAGAAGCAGAGTGTGGCTTACACATAATGGTGGCCCAGGGTGATGAATTGGGGCTTACACTCTGAGGAGGCCCATAAGGTCGTGGCTTACTTTGAGATGGACGCCCATCGTGATGGATTGGGTCTTACACTCTGAGGAGGCCCATGGTGTCTTCCTCATGTCTGTCCATGAGGGAATCTCAACCCATTGGTGGATTGAGGAATATAATGGGTGTTAACGCCTATGCGTGAGTGCACAAGTGGGATAACGCCAAGGGCATTGGAATCAGTCCAAACAAAAGAGATGAAAAGTGTGAATTACATGGCCGACATTCGAAACACAACGAGGGTGGCATGGAGATGGAGGATAATTGTTGTCCATGTTCAAAACACAACATCCATATCGCATTAGCTTGAAATGGGGAAGAACAAATGAGGGTCGACTGCTGACCATTTTCGAAGCACATGACCTATCTCGAAGTGTTTTCCAAAGTCTTCCGGGACTTTGACCCAGGATGGTAGGTGAGCCGATGCGGCATGAGGCTAGGCCGTTAGGGGGGCCCTTCAGATATGAAAGAAAATGGAGATCCGAATGAAGGACACGCAATGTGTGGGGTGGAGTGATGGAATGTTTGAATGGATTCCAATGCTCTTGAAATTATGCCACTATAAACATGGCATGAGTCATCATATTCTTATGGAATAAGGAATCTCTTGTTTAGAACAAGAGGCACCCTGTGTTTGGAACATAGGGAGAACTACAGTTTATATTTATGTTGAGAGGACTATTTCCATATAGATTAACGTCATATGGATAGGATGAAAACCCTACAGTTTAACATCATGTGGTTAGGATGAGGGTCATACAGTTTAACTTCATATGGTCAGGACAACTAGGTAGGATATACTTAGAAATGGTTGGTGTGGGACTTACGCAAGGGCGGCCATTTGTGGATGACCCTAGAAAAAGGAGCTATATAATAGGGTTATAGGAGATTCATGAGGAGTAACTCGAATCATGGAATCTATAGGATGGATGTTTTGGGTGGCGCAAGGGTGAAATATAAAAATACTGTCGACCCGGCCCGAAAAGTTCACGGTGCGACTCTCCATTTTTCATGGGGGTCAGTGACAGTAGCGAAGGGTCCAGCCTGGAGGGGTGGGACCGCAACCCGGCAGTGACCCCGAGTGGGGGTGCGGGGGCGCTGCCCCCTTGGTAGGGACCAGTGAGTGAATGGGGTTTTCTGCATGAGGTGGGCTGTATAGAGCTGGCGACGAGGTTCCGGTTGCGAGGAAGCTGTCCGTGAAGGAGACGACCACGTAGGGAGCGACATGTGGTTCACGGTTTGATTTTCCGTGAAGGGCGTCCGCGGAGGAGCTGGCCGCGAGGGAGCAGGCCACAACGGACTAGGCTGTGAAGGAAGCTTTCCGCAAAGGAGGCTCTCTATGATGGATGATTTCTGTGGAGGAGGTTGTCCGTGAAAGAGGATGTCTACAGATGAGATGGTCGTCCGCAAAGGGTGTCTCCAAAAGGGTTGGCACCCATCCTACTTCGCGCCCACAGAGGGGTTCTGACTCCATTTCACGAATGACACAGGTCCGCGAAAGGGGTGGACGCGGAGGGACTATTCGTGAAGGAAATGGCTGCTATGGGCTGGCCGCGAAGGATCTGGCCGCATGTGGTTCGCGGACAGGTTTCTCCACTCCGTGGAAGAGTCCATCTGCGGATGATATGTTGTCTGTGGAACACCGCTGGGATCGATTCCTCCAGAATCTCTCCACGGGTTTTCACCCGTCCTTTCTCTCTTTTTTTGGTGCCCCTCAGTGACTATTTATAGAGTCACGAGGGAGGATGTATCAATGGGCCAATGTCACTTTCTATGGAATTCCATGAATGAATCCCCACCCACGGAGGACTCGGTCAACTACGGATTTTTGGAACCGAGATCCACGGAGTTGCTCCGTGGTTGTGCACCTCTCCGCTTTTATCCCATAAAGGGCAAAAATTTGTGGAGGGGGTAGATCGCGGCGGTGGACTGTCCTGACATCCGACCTGCTTCGCGGCCGCGGAGGGGCATCCGACTCCATTTCGCGAATGATGGCGCGCGCGGCCTGGGACGATTGGCGCGCTTCCCGCCTGGGGTGGTTTGTAACGGTGGACCGGCCAATGCCTGTCATTCTTCACGCTAGTGGAGGGTCCCCACCTTTTCTTCTCGGATGATGCTAGTTTGAGGAATTGTGATTCGCCGAACCGGCCACGTACTATTGTTGGTAGCCAGTATGTGGACCGGTTCGGTCCTTTCCCACATCTTGGGGTAATTGAATTTCCTCCTTGTGGAATTTTCAGGACCCTACACCTACTTTTTTCTTTTATATGGTGTCTATACTTCCATTTCTATAAGATATATCATGAATTAATTTTACATAATGGTATTTAATATTTCATTTAATGATATTTATTTTATTACACATTTGATAAAAGAATTTACTAAATTAGAATGGGTTTATTTCATAATCTCATCATTATTCGGGATTTTCTCAGTTTAAGTCTCCCTTGGGGGATTTATTTGGTATTTATATCTTAAAATCAATATATTTTCTTCATATTTAGCTATTAATTATCTTTATAAATCAACATTATGATTTTTTATTTTCTTTGGATCTTAAAATGATTAATAAAATGTTTTTAATAAATTCCGACTTTATCTCTCTCTTCAGTCAAAAATCATTTTTCATCCAAAATATTGTTCTCTAAAGATGTATTCAAAAATGTTTTAAAACTCCAAAAATGATACATTACTTAAATGTTTTCACATTTTTGATTTTTTTACAAATCATTTTTAAATAAATCTACTTTCTATTTTCTAAATATGGTGTTTGTCTAACCATTCTGCAGTGAAAAATTAATGTTATTTTTAACCTATGCAACATGTATAGAATTACCCACTGTCATGAACATCATTTATTTTAAAATATATTTGAAATTTTACACATTTATTTTTAAAGATATTTTTTCAAAATATCTAATAAATTCATACTTTTTTAATTCAATTTTTGAAGAAAAATATTATGATGATATTGTATAATTTTTTTTGTTTTAAAACAAAAATCATTATTTTAGAAGATAGGTTATTTGCCTCAATAAATGTTTTCAGTGATCATTCAAACTAATTCTCCACCTAAGAAGAAATTATTTGATGTTACATATGATTTAATGGGGATATAATCAAATGATAATACCATAATCCTTTCTTTGTATGGTTTGTGATCTTCTTGGCCGGGGATATTCAATTTTATTACCATTCACCATTTTAATCTACATGGTTTATGATTTTGTTTATTGTTTGGGGTATGTATTAACATTTCATATGTTATGTTTTCAATATGAATTTATATGTTGATTATTTTTCACCCATTTAATATGAGGAATGCATTGGAATTAGTAAATGATGGGAGGGGCCTCTTATATACCCATGATGCATCGTTAGGTCTCATGAGACAAACTAGTTTGCGTTTTTTTCATGGCCCTTCCCATTTATAAATATTTATTTGAAAAGGGCCTCTAATGTATTATATTTCTTTACACAATTCCTCAAGGATATGTTTTATAAGTCACCCCATTCTTATGTTATGTTTTCCACAGGATACAATGAAGTGTTTTTTGATTCATATGTAGGGATACTCTTGGGGATCTAATAAAATTAATTCCCATATAATTAGTGGAATATACCTCAAAATAAGCTAATGTATAATGTACAATATTACAGATGAAGTAGAAATAATAATTTGATTGTTGTTAGATTCAATAATTATGTTATTAGATTATTTAAATCAATGATATTCCATTTTTAATAATTACAAAATTTTTACGTTTTTTGATAAAATAGTCTTAATTTAATGATTTTAAATCAGGTGATTAATGGAGCCAATAAAAGTGATTCAAGGGAATGATTAAATTCTCGTAAAACACATGGTTGATGGGGGATAATAGTTAATATGTTCCCGATGCTGATAATATAATGGTAAGTATATTTTTATGAATCTATTGGTAAACTTTATTTTTTAACCAATCTTTGATGTTTGGGAAATTATGGGCTATTATAATTTGGTAACATTATAGGTATTATATGAATATTTTTTAGAAAAATATAAACCTATATGATGGGTGACACCCATCACATCAAAAAACTCATGGGTCTTGAACCCACAACTGAAGGATAATAAGGGATTAATTCCTAACACTAATCTATGTGATGTCGCGGCCAACGTGTCATTGTTTTTAGTTAAATGATATTATTGATTAATATTAATGATTTACCTATACTGTTACTATTGAGTATTATGAAAAAATTCATCATACTTGATAACATGTGATAACCATATTTGTTTTGGAAAGTATTTATAAATAGAAGGAAAGACAGGTCACTCTTTTATAGATTTTATGATCCATTAAAAGTTAATTTTAATAATTTAAGCAAAAAAAGACATTGGATATTCATTTATCATAGAAAAAAATGACGTTTTAAATTATAGAATCATAACCATAATATGAATGTGTGCCTATGAAATAATGATATATTAATTAAATATATTTTAACATATTCTCATCCTAGATTGTAAATGAATTCCCCGAATCTAGGAAAAATGATATTTAAACAACATGTTATCTAAATACATTCATTAATATTGAACTCATGGACTTTTAAGTCATACAAAATTTATGGTTTTAATGTCCTTATCTATCCATTATTCATTCGCATTCATATGATCAATGATCAATATCATTCTCTATAATTATAAATGATTTTATTCCAATTCCATTGAACAATTTCCACAAATAATATCCTACCTATAAAAATATTAATATTTTATTCCATTTGGTTTTTTCACATCCCTTTCTATCATATTAATATGATGTATTATTAAGTCTTTTTATAATTGGGTTTTTCCAAAAATGGTATTTCTAACTGTTAGACCCTTGATTACAGATATCAAGATTAAATTACAAGGATGAAATTAATTTAATGTGGGTATAATGTAACACCCTAATATTTTAAAATAAGAACACTATTTTTTATAGTGCATGTGATATGCATAATCGAGCGTATGTAACCATTGAAATACATATCTTTAAATTTAGTCTCTTTGATATCTTGCAGTCTACGCCACCCCGAGTTGAAATAAACCATAATATAGTAATAAAATAACCATTAAATTGGAAGGTATAAATATTAATAAATAAATTATAAAAATTATAGTTATATATTTATTATGTATAAAATAAGAATTTTTCAAAATAAAATTAAATGTTTCTAAAAAAACTGTTTTTTTCTAAATGATGATCTAGTCATGTTAGGAAAACATAATTTAAAATTAATTTTTATCAATTTAATAAATTTAATTTTATAAAATAATATTCATTTTTTAAATTATAATATTAAAATTAATATAGGGTTTATTTTTTATATTTTTCTGAAATGATTAAATCTTTGATGAATAGTTAAAAATAATGAATTTAAAATGAAAATTGTCATTTCATTTAAAAAAATTAAAAACTAAAATTATATATTAAATTCGTTTTAAGGTAAAATTAGTTTCATTCTATATATATATATATATATATTAATATAATTTATTTCATTTAAATTGTTTTCATATTGAATTATGATATAATGCTTTTTTCATGTTTTGTCATGTCTTCAACATTTTTATCTTTGAAGACCTACATTTTCATCATGTCTCCAACATTAATTTTAATTTTTTTTATCTACCTTTATGACTAGAATTTGTAATAATGGATTAAATATTTGGAATAATAATAAATGATATTATATAATATGGGATTATTAAATTTTTTTGATAAGCAATATTAAAAATTCTGAAAATTATTTACTGGGGTAAAGATAAATCTGATTTACTATGGGATAACATAAAAAATAAAGGTTGTAATGACACTATTAATTATCTAAAATATATTTAATAGAAATATTTAGACTTTATTATGTATAATTAATAATAATAATTCATTTTGGACCCTTTTGGCATGTGAAAAACCTGGTTACACCTTTCGCATTCAAAAAATTACAAGTGCACCACTCACCTCTCTTATAAAAGAACACCCCTCTCCTCACTTCCTAACACCTTAAAAGATTTTTTGTTCTGAAAATTATTGTAAATGTTTTTTAAAAAATTCTATACAATCATATTAGAATCATTTTTTTGTTTAGAAACCCATTCTAGGAATACTTTAGGTACAATCCTAAAGAGGTGGTTAAAGAAGAGGTAAAATTCCTAACTATATGTTTTTGTTTTATTTTTTCTTAAGCCTCGATAAATTATTATTAAAATACGATGAGATAATAACATTATCATATTAAATATAATAAAGTGTAATTATTTTAGGGAAATTATCTAAATCCTTACCCACTCCCATCAATCGGGTTATAAAATCATCGTTCGTGTGTACGCCAGATTATCGCCTTATGAACTGATGTATTTTGTTTTTCCATTACCACCTCTCACAGTTGTGAATGATAGTTGTTTTAATATATATATATATATATATTATATTTATAACATAATTATAAATATATAGTAATTATATCATATATACATTTTTACATTCCATTATATAGGGGATATGAATATGTCTCCCTAGTGTACGGAGGACTACCGCCTCACAAAGCGATGTAATTAGTTTATTCACTAATGCTTTACATAGAAGGTAGTAAGGATAATCTAAAAGTTTATATGTGATGTAAATGAAATTATTATGAAATTAAGCATAGATATATCAATACTAAAAGATAATATATCATTTTTTTCTACCATTTTCACTCACTTGATGATGATAATATCATTCTTGTACGTGTGGACTACTGCCTTTACAAAGCGATGTGACTCACTTTTCATCACCACAACACATGGATAATTTATATAATTTAATGTAAATAAATAATATTTTATTTATGATATTATTATAATTTCGTAAAGATAAAATATTACATTACTCATTACCATAATGATTTTTGAAAAATGTTAACGTTGCCCATGAGTTTGTACGACCTACCGTCTCTATGATCCTATCGTACTTCATTTTTCAAAACAATATTTCAGGACTGTGTTTAAAAGTATCATTTATGTATAAATATAATAATTATAGAATTATTATTATTCTTTATAATTTTAAATTATGACCTCTACGACCATATTAAACCTTCCAAATTCATTTTTGACACATAAGAAAAATATCTTCGAAACATCTGATGTAATATTAATTTCTTAAATAATCCTATAAAACATTGTAATAACTGGAATAAAATAAATTTTAATATTGAAATTTTTTCATAATCAATTAAATAATTAACAAAAATTTATTATCAAGGATGATAAAAAAACCATGTGGTGATTCAAACTTAAGGTAAGGGTTTCTTGTCACACATTTAAATCTGTAAGACATAAGCCATATTCACCACATATTTCTTTTGTGTGGTGTATACACTACAGTTTTTTATGTTATATAATGAGTTTATTTATCTTAATGGTATTTAATTTTTCAATTAATGTTATTTATTTCATGATCTTATGATACAAAAGTTTCCATAGTGGTAAGAGTTTATTTCAAAATTTCATCATTATTCGAGATTGTTTTTTATGTCTCACATGGGGGAATTATTTGATATTTCATTTCTAAAACAAATAATTTTTTATCCTATGGGTTTTAATGATATATTAAAATTAATAGTAGAACTTTTTCTCCACTTTAGTATCTAAGATGATAAAGAATATTCTTTTTTTAATAAAATTTGTATATATTTCTCACTTTAGTCAAAATAATTCATCAAAAACTATGTTTTCTAAAAATATTTTCAATTTTTTTTTAAAATTATAAAAATTATTTAATAAATAATTTTTTACCGATGTGTTTTTTTAGAAAATTTGTTAAATGGAATATTGTTTTTCATTTTATGAATATGGAACATTCATAGAATTTACAATGAAAAATGAATTTTCTTTTTATCATATATGATAAGTACATAATTACCAGACATCATATCCATCATTTATTTCAAGATTATTTTGAATGTTAAAAGGTTATTTTTATATAACATTTTCCATAATATTCTTTAAATTCTTAGTTTTCAAATTAAATTTTCATATAAAAGGTTTGTGAAAATATTTTTTTAAATTTTTTAGTATTAAAATTGAAAAGTGTGATTTTCAATGAAAGGTTATTTTACTCAAGAAATGTTTCAATTGATATTTAAAAATCATTTTCCATTTAGTAATAAATTTATCGATGATACATATGATTTAATAGTGATATACTTCAATGATACCATACTTACTATTGGTCCGAATGGTTTAAGATTGGGTTGACAAGGGACGTACACATTTATCACCATTCACCTATTTACTCTAGATGGTTCATGATTATGTTTATTTATTGAGGTAAATATTAAAAAAATTATATTATCTTTTCAATATGAATGTTCATGTTGATTATATTTCACCCCTTTTATATAAGGAATTCATTGTATTTAGTAAGCGATTAGAGGGGCCTTTTATATCCCCTCGATGCATCAGTAGGTCTCAAGAGATAGAATAGATTGGTTTTTGGCCAAGGCCATAACCATTTATATATATTTCATAGAGTAAGTCCATGATGGTATTATGTGTCTTGGTACATGCCCTCTATGAAATGATTCATATGTCCATCATTATGCATTACATCATTATAAAACCATTTATTCATATAATATGTGATTATTCAATTAATTATAATATTCATTGGTAAGTTTAAATAACATGTGATTATTTGAATGGAGTTATTTTATCATAATTTATTCCTTTCTTGTTATTCTTATATTATTTTTTAAATGACATTTTTTAGTTATTTTCCATTATACATATATTATGCCTTATATATTCAGAACTTCTACTATATGCTTTCTCTTACTAAGTATATAAGCTTATCGATTTAATGTTTTTTGTTTTCACGGTGATACAGGGATGTGATTTTGGATTGATATGAAAGGATACCTAATGGACATTATTACATTCAAAAATAAAATTCTTTCTCTATTTTATGATTTATATTATAGTGTTAATTTCTAGTATGTATCATGTTTTCCAAGTATACTAAACTGTTTAGTCTTTTAGGATGTGATTCCTTATATCCTATTCCAATCTAAAAAAGTAGGAACTTGCTTTGGGATACTAGGTTTAGGGTGCTAAATTCAATAATATTTTAAGAATTTATGAAAATATATTAATGAAAAGTCTTTGTCAAGAACTATACATATTCCTTGGGAAACCTCATCAGGTTTACACTAAAACATTTCATAACATGTTATTATAATTAAACCAATGCCTGTAAGAGAAGTGTAGGGATGATAGAAGGGGATTTGGGTTGGTTATGTAGGAACCAAATTTTCCCAGAAGATTTAATAAAGGTCTATATAAGTTTACATTTTATAGGAGAGGGGAGGGACACTTTTGGAATTTCTTATTGTATTATCTTAATATAAATTACATTTACAATCCAAAATGTAACCAAACTAATTTTTTTTAAATATAGGATGATGATGGGATGAAATAATCTTAGATAATAAAATGTGGGAAAATTTAGGTGATTATTTCACCCTTATCTTTTTGTTTTAACCCTTTATTAACTCTTTTGATGATTATTGAGAAATAATGTATTTTTTACTCTTTATTAGTCTATATAATTACTATAAAAGGAAAAAACGGTCCATTAATGGGCTATAGATGACATAATCAACCATATACCATTAAATTGGATGAATATAAAAAATTCATGAATTTAAAATTATTAAATAAAATATTATATATTATAAAATATCTTCAATGTCATTTTAGGAACTATTCGTTTAATTTGTCTTTGATAATAACTTGATAATAATGAATTTCGATTATAATGTTTTTACAGAACCCAAATATTTAATAATTATCTGAAAAATTATTGGGACACTATTTCACATTTAATTGTGTTTTATTGTCACATATCAAATTTTTAATGGTCTGGTGCTATGAAAATGTGTATATCATCACTCAGGTCTAATCATATATGATGGTAATATTTTTTGGAGTCGATTGATTCTTTTTTTATTTTTAATGGGGTGTTCGTTTTCAGATATCAGATGAAATAATTGAATTAGGAATATTGTTTTGAAATTTTATTAATTATTTGGGTGAGTTAATCATTAGGTATTTAAGCTTTAGATATCATTATTCTTTTCAAATGATTTCATTAAATTAACGCCCACTTCAAAAGGGATTTTGATCGGAACTCTGAATTATTTTTGGCTTTTATCCCAGCCTAAACTTGTGTTCTCATCATTATCATATATCATTTATGGATGTTTAAATATTTCATGATCCCATTTTTTTCCTAATAATCCATTGAGGTGACATGTCAATCAAAAAATTTAATTTAACAATAACATATTTTGTTGGACCCACACAATATTAATTAAAATAATTTTAATGGAATGAAAGATAACAATCACTTATCATCCCTAAATTATTCATCACCCCAATGAGAATATAACTCAACCATTTGGTTTCATAATTATTGGGATAAATATTTTTATGGTGATGAGTAATTTGATGATGAAAATGAACAAAATAATAAAATATTGGGTCAAAAAACACTCACACAAAATGTGAAGTGAGTAAATACTGGCATTTGATTGAAAAATAAATCCAAAAATGAAAGCATTTTTAACTTACATTAAACTATTATAAGACCATTATTATTTCAGAATATAATTTGAATGATAATTAAATATTATGATTATGAAATGTGAATTATTGTTGAATAGAAAAGTAAGAAAAACTTACACAATTAAAAATAGAAAACAAGGTAAAACATGAATAAAAAAGAGGATGATATTTTTCTATTTTTAAAAAAATATTAATCAGATTCCTCCCATGAAATTTTAATGTCAATTTAAAATAGAAATATTTTCTTTATATTCTTAAAATTAATCCTTTTCCTTATTTATAATGAGTATCTATTTATAGATCATGGGAGGGTACTGTTTGCATTCCAAAACTATCTCTCATGTTGGACCACAAATTTGAAACTTTTGACATCATAATATGAAAAAATAGTATTATTATTATGTTTTAGATATTTATTTCTAAGATTCTATCTAAAAAAATTTCATCTATTGGACTTTTAATCCAAAGTTAAGGGTTTTTTCGAAAAAAATGTTCAGCAGTCCATTTTGTCCCGAATTTTTCAAGGGCTACATTATGAATGGGTTTCTAGACAATATGATACCCTCAAATATAAACCATTTATCCTAAAAATTGATAACAAAAATATTGAGTTTCTTATTAGAAAATTTAATCTCAATTGGTCAATTATATTTGGATGAATGTTGAGAATGATGGGTTGTTTTCGAATCCCATAATGAATTGTGGGCTAGAAATTAATGAATATATTTGGCCTCATTTTGGTTGATTTTGTCCTTAATAGTTTTATCAAATATGTGATATTATATCATAGAACATATTATGAAGTTTCAAAAAAATTTGGATTCTAGATTGAGCTTAAAAATTCAATCATCATAGTTGGTTCCGTTTTCGTCAAAGATTTTGTGGGACTTGTTATGTGGTCCATATTACCTTTCGAATGAAAGAATAATTCAATTATCTGGTCGAACAATTTGTTAGAATTTGAGTCAGTGCTAATAAAAATTAATATCCACATCATTTGGATCATTATATTTAAATATATGATAAAAATATTAAACTATATTGTAATAGAATAAATCATAACAATCACCGTCTTATTTGTTTATGACCAAAACATTAATGTTGAATATAAATTAATAATTTTGAGTCGAAAATTAGTGATTTTTGTAATATAAAATCCTTATTTAATATGTAATAGAAACCCCTCATCATATATTCTTATAAAATTCTCCATTTAAAACAAATATAAAAACATAATCAGCTTATTTTTAATCACTAAAAAATATGAAAATGATGAATATTGGATAATATGTCTCTAATAAAAAAATTATCATTATAGTTCTTTTTTCTCAATACCCTCCAAGTGGATATTATAGGGGATATGGGATTCTAAATAGTTTTTCTGGTCCTTTAGCTCGATGGAGTTTAAATGTGAATGGTCAACATAAAATTATCCTTTTATGATTTGGTTAATGAGGATGAAAAATTCATCAAAACCAATAACATTTGAATTAGAAGAATGTGATGGATGAGGTTTTCACTCACTCTAAGAGATAATTTTAGAAACATGGACATATAATACAGATTGATTCTCATATGGGTATCCCATGGATGGAAACATATTGAACATTAAGAGTCGGTCACCAAATTCCATTGATAAGTTTCTGGCATGGACTTCAATTTTTGTTCTAGGTGTCATAAGGAAAGGACATCCAAGAATCATAGGATATTAACAATAATATATCTCACCTTACTTATCAAGGACATAAAATCTTCTAGTAAGATAACATCAATGACCTGAACAAGGACATTCTCAGTTATTCCCTCGTGGTTGGAAGTTCTTTGATTGGATAACTAGATTTCAACGCTCTTTTGGTTTAAGGGAACTAGACCAAGGATTAATAAGATGGATATGTGCATATAATTTATCAAGGATCCAAGGTCTATAAGTAAATTATCAAATATCAAACACCCTATTTTTCATGGAATAGAAAATGTACCAGGATATTTTTAATTCATGTGAATGGACTGCTAGGTTGAAACATTTTTTTTATAAATGATTATCAAATAAAATTCCAATGAATGAATTAATTAATAGGTAAATTAAAAAATTCTGAAGAGTTTTATTTAATTAAAATATATTTCATAACGTGGTTCAAAATTAGTATGAAGAGTATCCAAAAAAAATAAGATCCATACCAACTGCTTCGTTATAATTCCAATCTACCACCAAGTTTTCCTCTCGAAAACAATGTGTGGCAATGAAATTATGCCTCAAAATACAATTCATGCATTCCCTTAAAAGTGTTTTGAGTCTCCCAAAATGGTCAAAAGTACCATTCCTACCAGCCTACACAATAGTAGAGGAATCACTTTCTACCATATGTTATTCCAATGATTTTTTTAAAATAAAATAGCATTAATGACTGCATTCATCTCCACTCCAAGTGTATAATCCACCCCACATAAGCTATAGAAGGATCTGGGAATTTTTTTATTGTGATCATATTAGACTACACCTCACCCTTAGGGCCAGAGATTCCCTTTCAATGATCCATTTAAATGAATTTTAATCCAATTAAGAAGAGTATGATTCAATAAACCTATAACATTCCTACTATCATCTTTTAATTCCTAGATAAACCTAATATTATCAACACTATAAAATCATGGAAAATATAATTACAAAAAATATTCTACACCACATTTATTTTCATGATTGAAACCAAAACCCTCGGTATCAACAATCAAGGACCAAAGTCTATGGATCCATGGATCATAGAATTAAGAATTAACCAAAGTGCATGCAGTAGTTTGACTACAGACAGCTAGAACAATATGGTCATCCGGGGAGAGAGAACAATGTGGTTGTAAGGATGAAAAAAATGAATTCTGATATTTCATTTTTAATCCCTGAATATGGAAGATGTCAAATATTTCTCTCTACATATCTAAGGAAGTGTCTTAGCTATGAATTAGATTCTTTGTATCTTCTCTTTTTTTGATTACAAAAATAACACCTAGAAAAAATAGAAATACCAAAATATTGTAAACAATTATTAGTCGGTAATCTATTATGTTCTATGCTCCATATGATAAGAAACTTAGAGCGGTTGATCTAGGCCTTGTTGAAAATTTTTATCTAATTAAATTCATCAATAAAGTCCCAGCAAACATGCTGAAAAAATAATTTACAACCCAAAATACCATTTCTAGTTGGTTCCCTTACCAAAATGTTAGGAAAAATGTTAAATGGTTATTCATTTATAATGATTGTATCTTCTTCCTGATATGGGGCTCATAAATTGCAAACTAAATCATTAATGGAGATTTGAGTGTCAATAGAAGAGTATAAAGGCTGAAATTTTTCAATAAGAGAGGATCCATACCACTTATAAAACTAAAATCTTAGAGATTATAACTTTTTAAAAATCCATCTAGAACAATACAAGATACTATAATAAGATACCTCAATATGTGGAGGAAAAGATTATTCCAATTAAGAAACAATCCCCTACATTAACATTTTAAAAAACATGGCTTTGAGAAATTCAAGAACAGCTGAATTATTATTAATGTGATTTTAGGTGAACCGAGCTTGAATGGATTCATTGAAATTACGTATGTTCTTGATTATCATACCTCAATTTGATATGGATTTTAAACAATTTCTCAAATGAATAGTGTAAATATTCCCTTCCTGAACACATCCACTACAAAATAAATTTTTATTACTAAAATTAAAGAGTATAATCAACCCTCTAGAACAATTATAAATTATGAATAAATAAAATTTCTTGGAGATAACCATGAATTTCCTAAGGGTTTTTCTTCTAACCATATAAATACTCATCCCCTTCTAAGTTGAAATTTGACCTATTATTTGAACAATAATTAATTAAATTTAATAAAACTTTGGCCTCCCTCTCAATAAAAGAACTCTATTATAATAGAAGGGCCGAACCCCCTCTCTGATTCCCATCACTGAATAGATGCAATCATTCCTCATGAGAGAGAACATCTTCCCAAAAAAATATATTATATTTATACTCATTGATAATTTTCCCTAATGAAATCCCATAAGGATGAAAATTCTTCTTGAGTGACCAAATATTCAACTTATAACCCCACACAAATATTACTAAATCATTATTATTAAAATATTGTTTATGATATGTAAAGGGGCTGGAGGGTTGAATTGGATGGATATTTCCATGTGTCACCAAGGATGAGAGATGCCTGTTAAGATAATCCAAAAAATAGACAATAGGATTATTGAGAGAGGTTCACCTTTTCTAAACCCTCTATAACACTTAATGTATCCCTTGGGATAACCATTGACGAGTACCTAAATGTGAGTAGAACCAAAGAGGCATGAAACCCAATTTACCAAAATTTTATTGAACCAAAATGTTCCAAGAACCGTATATATTAAATTCAAGTCCATTTTTTCAAAGGATCACTTATTAAAAATCATTATAGAAATTCTACTCCTTCGCTTTATGAAAAAAGTTATTCACTTTGAATAAGTGCTAATTCCATCTTCATTTGATAGACCACTAATGTAGCGAAGATTATTCCCTAAGATTACACTGTATTCAATTCCATAAATCATATTATGAAAATTTTTACTAATCACTGTATAGATAGTGTTAAAAGAGGAAATGGTCCTAAAAATAAGAAGTTCACAATAATTTTAGATTTTAAGAAACAATGTGATGGATTGAGCACTGAGACTTTGAGGGAGAGTTTTTTTAATAAAGAGGGAAGAAACTATCTTGGAGGCATCTACTTGAATCATATCCGGATATTTTTGAAGTAATGAATTGTTAAAACCATCAAGTATAGGAACAGTATTTTAATTGAGTCTAAAACATATTTCATTGTCTAAAATTGTATGGGGAAACTTGTGAAGAAAATACTAAACTAAGGGGTATCAGGGATATGAATGATTCCTTAAACCAAATCCACCTCCAATTTAATGGAATTATAAATACTACAATAATATGAAACAATGTGATAAAAAATAATATTTCATTTGTTAATGACTTCATATCCAATTATTAGTAAGTATATTGGCTTAATATCCATCCTAACTCTTTGAATATAGTTAAAACAATTAGTGTTCGTATCACAATCCTCAGTCCATTTAATTATCAATGTTTCATTAAGAACTTTTTCCTTCAACGAAAGAATAGAATTAAACTTGATATATATTCTAACCTTCTTAGAGAGATCCTTAATGATGTCAATTTTGTAGGATTCATCCTAAATTTACAGTGGATGCTAGGTTGAATCTTTTTCAAAGGTCCTATGTTTTCTGTTATGGGTGCACAATTCCTTAATAAAATTTTCATAAATTGATATTTGTTTGATGGAATCTAAGATGGTAATGTTTATGTCCACATGTCTAAACATTTGAAGCATTTATAATCTTGTTTAATGGAATTTTTTGGCTTAGATATGTCTCGGGAAAAGGAATTGGTTTACTTATAGGAATGAAATGAAGTGATATTGTGACACCAAGTTCTTTTTCATGCCTGTCAATTTTTTTATTTTTTTACCAAATAATTAAAAGGATATCTTGCGGATTCATCAATATTCATATTAAAATTATTTCTCAATATATTTTAAATTACACTTACATTTACTTTGGGGTTGGGGAATTTTTGTGCTGGGAGTTGAGAATATTTGGATTGTTATAGCTGGATGGGGTGGGATGTAATTTGACAAATTTGGTTTATAATGATTTTGTGGCTAGAATTGGTTAAGAACGAAAGATCATCCACAACACATTCCCATGGATGCTAAAAGAAGTGGTATTCCCTGCATTGGGATTGGATTTATTTGGGTTCTTGGTAATGTGATTATATTTTGTTGGGAATTGAGAATTAACTCTAGGATAGTGGAAAATATGAGGAGTATAAATATTATTTCTCCTTTTATGTTGAGGAACAAAATAATATTGTTTATGAAACTTACCACATCCTTGAAAATGTTTGTAATTGGTTTGGATTTGGAGGTCAAAACTAAGAGGTATGATATACAGTATTTCTATACCTCAAAAATGTTTTAAAGGTAGAAGAGAAAGGATCTAACTGTGCTTTGTAGTGATTCTAAGGAACTGACCTGATTATTGAGGGATGTTTTTCCACTAAGAATATATGGCATTAAGCTCTATGGTACTAGATTAAAAAAAGGGATCATTCTAATGTTTTCGAGATGTATCATTTAGATTATATGGTGAGATGTAGATTACAAAAAATTTGATAGGTCTAGGGAGAAAATATTGTGGAGAAGATGAGGTTTGGTCTATATCATCCAAAACTAGTTTCTGTATAAGAATTGTATGTTCACTCATCATATTATTAATCCTATTAGGATCACTGGATTGATTCTATTGGACTTTTTCAACATGATCATGTGCATGATATTGGAATTGATGTGTGTATTCAGACATCATTCTTATGAGATATCATCTAGTGGTAGGAGTTTTTTCAACAAGATCACCACCACTTGAGACATCAATTAGATTTCACACCATATCCAATAACCCCTCATAGAGGAATTGGATTAAGAGTTAGTTAGGTATTTGGTGGTGTGGGTATGTTTCTAAAATATTTTTGAACCACTCCCAGTATTCAGGGAGTGTTTCATTGGGGAATAGATGGATACCACTTATTGCATTTTGAATAGATTTTTTTGAGAAGTTAGAAACAATTTATCTAAAATAGTCACTTCAGGTCATTCCATGTGTTTAAGAAACTAGGAGGGTGGTAATTATTACATGACTTGGTAAAATCATATAGGGATAAAGATAATTCTTAGCATTTGATTTTTTTTCCATCAGAAACTCCTTGTGGATTCATGTTAGAGCACTCCACTTAGAACTCTTTGAGGTTAAGAAGTGTAATCTCACCAGCTAGCCCTAGAAATGAGGTAGAAGATTAATCAAACCTGATTTGTGCTCAAAATATTCCTAAATATTTTTATATTGAATAGTATGGGGCTGGTATTTCAAATCATGGTATGTGAGTTATTTTATTGATTTTTCCACAGGATCGGCCATATCTAGAATAATTGGATCTAAAATGAATGAGACTTTATTGATTTTACTATTTCTAATGTTCCTCCAATGTTGGTGAAGAGTTCACTCTATTTCCAGGTAAAACTAATTCAATGGATTTTCTAGTAGGTTGTGGGATATTCAATGTTATTTTGAAGTTATGATGAAGCTAGGTATTTATTTGTGTTTTTTTCTATTTAGGATTTTTATGGGAAATCATATTGTTCTGCATGTTGTTTTCATATTTTTTTGGTTTTATTTGAATTTTTTTCTTTAGGTTTTTCCCAAAAACAATTAACTAAAAACTAATAGTTTACCATCCTAAAAAACATCACCATTCATAGTGATAATGATTTTCACCATTTGACTATTCAATGATCTGGTTCCCAACTAATATTTATAGCATTACTCGAGTCGAATCCTCATCGATGTTACTATTTTTTTTGTTGTTGATTGTTTCTTATTTGTCATTTTAATAGGGTTTTCTTTCATAGATTAGATTAAATGATTTATTAATGAAGATTTATTTAAAAATTTAATATTGATTGGGGTGAGTTCATCATTATGGGTTAATCTTATGATATCCTTGGTCATTGAAAACAATTCATTAAATTAAGATCTACTTCCTAAGGTGACTTCGATCAGAACTCCCAATTATTTTTTCTTTAATCCAAGCCTTAACTAGGGTCCTAATCATTATAAAATCCTATTGAGGAATGGTTAAATATTTGATAAACCCATCAATATTTTTGGTTCCAATAATCCATGGAATCCACTTGTCATTAATCCTTAACATATTTTGTTTTACATGCACAGTATTGATTCACATAATGTAAAATGAGAGAAAGCTATCAATCACTTATTACCCAAGAATTATGACACAGTGCAATGAGATATTTACACATCCATTTTGGTAGTTTTTAATCTTGTTAAATATGTTTATAGGGATGAGTTAAACGAATAAATAAATGAACAAGACACAAAAGGAGTTGTCTGTCGATCACCAACATGAACGGTGGGGGGAGTAAACACAGACTATTGATTAAATAAGATTAATAAAGTTGAATAGGTTTTAAACATTATTTAAAATATGTTAAGATCATTAATATTTAAAAACACAATTTGGATGATAATTATATATTATGATGAAGAAATATGCATTAATATTCTATTGAAAGGAAAATAGACTTACATGATTACAAATGAATATAAGGGGAAACAAACATGAAAGGAAAAGCAGTGAAGAGGTATTAAATTTGAAATGAAATTTATTAAACTCATCCTAGAACCCATTAGAGGCTATGTTCATAGCATATATCCTCCTTAATTACTAAATTGAAAACCTATTTCAAGGTGACAATGTGTATTGATTATATCTAAATGAAGAGGACTGTTTTCATTCCAAAATTTTCCATCATGTTGGATTACCAATTTTAAAATATAGAAATTTGAATATAGAGAAATAATCTTCTTTAATGTTTTATATATGTTTTTTTAATCTTCAACCACCAATTATTGAGTTAATTGGAATTTTTATCCAACTTTATGTCTATTTTCTTGAAAAATTTTCTTATATTAATTTTTATCTATACTTTTTCAAAGGCCACAATGTTAATGGGTTTTGGACAGGAATATCCCCAAAAATCTGAACCATTTCTCCTACAGAGTTGGGATATTAAATATTTTATTTATCCGAAGAAATATTCAGCTCAATTTTTCAATTTTATTGCTAGTGAAGTCAATAATGGTGGGATATTTTAATATCCCATACAGAATTATAGGTTGTACTTTGATGAATCAATTGGGGCCATTATTTGTTGATTTGGGATTCAAAAAAGTTATTCAATATTTGATATGATATACTTGAACATATTATTGATTCTCATTAAAAATTTTCTTATATATTTATCCTATTAATTCAATCGTCATGGATGGTCCATTTTTCATCACAGATTTGGAGGGCCTTATTGCATCGTCTATATAAACCTTTAAATTAATGAATTAGCCAATTATCAAGTTTAATGATTTGTTTGTATTTGAATCATGAGAACCATAAAGTATTAATCACATTATTTAGATCATAAAATTAAAATATATCATAAAAATATTAAACTATTGTATAATTGATTGAATTCAAACAATACCCTTCTAATGTGTTTATGATCAAAAAAAGAACATTGATTGGAAATTATTAATTTTTCATCAAACAATTAGATATGGGAGTAATGAATAATTATTATGTAATATATAATAGCAGACACACAAATTATATTATATTTAGGGTTTTCAAAATCATTTTATTGATTTATTTTCTACTTACACAAACACTGTTTTAATGTTTCATAAGCATTTAAGGTAATATTTTCATTACTAAAACATATAAATAAATTACCATGATGGAAAAATTTATCTTTAAAATTTACATGTATAACCAAAAATAATTTATTTTTATCCATATGAAAAAATTAAATATAATAAAGGAAAGAGAATGGCATTTTTACTTTTCATTGTATAAAAATATATAATGGTTAAATCATGTCCCAATGGAAACCAAAGGCTACATATTATAGTTTTGTATTATTTTGGATAATATGAAATTATATAATAAAATTATGGAAAGTGTGAGGGTTAATTTTTTGTCATTTCCATATAATTTATAACCTCAATTACCCAATTAACCCTTTACCATGGTAATAAAAATAATTAAGGTTGTTGTTCTTATTAACGAAAAAAAGAGAACTATATTATAAATTTAGACATATTAAATTTCCTTATATTAAATAAAATTTTGATGATTAAAAACATATATGTAGCATAATATAATTTAAAATTAAACCGGTAAATAGTGCTGAAACCATATTTTTTTAAAGAAAATAATTGTAAAAATGATCTGATAAAAAATTAAATAACAAAATTAAATTAAAAGACTATAATTTGATTATTCTGAATGAAAATAAACTAATTAAAATTTAAATATAATCCAAAATATAATTTAAATTATTAAATTATTTAAAATAATATAAAGTTTTCAACACAAATCAGTTTTGTTAACTATTCATTGAAAATCATTCTTCTTAGAAAAAAATATAAAAATTTCAACTAATGATAATTTTCATAAAATGATTTCAAAATTAAATTTCATTTTATAAAATAAATTCTATTTATGTTCAATAAATTAATTGTAATATTTTCTCAAAAAAATAAATAAATAACAATTTTGAAGGAAATTTTTTTGAAGCAAAAAATGATTTTAATAAAACATAAGTTATTATTTATTAAGTATTAATCAATAAATTTATATATATTATGTCCATTATATATATATTTTTAAAAAATATTCTTATTTATAACTACAAAATAAAAAGTTTGGTTTTAATAGACATATTTAAATAATGATATTTTGTAGTTTGTTTAAGCATAGTGTTGCGTATCTTGTACACTATCAGATATCATATTTTTTTTAAATATCATAACAATAAATTCTCCCCCATTTGAAATTTTTTCCCCATAATTTGATCTTTTTTCAGTAATGAAGACTGTTATGTTTGAAAATTATTTTGTGGAAGACCAAATCATACAACTGGTTCATAAAAATTCTTTTAAAACGAAAGAAATATAAATACAAATGTAATCTAAAAAACCATTAATTAGGTTTACAACTTATATAACATTATTGTAAATTGAAAATATATACATCGAAGAGGAAACTATAACCCATGGAATGATTGGTAGTGATAGAGAACATGGATAAGAGAAAGTTATTGACCACAATATTTTAAATCTCAGATCGGTGATGAGACCATGAAGTCGTCAAAAATTATGGTCATATGATAATTTTTTTTAAGAACCTTCTCAAAAAATTTGAGGAATTAAAATACCGTATAGACTAAAAGAATAAAAATATACGCTTACTCTCTAAGTATAATTACATATTTTAATCAATTTCCACCACAATCTTATATTTTTCTCAAAATAATTAGTATTCCAGGTGAAATTCTCATTCCTAAATCAGTAGAATCAATTTCTAATTGATTACATAGTCTATAAAAGGATAAAAATTTATACCTGTTATCCTTAGTAATTTTGGAATCCAAAAATGGTTGGAATATGATAAGATAATTCCCAAAATTAATAAAACATCATATGAAGATATACAATATTATTCATTAAATCCTAATAATAACACCTACATATCAACATTGATCATTAAATTAAAAAAACCCTAAAATAATTCCAAATATTCAAGAACAATATTTAAAACCAATAATAAAAAATTATTATATAACGTATTTTTTAATATAATTTATTATTTTCCTCCAAATGACCGCAGTCAATATTAATCCCTCACAATAAAATTAATATCCTCTAATCACTTAAACTCCATGTTATGTTAATTATTTTCATAAATAAATATCACAATACCCCAAATAACATTAATAAACTCAACATTAATTAATTATTTAACCTCAATGGTCATCTTACACATTTCATATTACATCCTAAAATGTGTAAAGGCGTTTTTCTGAAACAATAATTCATATTAAACCTTAGGGTTTCATATAACCCATCCTAATAAAACATCTCCCATAATATCATTACTCACTATAAAATTCCATCAAATAAAACTTATAAGGGGTTTTTTATGACGTTGGAATTATTGTGAACCTATAATATATAAACCGAAAATCGCATCCATAACACTAATTATATCCTCAAATTAAATCATACTAATATAAAATGATATTAAATCCCTACTCTAATACCAACTGTAAGATTCCCAAACATGAACATCTAGTTCTAATGCAGAATAAATTAGACATTACATTTTTTTGATTGATAAACATAATTTTCACATAATCATTTCCATCGAAAACTTACAACATCAAAAGGATAAATTAGATCACTTATATAACCAATGACTATTTAGATATAGAGTTTAAGATAAATAGGATAAAATATTAAAAACATGGATTAAAGAAATTGTTCATAAATATTTACGTCATCTTCCATGAAATTATAGACACATGAAACAATTATAGACACAAATCGTTTATCATCATTCTTCATAAACTAGATAAAAGGAAATAGAAGAGGGGTGAGTTAAAATAATCAACGATGGTAAACATAATATTTTAAAATTGAATGTTTTAAGTGAGAATAATATGAGAATATGGATATGATAGCATATTAAATGTTCATGAACATAAAATAATAGAATTCATACTCATCATTTCTAGAGCCGACCAACTAGGGTCTAACCCCTGGCTACCACAAGACCGTCTCCAATAGCCCAGGGGTTGGAAAACATCTTCAAGTAGGAATATCCCATTAATGGAAGGAATTAGAATAAAGAAAATTTTCACACAAACATATATCTATGAACACACAATATTGAAATGTATATAAGTACTTGAAACCAATGAATGCATAAATCTATGATAACAAAACAGATTATGACAATAAAGTACAACAAACAATAAAATGGTTCAAATACAAGACCAACAAATAATTTTATAAGTTAAACCTCCTCCAAGGGAGAGGAATAAAGTCAAATGAAAGCTCCTCATATACCCCTCAGTCATTCAAGCTCCATATATTCTCCACCAACTCTCTATCCTTTTAGAACACTGTCAAATCGTCCATCATCAGTATAAGACATAATATGTTCAGGAAAAGACCATACAATAGTGGGTATCACAATACCATGTAAGACACTCCGAAAACACTAAAAATGAATAATCAAGTATATTCAGCGAAATAAAATGTATAAAAATAATTTTATAATAGCAACAACGAGATATACTTAGAAAAGACACCATGAAACCAAGCTGTCATAATCAACTGTTACCCACAGGACTTTTCTTGGATTAACTCTCATACGAGGAGAATCAACCCTATGAGACATGATATTACTAGAGACACTCAATGAAGAGCTATTGATCATTGGGCCCTGCCTAATAAATCTCACCGGTCTCATAATACCTTGATTCATAGATAAGAGTTCATTCCCATAATCACTTGAGGACACCACGAACCCAATATTGATCAACATGCTACATATAGGATCATATTCTAAAGATACCGCAAAACCTACCGATATGTCCTTATTGATGGAGGATCAACATTGTAATCAGGGAGGTCACTATGAATACACTAACCCCGCCTAGGGAAGAAATATGATAGATGATCACACTCTATTCTCAAATTGGGACACTATAACTCTATCTGAGACTCAGCCTCTAGTGGGGATCAAAATGATGTGATGTTGATTTAATTTAACACTATACCATTGATGAAATGGATCAAGGGAATAAAATCAACCAAAATTATTACAAAATAAATAAATGAAGAGTTAAAACACTCTTCAATGGGGTACATGATGTGTCCTAGGGTTACACGACATGTCCAGCTATCCATAAGTCTGCATGTGTGGTAAATCCACACATGGAAAGTAATTCTCAAAATACAAAGAATGTAGAATAACTAAACATTGTGTATAGACACATGACACCTTTTCCCTGCCTCATGGATATTTTTGTGTACTATAATACATGTTCACAAGTGTCTATGTCGATGTATTAGTACATGACATTCCACTGGTTGTGTACTCTTACCTATTTCTGTGTTCCCTTTGAGGTACACAACGAACCATCATGGAAGGGTCACATGGAATGTGACCATGTCACATGGCATGTGATATATTTCTCACTACAGAACCCCATCACCACATTGTGGTGTCCAACATTATGTGCCTAACTAGGTTACATGCCGTGTTACCAGGAATTTTACATATCTATAGGGATCTCTTCTACATCATCACATGTGACACCGGAGAAACTACCCTCTCCGGAACATGTAGATCCATGGTTGATCAATCCTTAACCACATCTACATTATAAATAAAGGATTTAAATCTACTTAATAAAACATCCATTCAAGCCATCTATCACTATTCTTCATGATTACGAAAAATAGAAATCACAAACCTATTCTAATTATCCTTTGATTGTCCTCCTCCATCATCAATTCTCGAACCACAACTACTATCTCATGCCGCAGTTGTGGTCTCAATCTATTGTGCCAAAGAACCTCCATATAATGATTATAAAGTGGGTATTGGTCAAACCATTGGTCAAGGAAAATACCAATAATGACCGAATGATGAAATTGGGGATAAATCCATAATCCATAAAAACTGAGTAACGGACTTCAGCCATTGTTTGTTTGGGATTGATTCATTGTTGTGGAAGAATAAAATTGAATATGTATAAATCAAAATCAAAAATATATAATTCCTTCGATTTAATTATACATATGATGAGTGTATCAATTCTATTTTTGGAAATGATTCCATTTCATCAATGATTAAGAGAAAGGATAAAAAACATAATAAAACATCCTACCAAGTGTTAAGAATGATCATTGTTGTAGACCAATTCTATATTGTCATCATTGATGTGATCCATGAACCTCGCTGGCATAATGATCTAGGATCTGATATTAGTCTGTCATCATTCTATAGAAACTATCTCCTCTGGTGGTCTCTAGGTATCCATGGTTTAGCATCCAACCCTATTCAAAAACCTATAAATGTGTAATTATTGGATAAATTAGTCACTACATCAAAAAAACATTTAATTTTTTTTATTTATTTACCCCATGATTACATTTTTATAAATGGCCAGCACCAAAAAATATTATGTCGTGCCAAGGGAATAATTTGTGTGCTAAACTCAAAGGTGCTTTCATATTTCTAATTTGGACCGCCATGAATTTGGGATTTATTTTTCTTTTTCTTGGAAAATTTGTGCATGTTATATTTTATATATATAAAATGTTTTAAATAATTATTATAGAAAAATTTATCCTAGGAAACACATGTCATCTCAGTTCCTAGTCTCAAAAATAATCTATATAATATCCCAAAATATTACACAAAAAATATGAGTCATTACATTATCCCCACCTTGGAGAGTTTCCTCGTGATAAGAGAAAAACCTACACAAGAAGAGAAGGGTTATAAGATCCCATCTTGGTCTCCCACTCCCAAGTGTTCTCCTGAATATTCCCTTACTACCACCAAACTTGGACTAGGGGAATCATTCACCCACTCATGATCCTCTTATACCGATCATTTAACTTCATTGGGTATTTTACAAATGTATCTCCATTCTGTATTTCCATCTCTTCCCAGTAAATAATGTGTGATTGGTCATGTAAATACATCCTTGGATGCGACACATGAAAGATGTCGTGTACCTGATCCAACTGTGATAGTAGATCCAAGAAATATTCCGCCTCTCTATCTCTATGTTTTATCAATATGGGACCAATTTATCTAAGAGAAAACTTGACATCATGTCCAAATATCTTCCATAAATATTGTCATGAGACTCTCAAGAACACACGGTATCCCTCATTTAATAACATTGGTCCCCATAGTCGGTACACATAATCCTTTTTATGGCTCTGTGTAGTAATAATTTTCTCCAAGATGATTAGAATATTATCTATATTATCTCTCACCAACATTGGGCCCTTGAGTGCTGAATCACCTAGATCAGTCCAATAAATGGGTGACCTATAAGTTCTCCCATATAAATCCTTGAAGTTTTCCATGATAATTGTATGATAGTAGATGTTGTTATACACAAAATCCACCAAGGGTAGGTGATCTTCCCAACTATGGCCAAAGTCCAACCTGTAAGCCTAAATATTTTCCAATAAATCCCGAATGGTCCACTATCTCTGGATATTAGTTTGGGGTTGACATGTTGTTCTCACACATAATTGAGTCCCAAAATACTCCTACAACCCTCTCTACAACTAAGATGTAAAACAAGAACCATGGTCTGAGACGATTGTAAAGGGAAATCTATGGATCTAGACTATCTCTTACAAGTAGAGGTCTCCCAAGATCTCTACTCAAATATTCTCTCAAATTTACAGAATTTTGACTAACTTGGTGAGTTGGTCAATGATCACTCATATGGTATCATTTCCCCTAGAAATACATAGTAATCCCATCATAAATTCCAAAGATATCCTATCCCAATTACACTCTGGAACCTCAAGTGGTTGTGTTAACCCCAATGGAATATGCGGATCAGCCTTCACCTTTTTAAAAGTGAGGCATTGCGTGAAAAGCTCAACAACTCAATTCTTTATATCTGACCACATATACTGACAACCTTGTTACTGAAAGAACTTCTCCAAACATGTATTTTCCATCTAAGGGTATTTGTGTAAATCCCAAATCACTTAATCCCACAATGAAAAAGGTACCATTGTCCATCCCATGAAAAGGATATTTTACTCCATGCCTTTAAAATATCATTCCGAAGTACGTACTATGGATATTTGAGTATGTAAGGTATCACATTTGGTATCTCTATAATGAGAATCCCGGAAACATAGAAATTTTTTTGTAGTAACAACCATTGATTGAAGATATGAGTCACCAAACGTTTTCACTATGGAAAAATACAATGATGCAAGATAACCTAATGCCTTATCCGACAACTAAGATCACGATCTCATATTGAGAGCATATACCAACACATTTTCCTTCCCAAGAGTATAGAAAATATTGAATTCATTGTCATGAAGGAAATCTATCAATAGTCTCTATATCAAGTTAAGATCCTTGTCTGAGAATATATAATTGAGACTCTTGTTGGTAGTGTAAACGATAAATCAGTCACCTATTTTGTAGTGTCACCACATCTTTAGTGCTAAAACTACTGTTTCTAACATGAGATCATGGGTCACATAGTTATGGTTATATGCTGTCAACTAACATGAACCATAGGGAATAACATCATGTCTCTATATCAAAATACAACAAAGTCCACTCCCTGATGCATCACAAAACACTATGTACTTGACACCCTCCTCTGGAAAAATCAAGATGGGATCACTCTTCAACCTATGATGTACCACTAGAAATAACTCCTAGAACCTTTTTGTCCACATGAAAGTCTACACCTTCAAGTTCAAAGATTTTAAGGGTACTACTACTCTAGAGAAATCAGGTACAAAGCATCGATAGTACCCTTCTGACACATGGAAACTCTACACCTCAATAATAGTCTTGGGTGGCTCCAAAGAAAGTACTACCTTAGCCTTCACTAGGTCCACTACTACTACAACCTCTAAGATGATGTTTCTTATTAAGTGGACATTTTGAATGAAAAATTGACACTTAGTAAGAATATTGTAAATAAGGTGTTCTTGGAGTGTTTCTTGGACCATCCTCAACTAGCTAGAACTCTCTTATTCAAATACTGAATACACTAGGATTTCATCATTTAATACCCCCACTAATTAGTCTGAGAAGTCTATAAAGATCAAGTTCTTGAGTCATATGAAAACTAGTGAGTCTTTCATCTGGACTAATGACATCACCAAGTACTCATAGTGACTATAGTGACATTTTAATTTCCCTTCAGTATATCCTTGTTCTGTACTCATTGATGTTGATTTCCAAATCTGTGCAAAATCATTGAGAACCATCATGCCCCTATCAACTGATCAAAGTGTTAATCAATACTTTGTATTGGATACTTATTTTTCATCTTAAACTTATTCAGGAATAGATAATCTACACATAACCTCAAGTTCCCTTATTTCCTCCTATCTCACAACACTAGTGCTACCCGAGAAGGAAATTATGGATGTCACAAATCCCTTCTCCTACAAGTAATCCAACTACATCATCATCTCTCGATGATTTATGGGACCCATATGATATGTGGGTGAACATATTTGCACCATCCTAGGATGTAATTAAATTCATAATTATATCTCTTTATGGGGAGGTAAACCTGGTACGTCCTCATAATTCACCACCACCAAAGGAAACTAATAGCTGAAAGAATAAACTACTCAAGGAGTCATGTTATTCAACTGGTGAGTAATCATCTTCACCTACCAATGCTAGATCTCATCCTTCATCACCAAGTTTTACTTATCACCCACAAAAATAAACCTCATTCTGTCACTAGAGACACACTGTATCCTATGCATAAAACTATAAATCTAAAAATGAACTATGTATACATAGTCTATACCTAAGATTATTTCATAAGGCCAAATGGTTTCTATACAATGATCATAAACAAAACTCTCACCTCTATGTCTCAGATCACATTGTCAACATAGTTTCATAATCACTAATGCATCACATGTTAGAGTCTCCAACAATAAGGTTCGATCTAATTACAAAACCAGAATCTCCATGTCTTGAACTAGAGTAGTGAATTAAATGGAATGACTTGAACCTGTGTCAATCAATACTATAGCTAATGTATAAAATACAAAAAAAATGTCCCTCGCATCATCCTCAAAGCCTCGTGGTCATATGCCTTTATAGCTTATAGTAGGTATTGTATCTATCCACCATCTCCATGTGCATAGTGGGTACCACCTTAGGGTGGGGGTGGTAATATATCATGTTTTTTCCAAACCTGACTGACCACTAATATGGTAGCTGAATAGGTGGGGCACATGGCCTCAAACACACCACCCCATATTCCCAGGGCTATTGACTAGCAGTGAGGGTGTAAAGAGGTGATAGTGAGGAGACTATACCCTCACGATAAGAGTAGAAAAGTGGTATATCAGATAATAAATAATAGAAAATAGTGGAAGTACTAAAAAATAAAAGATTAAGTATCAGAATGGTAGTATAAACTGAATACAAAAGATGTCCAATTCCAATATACAACAAATTAATGCATGTCTAGATAATAATATGAAAATAAAAATAGGCATAAATTAGGCATTATAAGTCAGGGTAGTGCATGAATAATGAAAGGAATAAAATCCCAGATGGTGAGATACATGATCATCCTAAGACCCATCTTGGTTCTATGCTCTTGACTACAAGGAATAAGCATACACTAACAAGCAAAAGTACATGGTCCTGCAAAAATAATGTCTACTCTTGTACCCAGATTCAATTGTAGCCAGTGTAGGGTCTGAAATATAAATCCCTGTAGGTTACCACCCATTCTCTATATGATTGTTTCCAATTCTTGTATAATAGTAACCATTGTTTAGGTAATATGAATAAATAAACAGTTCTAAATAAATAAATAATCATTTGTCAGCTTAGATTCTAATTGGACACCGAACTGAGTCTAATTGCTCTGGATCAAGGCCATAATGAGTCTCTGATCAATTGAAATACATATATATTAATAAAATAAATTTATATAATATAGTTATATATCACAACCACCTATATGAACCAAGTAAATGAGAATTTAAGTGGCTATATTCCTAGAATACTATGTGTTGGATAGACTGGGTGTAACTCGGTCATACATAACTAGTCTAATTGAGCATATAATCTCAAGCAATAGGGTACATGAAATACATCATAATAGAGTGTTAGTAATCATGAAAGACACTCAGGATATTGAGTGAGACATCATGTCATCACTCTAAATAGGGAGTGTAGAACCTCATCCCAACATCATGCATAGTTAGAATGGTGGGAGACACCATGACTCAACACTCAATTTAAAAGAATTTAATTTTCAACCATTCTCAAAAGATCCCATACTATCATTCAATATCACATTTAATGAATAATCACATAAAAATAATAATAATTGTATCAATGAGGCATTACCTCTCATGCTTTTCATTTATTAAGCCATTACATCAAGTCACAACATCTCAATTATAGCATGTACTAACCATTCATTGAATGGTGTAGACATTCCACGCTTCACAATTCATTTCATTATAAACATTCTATTTATACATGGAAGGAAGCAATCATTAACATTCTATTTCATTTAATACAAATCACATTAGTCATGTTTATCTAATTATAACAAGAGGCGTGGTCTTACCTCCCAATTCAAATCCATTTCATTTAACCCTTAAATAAATTCAAGGTAATCAGTCTATCATGAACAAGATATCTTAACTAAAACATGCCATTATGTCTATCAAAACATGTAAATTCTTTTTAAAAGTCTCAAGATGTTCTTAGAAGGTACCATGGTTTATTATTCAACTACCTACATGGGTAATCCAAATTATTAGACAAGCTAATCCCTTAGAAATATATTGGTTCATTATTTATTAATATAGGATCGGTCAAGCCAGGAACATAATGAAAATTTTTATATGAGAGGGTCACTCCATTTTTCAAGGTCATTCGACGCAAAGCACAAAACATACCTTATACCTAATAGAATAAAGGATGAAAAAAACACCAATGCCAAATGGACAAGCATGCATTAAATCAGTAATCAATAATTTTTAATTTTGAATACAGCACACCTCATCCAAGGGGTTTTATTATAAAATCATTTTATTTTTCTTCAATCAATTCATTTAGCATATTTAAACATCCATTCCAGGTCGTGTCACAATACATCAAAAAAAGAATTTTAAATTAACTACTACACATGTAAATTCAATTCCAAAAAGGATAAAATTGAATTAATAAGTTTTAATTATCATTTATTAAATTATATAAAATCTTATATTCTATTTATACTCACTATTGAATGCATATATGATGTATCAAAAATTTAAATCAATAAATTGTAATGGTAAATTAACATCGTTACACAGAATGGGTGTCCGTAACTGAGGGAATGATACTATAACTAACTAAAAATGGATCAATGGTTATAAATCCTAATACATATGTCAATTTGATATGAATAAATCAAATTAATGTTGACACTCAGAAAATTCTATTATGTGTCACAATTGTGCCATTTATAAATTGACAAAAACATGGGGAAAAGTCCTAGGCCAACAACCATATTCTGAGGTAGTATCACTCTTCCAATATCAAAATATGATTCGGTATGGTTTGGATGAAATATAATAAATGGAACTTCAGCCAAAAAATAGGTCACATGATCTAGAACCTCGATAACTTGATCGATGGAATACTAAATGGAAAATGATTAAAATGTAAAAGAGATCATAACCTTGTGGATACATAGAGATCGATGGTGCTTGAATCGATTGATGGATGAAGGAGGAATCATGAATCCTTCATTAGGAAATTGGTGGGCCCATAGAGGAAGAGGATAGGGTTTCTCACAATAGAGGAGGAAGAAATGAGAAAATAAAACTTTAAGGATTCATTAAGTCTAAACATATAATTTGACCCTCAAAATTGGGTCGCAGGGTTTGGCCAAACCGTGAACCAACCATGTGATGAACAATGAGAGAACACTATCTAAGTGGAACTACCTATTTGGTTTACACACAAAATCGGGTTAAACTATGTGCAGCACATGCTGGGAACTTCTGACCCTCTAAAACATGACGCACATATTGTTGGTGGGGGCTTCCCAATTTTAGAAAAATCATGAACCCTATAAGGACCACCATTACATGGGGTTTTTTGGATCTTGACAATATAAAAAACTCAATGAAACACCCAAGAAATTCTTTGAGCCTTTACTTAAGTCTAAAAACAACACATTTATGTATTATAACTCTTGAAATAATGTTTTGAATATCAGTTTAAATAATGTTCCATCTATAATAAACAAAAAAATTCAAATACCCTTGGAATTTCACCTTGGCACAAACCATTGTTCATTATGACCACCCCACCTTAGAAATTCTCATCCCCAAGAAGACTTCTCGAAAAATGAAAACATCACCTAACTTAAGAGGGTCCTGAAGTATCATTCATATAGTTGCACAACAATTCTAAATTACCAATGCACCTGCAATCCATTTTAAATCTAACGACACTTAAGTCATCAACACTTAAGAAAACACTCATTTTCAAACTGAAACACCTAAACATCTCTTACACTATCCCGTATAACTAGAGGCACAATCACATCATATTTTCATTAAGAATTTTGCCAATGATGCTCCCCAGCATAGGCCTTAACATTCAAAAGGGTGGAAAATTAAGAGACATGCAACCTCTGCCATCATAATTGCATGTAAATAAACCCTAAGCATTCTAATGATGCTCTTGATGTGGTTTCACTAACAATTCAAACTCAATTTCATCCGAGGACACAACATGAACCTCATCAAAATGAAACCGTTGAATCTAGATCTACCTAACTAAAACTCATCATTCCATCTTTCTTTCAAAGACACTATCAACCTTTAGATTTGACCTACCTAAACCTAACATAATTCTTAAAATTGTTTCTCACCAATAGTATATAGTTTTCAAGAACAATCACATGTTGAGTCTCTCTAACGAACTAATCTCAAGAACACATAGCATAAAGATTCTATATATTAAAAAAATTTGAAATTTATCCATCCAAGCCATCTTGTGTTTACAAAAAGAAAATTCACCAAAACCGACACTTGACTTCCTATGATGTTTCCTTGTCAATCCCTCATCTGACCATTTAATCTATCATGACCCAGCATGGGCAAGGGTGTAATCTAGATATAGTCTATTTGAATCTTCACCATTTAAAAACCACGTATGAGCCTAACAACAAGTCTGAGATAACCTCATATTCCTTTAACTGGAGTCCAACAGACTAACCCATGGTATTACATACTCCATATTTACAAGTGACACATTATCATATTGCTATGAAATCTACTTAAAAAAATTTAATGATCCTATATCGGTATCCATTTAGAAATTGAGTTAAAGGAAACAGTTGGTGTCAAAGAGTCCATCCAAGGCGTTCCTACTTGGGAACCTAAGTATCACCCATGAATAATGCTTCCTCGATTAGAAACACACATACAATGTTAAATGCTAAGAAAATAACCAAACAATCCCAACATCTTTTCACACTTTAGCGCAATGTAAGACTGATTCTTTCATGGTGCATCATATATGACATCAAGATAGGGGAAATTCTCATCAATAAACAAGATGAAAATAAATGTAGTTCAAATATTACCAAGAAGATTAGTTGAACCACTACTAGTCTAATTACATTGAAAGAAGCTTGGCTTCACCTACTGAAAAACTGACACTAACTCGACCATGATGACTTCACCAGCGAAGGAATTCCATGATCTTTTAAACATGACCATTGAATTCCATCAAAGGAAAATTGTGTTTACCAAGGTTTGCATACATAGCCAAACACTTAAACATCATGTTGTTGATAAAGCACCTACATTTACAAAACTCACCAACCCCCAAGGTATTAATGAACAAAAAACCATTTCCCCATGGGCTTAATTAGTTTTGTTCCTTTTAATTGGAAGGGATTGTGACCACTATAACCAACATTACCCTCATGCATTAAAATTTTCCTATACATTAAATGAAAAGATATACCAGCCACTCATAAGCATAATAGGTTATATTTACCTTAAATTCACATGTGAAAGTCCACTAAGTCACACTCACATACATCAATGAATTTTGTACTAGAACCAACCTGTCCGGGGGGTCAAAATACCTGATTCTCTTGAATCACCATCATGAGAATTAAGACGAATGTGATTCCATTTAACACCCAAGTCACACTAACATAGAGATGAATGAAGAGTGAACTCTAATTCCCAAGGCTCAATGTTTTCACCAAACTCAACTTGTTTATTACTTTATTTAACTGCTCGATGGTACTATGTATATCAATTAATTCCACCCCTCGATCATTGAATCAGTATGAAACATCCTAGATATAATCTATAGGTTTTCCACCCTCTATATTCAAGTATCAGGTGGTCCATTCAAGATATTTATTTTAGAGTCATATTTCCCTGTACAACCATTAATCTGTATGACAATATACCGAATCACCCATCAGAAGTGAAGAAGAAATGGTCACTTGACCAATGAAGAGTTTTACCATGTAGTAGGCATGTCTATGATTCTAAAACCTAGAATTACAATATGTCCATGCCTATAAAAATGTTAAATTATACCATGATGACCTATCCAAACAATTGTATAATTTTGAAGCAAGAGTACTATAAGGGACAACGACACCATACTCCTGAAAACTCATGGTATTTAGTAAGGAATTTATGATCTGTAGGTTCTACCAATCATGGGTTATCCCCTTAAGAATCATATTAGTTGACCTTATCTCTAGGTCATACTAAAATATTACACAATTCCTTATGCCTATATTTTTGATCCATTTTTAAAAAGAAAAAAATTCCCATAGAAAATGATCACATTTCTGTTTCATGGGATCACAAGAAGGAACATAAAATAAAAAGAAACAATAATTTAAACTAAATACACCACATTAGGTTCCACTTAATGGCCATTACATTGATATACATTCAATCATTAAAAATTTAAAATATTAAAACAGAACATCGAGTAGCAACTATAAAATAATGGCACTTGGAAAGATAAGTCGGCCTATGAGGATCCCGCTAAGACAACCAGGGTTCATCAAAACGAAACACAACATATGAATCTTTATTATAGAAATTAAAAATAATTGTTTGTCTCAATAAAAACATACACCCAATGACCTTCTTGGGTTTTGTTATGCATTTTATGAACGTAAAAAATTTATTTCAGATTAAAATTAAAATTCATTTACATTTATAACCATTTTAAAATATAACATGCTCATATAAAATGGTTTATTTACATGGTTGGTTGTATAAAATTCCATAAAGTTCCCAAACACTTTATCGTTTGGAATTTTTCTGACATTAATAATCACTAATTCCCTTTAGGATTTGAACTTTGGAAGCCCTTTACATTTTAACACAAGTTTCTAAACATGTATAAATATCAAAGATGGTTCACGTATTCAAGTTACCTTTTCACAATTATATGATTCCCATACACCTTAAAAATTAAAATTGATTCCGATTTTGTCACAATAACTATATTTACTCCATGAACCCAATTATATTCCAATAAAAAATAAACCATGTTATTTAAGTAAGTAAAAAAAATATCATGATTCATAGTCATGTAATGATAGATAAATTAGGTAGAATGGAATATAATCACTTAAGCATGTTATACAAGTAGGCATGCTAAAGAAAAAAATACCATAGAATAGAATTTAAGTCACACAAATCAATTCAGAACGAAAGATACAACTGAAACTACATGGAATGACATATACATGTCATGTGAATTTCTATATGCCTATAATGATGCATTAAATGCTTCGTCCTTTCCATACGAAGACAATGGTAAAATACCATAACTCTCATAAATCAATACGTAGTGTGAAGTACACTAATAACCCTAGGTTAAATAATAATAAACTATAATAGAAAAAAGGAAGAAAAATCCCATCCCTAGACATTAAGATATTTCCACATGGGTGGGGTGGTCAGTCCCATACAATGCGATTTACAATGGGAAAACACATTCCTAATATCATTTTTACCAACCCCAACTGGTAATAAATAGGAAAACTAACCCCTTTGATACCACTTTGTAACATCCTGACCCAACTAACCACTAATACAATAGTCAGGTATGTTGGTAACATGGTCTCAAGCGTGCCTCCCCATATGCTAGAGTTTGTTGAATTACAATGAGGGTGTAAGGAGGTGATAGTGGGGAGACTATAACTTCAGGATTAGATTTGAAAAAAAGGCATGCCAAATAATAAATAACTGGATGATATTTAATTAGTAATTAATGAAAGATATATCCATATAAAGTTAATATAAAATGAATAAAAAATATGTCCAATGCATATATAAAACAGATGCATGCATGTCCATATGATGAAACAAAACTAACAGTAGAAATACAATAGGCCTTTTAATACATGGCAGTATGTGAATAGAGAAATGAAAAAACCCTGAGGGTGAGATCTAAGAGAATCCCAATCCCCAACTCAATCATGTGCTCTAAACTCCCATGTACAATAATACATCAATAAGAAAACATATATGGTCCGGCGAATATAAGGTCTACTCAGGTACCCCCAGTACAATGACGACCCATGTAGAGTGTGGGATATAAATCCCAATAGGTTACCACACATGATATCTATGAATGAATATCATCCATGTAAAAAATCATTTACTCTACTGGTACTATGAATAAATAAATAGCGATGAATAAATAAATAAACACAAGTTGGTTAATGTTCAAATACAAAACCTGACTGACTCTACATACTTCGGCTCATGGTTGTAATGAATTTTTGATAATTTTCCGTACATATAGAGTAATAATATATATGTATATAATATAGATATATATCTCATCCATCTATATAAACAATGAAAATGAAGATATAAGTGGACATATACCTAGAATACATTGTGCTGGTTGGACCAGTTGTAACTAAGTCATCCATAACCAGTCTAAATGAGCTTATAATATCAAGAAATATGGTATATTACCTACAACCCAATAGAGTGTAAGACATCATGAAAGACACTAGAGATAGTGAGTGGGTCTCAGTGACATCACTCTAAACATGGAGCATGGACCCTCATCCAAACATCCTACAATGTATCAATGGTGAAAGACACCATGACTCAACACTCAATGTATAGGGTCTTGATTTTCCTCCATGATCTGTAGATCCCTTTCTATCATTCCACTGCCCTTTTCATGCATAATAATATAAAAATAATAACAATTCTATCAATGAGGCATTACCTATCATGTTGTTTATTTATTAATCCATTACATCAAAGCATAACATTTCAATTATAGCATATACTAAGCATGCATTGAATGGAATGACCATTCAACCGTTTAAAACTCATTTCATTATAAATATTCAATTTATTCAATTAATGAAACCATCTTTAACATTCCATTTCATTTAATACAAATCACTTAAGCTCTGTTTATGTAATTATAATAAGAAGTGTGGTTGTACAACACAATTAAAATCCATTTCATTTATCCCATTAATACATTCAAGGTAAAAATGACATCATAAACAATATATCCTAAATAAAAATGCCATTAATTCTATCAAAACATTTAAATTCTTTAAAACATTCAAGAGGTACTTGTATGGTACCATGGTCCATTGGTTGTTTTCTTACATGGGGAATCCCACTTATTAAACAAAAAAAGCCCTTAGAAAGAGCTTTGGCACATTAGTTATTTAGATAGGAATTTTCATTACATGAACGTAGGAGGTTCCATGGTTAAATGAAAATTTATATATTAGAGGGACACACCATTTTTAATTTTCATTTGTATAAATGAACAGAAAATTTCTTATAGCTAACAATATAAATGAATAAGAAAAACCCCAATTCCAAATGGACAATCATGCATTAAATAACTAATCAACATTTTTTAATTTCAAAGGAAACACACATCAAATAAGGGGTTTTATTATAAAAGCATGTCATTATTCTTCAAAAGTACAGTTCTCATATTTAAACATCCATTATAGATAATGTCTCAATTTATCAAAGGAATCATTTAAAATTAACTGCCAAACCTGGAATCTCAATTAATAAAGGTTCAAATGGAATTAATGAGGTCTCATTACCATTTATAAATTATATATAAGGATAAATTCTATTTATTGAATAATAAGAATTCATAGATTCCATTATAGGATTTAAAATCAATTAATTTGAATGGTCAATTCACATTGGAAAACCCAAGGGTGTCCATAATTGAGGGAATCATCTTCTAACTTAGTAAACAAGGATCAATAGGTATAACTCCTGGTGCATAGGTCAATTGGATATGAATAAATGATTTAAAGGATATACTCTAAAAAAATGTGAGCCACAAGAGAAAAATTTATAAATTGATGAAAAATTTGGGAAATTTTATACGCCACTTACCTTATTCTTAGGATGTGTAACTCATACAATATGAATTTCTGATTCTATATAGTTTGTAAGAAATATAAAAATTGGAACTTTTCACTGAAAATATAGAAATTTATCTTCCACCTCGATAACATCATCAAGAGAATATTAAAAGAGGAATGATTTATAATGAATTGAGAGCATACCTATTTGGATCCATAGAGACTAACGGGGCTCGAATCAGATGATATATGGAGGAGAAATCTTGAACCCTATCTTAGGCAATGGAGAAACCCACATTCGAATAGGAGAGGGATACACATGCTGTAGGAGGATTTAGAAAATAAAAAATGAAGACATAAGGTTTTATTAAGGAAAAACATGTAATTTTATCCACAAAATTGGGTTTCATAGTTTTTTCATATAGTTTCACCAAATCGTGCGCCAACCGTGGGATGAATAGGCTGAGCACAATACCTAATTGTCACTAGACAAGTAGGTTGGGTGCATCGTTTCTGTAAAATTTGAACATACCACGCGGGTAAATTCTAAACCAATGAAATAGGCCACATAGTTTTCTACTGGGTCCTACACAGTTTCTGACAAACTATGCGCCCCATGAAGTCTACACAAACTTTGGGTTTTTGGGGATTGGTGCTCCCAAAACTGAACAAGACACCCAAGCGACCATTTAGACCATTACCCCAGTCTAAAAACAATGAATTGAAGTTTTAAATCACTCATAATTATGTTATGAAGCTCGGTTTATAGAACATACCATCCAATAAATTCCAAAATTCAAATTCCCTTAGAATTTCACAATGTCTCAAAACATTGGTTATTACAGATCAAACCTCCGACCACCTCATGATACAGTTTCATCCCCTCAACCTTCATCTCTATATTAAATAACACAATAATCCTACCTCTATATATGTAATGGTTATCTCTTAGCTGTCTCACGATCATCTATATTATAGGTCAGGCAATTCTGAGTCTGATGTCCCTGACTGTTGCAGGAGAAACCCCACCTCTCCCTCAGCTAATTTGAGCCATCCTGAAATCCCAACACTGATGACCCAATGTATATGGATCACCTAAAAAATTTTCTAACATGATTCGATCTATGATACTATCATCATATACCAACATCCAATGTCTCATCTAAAGGGTGCCCACCACTATCACACACTATTGGTACATACTCTTCCAAAAACCTCTCCAATACCAAGGATCGCTCAGGAACCCCAGCATAGGTGGAATGCAAAGGGATACCACTGAATCCCTGATGTCCTAGTCTAAGCCCTAATAAAATGAGAAATATATGATGAAATTATCCCACATCATATCCAAGGAGTAACATAATAGACTAGTAAACCTCACTACGTACTCCACCATGGTCAAAATTCCCCACAACAAATGAAAAAGCAGTTGAATATATACTGACCGCAACATGTCATGATAGAAATCTGTAGACGCCGGAAAAGTCCGTTGTTCCCAAACAAAGCTCCGGATGCAGAAAGCGAGGTCATATTTGGAGTCGGAATCCCATTCCCGAGGGCCCAGAGGCCTTGCGCGGAATTTTGGAGACCCGCGCGCAAAGTTGTAGTGCCGCGCACAAACCTCCCGGGATGCGCGCAATGCGCTGGGCCGGCGTGCAATTTTGCGCGCCCGTGGCCCGCACGACTCCCTTGCGCGCCGGGCCCGATTCCGCGCCCGCGAAGGAATTTGCGCGCCCGCGAGTCGGATTCCGCGCCCGGGGTTGCCTATAAATATAAGGCGACCCCCGACGTTTTGAAGGTTGCCGGAATTCGAAGAGTCGCTCGTTCGCGCAATCCAACCCCTTCCGCGCGCAATGCCGATCTTCAGGTAACCTCCTTTATTTCGTGCAAGAAAGCCTCGGGGTTCGCCTTCGCGCGCAATCCCTTTGGCTCCTTTCCTTTGAACAATTCTTCACCCAAAGGCCTTCGCGCGCAAAAGAAGCCTCTTGCGCGCAATTGCCCCCGGGTGCGCGCAATCCAGCCCGATTGCGCGCACCCCCCCTTTTCAAAGTGGCCATTCGTTAGAGAATGAGCCGTTTCCCCCGTGCGCTATCCGAGGCCCGGTGCGCGCAATCTCAATCATCTGCGCGCAAAGTGCTGGCCCACTTACGCGCCAACACGCCCATTTGCGCGCCGAACCGCGGTATTGCGCGCTGAGCTCCTCTTTTGCGTGCAAACCGCCAGGGTCGCCCCCTTTAACCCCCTGAGGGTACCCGCCTGCGTGGTGCCTGATGATCTTCATCCCGGGTTCCCGCACCGTGCGTTGTCTTCCCGTGCGGCCCTCCAGGCTCGCGCGAAGTGACACAGACCCATCGGCGGCACCATCTTCGTCCGCGCGACAAGACGTTAAACTGCCAAGCATCTTCGTCCAAGCTACAAGACGTTAAACTGTACAGCATTCGTCCCGCATGACGTTAAACTGCACTTTCGTCCCACACGACGTTAAACTGTACCACGTCCAAGCTGCACGACGTTAAACTGCCTAGCATATCGTCCGAGCTACAAGACGTTAAACTGTTCGGCATTCGTCCTGCATGACGCTAAACTGCACCACGTCCGCGCCGCAAGACGTTAAACTGCCAAGCATCTTCGTCCTCAACACACGACGTTAAACTGTACTTCGTCCGGCAAGACGTTAAACCGTCCGCATCACCCGATCCCGTGCCCCGCACGCAGGGTCCTCCCGGTTTGGATGTGGCCCCCACCCGCTCGTCTCTGCAGGGATGTCGGGATTGGAGTGGCCTTCGTCCACGGGGGTAGAGTGTTACAGACAGAATGAACTACGTGGACTTTGATCCCTGTCTTCTAAATAGGGTACGTAGGAAGCCTCTCCGAGGTTCAAGCCCACCACCTGGTCGTCCCGGTCGTATTCACGTCGGTTCGTCCATCAGTGGACCCCTCCCGGGTTCACACTTGTGTTGATTCACCTATGAATCCGCCCCTGTGGGAGACTGCACGTGTGTATCTCCATTGTGCTTCCCCACTGCCGAAGCCAGTAGAGGGCGTGACAGGGATCGAGGTCTCTCACCTTCGGCCAAAGTCCCTCTCCAACTGAGCTTTGCCGCATCCGGGCTGCCTCAGTGCGTAAGTCCTGACAGAATGAACTACGTGGACTTTGATCCCTGTCTCCTAAACAGGGTACGTAGGAAGCCTCTCCGAGGTTCAAGCCCACCACCTGGTCGTCCCGGTCGTATTCACGTCGGTTCGTCCATCAGTGGACCCCTTCTGGGTTCACACTTGCGTCGATTCTCCTATGAATCCGCCCTTGTGGGAGACTGCACGTGTGTATCTCCATTGTGCTTCCCCACTGCGGAATCCAGTAGAGGGCGTGACAGGGATCGAGGTCTCTCACCTTCGGCCCAAGTCCCTCTCCAACTGAGCTTTGCCGCATCCGGGCTGCCTCAGTGCGTAAGTCCTGACAGAATGAACTACGTGGACTTTGATCCCTGTCTCCTAAACAGGGTACGTAAGAAGCCTCTCCGAGGTTCAGGCCCACCACCTGGTCGTCCCGGTCGTATTCACGTCGGTTCGTCCATCAGTTGACCCCTCCCGGGTTCACACTTGCGTCGATTCACCTACGAATCCGCCCCTGTGGGAGACTGCACGTGTGTATCTCCATTGTGCTTCCCCACTGCCTTTTTCTATTTTCTCCTTTCAGCATCCAACATGACGTGAAACTGTGATCCACCCGGCCGTTCCATCCCCCCTCTGTGCGAGGTGGTTCGGTTCAATCCTCCGCTCGACAGCCTCGACCTCTTCGTGAGTCGGCTTGCCATCGTCCAGCATGACGTTAAACTGTATATCCGAACTACGTTGACTTTGATCCGCACTAACGCGCGGTACGTAGGAAGCCTCTACGAGGTCCAAGGTCTTCACCCCGTCGTCCATCCCGATCCTTACCCGGGCCGCCACATCCCGGTGGGGTCATGCCATTTCATTCCACTCCACTTCACTCGGGAAGCCTGATAAAACACTATTTTATTGAATATTTTATTGATAATAAATGATATAATTTCCTCAAATTGTGTTAAATATGTTTATTTATAAAATATTTGGGATTTGATCATTCATTTGAAAATTTGGTGAAAATTCCAGTTTTACCCTTAATAGTGCACTGTATTATTTCGAAGATAAATATTTTTATATTTATTATTTGAATTTGAAATTTTGTAACAGTGTTCCTAACTTAATTATCTACAACTTTTATTCAGGACACTAAAGCTAAAGATTTAATTTGGTTGTTGAAATTGGGCCATGAAGTCAAAGTTGGGCTGGGCTCACCAGAATGGAGAAGGTTCTGTATTTGGGCCATATCCTCTACATACGGGCTTGGATTGAGCCCAAATTTTGAGGAAAGCTCGGGGACATGATGTGGCACAAATCATCATTCTGGAAGGGGGGTCAATTCACGCGTTTTGGAGGTCAAATGGGCGGTGCAAGTTTCATTAAAATATTTGGCCGAGATTTTGCATTCACACTTGAAACCACTTTAAACCTAGCCTCCCCTCCACTCTATAAATTAGTGATTTTCTCATTTGGAGAGGCTGGTTCGTGAATTGGGAGATTGGAGGCAGAGGAGAATTGGTTTCAACCAAATTCTACAACCATTGTAAGAGAGGTAGCTCTTGAAGCAAGGATCCTCTCATCGAAGCCTCCTTCTCTCCTTCATGTTGTAATTGTTTTGTTTGTGTAATAAACTTCTTTGTTCTTCTTTTATTTCTTCTCTTTTCCTCTGTTTTATTTAAATTTATTCTTCTCTTAATCTTCCTCTTGGGGCTGGAATTCTTGAGTAGAAGCGATATTGGGTTATACCCATTATAAACCTTTGCACATGCAAAACGCTTCTACGATGATTACGCCACCCATGGAAGAGTAATTTTTAGTGATCGATCTATCTTCTACCCTCTTCATTTAATTATTTTGAATCATTGAGCCTACTGTAATTCACATAATATGATCCATGAATTGTGTTTTTAAATTGTAAGAAACTAAGCAAGCAATTGAACAATTAACACAAAAACACGCGAGGTCGGGATTTTGTGTAAATTGTGAGAGCGTGATCTTAATCGGTAATACAAGACCACACGGGATAAATTTGTAGAGTTAAAATATAATCCATAAACACAATTCATCCTAATTTCCAGAATGGATATGTGCCTTAATTTACCACTGATCATAAGCTAATCTTATAACATCAATCAAAGCAGGGTGTTGCGATTGCACGTTCCAAAGTTAGCCTAGGTTTAAATTCACATCATCTTTGTGGTAAAGTTAATTCTCGTAGGGTTCGGGATTTAACAAATTAAGGGATCATAATTAAGTGAATGTTAATTTAAATGATAATGATTAATAATAAAGTGAAGAGGTAGAGTTAGATCGATTACGCTTTTCAAATAGATTTCTAAAAAAACATCTTCTTGTTGTGTCATTTAAATTGAAATTCATTTCAAAACTAAAAACAAAAAAAATTATAAAATCTTCTTCCAGCAAACTTATTCTAGATTCATAAACTACAAAAAAACCCCAATCCTTTAAAGTAGTGTTTTTATTCTATTCTATTTTATTTTATTTTTTAGAATACCTCTAATAAGTTGTTAAATTCACTTCCTCCTTTGAGAGACGACCTTGGTCAGCCACTCTGCTGCACTTAAGTACCCCAAATCACACTAATCATTTGAGGGCGCCCATGACAGCGCTCTTTCAAATTGGCGCCGTTGCCAGGGAGGCAAGTAATTATTTCAACCAACTAGAGGTATTTATTTTATTTTACATTTTATTATTTTCCTCTCTTCTTTCTTCCTTCTTTACCCAATCTGATTTTTCATCCTCTTCTTTTATTTTCTCCTACTTCTTTGTGGACCATCAACTCAAACTTCTCATTTTTATTTTACTATGGTCCACCTTCTTTCTTTTCATTTTTATTTGATCTATGACACGAACTAATCCCGAAGATCTCTTATATCTTGACCCTGAGATTGAACGTAGCCTTAGGGCACGAATCAGACATTCTCAGTCTACGGGAAGTTTCAACATTCAACCAGTTGGAGAATTACTCCAATATCAGAACATTGAAATTGGAAGCAATTCAAATTCAAACATAAAAGAGGAACCAATGGCTGATAATAATGGAAATGAACTTAATAGAACCATTCGAGAATTGGCTGCACCTGATATTAACTATCAACGAAATTGTATTGCATACCCAAATCTCGAATCGGACTTTGAACTAAAATCAGGGTTAATTCACTTACTTCCAAAGTTTCATGGCCTCTCTGGTGAGGATCCGAATAAACATTTGAAAGAATTTAATGTGGTTTGCTCAACCCTAAAACCTAAAAATGTCTCTGAAGATCAAATCAAACTAAGAGAATTCCCATTCTCACTTGATGGAGCTGCAAAAGATTGGATGTATTATTTACAACCTGAAGATGTAACTTGTTGGAACGATTTGAAACGACTTTTCTTGCAGAGATTTTTTCCAGCATCGAGGACCACTTCCATTCGTAAGGAGATCTCGGGGATCAAGCAAGCACAAGGGGAGTCAATGTATGAGTATTGGGAGCGATTCAAGAAGTTGTGTGCAAGCTGTCCACATCACCAAATCAGTGAGCAACTCCTCATTCAGTACTTCTATGAAGGACTCACAACTATGGAGAGAAGCATGGTGGATGCCGCAGCTGGAGGGGCATTGGTGGACAAGACACCAATAGCCGCACGTTCATTGATTGACAAGATGGCCCAAAACTCCCAACAATTTGGCGATAGAGGTACACTACATGTCAGGGGAGTACATCAGGTAAGTCCTTCTTCTCTTGAGAGTCATTTGATTGATACCAAGTTAGAAGAATTGACAACTATGGTAAGGCAGATTGCTTTGGCACAAAAGACATCTTTACCTCCTCCTTCAAGGCCTTGTGGTATTTGCACTGAGACAAGCCACCCAACTGACTGTTGCCCACAACTCCAAGAAACAGAAGATTGTGCAGCAGTGTTCCCTGGGAGACCATATCAGCAGCAGCAGCAACAACCATATCCCCAGAAGAAGTTCGATCCAACATTCAACCAAGGGTGGAAAGATCATCTGGACATGAGGTATGGCTCTGGACAACAACAAAGGCCCCCCTTTCAACAAAACTTCCAGCAGCCTCCACCTTACCAACAGGGTTTCCAACAACCCCAAAGGAGATTTGAAGCTCAAACATCAACAAGTCAGCAACAAGGGAATCTCCAACCCAAGGTAGACTCTAACACTGATGATATTTTGAAACAAATTGTTCTTAATCAACAGAATGAGCTGAAAAGTCAAGGTTCGGAGCTGAGGGAGTTGAAGACTCAAATGAGCCAGATTGCCACCGCCCTCCATGAACTTGTAAGTAAGAATTCTGGAAATCTACCTTCCCAACCCACTCCAAATCCAAAGGGGAATGTTAGTGCCATAACATTGAGAAGTGGGAAGCAAATGAACGATACAGCTGTACCTACCATTCCACCGGGATTCACCTCAACTTCAGAGAAGCCACATTCCATACCAACTGATGAACAATCCAAGGAGAAAGATAAAGGTAAGAAAAAGATTGATGATGTTCCTCCTAAACCACTTCCTTTTCCAAACAGGGTTGTTCAAACCAAGAAGATGGCTGAAGAAGCAATGCAAAAGGAGGTTTTGGACACATTCAAGCGTGTGGAGATCAACATTCATCTACTCGAAGCCATTAAGCAAATCCCAAGGTATGCCAAATTCTTAAAAGAACTTTGTACCAATCGAAGAGGGCTCAAGGGAAATGAGAGGATCAACCTTGGAAGGAATGTCTCAACACTCATTACACCAACTCTAGCAATGCCAACAAAGTGCAAGGATCCCGGGACATTCACCATCCCATGCACCATAGGGGAGTTTCACTTCTCTGATGCTCTTTGTGATTTAGGAGCTTCAATAAATGTGATTCCTCACTCTGTTTTCTCTTCATTGTAGATTGGTGAGCTCAAGCCTACAAGGGTAGTGGTGCAGCTAGTGAATAGAGCTACATCATATCCGGCTGGTGTCCTTGAAGATGTGTTGGTAAAGGTAAAGGACATGATCTTCCCTGCTGATTTCTATGTACTAAACATGGAAGATGACCAGGTAAGTTCTCATGCCCCTATCATTCTTGGTAGACCCTTCCTCAAAACTGCTAAGACCATTATCAATGTTCATGAGGGTACTCTTTCCATGGAATTCGGGGATGAAATCGTGAGGTTTAAAATCCTGGATTCTATGAAGTACCCACCAGAGGAACACTCAGCATTCTTTCTCTCTCATTCTGAGTCTCCATGTGATAGTCCCTCTATTTTTGATTCCCAATCTCTTGGGGACTATTCACTTCTTAATGAAATAATGAGTATTGGGTCCAACTTGATGTCTCATTCTACTTCATCCCCTTTAATTCATGATCTTTCTGATCTTGGGATTGGTTCATTTGTCCAATCATATTCGAATTCTGAGCATGTATACTCTGATTATGATATGGCTGCTAATTTTTCTGATGGATTTGATGCATTGTTCTCTCATTCAGATGATATGTATGATTGTGCACAGATGTCTACGCCACTCATGCTTCCATCCATTCAGCAGCCACCATCACTGGAACTAAAGCCATTGCCACCAAATCTCAAATACTCATACTTGTTAAGTGGTGAAAAATTACCTGTTATCATTGCTAACAATCTCTCTTTTGAACATGAAGAAAAACTTTTGAATCTTTTGAGGGAGAACATCAGGGAAATCAGGTGGACCTTGGCTGACATATCAGGTATTAGCCCCTCCATTTGCATGCATAGGATTCTTTTGGAAGATGGAGCTAAACCGGTGAGGCAACCACAAAGGAGACTCAATCCAACCCTTCTGGAGGTTGTTAAAAAAGAGGTTGAAAAATTGCTCGAGGCAGGTATAATCTATCCCATTTCAGATTCTCAGTGGGTAAGTCCTATTCAGGTTGTGCCTAAGAAAAGTGGTGTTACTGTTGTTAAAAATGAGAAAGATGAGTTAGTTCCAATGAGGGTACAAAACAGTTGGCGCGTGTGTATTGATTATAGGAAACTAAATCATTCCACTCGCAAAGATCATTTCCCCCTCCCATTTATTGATCAGATGCTTGAGAGACTAGCTGGGAAGACACACTATTGTTTCTTGGATGGATTTTCTGGATATTTTCAGGTTCCTATAGCTCCGGAGGATCAGGAGAAGACTACATTCACCTGTCCCTTTGGGACATTTGCCTATCGGAGGATGCCATTTGGACTTTGCAATGCCCCAGGTACCTTCCAGAGATGCATGGTGAGTATTTTTTTCTGATTTTATTGAGACCTGCATGGAGGTATTTATGGATGATTTTACAGTGTATGGATCTTCATTTGATGAATGTCTAAGTAGTTTGGAAAATGTGTTGAATCGTTGTATTGCGAAGAATCTAGTCCTGAACTTTGAAAAGTGTCATTTCATGGTAGAGCATGGCATTGTCTTAGGGCATGTAGTGTCAAAACATGGGATAGAGGTTGATAGATCTAAGGTAGACATCATTTCATCCTTACCCTACCCTTCATGTGTGCGTGATGTTCGATCATTCCTTGGACATGCTGGATTTTATCGACGCTTCATCAGAGATTTTAGTAAGATCGCTCTACCCTTATCTCGATTGCTTCAAAAAGATATTGACTTCAATTTTGATGATTCATGCAGGGTATCATTTGATGAGCTAAAGAAGTGTCTGACCACTCCACCGATCATACAGCCCCCACTGTGGGAGATTCCTTTTGAGCTTATGTGTGACGCCTCCAACTTCGCGGTTGGAGCTGTCTTATCTCAGAGGGTGGAGGGACGTTCACATGTGATCGCCTATGCATCGAGGACACTAGATTCGGCCCAATCAAACTACACCACAACAGAAAAGGAGTTTCTTGCTGTTATATTTGATTTAGATAAATTTCATTCATATTTATTGGGCTCTAAAGTAGTTGTTTTTTCTGACCATGCAGCTTTGAGGTACCTCCTAAAGAAGCTAGATGCAAAGCCACGACTTATCCGTTGGATGCTACTTCTTCAAGAGTTTGACCTTGAGATAAAGGACAAGAAGGGGTCAGAGAATTTGGTGGCAGACCACATGAGTAGGCTTACTCACACACTAGAGGGTGACACCTTGGACCAGGTACCACTTCGGGACACTTTCCCCGATGAGCATATCTATACCATCTCAGGTAAGCATCCTTGGTATGCTGATTTAGTTAATTACATTGTTGGCTCTGAAATCCCAGTAAATTTGAAGAAGCATCAAGTCCAAAAATTAAAAAGTGAGTCTAGGTATTATGTGTGGGATGATCCATACCTCTGGCACATGTGTAGTGACCAAGTCATTAGGAGGTGTGTTCCCGATCATGAGTTTGAGTCTGTTTTGCATTTCTATCATACACTTGCTTGTGGTGGACACTTTGGACCCCAACGGACAGCTAGGAAGGTTTTAGACTCAGGATTGTATTGGCCTAGTTTATTCCATGATTCCCATGTATTTTGTAAGTCATGCTCTCGTTGCCAACACACTGGAAACATTTCAAGAAGACATGAGATGCCCCAACAACCCATTTTATTCTGTGAGATTTTTGACGTTTGGGGAATTGATTTTATGGGACCTTTTCCTAGTTCATTTGGTTTCTTGTATATCCTTGTTGCTGTCGATTATGTGAGTAAATGGGTGGAGGCCAAGGCCACCAGGACTGACGATTCTCATGTTGTTATGGATTTTATCAAAGCACAGATTTTTTGCAGGTTTGGAGTACCAAAGGCCATCATCAGTGACCAAGGGACACACTTTTGCAATAGGAATTTTGCTTCCCTCCTTCGGAAGTATGGGGTGACACACAAAACATCAACACCATACCACCCCCAAACAAATGGCCAGGCTGAGGTTTCAAATCGTGAGTTGAAACAAATCTTGGAGAAAACCGTGCAGCCAAATAGGAAGGATTGGAGCAAGCGCTTGGATGATGCATTGTGGGCTTATAGGACAGCATACAAGACCCCCATTGGTATGTCCCCATTTCGGATTGTTTTTGGGAAAGCGTGTCATCTCCCCGTGGAAGTCGAGCATCGGGCATATTGGGCTATAAAGAAATGTAACATGGATTTGGCCCAAGCTGGAATTCAAAGGAAGTTGCAAATTCAAGAGCTTGAGGAGATTCGCCTGTCATCATATGAGAACTCAAGGCTCTACAAGGAAAGATCAAAAGCATCTCATGACAAAATGATCCAACAAAGGGAGTTTCATATTGGAGAGAAAGTCCTTCTCTATAGTTCACGACTGAAGTTGATGCCTGGTAAGTTGCGTTCCAGATGGTTAGGTCCTTATATTGTGTCTAATGTTTTTCCTTATGGTGCAGTGGAGATCACACAAGAGGACACTGGAAGGAGCTTTATAGTCAATGGGAAACGTTTGAAGAGATACATTGAGGGACATCCTACTGATGCAGTGGATTTTATCACACTGCATGACCCCATCATCACTTGATCACATCAGGCTGTTCCTAACCCTTTCACTTTTATATTATTTGTCCTATTTAAAAATTCTGCATTTCATGTGCATATATCATCTCACGGGTTCACATTGAGGACAATGCAATATTTTAAGTGTGGGGGAGGGAACCTTTTAGTTTAGTAATTTCAATTGTTTTCCTGTTAAAAAAAAACCAAAAAACAAAAAATTGTGTGTTTTTCAAAATTTGTGTGTTTATTTTACAATTTTCTGTGTGTTTTTGAAACTTTTGAGCTGAAATGATTCTCATCACCATTTTTAAATCCATATCAATAAGTGAAACAATTTACCCCTTGAAACTAAGCTTAAATGAATGCTGAAATGACTTTGTTTCAAGTTCAAATATTTAGTAATTTCATGCAAAGTACGCTGAATTTTGAATCCCATGCCAATCTCACTGTCTTTATATTTGAAATCACATTCCTGTGAGGCTTCTAAACCATTATTTTCATATTCTTTACATTCACCTCACTTCTTGAGAGAGCCAAACCATACTTGATTTAACCAGAATTTGATCTATTCCTGTCAAAACTTGAGGGTTTGAGGTACTTGTGTTTAAATGATTGAGGCATTTGTTTGGTATTAAAACCCCTATTTCAAATAATCCTTTTTTATAATGGCCTACCTTGAATATTTAATCCTTGTAGCCCTTAGAAGCCATGCACAGCCTGTTAGGTTAAGCCACATTACAAGCCAATTTTCCCTATCCAACCAACTCTTGAAGTGAAATTGCATAATCTAGTTGAGCTTAAGTGTGGGGGAAGCTGTCTTGTGTTGTGCCACCACATTATGTGATACTTTGGGTGGAAAATTAAATTCTGAAGAGATTTGTTTGCTGCTAAAGAAAGTCATTATATTGAAAGCTGTGCCTTTTCTGGAGCTTTCATGACAAGTGAAGCTGTGCCTTTTCTGGAGCTTCTAATTGAGGTGGAAAGCTGTGCCCATCTGGAGCTTTCAAGAAAATCATGTTTTAGAAGATTGACATTTTTTATGCTGAAATGATGAATGGTGTAAACCTTTCACGACTTTTCATGATGATGGATCTGAATTGATACTATGGGGATTGAAGAGAAGACCATATTTAAGTGAAAATTAGATTAATGTAATTTTGCTTTAAAAGAGTCAAGCCCTCCTCATTCAGCCTCAGAGTTTTTCACATCTTAATCCTACCAACCGAAAGCCACAGAACAACCCTGAAAAGTCCTCATGATAAACATATGTCCTTGAATCACATCGGGTAGTGATGTAGGAATCTATCAAGCCTATGGTGACCCTTGTATGAGTTTGGATGAGAAAGACATTGCAAAAAAATTGATATTTGAGTGATGAGAGAAAATTCAAGCGAGGTAAGTGTTTTGTGCATGGGTGGATAAATGAAGTGGAAATATATTGAATGATATAAATGGAGAACCTGAAATAAGGTTTTTTATGAGGTATGATATCTTTTTTATTCTTGGTGTGAAATTGATTGATCTTAAAGATATGTGTTTTAAAATTGGTTTTGATTTGATATTGATGTTTACTTGATATGAGGTTTTGCCCAGGTGTGCAAAAGGGTAAGTGTGGGGGAGTTGATAAAACACTATTTTTTTGAATATTTTATTGATAATAAATGATATAATTTCCTCACATTGTGTTAAATATGTTTATTTATAAAATATTTGGGATTTGATCATTCATTTGAAAATTTGGTGAAAATTCCAGTTTTACCCTTAATAGTGCACTGTATTATTTCGAAGATAAATATTTTTATATTTATTATTTGAATTTGAAATTTTGTAACAGTGTTCCTAACTTAATTATCTACAACTTTTATTCAAGACACTAAAGCTAAAGAGTTAATTTGGTTGTTGAAATTGGGCCATGAAGTCAAAGTTGGGCTGGGCTCGCCAGAATGGAGAAGGTTCTGTATTTGGGCCATATCCTCTACATACGGGCTTGGATTGAGCCCAAATTTTGAGGAAAGCTCGGGGACATGATGTGGAACAAATCATCCTTCTGGAAGGCTGGTCAATTCACGCGGTTTGGAGGTCAAATGGGCGGTGCAAGTTTCATTAAAATATTTGGCCGAGATTTTGCATTCACACTTGAAACCACTTTAAACCTAGCCTCCCCTCCACTCTATAAATTAGTGATTTTCTCATTTGGAGAGGCTGGTTAGTGCATTGGGAGATTGGAGGCAGAGGAGAATTGGTTTCAACCAAATTCTACAACCATTGTAAGAGAGGTAGCTCTTGAAGCAAGGATCCTCTCATCGAAGCCTCCTTCTCTCCTTCATGTTGTAATTGTTTTGTTTGTGTAATAAACTTCTTTGTTCTTCTTTTATTTCTTCTCTTTTCCTCTGTTTTATTTAAATTTATTCTTCTCTTAATCTTACTCTTGGGGCTGGAATTCTTGAGTAGAAGCGATATTGGGTTATACCCATTATAAACCTTTGCACATGCAAAACGCTTCTACGATGATTACGCCACCCATGGAAGAGTAATTTTTAGTGATCGATCTATCTTCTACCCTCTTCATTTAATTATTTTGAATCATTGAGCCTACTGTAATTCACATAATATGATCCATGAATTGTGTTTTTAAATTGTAAGAAACTAAGCAAGCAATTGACCAATTAACACAAAAACACGCGAGGTCGGGATTTTGTGTAAATTGTGAGAGCGCGATCTTAATCGGTAATACAAGACCACACGGGATAAATTTGTAGAGTTCAAATATAATCCATAAACACAATTCATCCTCATTTCCAGAATGGATATGTGCCTTAATTTACCACTGATCATAAGCTAATCTTAGAACATCAATCAAAGCAGGGTGTTGCGATTGCACGTTCCAAAGTTAGCCTAGATTTAAATTCACATCATCTTTGTGGTAAAGTTAATTCTCGTAGGGTTCGGGATTTAACAAATTAAGGGATCATAATTAAGTGAATGTTAATTTAAATGATAATGATTAATAATAAAGTGAAGAGGTAGAGTTAGATCGATTACGCTTTTCAAATAGATTTCTAAAAAAACATCTTCTTGTTGTGTCATTTAAATTGAAATTCATTTCAAAACTAAAAACAAAAAAAATTATACAATCTTCTTCCAGCAAACTTCTTCTAGATTCATAAACTACAAAAAAAACCCCAATCCTTTAAAGTAGTGTTTTTATTCTATTCTATTTTATTTTATTTTTTAGAATACCTCTAATAAGTTGTTAAATTCACTTCCTCTTTTGAGAGACGACCTTGGTCAGCCACTCTGCTGCACTTAAGTACCCCAAATCACACTAATCATTTGAGGGCGCCCACGACAGCGCTCTTTCAAAGCCGCCCATGTGCTGGCCCCAGCGTCGGAGGTTCCTCGCAAGGTGTTCTGTCATCTGATCCACTTCTCGTGTTGATCAGTTCGATGCCGTCCCCGCCAGATGTTAAACTCGCGGCATACCCCGTGTTAAACATGGGAAGCTGAGGAAAACCTCAGGTAACACAGTTCCCCGCACCCAGCGCGGGATGCCTCAGGTCATCATGCCTTCGAGAAGCCCTATTAGGGACGGAAGGCAGACATGCAGAGCCGCAGTGTTAAGACACGCCCCCGACACCCAGAGCCACCCGGTCTCCTCACCGCAGGTTGCTGCCCCGACCAAACCCCTTGGAGCGTCCGGGCGGAATCAGCATAATTAACCGGTGTCCATGAAGATATGGCGCTGGGAACGAGATTCATGAGCACGTCTTAAATCTATGAGGGAGAACCGGATTAGGCGACGAGTTCCGAGGAGACGTCCATGGAAGGAGGAGCCGACATCCCATCATCCCAGTTTCAATCAAGGAGCAGGCGCCCCTGAACAAGGGACGGATGCCGCCCACCTTTGGAAAGCGGGACTGCGGGGCCACAAGCCGCGCGCCTATCCCCTCGGGTTGACGGGCGCACGCGCGAACGTGTCCTGGCGGAACAGCGTCGGAACAGAAACCCGGCGCACATCCGCACCGAAACAAAAAAATGGTGAACCCGACGTGAATCTCTTCTCCTCAATACGAAGACCGATGGCTTTCAGAGGTGTTGGAAGACCAGCATGTTGCCCGGCCGAGCATTCAGCACCGGGGCACGGGACCTGCCAGGGGCTGGGGAGGGGAAATCGGGCACTCCGTCTCACGACGTCGATGGCCTGGGTTCCCCCCACGGAAGGCGTCGTGGCACTAATGGTTGGTTGTCGATTCCTTTTTCTGTCAGTGTTAATGGGTTTTTTCTCCCTGCTTTCAGGAATCAAGTCGCCCAATCCAGTGCCCGATCGCCGCCCGCCCACTGGCGCAGGGGTAGGGGAAACAACGACGCGGCTACTCCGCGCGGTCCCGCCCGTTCCACAGCCGTCCCAGCATCCGCAGCTGCGGGACAACCACGCCCTCTCTCCCCCTCGGAGGTCATCCAGAGAAGGGTGATCAACAACTTGGTGCGGAGATATGAGGAAGAGGGAGTCATCCCCACCCGGGACATGGCTCGCCTAGACCTCGAGGAAGCTGCACCTCGCCACCAACGCCACCCCCGAGGGCCGCGCAGGGAGGCACCGCTGCCTACCTCGACGTCCAACCGCTTCGGGAGTTTATCCTCGGAACGCTCCGACAGCTCCTTCCCCTATGCGTATGAGGTGGAGGATGTCCGGGACCACCCTATCCGAGATTCGCTCCAGGGATCCGCGATAAGGGCTCCTGCTAGGCCACGTCGACACTGCCGACAGGCCTCTCAAGTCGAAGAACGGGCTCTCCACCTGCCCGCGCCGCTGATCCCGACTCATTTGTCCCGACGCCAACGTCGGGCACGAGCGGAAGAGGATGCCCACCTTGGGGCCCTAGCAACAGCGGCCGCGTTGGCTCAAGCCACTGCTGGCTCCAGTCACCAGGCCCCTGCGCATCCTGAGCAGGGGCACTTCTATGCCCGACCTAGATCGAGGCCCCGACCGCCCCAAAGGCAGGTTGGGTTGACTCTCCCGGTTTCTGGTACAGGCAATAGCCACTGCGGACCACCTCGCGATAGCGCTATTCACCAACAGGGTCTACTCCGTGTGGCCGATCCAAGAGGCATGGGTCATCCCGCCTTCCGATCCCGGCCCGGAGGCCCGCCCGGAATCATCTCTCCCCGCGTCCCCTTTGATATCTGTCCCGGTGCTCCTCGCACCTTGGTTTCCAGTCCTCTTGGCCCCAGCACCGGTGCGGCCAGAGGATGCCAGGACAGAGATCAGCCATGCCCCGAAGAACCACCCAGGGGCAGGAAGGCGAGGCGTCGATGCCGAGGAAGGAATGTTACGGAATTTCGGACAGAGATCCGACCGGTTCGTTTCTCTGATACAGAGGCGGAGTATGATTCGGCGACGGAGCCCTCCCCCCGATCCCGCCAGTTAGGGGCAGGGGTAGGAATGCGACATGTCAGCCTCGTACTCCCCGAGAACGAGATCGATATGATCCCCGCTTCTCTCCGAAGGTATATCCGGAGTAGCGAAGGCCTGGTAGACCCCCAAGGATCAAGCTTGCGGTTGGTACCGGCCCCTCCGGAAGCACCTTCTGCCTCGATCGGAGAAGCCGGAGACTTTTTCTGGGGACCGACGGTCGAACCACGATCTAGTGCACCCTCGGCGAGCACCGACGCTACGGCAGGATGTTTGCTCGCCGGCCCGTCCTATCGTGATGTGGTAGCTGGGGCACCGCCACCCTCAGAGGGCGGCCCGGGATATGGAGGCCAATCGGCCTGCTCGTCGTATTCACCGCCGGCCTGCCTCGGCACCACTGCCGATTCCCCGTCCATTCCCAGTCGTTGAAGAGGACCAAGGAGACCTGGGTCCCGAGTTTGAGTCGTGGAGCTTCTGGATCGTCCTTGCAGAGGGCCACTTCCCTGAGAAGTTTTGGCCAGTCGCAGGACCGGACTTTGATGCACCCGAATCGCTCACCCCGGATGAGTTTAAATGCTTCCGCCGAACTCTCCGGGAGACTCACTCCCGTATTCACCGCCTACAAATTCCATATCCCGGGAGTCAAGTGCACCTGGAGGATATTGGTGAGCAGTGCCGTCAGATCAACATGGCCACGCTCCCCGCGGTTCGGCACCCCGGGTCATTTCGGCACCACGAGGCCCTCCAACAACGATGCGTTGAGTGTTTTCAAGTACTCCGCAAGGTTATCGAGGGAGCCACCCCCCACGTGTATATCCGTGGATGGGGGCAGTACAGTGCCCTACGCTTCAGTGCGATTCGCCGACAGCCCGATTCACTGGGTGGCCCTGAGGGTACATCCCCAGGGACGGAAACGGTCAATATGGCTGACCTGTCGGGAGAGAGGAACGGTTTGGAACTTCTCGACGGGGGCTCTCCCCCCGAAGACAAGCCGTTGTTGGATCCGTCAGTGAGAGTTACTCGTCACCAGAGGAACCTCCTGGGTCTCCCCACGCCCACTGAAGCACTGACGTTGAGCCGAAACGTCAGCAAAGGTAAAGAGCATGGCGGGGCTGTAAAGCCCGCCGACCCATCTGCCTCCATGCAGAGGGCGGATGAGGATCCCGAGAAGGCTATGCTACGTCAGCAGCTCGCCGAGCAGAAGAAGCTGGTTGACCAGCTCCTCGCCGAGCGCGCTGCAGAGCAGCGGCCTGACTACGGTGATCCTAGGCCAGGACAGCAGGGACAGGAACAACTGCTCCTCGACGAGACTCTCCCGGGCAACCGTGATTACGCCGTGTTCGCCGACAGGGGAGAGGCCATCGCCTATGGCAAGAGGGCGCGGTATGTTTCACCACACCCTCCCGAGCGGCGTGACTACCTGAGAGACCCCGCTTGGATTCCTCCCGCTGCCCCAAGGGCCGCTCCGCCCGCCATCCCACGAGCTGCCGAGTTCGACGACCCGGTCGACGACCCGATTGAAGGGCCATGCAATGCGCTCGTGGTTAGAGATCATCACCAGGACTGGAACCCATGTCCGGACGATCCGATGGCGGCACTCATCGCCCGCTTGGAAGCCTTGGAGACTCGGCAAGTGGCGATCCCACCGAACGACAAGCCATACCCACCATGGGTGGATGACATGCCGGCGCCTCCGGGATTCGGGAATCCCAATTTCGCCCCCTTCAACGTGACTGGAGATCCGCCACAACATTTGGACCATTTCAACTCGAGGTGAGGGCCTATTTTGGGAACTCCGGCACAGCAAGAGGCCACTAAGCTTCGCTGCTTTGTCCAGACGCTGGAAGGGACAACATTTGTCTGGTACAGCCAGCTCCCCGTCGGGTCGATAACTAGCTGGGAGGACCTTCGTAGACGGTTCCTCTACCAGTTCAGTTCCACGACCAGGAAGACGAGTATCGCAGACCTCTTCAAGTGCAAGCAGAGGCCTGATGAGCGAGTCGCGGACTTCGTCGCCCGATGGAAGGGTCTCACGTATTCCCTTGACATGCCATTGACTCAGGAGCAGTTGCTGACAATGTGCGTCGGGAACGTCAAGACCGAGATGGTCCCTTCCTTGATCACTCAGAATTACCCCGGAGGGTTCAGGGACTTCTCAGAAAAAGCTCAACGTCTTGAGGAAGCCCTGCAATAGGCCAGTCAGGCACACCCGCTGCCTCCTATGATTCCTGCAAGGAGAGTCAGTAGGGCTGAGCCCGCTGCTGTTGCCCAGATAGAGGCCCCCGGGCCGTTGGAGCTGCTGCCGGCGAGGCTAGCTCCACAGCCTCAAAGGAATCCGCCTCCACGGGCTCAGTTCCAGGCCCAACAGCGGCAGCCCCAGAACCGGCCGGCCCCTCCGCGTAATGTACCGCCACAACCAAGGCGAGATAATCAGGGTCCACCTCCTCGGCAGGCCCCTCCAGCCCCTCGTCAAGACCACGCTCCCAGGGGCCCGCGATACCTGACTTACTCATTTCACGAGGATCAGGTCCCCAGTTATTTCCGGAGCGCCCTGGAGCAGAGGATTGTGTGACTGCCTGAGTGTTGGAGGCCAGAGGAGGCACATCTCACGGATAACCCCCGCTACTGCCCTTACCATCGGGCCCTGGGGCACACCATCCAGCGGTGCTATGTGTTTAAGGACTGGCTCCAAGACCAGATTAACAACAATGTAATCAGGTTGGGCCCAGCTCCAGCACAAGTGGCGGGCGTGTTCGTGGGATCAGATGACGATAGTGGCAATGAGGACGAATGGCAGCTGGTCTCCGACCGCGGATCCCAGAAGTATAATAACTGGATGGACTGCAAGACGATCATTCGCGCCCATGGAATCATCCATGCGTGCTTGAATCAGCCTGAGCCCCCAGAATCTGCGGGTGCTGCTTCGGCATCGTCATCCCAGCCTGCCTCTTCCGAGAAGAGCAAACGGCGGCGGCGCAAGAAGGAAGAGCGCGCCCCGCCAGTTCTGCCACTATCCTGCACTCTCGGCGATTTCATGCCCCCGGAGATGGGGATCCCTCCCCGGATCTGCCCAGTGGTGAATGATTCGTCCGATGACAGTGTTGGGTACGCTTCGGTTAATACCGTCGAGCTGGTAAATCCCTTTTCGGTTCCCGACGTTGAAGAACACCAGGTGGACCTCCCTAGTGTCCCCGGTCGTCGCCACCGTCGGAGGAACCGCAACAACAGGAGTCGCTGGGGCACGACAGTTGGTACCTCCAGCTAGGAAGTGCACACCACTGAGACTAGGCAGCAGGCTCAAAACCGAGCTCAGCGTGCGCAGCCCCCCCATCCGGGGATGACGGATTCGCCTCCGCCACTGTTTGTGGTGTGGGACCAGGCAGAACCGCCTCAGCCGCATCGCGATCAGCTCCACCCTGCCACAAGTCCATCCCGGCCTCCTGACCCCAGTACGGTGACTACTTCCCGGGCTTCAACCAATGAACAACGAGATGCGCCAAGTACCAGTCGGCCGCCGGTCCAACCGGCAAGGCCCGTCATGCCTCCAACCGCAGAGCAACCTCCTGCAACCAGGGGATCGCGCTTGGCCAAAAAGTATGATGTCCTGAAGCACTTGGCCGACATCCCAGCAAGGCTCTCCATCCTTGAGGCTCTGCGCATGTCATCTGAGATGCGCGAGGCACTCGCTGAATCCCTGAAGATCCCCCTACAGTTTGAGACAGAGGTTGCGGCTGTAGAGGCCTTTCACTCCGAAACGATTGAGGACGCCGAATGTCAGGAAATTATCTCGTTCTCTGGTAAGGATGAAGACCCTCCTATACAGGGGCATATTCGTCCGCTGTATGTTACTGGCCAGTTCAATGGCCTTGAAGTCCGGCGCTGTCTTGTCGACACGGGGTCCGGGATTAACCTGATTCCAAATCGGACGCTCCGGAGATTGGGGTTGTCTGAGGATGACTTGATTCCCTCCGACCTCAGGATCCAGGGGTACGACCGCACCGAGAAAACTCCGGTCGGCAAGATACGCTTGAAGACCCAGTTCGGTGACCTGGTTTCCAACACCGAATTCATAGTAGTCTCTCAAGACACTGCGTACAACGCATTGATGGGCATGCCATGTCTCCACCTTCATGCGGCGGTTCCCTCGTCATACCACCAATGCCTCAAATACTCCCTTAACGGTCGAGTAGGCATGCTTCAGGGAGATGCCTCTCATTTTGCCTCATGTGAAGCCCTCTATCTGGACGCGGACTATTACAAGAGTAAGGATAAGCAGATCCTGGCAGGTGAGGTTGAGCCTGTCGCTGTTGCAAGTGATCCCTGGGCAAGCTTGGATGACGCTTACGTCCTCCCGATCCATCGGTTGGACGTAGCCATGGTCTCGACGGCCTGTGAGTCTCCTGATGAGATGACCGCGACCGCCCGTGCCAGCACCAGCAGCCCAGCAGGATCTGGTAGCCCCAATGCAGTTTCCAACGCAGTCTCTCCCGTGGACGATCCCTCCCCAAGTGGAGAGGACGTGGAAGATGCACCCCCAGCCTTTGAGGAGGGCGTCTCCGCCACGGTCGATGAGTTAGTACAGGTGAATCTTGGAACCGAAGCAGATCCAAGACCCACATTGGTCAGTGCCGCCATGCCCTCTGAGGAGCGGCAGCAGTACGTGGACTTCCTCAGACAGCACCGTGACGTGTTCGCTTGGGGCTATGACGAGATGCCGGGGCTAGATCCTCAGGTAGCCGTCCACCGCCTTGGTCTCCCGGCGAACCATCGCGGGTTCAAGCAGCCTCCCAGGAAGACGCACCCATTCCATGGTGCCATGGTTGAGGCCGAAGTTGACAAGCTTATCAAAGCCAACTTCATGAGGGAAGTTCAGTACCCCAAATGGCTGGCCAACATTGTGCCGGTCAGGAAGAAGAACGGGCAGATCAGAGTCTGCATCGACTTCCGCGATCTCAACCACCACTGTCCGAAGGATGATTTTCCCCTTCCAGTGACAGAGCTGTTGATTGACGCCACGGCAGGGTTCCAAGCCCTCTCCTTTATGGATGGATACTCCGGATACAACCAAATCCGGATGGCCCCTGAGGATGAGGAGTTCACTGCCTTCAGGGCCCCCCAAGGTATCTTTTGTTACAAGGTCATGCCCTTCGGCCTGAAGAATGCATGTGACACCTATCAACGGGCGATGCACCGCATATTCAAGCCAATCCTCAGCACACTGGTGGAATGCTACGTCGACGACTTGGTGGTCAAATCGCGCCAGCGTCAGGACCATCTCAAAGATCTTGAGAAAGTGTTCGGCTTCCTCCGGTCTCGCTGCCTGAAGATGAACCCGTTGAAGTGTGCCTTCGGGGTCACCTCTGGAAAGTTCCTTGGATTTGTGGTAAGATACCGGGGTATTGAGATCGACCCAGAGAAGATCAGGGCGATTAGCCAGATGCCTCCCCCAGGTAACATCCAAGAACTGCAAGGGTTCCAAGGCCACTTAGCCTATATACGCCGATTCATCGCGAATTTGGCCGGCAAGTGTAAGCCCTTTTCTCGCCTCATGAAGAAAGGTGCCACCTATGTATGGGATAAAGAGTGTCAGACCGCTTTCGAGGAAATCAAGCAGTACCTACTTCAACCTCCGGTTCTGATGCCTCCTGTATCCGGGAAGCCGCTGGTCCTTTATGTGACCGCCCTGGAACGGTCCCTTGGTGCCCTTCTCGCCCAGAAGAACAACGAGGGAACAGAGAATAGCCTCTATTACCTCAGTCGCATGCTCCTCGATGCGGAAGTTAGGTATTCCCCCATCGAGAAGAGCTGCCTGGCGCTCGTATTTGCCATACAGAAATTACGGCACTACTTGCAGCACCATGAGGTACAGTTGGTTTCTCGGGTAGACCCGTTGAAATATATCATGAGCCGGCCTATGTTGACTGGTCGTCTAGCGCGATGGGCTGTGATTCTCCAGCAGTTCGACATCAGGTATGTGTCTCAGAAGGCCATCAAAGGGAAAGCATTGGCAGACTTTCTGGCTGCTCACCCGACCTCCGCGAATCAGCCGCTGGATCTAGCCTTTCCTGATGAGGCCATTCTCTCGGTCGATCGTGCCAATCCATGCTGGCAGATGCACTTTGACGGTGCCTCCCGGAGCCCCACCGGTAGAAGACTCGATAATCCTAAGCTCAACAGAGTGGGCTTGGGTATCGTCTTCATTACCCCGGAGCAAGCCGTGCTGCCATACTCTTTCCTGTTGTCAGAGGGCTGTACCAACAATGAGGCGGAATACCATGCCCTCATCACTGGCCTCGAGTTGGCTCTCGAGATTGACATGCCCCATCTGTGTGTGAAAGGGGACTCCGAGCTGGTCGTTAAGCAGATCAATGGCGACTATGTTGTAAGGAAGCCGGAACTTGTGCCATTGCTGGAGTGCACCCTACTTCTGATGGTACAGTTCCCTTCTTGGCCAGAAATTGTCCATATTCCCCAGTCGCAGAACGGTCGAGCAGATGCTTTGGCCAGCCTTGCTGCGTCACTCGCAGAGCCTGAACAGGACAACCTGATCGTCCGCGTGACGCACCGTAGGCTCATCGCTCCCGTTATCCCAGAGGGAGATCGCGGCCCGTTGGTAAGTAATCTCACCACGGTTGCCCCTATGCCCGGAGCCCCGAGTACCCCAGATATGGCAGTCGAACCAGCCACTGATTGGAGGACGCCTTTGGTTGAGTACCTCCAACATGGCATTCTCCCGTCGGATCGGGCCGAGCGCGAGCGAGTTTGACGCCGCGCATCGCAGTTTGTCCTCCAAAGCAGTCCCGGCCTGGAGGAGATCCTCTATAGACGCGGATTTGATGGTGTTCTCCTCCGTTGCCTTCAGGGAGTTGAGATCCCACGAGTCATGCAAGAGGTTCATGCTGGTTCATATGGTGCCCATCAGACTGGGCCGCATCTGTCCCACCAGATTCAGAGGTTGGGATACTTCTGGCCCTCCATGATCCATGACTGCATCGAGTATGCCAGGAGGTGCCATGCGTTCCAGGTTCATGCGAACTTTGTGCATCGGCCGCCGGAGCCTCTCCATGCCACCAGGTATTCTTGGCCCTTTGTAGTCTGGGGTCTGGACATTGTGGGACCTTACCCGCCAGCGATGGCTCGCCAGTGCCGGTTCATTCTGACCGCCACGGACTTCTTCTCCAAATGGGCAGAGGCGATTCCGCTCAGAGAGGTCAAATCCTGTTCGATCGCTGACTTCGTGACTTCCAACATCATTTATCGATTTGGAGTGCCTCACGTTATCCTCACGGATAACGGAGCCAATTTCCGAGCAACCGAGTTGAAGAAGTTGTATGCCAAGTACAACATTTGCTCGAACCATACATCTCGCTATCATGCGCAGGCAAATGGACAGATTGAAGCGTTTAACAAGACCCTCTCTAACATTCTGCAAAAGATGGTTGGTCAGAACAAGAAGAGTTGGCCGGACAAGCTCCCCAACGCCCTCTGGGCTTATCGGACGGCGACTCGCAATTCCACCCAGATGACCCCTTATTCCCTGGTGTATGGAGGTGAGGCCGTCCTGCCCATCGAGATCCAGTTACCGTCCTTGCGCACGGCGGTCTACGACCAGCAAGCGCCGGACAGAGCTACTGAAGCCCGTCTGGTCGAGTTGGAAGCACTGGATGAGAATAGACTTCGCGCTTTGCACAACTTGGAGAGGCATCAAAGTAGAATGACTCGAGCTTTCAATAAGAAGGTTCGCCTCCGCTCCTTCCTGCAGGGTGACCTCGTATTAGCCCTAAGAGCACCAATGATCCCCGGCAGGAAGCCACCCAAGTTGGAGCCCAAGTGGGAGGGACCTTTTGTCGTCCACAAGGTCTATCCCAATGGCGCGTACTCCCTAGAAACTATGGATGGTGAGCGTGTCACTCCTCCCACCAACGCTAGGTTCCTCAAGCAGTAATTTTCCAGAGTGCCTCTCGTCCGCGCTGCAAGACGTTAAACTGCCAAGTGTTTCGTCCAACATGACGTTAAACTATACCACGTCCAAGCTGCACGACATTAAACTGCCTAGCATATCGTCCAAGCTACAAGACGTTAAACTGTTCAGCATTCTTCCAACATGACGTTAAACTGTACCACGTCCGTGCTGCAAGACGTTAAACTACCAAGCATCTTCGTCCTGCATGATGCTAAACTGCACCACGTCCGAGCTACAAGACGTTAAACTGTTCAGCATTCGTCCCACATGACGTTAAACTGCACCTCAAGAACTACGTGTGGCTTGATTCCCATCCTTATGGGATACGCAGGACCGCCTGAACATTCATGTTTCAGGCCCAGCCCCATCCTTCGGGAATTTCCATCCCATCTCGGGCCCTTGGCCCAGTTGCCTCTGGGTATGCGGCGTATGGTGTGAACGCGGGGCTATTTGCTCGCCACGCTGTACGCCCCCCACGGTTGGGGATGCCTTCCGCTCCCCTTTTCCTTTTTCGTCCTGCATGACGTTAAACTGCACTTCAAGAACTACGTGCGGCTTGATTCCCATCCTTATGGGATACGTAGGACCGCCTGAACATTCATGTTTCAGGCCCAGCCCCATTTCCCAGGAATCTCTATCCCGCGTTGGGCCTCTGGCCCAAGTTCCCCTCCTTTTTGTGCGAGGCGTGTGGCGTGAGCGGGGGATTATGTCCTCATTCACGTTGGTCTACTGGCCGCGCCGTACGCCTACCCCGTGTGTGGGACTACCTCACACCCCTCATCGTCCTGCATGACGTTAAACTGCCTCTCAAGAACTACGTGCGGCTTGATTCCCATCCTTATGGGATACGTAGGACCGCCTGGACGCTTGTGTTTCAGGTCCAGCCCCGTCTCTTGGTTGATCACAGGGATCTGTCGTCTTTTGGTTGCTCTCAGGGTGAGTCCTCCGACCCTTTCCGGTGATCTGTTAACATGTTTTGGGTACTTCGGTCTATGACCCGTAGTGTCAGATTCAATCCCGACAAGTCCTGTGTTGCTTTTCAGGCCTCGTGATTCCTCTTGTTTGAGCCTTCACTCAAAGAGATCCTTGTTAGCGGTTTGGGTACGATGCCTCAGTGCTCTCCCACTGCTCCGGGTCGATTTACCGGCGGGTCCTGGGCCGCAAATCGATATGAATCCTGCGCTTGAGCGGTTGATGCTCGTTTGCTTGCCCCATCCTAGGCTGACGCGATCGGATGTTGTGTTGCGAATATGGTCAGCGACATCCTTGATCGCCATTTTGGATCTTTCAGGCTCTGAACATTGGTTACGCAGTCCTCATCACACTCCGCCTTTGTGCGTTGTAGTGGAATCTCGACACTCTCTTCATACTGACCTTCAGTACACCTCTACACGTTAGGCAGGCCAACCAGGGTAATGGTGTCTTTCGAGGCTCCCACGATCTGAGCACCAAGGATATATGCTGATGTCCTCCCTAAGGGCCATGTGTAGCTGGACCCTCATCCCCATAAGAAGGAAGGAGTCGCCCGAACAATCGCATTCTGGGCCCAGTATAGCTGGAGACTAGCATCTCTGCCCCTCGGGTGATGGACATACGCAGGCCCCTATCCCAGGATCCTTCTCCTGGAATCGTGCGTGACCGCAGGGCTGGGTATGTTCCCACCCCCGCTGAGTCCGCCATATCGCAATAAGCGGATTCCTCCATGGTACGAACCACACGACCTTAAACTGTGTTGTCTGGTCCTACCACACGACCGTAAACTGTGATCGTCTTGGCCGCCCGACGAGAAACGACACTGCATCGTGATGTTCTCCTCAGGGGACACTCACGTGGGGTGCTAGTTAATAACCACGCCATTTATCAATGCCTTTCATGGCTTGATTATTGTGGCGACGCTAGGGATTTCTTAATCACAGGCATGTCGCTGCACAAAGAAAAACCATCCATCTTTAAGGACAAACAAGAAATATCAAATGCCGCTTCTGGGTGCGAGGGCTAGACTCGCACCCCTCCCCACGCTGGTGCCCGATTGTGTTGCGCCGCGCTTCAAGAACTACGTGCGGCTTGATTCCCATCCTTATGGGATACGTAGGAACGCCCAGATGTTTGAAACTTCGGGTCCAGCCCCCCACCTCTTAGAGATTCCCCCTTCTCCGGGGAATCTGCCGCCTTCGGGTCACCCTCAAGGCGTGTCCCTCGACCCCTTGCAGTGGTCCACCGGTGTCAAGAGTACTCTGGTTTATTGCCAGGAGGGTTAGGTTCAGCTTGGTCAGGTTTCTTCCACTTTTCAGGCTTCGTGCTCCCTTTCATTCGGACCCATCGCCTACGCCCTAGGTGGAGCCCCCGTGAGTGGTCTGGACACAATGCCTCAGTGCTCTCCCACCGACTCGGGCTGGTGCCCCCAAGGGCCTCGGGCAGCAAATCGATATGAATCCTGCGCTTGAGCGGTTGATGCTCGTTTGCTGCCTCATTCCATCAACGGTCAGTGCGATATTGATGCTGCTTTTCCGCCACGGTCGGCAGTACTCCCATATCGTTACGCCGGTGCCCCTAGTCCTTGAGTTAATGGCCGCATGATTCACATTACGTTTTCCACCTCCCATTCCGACCAGGCGAAACCTCGACACTCTTGGCACTATCCCTCAGTGCATCTTCACATATCCAGGGGATAGGACCACGATGTGGCGTACTTTGAGGTTCTTATAGTCCGAGCTCTAAGACCTTAAACTAAGATCTGCCCCTATGGTCCAAGCTCTATGACCTTAAACTAAGATCTCCCCAAACGGGGTTCTATATCCCGCATGACGTTAAAACTGCACTTTCAGAACTACGTGTGGCTTGATCTCCAGCCTGATGGAGTACGTAGGAACGCCTGGGCATCTCGACTCGGGCCCAGCCTCAGGGATCGCTAAGCCCCGCCCCTCCTCGTCGCCGGCCGTCTGGCCTGGCTTCTGGTAGAGTGGTGCAGTTGTGATATTCTCCCCGATTCATATCGGGATGCCCCATTGAAATGATGGGAAGTGCCAGTCTCCTCGTCAAAGAGGTTCTGTCTGAGAATTGGGGTGATTCACGGCCAGATTAGTGCATCCGCCTAATACGCTTTCCCCACGGTGGCGCAATTTTGAGAGCATTAGATTCTGTCCGAACAAATCGTCACTTCGCCCCACGCTTCGCATGCCCTGTTGATCTGGATTTCCACGCTTGTGCCTGAAGGAACCCCCAAAGCGGCATTGATGATGACATGTGATCCGCCTCCTGCAGTATGAATGATGACCTTCGGTCCATCTATTGCAGTAGTATGGTCGATTGATCCATTGTCCGCTTGCCGTATTGGGCATTTCCTGGAAGGCCGACCGTCGTGGATTTCTGAATTCGGGACACGCGATTCACCCTTTATCATTTCCCTATGTTCGAATAAAATCTCAACGCCCCTAGCGTTGTCCCGCTCGTGTGTTGGAACAAGTTGGGGGGATGATACATTGATTAGGTCTGAGGTCTCCTTTCCTAGGAATGACCTCCCTCTTTTCTTTAGAAATCCAGGCTCAATTGTGGATGCCTGAAGCTTGGTTAACGCTCCCGCGAGACAATGAATTGTGGTTGATCATGTTAAGCCAAAAGATGCAGATAAATATATTGGTTCATACAAGTGGATCAAAGTATTGATTAGTGTAAGAAAAATGTTCTGGGAATGGAAAAAATAAAGCCCCTAGGGATTAGCGTGCTGAATGAGTCTTTCCAACGCTGCTACCCTTTGGCTGGCGGCCTCCAGAGCTGCTTCTCGCTCTCTGCGCACCCTCTCTTCGTTGGCGGTCGCAGCACGCAGCTCGCCGATCCTGGCCTATGCACGCTCCCGCTCGACTTGAAGTGTGACCATCTGTTGGCCCGCCTCCGTCAGCTGTACCTGGGCGTCAACCAGCTGGGCCGTTAGTTGCTCCACAAGCTCAGTGCACGTTGCGACGAAGGCCTCGTTCTCTGCCGCCTGCCCTTCGAGGTGCCGGACATCCTGCTCCGCTATGAGGAGCGCCCGCATGTTCTCCGACACGTCCCGACATTGTGCGACGTCGGCACGCCGGCGGCTCTCGCGCATCTTTTCGGCCATGAAATCACGGACCATCAGATGGAGGCGTTGAGCATCAGCTCCCCCGACACACAGGAAGCGCAGCCAGGTTTGAAGGGATCCCACGCGCCCCAGCCACTCCGATGGGTCTCGCTTGAGGAAGCGCTGGATGCACTTCCACCCCCTGTGGCGCGTTATCCGGCTCTCCTCGACCGCCTCCGCGTCCGAGTCGTCCATCTCCTCGGAGTCGGTAGGCCGGTAGGCAGGGAAGGCAGCCAGCAGGTCTGCTGCAGGGTCCGCCCCTGGGATGTCCTCACGGGGGATAGGTTCCCCAACATCTGGGCGACCTTCTTCTCTCGCCCCAGCGGCGTTGACACCCTCGTCAGCCCCCGACCTCTCTCCGATGGAAGCACCGCCGACGTCCGCAGCCCCTTGATCAGCAGTTGGTGGGGCCGGCTCGGTGTGAGAAGTCTGTTCCGGAGCAGGTGGCATATCTGCCACTGGTCCACTCGTGGATGGCCCGGGTTCGGCAGCCCGACGAGCCTCCAGTGTTGAGATCACTGCGCAGGGCATGCCGTGGTTAGTCATGGATCGTCAACGGCAAGCACCGACAGTAAGGTAAGGAGACTTACGGGAATCCAAAGCGTCATCTTCCACTATCCCAGCCGCCGCAGGAGCAATTGCAGCAGGGGACCCCTCAGCGCTTGTCAATTCAATGATGGGTGTCTGGCCCCCACCTTGTCCTGCTGGCGCCTCCCCTACTCCTACTGAGGATGCCTGACCAACATCCGTGCACTCCTGAGAAAGGTGAAGAAATGGGTTAGAAGCTGCATAAGAGAATGGATGAAGCAGGTTGAGTAGGGATAGAAACGGACCTCGAGGAGCTCAGTGATATCAATATTTCCAGAGCCGACCACCTCGCCGCTCTCCCGTGGGCTCCCCTGATGGGACCTTCCCTCGGAGCCTTCATCCTCCCCCGTCTCTTCCTCCTCCTCGGAGTCGTCGTTACTGTCATCTTCCTCTAGTGGCATCTGTTCTGGAGCAGGCTCTAGACCGAGCATCACCTTCACCAGAAGGGACGGCTCCGCACGCTGACCACGTTGGCGCGCGTACTCATCCATGGCCGTCAGATACGCATACCGCCGGTGGAAGTTCACCCTGTCGGCGACCTGAAGGCGCCCGACCTCTGGCAGATGGATTCCTTCGCTGGTTATCTTCTGCCAGATGATTTCGGTCCCCAGCGACTACCGCAGGGTCATCCAGGCCGACCACAGCGCTGGGAAGACTGCATCGTGGGAGGGTTCGAGCAGACGCCTTACCTGCTTCCCGGGCCGCTCTTCGACCACCGCACGTGCCCCCTCTCTGGGCGCCGAGGTCGTAGCGGCAACCTGCGATGTGCCCGCCGCCGAAGTCCCTGCTCGCGCCGGCTCTACTGCTTGGCGCGCCTTCGTTCTCCCCCGCGTGACGGCGCCTCGCCTCCTTCCTTGACGCCCGGTCTCCGCACGGGTGACCTCGAGCCGCCGAACTGGTTTCCGTAGAAGCCCCTCGGGGTACGCGATGGCCCAGTGTTCGGCGTACTCGGTTGCCAAGCCTGCGTCGACCCCGGTAGGAGGGAGAGTGATGACCTCGCCAGAGCTGAAAGCGGCGAACATTAGCCACATCTGGCGAAGGACGCAAGGGTTCGTCTCCTCCCGGACAGCAGTGAATACCCTCTTCGGCATCCGTTGAAGGCACCCGAACTGCTTGGCGAATCGGGTTGGCACATAGGGCTCGCAGATCACCTTCCCGTCGATCCGAGCCACGAGCACCCCGCCCCGCATGTTCAGGAAGTATTCGTGCTGCTCCAGCAGACCCTGCCCATTGTCGATCATCTGGCCAAAGAGAGTGGGGAACGGGCTGAAGTTGAAATTGGCGTGATTGCCAATCCGAATCCTCACGCCCTCCTCATTTAGGGTCATCGGAGCGACCCCCGCGATGTTCAGCAGGGAGGGTCGCAGGCCGTTGCCCGGAGGAATGATGGAGTTTGGAAACGTGTACCCACCAAGGTGAGCAGCCACCCAGCCGTGGAAGAATTGAAAGGGCCCACAGATCCTTCGTGGCGACCCCCCTCGCGAGATGCGTCCCAGGATGGCGTACATCTTAGCCAACACTGGGACCCCAAGGTTGTATCTTCTATTGGCGGCCATGGCGCCCGCCATCGCCAGTGTCGCCGGGCGGACGCCCATTCTCGCGTCCCGCACTAGCAGGAGCCACCCACTCAGAAAGGCGGCCAGGAACGCCGCGTACCGGACATTTGGGTCCCGGGCCTCGATGACGCGGTACCCCCATGAGCGGTAGTCGCCCGTCTCCAGGACCCGCCAGTACGACCCGTTCCGGCTCCTCTGAGCCGCGGTCGGGCACCGCTTCCCCCTGCCTGGCATCTTGACCACTGGGTCATGCTCCAAGAACTGGCCGAACCACTCCTTGTAGGCTATGTCCTTGTGGAAGTCCTTGATCCCGAGTCGCTGCGTAGCCAGGTCAAGTAGATGCCATGTCAGAATGGGAGTCCATGACCTGTCTTCCCAGGTGTTCTTCGGAGGCAGGAACTCATCGTATTGGTAACCCTCCAGCGGGATACCTCCGATGCAGTGGATGTCCCAGAGACCGATGTTAACCTCCCCATGGTGAAGATGGAAGGTGTTGGTATCCGGGGACCAGCGGGTGAACAGCTCCGGCCCGAGATCGGACTGCTGGTAGAAGTGGAACTACAACGTCCACACCGCCTCAAACAGGCCGATGTACCGCAGCTCCTCCGTGAAGTGATTGCAAGTGTGGCATACCCAGAACACCCAAGCCCACTCACTGGTGAAATTGCCCCCAGACCGCAAGTCCCAGTCCTTCAGCCAGCCCTTGGTGTCGTCGGTGACACTCTGGCGATATGTGCTCGAGTAGAGGGCTGGAGAATTCTCCGCAGTAGGCTCACTCCCGACGATGGTTCGCGTCCTCGAGTTCAGGACATAGACATCTAAGTGCCTGGTCTCCCTGGCAGGATGCCCATTGTTGGTGATGTTATAGCGGGGAAGCTCGTCCTCCCGAGTCACCCAGGTCCGTGGCGCATCAACCTCGAACCCTGGCACCAGAACCTCATCTAGGATGCCAAAGTTCTAGAGCGGCAGGTTGTCCGACAGCGGATATGTCTTCTGGGCCGGCGTCAGCAAGTCGAACAAGGATTGATTGTTGGAAACAACCTCCTTGGCTCCGTAGACCCCCTCATTCGCCGCCATCTCAACTCTGCGAATGGCGGCATCCCCCTCATTCCCTTGATTCGCGGCCATCTCAGAAGCTCCGGGAGTCGTGTGGGTTAAGGGATGAGGCGTGCGGAATCGGAAGAGGCTGGTAGAGAAGTTTGAGAGTTGGCGCGCAATCCTAGTGGACGACGCGCAATTGGGAAGTCCGTCGCGTAAAACCCCGGGTGTTCGCGCAAAAACAGGCCGAAATCCGGAAGGGTTTGCACGACAAACGGGTGAATTCCGCGCCGGAAAGGGAAATTTCGCGCATGAGAGCTTGAAAGCTTGTCGCGCGGAAGGCCGGTGTATGGTGCGGGGGACCCAGGGCCCCTATTTATAGGCGAGGCCGGGTGTCCGCGCTGCGCGGAAAGCGCTTTGCGCGACCGAGACAGTGAATTTCGCGCTCGACGCCCTTTTTGCGCGCCATAGTCCCGCGCCACCCAGGACTTCGGCATTCCGGCGTCTCCCTCGGAACCCGATCGTTGCGACCTCTCGCCGATCAGATTCCGAGGGGGGGCTTTTGTAGACGCCAGAAAAGTCCGTTGTTCCCAAACAAAGCTCCGGATGCGGAAAGCGAGGTCATATTTGGAGTCGGAAGCCCGTTCCCGAGGGCCCGGAGGCCTTGCGCGGAATTTTGGAGACCCGCGCGCAAAGTTTTAGTGCCGCGCGCAAACCTCCCGGGATGCGCACAATGCGCTGGGCCGGCGCGCAATTTTGCGCGCCCATGGCCCGCGCGACTCCCTTGCGCGCCGGGCCCGATTCCGCGCCCGCGAAGGAATTTGCGCGCCCGTGAGCCGGATTCCGCGCCCGGGGTTGCCTATAAATATAAGCCGACCCCTGACGTTTTGAAGGTTTCCGGAATTCGAAGAGTCGCTCGTTCGCGCAATCCAACCCCTTCCGCGCACAATGCCGATCTTCAGGTAACCTCCTTTCTTTCGCGCAAGAAAGCCTCGGGGTTCGCCTTCGCGCGTAATCCCTTTGGCTCATTTCCTTTGAACAATTCTTCACCCAAAGGCCTTCACGCGCAAAAGAAGCCTCTTGCGCGCAATTGCCCCCCGGGTGCGCGCAATCCAGCCCGATTGCGCGCACCCCCCCCCTTTTCAAAGTGGCCATTCGTTAGAGAATGGGTCGTTGCCCCCGCGCGCTATCCGAGGCCCGGTGCGCGCAATCTCAATCATCTGCGCGCAAAGTGCTGGCCCACTTACGCGCCAACACGCCCATTTGCGCGCCGACCCGCGGTATTGCGCGCCGACCTCCTCTTTTGCGCGCAAACCGCCAGGGTCGCCCCCTTTAACCCCCTGAGGGTACCCGCCTGCGTGGCGCCCGATGATCTTCATCCCGGGTGCCCGCACCGTGCGTTGTCTTCCCGTGCGGCCCTCCAGGCTCGCGCGAAGTGACACAGACCCATCGGCGGCACCATCTTCGTCCGTGCGACAAGACGTTAAACTGCCAAGCATCTTCGTCCAAGCTAAAAGACGTTAAACTGTACAGCATTCATCCCACATGACGTTAAACTGCACTTTCGTCCCACACGACATTAAACTGTACCACGTCCAAGCTGCACGACATTAAACTGCCTAGCATATCGTCCGAGCTACAAGACGTTAAACTGTTCGACATTCGTCCTGCATGACTCTAAACTGCACCACGTCCGCGCCGCAAGACGTTAAACTGCCAAGCATCTTTGTCCTCAACACATGATGTTAAACTGTACTTCGTCCGGCAAGACGTTAAACCGTCCGCATCACCCAATCCCGTGCCCCGCACGCAGGGTCCTCCCGGTTTGGATGTGGCCCCCACCCGCTTGTCTCTGCAGGGATGTCGGGATTGGAGTGGCCTTCGCCCACGGGGGTAGAGTGTTACAGACAGAATGAACTACTTGGACTTTGATCCCTGTCTTCTAAACAGGGTATGTAGGAAGCCTCTCCGAGGTTCAAGCCCACCACCTGGTCGTCCCGGTCGTATTCACGTTGGTTCGTCCATCAGTGGACCCCTCCCGGGTTCACACTTGCATTGATTCACCTATGAATCCGCCCCTGTGGGAGACTGCACGTGTGTATCTCCATTGTGCTTCCCCACTGCCGAAGCCAGTAGAGGGCGTGATAGGGATCGAGGTCTCTCACCTTCGGCCCAAGTCCCTCTCAAACTGAGCTTTGCCGCATCTGGGCTGCCTCAGTGCGTAAGTCCTGACAGAATGAACTACGTGGACTTTGATCCCTGTCTCCTAAACAGGGTACGTAGGAAGCCTCTCCGAGGTTCAAGCCCACCACCTGGTCGTCCCGGTCGTATTCACGTCGGTTCTTCCATCAGTGGACCCCTCTTGGGTTCACACTTGCATCGATTCGCCTATGAATCCGCCCTTGTGGGAGACTGCACGTGTGTATCTCCATTGTGCTTCCCCACTGCCGAAGCTAGTAGAGGGCGTGACAGGGATCGAGGTCTCTCACCTTCGGCCCAAGTCCCTCTCCAACTGAGCTTTACCGCATCCGGGCTGCCTCAGTGCGTAAGTCCTGACAGAATGAACTACATGGACTTTGATCCCTGTCTCCTAAACAGGGTACGTAGGAAGCCTCTCCGAGATTCAAGCCCACCACCTGGTCGTCCCGGTCGTATTCACGTCGGTTCGTCCATCAGTGGACCCCTCCCGGGTTCACACTTGCGTCGATTCACCTACGAATCCGCCCCTATGGGAGAATGCACGTGTGTATCTCCATTGTGCTTCCCCACTGCCTTTTTCTATTTTCTCCTTTCAGCGTCCAACATGACGTGAAACTGTGATCCACCCGGCCGTTCCATCCCCCCTCTGTGCGAGGTGGTTCGGTTCAATCCTCCGCTCGGCAACCTCGACCTCTTCGTGAGTCGGCTTGCCATCATCCAGCATGACGTTAAACTGTATATCCGAACTACGTTGACTTTGATCCGCGCTAACGCGCGGTATGTAGGAAGCCTCTACGAGGTCCAAGCCCTTCACCCCGTCGTCCATCCTGATCCTTACCCGGGCCGCCACATCCCGGTGGGGTCATGCCATTTCATTCCACTCCACTTCACTCGGGAAGCCGCCCATGTGCTGGCCCCAGCGTCGGAGGTTCCTCGCAAGGGGTTCTGTCATCTGATCCACTTCTCGTGTTGATCAGTCCGATGCCGTCCCCTCCGGACGTTAAACTCGCGGCATACCCCGTGTTAAACATGGGAAGCTGAGGAAAACCTCAGGTAACACAGTTCCCCGCACCCAGCGCGGGATGCCTCAGGTCATCATGCCTTCGAGAAGCCCTATTAGGGACGGAAGGCAGACATGCAGAGCCGCAGTGTTAAGACACGCCCCCGACACCCAGAGCCACCCAGTCTCCTCACCGCAGGTTGCTGCCCCGACCAGACCCCTTGGAGCGTCCGGGCGGAAGCAGCGTAATTAACCGGTGTCCATGAAGATATGGCACCGGGAACGAGATTCACGAGCATGTCTTAAATCTATGAGGGAGACCCGGATTGGGCGACGAGTTCCGAGGAGACGTCCACGGAAGGAGGAGCCGACATCCCATCATCCCGGTTTCGATCAAGGAGAAGGCGCCCCTGAACAAGGGACAGATGCCGCCCGCCTTTGGAAAGCGGGACTGCGGGGCCACAAGCCGCGCGCCTATCCCCTCGGGTCGACGGGCGCACGCGCGAACGCGTCCTGGCAGAACAGCGTCGGAACAGAAACCCGGTGCACATCCGCACCGAAACAAAATTCTCTCCAAATTTTCACTGAATGTCTTATAATGAGAGATATGCCTCACCATGTGACTAGGTCACTAAGCTCCACCATCTCCCAGAAGATCCTTGAACAACACTCACCTCAAGGACATTTATCCACTATTGATCAATTGTCCTTTAATAATGAATGAAATGTCCTTCATCAGCACTAGAAAATAACTACAAATTTGAGAGATGTTAAAATCCTAATAATTTGATTAAATCTTTAATTTGTGGCCTCTAAAAGAACCCTTTATCAAAGCATTCAAGAGTGCTGATAAATGTGTGTGTATCAGCACTGATAAAAGTATTGTATTAGTGGATTTAGAAGTGCAAATAATTGTACCATTTATCAGTTATTTTAAAAGAATTGATAAAGATCCATATTATAGTGTGTTTTAACAAAACACTACAACACCAAATTTTTTTTAGATATCAACAAAAACAAGTCTTAATAAATAATTTAAATGAAATGAATTTTACAAAAACCCAGTAAAAACAATATATTATAGTCATTTCAAATATTGGTTTATATAATTACATTAATAAAAATTATTAAATAAATTAACAAACATTCCAAAATTTCAATTTTACCATGATTTTCATTGATTTTTTTTCTAACAGACAACATTACATGAGTAGTTTTGAAGAAACCATCTCAAATAGAACAAAAGAATCCACATATAAAATAAAAAACATATTATGAGTAATAATAAAAATTAATAAATTAAAAATTAAAAATAAATAATAAATTAATTATACGAAAAATGATTTTACTATAAAAATGTAAATATTAACTGAACGCTTTATTATTAAAGGGAACTTGAAAGAAAATGATAAATGTTAACAGTACAGGAGTGAAAGTTTTTGTGAGGGAAGAATTCATTGGAGGTGTTGGTGCAAAAAGTGATGAAAGATGGAAATAACACCAAAAATAAAACTAAAGAATCAACCTATATAAGAAAAAAGTTATTATGTGTGTAATAATAAATTGAAATAAATTTAACATACATATGAAAAAATAAATTAATTATATTTATAAATATTTAATTGTGTAAACATTAATATTGCCTCTGCAATTGATCATAAGAAGAATTGTTTTATTTACTTCAAAGTTAGTTGAGGTAACTTGAAAGAAAGTGATAAATAAACCACTGTAGGGTTCAAAATGTTTTATGGGAGAAGTAGACTGATAGTTGGACACAACACCCCCAACTCAATCAAAATATTTCACCAATATAATAAAACAATTATTATGTGAGTAATACTAAAAATAAATAAATAAAACATACATATGAAATAATACATTAATTCTATGGAAAATGATTTTACTATGAAATCATCATGATTACCTCTGTAATTGTGTTGAGGAATTTTAGTTTCCCTTCTTAAAAAGGTAGTGGAGGTAACATAAAATAAAGTGATAAATGCACCGCTACAAGGGGTAAAAAGGTTTTAAGGGAGAAGGATCATGAATGTTGGATAGCTCACCATCCAACTCGAACAAAAGAATCCACCTATATTAGAAAACAATTATTATGTGATTATTACAAAAAAGAAAATAAATTAAATATAAATATGACACAATACATTAATTCTATGGACAATGATTTTATTGTGAGAACATCAATATTGACTCTGTGATTGAGGATAGACATTGTCATTTCTCTTCTTGGAAAGGCATGACACATGGAATGAAATCTTCTAAAAAATGATCACTTCATGTAATAATGAAAATTAAATCAACATTCCATTATTTAATATTTCAGTGAAATGGAGAATGTATATCGTAACATTACCATTGCATCTATCCAAAAAGTTTTTTATATTATTGTTTGTTCTTTTGAGGGATTAGTAACATCATGTGTAGAATAAATTGTCTACATGAGAAGTCAAAAATTTAAATTATATTATATTAATGTATTAGATAAAATATAATAATATGAGGAAAACATAATATATTATAAAACACATTTAGGTCCTCGTTGAACTCTCAATCCTTTTTGAAGGTTTTCAAGGATTTGGATCCTCTTTAGAAAATCCAAATCCCCTCTTTATGGTCCCCTCTGGCGTACATACATTTTATATAACTGTACAAGAATGAAATGATTGTTATTCCCCAATGTAATGGTCATCCTCAATAGAATATTTATCTAAAAAAACATTTCTTTTAGTTTCTAGCAGTACAATCGACCAATTCTTGTTTATTGAATCAGAGACATAAAATAAATTCACAACTTGTGATGACATTATTAATGGATCATCTTTTTTCACTTCTATACATAAATTTACCTTCATAAATCACATTTCATAAAATTTCACTCCATTTATATTGTCAACCCATTTTTCATGAAAAATCAGCACTTTAAATGTTGTATAATCCATCTTTTATATCTATTTAATAATTCCTAAATATGTCATGTTTTCATAAAATATATTTCAATCCTTGGAATTAGATATGTGCATCGCTTCATCCATAATTGTAACACCACTATTTTTCATCATAATAAAGTCATAGTGTAATTTTTTTATAAAATGTATAACCATTTATTACAAAACCAGTGTTTGATATAACATTTTCATTTTATCTTCAATATAGCCATGGAAGTGGTTCGACAATTGAATTCAAATTTCTAGATAACTACTAACAAATTTGATCTCTGAACCATACTATAAACTATTTATTATGTCTATCTAATATCCATCTATCATCCCTTGAAAGATTTAAATATATATGAATTTATTTTTGGTATTAAATGTATAGATCAACATATTCACTGTTATATAATATGCAAAGTTGTGTTTTCCCACGATCTATAAAGGTAATTGTAACAACATATCTTCAAAAAATCCCTTCCTGCATGAGGTGTTCATTGTGAAAAGACTTTGGGAGACTGATGCTTTCAAAATATGATAGGTAATTGGTTATGAATTAAATAGCTTCATTCAAAATATTATATCATTCTGTAATATAACCTTTTGGATGACTTCTATTTTTGAATTTCCATTTCAAAATATTCATATACAGTTCAATGGGGTACATCCATCTATAATAGATTAGACATCATATTTGAACTTCTATGACTAAGTGTACTATTATATGGACCATTATATCAATGAATGATGGTGGTAATAAAATTTCTAATTCACATAATATTATTGTGATCTCTATATTAATGATGGGAAAAGTCATCTGGTCTATAACATTACTGCATATGGATTTGAAAAATTAGTAGAGTCTGGATAATTTATGATGTTTATTTTAAAATGGAATGCTACAGAAAGCAACATGCATTTTACCCTGCATCAAAACATAATAGTCATGTGATTTTATTCTTTGTAACATAAAATTATTCATTAACATGACATTCTTGATATTTGATTAATACCCATGTGGAACTTTTACACTAGTAAGGAAAATAAAAAATTGCAATTTTTCCTATATGGATAGAGTGTAAGCTAGTGGAGGAAGAAAAGTCCGACATTTACCCTTCATCGGTGCCAACTCTTCCTTTTCCCCATTTCTATAATGTAAAACTTAGCATTGATACCATATTTCTTTTTCCAGGAACATTTAGTAATGTTCTAATAACACTATCAAATAAATGTTTTCTACCTGCATGACATCAAGAAAATTTCTAACATACAAAAAATTTTAATTTGGTAATTAAATTAAAATTGATCAATTATTCCAACCTGATTTTTATGGCTTTTCAAAAATATTTTAACGAAAATAGTGTTAGTATTTTTGATTTTTTTTAGTAGATCTCCCTTTACTTGAGACGGTGTTGTACCTTGTTTGATATTCCCATAAAATATTGCCATCTACAATCGGTATTTAACTCATCAAGGTAAAATATTTTGATTTATTGAATAATTAATATTTGGGGAATGTTTCAAACAAGCTGAGTTTGTGTGTTTTTCACTAATTGAACACCCCAACATGCCTTTAATGCTATATCTTGATAAATTTAAATATGCAAGGAAGTCATTCACCATTCCTTAAAACATTGACCTCAATGTGAATTCTTCACTTCTATGAGCATCACACAAATTTAAACAAGTATCTCATATCAATTTCAGATCTTTGATCAATAGAGCCAAATAGACATCAATATCATTATCAGGTTTCTTTGGTCCTAATATTAGTAGATACAACATAATGTATTTTCTATTCATGCTTAACCATTGCAGAAAGTTACAATTTACCATCATTATAGGCCATGTATTTTGAGTATTACTCCATAAACCAAAATGATTTATTCCAAATATAGATAATACAAGCCAAAAGTTTCTAGGCTCATCTCTAAATTGAGGATTCTCATAATAAATTTTCTTCCACTGAGGAGAATCTACAGGAAGATATAGGTTTCTAGTTTTTAATTATTGTATTTTCATTCCATGTTAATTTTCTTTTAGATTCCAATCAATATAGTCTTCTAAAATGTTGAATCATAGGAAATTACCATACATATTTCGATGGACTTGATTCATTTTCCTTGTACTTATTTGTTCCACACTTAGGGCATTTGATGAGTGATTCATGGTACTTGAAAAACAATATGAAATCATCTAGAAAAGCATGGTTCTTATATATCATAACAGTTGAATGTACATTTATTTAGCACCACATGTTCGACATGATAATTCGGTTTCTTATGGTATAATATCTTTTTAAATACTATGTAGTTCAGTAAAGCTGTATCACTTGATTTATTACCAGCCTTCAAATTACATAACATGAATACAACTGACTATGTTGTGTATTTAGTGCAACCATTATACAATGGTTTCATGGTAGAACTATTTAACTCCTCAATCAACTTTGGACAATAATGATGTTCATCTTCAATTTCCACTGTCATTTATTCCTTGTAATCTCCATTATCTTTTACAAAGGTATTCATATAAAATGATTCATAAACCGTAGTATCAATAAAATTGATGTCCACATTCATATTTTCCCATATTTAGTCCAACATTTATATATTTGATATATTTCGTGACAAATCAAATGTTCTTCCAACTCTTCCAAGCCAATTTTTATTGAATAACAATAATGTAGACATAGATATTGGATTTTGGAAGGATTGTATGCATGATCTCTTGAAAACATGATAATCTATTCAACTCCATATTCATATTCATTTGTCAAATGACTAGCGTTCATCTATTTTTGGTTCATATCCATTTTATTGGGTTCATAAAATATTAATTTCATACAATATATAAATAAATACACATAAGATATTCATTATCAAAAGTGAAAGTTATAGAAAATTCTCAAAAGGTAAATATTATTCATTTCTACTAGAATATATAAGCACCTAGATAATCCAAATCCTATAATAACAGTTGTTGTAATTTGAAAAAATAAAGGGTGATAAATCCAGATAACAAATGATATTATCAATGAAATATATATGTGTAAACTGGGAGATGGATAGTGTAATGTCCCTAGCCCGAATTAACTAAACAACACCTGTTAAATCATTTTATGACCTTTAACACACCTCAAAGTCAATAAAGTATGGTTTAAACTATTGGTGTAAAAAACCATAAATGGGAGGTGCCCCCAATAGATACAATTAGTAGCAAAGGTTGAACAAAATTATAGCATGACCTTTGGGGTCAATGGACATGTAGACCTAAAATCATCATTACCTGATATAGGCATACCTATTAGACAATCTATGTAAATAAATGATGCAATAGTTATATAGAAATACATATATATCACACCAATATAAAAACTAACTCATTTATAGTCTATAAGAAATATCAAATATATAAAAACCTGATATGAAAAAATAATGTGAACTAAAGGGACCATAATGATTCAAAAAGTGAAGTCTTGGTGTGATAAAACCTCACGTACTTAACTTGGGATATCCCATTTGAATCTCCATCATAATAAAACTAAGGTCCATAGTTAATTTAAGAGTATGTAGATCCTATGATACATATAACCAATAGAAGATCATAGATTACTCTAGTAACATGGATCCTAAAAAACAACATATGATGTTGAATGTACACTGAGCTGTCTATTAAAGGTGTCAACATATATATAATAATTAGGGAACCATCAATGTTCCCTAAATCAGCAGACAATAAACATATATATACCAGGAATTTTATACACATTTATATACAGAAATGAAAAATTAATTTAGTAAGCAGATATAAAACATAGTTGTAAAACCACAATGAATAAATACAAGGTTCAGTGTCAGATATAAAAAATAGATCACACATCGATAGTCAATTCATGAAAATGGACAAAAAATCATTCCCTAAACAAAAAACCACAGGAAAATCACAAACAAGAGATCATAATCAATGGATCAGAAAAAAATCATATAAGAAGAAATAAAAAATGAAAAAAAAATACACAATAATAATTAAAAGGCCTTCCTTGCTAGGTTAAAGAAAATATGAGACCCTCTTAGGATGTCGGATGAGGTGTTTGGATGTATTTGAGTGGTTTGATTTGGCCTTAGATTCACCGAGGAGGAGTGATTCGACCTTTAAATCACCAAGGAGGTGCCCTGACAGGGGGTGGATTCTGTGGAAAGCTTCTATATCGTGATGGCTTCATAATTAATTAGGGTTTTCAAAATATATTGGGACAATATTTTCAGTGCTTACCAATAAACACCGATAAAGATATCTTTTATCAGTTCTTATTATATAAACATAGATAAAAGGACAATTTATCAGTACTTTGTTATCTCTAATAAATCCATATCTTTATCAGCACTAAAAAGTGCTAATAAAGATTCTTTTTTCAGCACTTATTTCTAAAGCGCTGTAAAAGGATTCATAAATATAATTACAAAAAACAATAAATATTTATAAATAGTTAATAAATATATTTAAATAAAAATATAGTAAATATATTCCTTTTGAAATATATTTATTATAATTTTATAATTATTTATTTATAATTATAAAAATATTTTATGAAATATATTTTTTATATAATTATGAATATTTATATAATTATATATATATATTTACGAAATATATATTAATATAAATATTGTAAATATATTCAATATTTATGTAAAATTATTTTTAATTTAATCATTATTTAAATATACATAATTGATTATTTATAATTATATAAATACTTTTAAAAAAATATTTATTTATAATTATAATTATATAATTGTACAAATATAGTTAATGAATATTTATTATTAAATTTATTTATAAATATATTTACTTATAATGAAATTGAAAAATTATTTTTAAAATTATTAATGAATATATAATTTTGATTTCAGGCATATATATATACTAGTGTAATTGAATAAATTAACAATATAGGTACACATTAACAATATTAAAAAAATGGATATGTTCTGTGTGCATGCATATTTTATATAAAAATTAAATAATTATACATATATGTGAAATCAATATAATACACATTTGATCTATATTAAATTGAAAAGTCAATCTATATTCAATTTTAAGTTGATTTCTATGCAATTAGTCAATAATTATTATTCTTATTAATTTTTACTTATATTCAGTTATTCAAAAAATATATATGACAATTTATTCTAAAGCACATAAATATTTTTTAATATATAATCAAAATAATATACATTAATATATTTCTATATATTTATTATATAGAATTTAACATCATTAATTATCATAATTATATAATTTAAAAATTGTTTAATAATTAATAATTTAAAATCAATAAATTCATTTACATCAATAAATATTTATTTAATAAAATTTGTAATATTTTTCAGTAAACATGTTATTTATTTATTTAAATATTTATGTGTTTCATTTTATCTGTTCTAAAAATGTGTTTATAGAAGAAATATTTATCTGCACTAAACATAAATCATTGATAAAGCGTAGCCTTTATCATTGCTAAAAATAAATAACTGATAAAGGAAACCATTTATCAGCTCAAAAAATAAAGCACTGATAAAGGATACCTTTTATAAGTTCTAAAATTAAAGAAATAATTAGTGGTTAAATTTATCATTGATTTCTTTACTGCTGATAAATATCCCATTTATATGCATTTTTTTCTAGCACTAATAAATAATAGTGCTACAAAAGGCCAATTTTTTCGTAGTGATCTGATCTACATGTGTCCTAACAAGTCAGAAAATATTAGTGACTACATAAACCCATCCCACATCCACATGAGGTTTTTGATCACCTTGAATCATGGATGGTATATACCTCTAAAACATATGCAATGCACTCAACCCGCTTGTATCCTTAGCTGGTACTGCCAGCACTAGCTGCTTCTCAATGGGTGGTGGTATATATGTTAAACAACATGAAGGTTCTATCTCCAGTATAGGACCCTGAACTAATGACTCATCACTAGGTGGATTATCCACATGATCATGTAGTAGAATCCTATATGGCTATTAGTGTAGAGGCATCCTAAAATAAAATAAGATGTACCATGGTCAATAAAGTATATTTGGGGTGTAAAGTCAAGAATGAAATAGAAAGAACAACTCATTCCTATATGATTCATGTACCAATGTTTTCCATACAACCAATTTCTATATATAACGAGTCAAAAAGTAGGTGATCAGTGTCCTTATGCATGGATACATCAGTTTTCGCACCAACACTGGAGTCCTTATTCAAAATCATGAACTCAAAACACTAAAAAATGTTTCCCCAAATGAATATACTCAACTAAAAACCTAAGGATGAACCCACTATAATTCCACTCTATCGTTTCCTGAAAAACCGGGGTTCAGCCCATGATTACCCCATTCCCTCCACCAATAGGCTAGAGGCTGGCGACCTGTGTCGTGTATGTGTATCCTAATAATGGGGGGAATTAGCCTAAAGTACTTATACAGAAACAGACACACATCTCCAATACCACAAAATGATGAAATGTAAAACATCTAAAATCAATGCATGAATACATCTAAGATCACACAATATAGTATGATAGTAAGTACTGCAAATGGTAAAATGGGCAAAATACAATCCCAACCAATAACTGTAATCATTATAACCTGCTCTAAGGGAGAGTGCTAAAGGCAAATGCAATCTCCTAGTTAGAACCCCAAACTATCAAGCTTTACAAATGATCTACCCAAACCATATCCGTCCAAGACATCGTTGAATGGGTTGTTTTATTCATAAGACATGACACATGCGGGTAAAGCCCATATAGGTTTTTATATAAGAATACCCAGTGGGAAACCACAAAAAAACTAACCAATGAGAATCAATTATATTTAGATAAATACAAGAAATAAAAATCAAGGATTAACATAAACACCCAGATATAAACAGGAAACACACCAAGCCACCATGTGGGTATAATCATCAATCAGCCACAAGATTCTTCTGAAATCAATTCTTGTTTCATTATAATCCACTCCACAATCCATGTTATCATCATAGAACCTCGATGAATACGTTTATATCATTGGGCTACAATGAAAAAAGATCACTAGTCTTAGAAGACCCTGATGTAGGATCGAAATAGTGATGTAGATGCTCAATTTACAAGAGGGGGGTGAATTGTACACTTTAAAAATTCCTTTGGAACCTTTAAAGTTAGTTATGAATAACTTTTTTTTCCTTAAGCAAAGGAAAGGGCTAAGTTTAACAAAGTTAAACTAAGTAAATTCACAACACCTCTAACACCGAATGCAAACTTGGAAAGAGATTCCGAAAGTAGGTTCCGGAAATATGGTTCCGGAAATTGAAACTTAACAAAAGATTACAATATGAGATTCTACCTTAAAGCATATAGAATCTAAATGAAACAGAGTACAAGTAAAAATGTATAAGAAAGTTATACTTTCCTTACAATACAAAATGCAGCGGAAATTAATCAAGTAGTTAATCTACAAGTAACAAGATACAAGTCTTTTAACCCAAAGAGAAGGGTATCCAACAACCTTGGATAAAGGTCCCTTGATTTATACTTTCAAGTAAGTCTGTCTTACCCACACCAGGGTAAGCCCTCGATACAAAGATCAGAGTCTTTGTCTTGCTATCCCCGCAAGCCCTCTACTTCAAGGTAGTTAGCAACCTCTATCTTCCTCATCAAGGAAGCCCTCTAACTTCAAGGTAGTTGACAACCTATGTCTTCCTATCCCCAGAAGCCCTCAAATGTAATCACCAACATTCGGAATCGCACGAAGCTTTGAGAGTTAATAAGAGCCTCTCTCTAGAAATTACTTCAACAACATGTATGCACAAAACCAAGTTGTTCATCTGTCATCAGTGTCATCAGTATCAGGCTCTTTCAAATGAGCTCCTATTTATAGGTAAGGTCGGCTCCTTCTCCAAAGGTCATATTTTCCTTAAAGATCGGAGGGACCTGTACACGTGTCACTTAGACAACGATTAATTTATAACAAAATAGACGACATCGTTTTATAAAAAAACAAGTGTAACATAATGTACGAAGTCGTTTTAAAATCTAACATAATAGTTCGGAATGAAAGCTTCAGAGTGAAGGTTCGAAGTGTAATAATAATAATAAAGAGTATACAAATTATAGAATACATAAGTGAAATGAAAGTTCGGAGTGAAGATTTGGAGTCTGAATAAATTCAGAGTGTATAAAACTGAGATGATCAGGTTCTGTTTAATAGGTGAATTCGGAATGAGAATTTGGAATGGGAATTCATCATCAGAATTCGTAATGAGAATTCATCATCAGGATTCGTAATGAGAATTTGTCATCAGAATTCATAATGATAATCCTTCATCAGAATTCGTAATGGGAATTCAGAATGAGATTTCTTCATCAGAATTCGTAATGAGAATTCTTCATTGGAATTCGTAATGAGAATTCCTTATCAGAATTCATAATGAGAATTTGTTGTCGAATTTCATAAAGATTCATATCCTTAATCTGGAGTAAAACTGTATTCGAAATTCGGAATGAAACTTTATCATAGTTATCATTCTGGATTTCGGAGTGCAAATTTATTATAGTTCTTGTCCAGAATTCGGATCCTAAAACAGAATACTTCATATCAAAGTTTCAAGCAGTTCCGAGAAAATAGAAATGAATCCGAATCTTATACTTAAGAAAAATATGAATGAAAATATGATAAGGATAATTTTACTTATAAAATCGATTTTCCTTATAAAAGCGATTTTCCTTATAAAAGCAATTTTCCTTATAAAAGCAATTTTCCTTAAGAAAGGAATTTTCCTTATAAAAGCAATTTTCCTAAAGATAAGGTGTTTGTGATTTTCAAAACAAGAAGGAATGGAAAATTCATAAGGAAAAACTTATTGACTCAACACCTGATTCATAGATAGGGGTCACTCCTAGAACTATTGGAGGACACCATAAACCCAATTTAAAAAACCACACTACCTTGGGGATTATTTTTTAATGATAACTAAAACCCTTCCAATAAGGCCTTATAAATGTTGGTAAACTCCCTAAATTGGGAGGTTACACTTGTTCCAAAAACTACACATAGGGAACAATGATGAGAGAGCATCTCACCTTAATCTCACAAAGGGACACGAAAACTCTATCAAAGACAGGACATTTATAGAGGATCAAAATCCTATTTTTTAGATGTATTGTTTCACTATAAACATTATGGAATGGACAAAAAGAAGTCACTGAACCAATACTGGTCCAAACTAAGGAAATCAAGTGATGCAAACACTCTTTAAGGGGTACACAGTGTGTCATAGTGGTACATGTTGTGTCTAGCTATCCCTTGGTCTGCATGTGTGGTAATGCCTCAAATAGAATTTAAGACTCAATAAATGTGGCATGTACAATATGTTCATGACAAAAAGATACATGTGACACCATGCATTTGTCACCATTCCATGTCTATGTACTGGCCAACTCATGTAAAAACCCTTATACAGCTTTTCATGTCCATGTATGAGTACATGGTGTTCCACTGGCCGTATTCTCATGCCCATGGCTATGTACCAACTAAGGTAGATTTTGATCCTTCATGGAGGAGTCACATGACGTGTAACCATGTCACATGGTGTGTGATATTTTTCTCACCACAGATCCATAGCATTGTACAGGGGCATCCCACACAGCATGCCTTACCAAGTTACAAAATGTGTAAAAAAAATATATAGATAATTTGGGATCTCTTATATGTCTTATAGTGCATCACTAAATCTATTTCCCTAGCCAGAACATTTATATCGAGAGTCACCTGATCTTTTCCCTCATTGCTGTATGGAGTCCATGCTTTGAATCTTCTCAGGAATCCATCCACTTGATACATCCTTCATCGTGCGTAAAATACCAGAAGAACCAGAATCAAAAACCCATTCCAATCCTATTATGATTTCTCTCCCCCATTTTTAATGCATGAACTACAACCTCCATCACGATCAACACCCAATGTTTCGATCTGTTGATCTTAAGAGTGATCATGCAACAATCGGAAACTAGGTATTGGTCGAACCATTGGCCAAAGAATATAACAACAATGATTAAAGAATGAAATATGGTAGAATTCCATAAAACAAAAATGTGAGGAATGAATGTCATAAATTGTTCATTTGGCCCCGATTCATTGTCATGGAAGAAGAAAAATGAAGAGGGATAAATCAAAATGAACAAATAATCAATTTTATCAATTTTATTATACCGATGATGCACATATCAATTTTGTACTTCAAATTGATTCGTGTTCATTCAGAATTAATAAATAAGATGAAAAAATAATAATCAAAAATACTACCTAGAATTTGGATTGATCATTTACGCAACACGATTCATTGTTTCCATCATGGATGAGATCTACAAACACCATATGAACAATGATCTAAGATCTGGTCCTGATCTATCCTCGTTCACTAAGATATATCTCATCCAATAGTCTCTTGGTCTCTAAGGTTTAGAATCTAACCAAGGAAAAAACCTATAACCACATACATATAGAATAAATCAGTCACTATATCAAAATAAACAAAACACATAAATTAATTTAATTTATTTATTTATTTACGCCCATGATAACTTTTTAACAGTTGACCTACACTAAAAAAGATTATGTCATGTTGAGGGTAAAAGTTGCATTCTAAACTCAAAGGTGCACTCAGATTTCTGATCAGGGCAATTATTCAGGATTTAATCATCTTTTTTATGAAAATTGTGTGCACATTATTATTAGTATATTTAATATATTTCAAACATTTATTTCAATAACATTGATCCTTGAAATCACATGCATTCTCATAACCTAGTCTCAAAAATAATCCATGAAATACCCAAAAATATTACAAAAAATATATATGTCATTATGTGTCAATACATTGACCATCAATCATGAAAAATAGATAAAATATTTAAAAAATGAATGATTCGTGGAAATAGATAATCATGATCCATATTTTTTAGTTTCGATCAATGGAATCATATATGAATCAAGTTTGTATCCTATAACATTAAATTCATAGAACCCTTAGAAAACCCTTACAATTGGAATAGTAATATAATTAACTTCCATACCCAATATATAATAGGGATATGATGCACCCACCCTTGTTTTTTTATAACAACACCACCCATACTTTTTTTATAATGGAAGTACACATCAACAAAAAAATTTCAAATAACCAAAACCTGAATCAAGTATATAGTGGTTTTATTTCCTTGTTAAAATCATAGAAAAAAAATTAATCCATTCAGAACATGATTAAATTCATGAAAAAGAAATAGATTTTATGAAAATCTATTTGAAACTATCTAAATATAACTATATAAATAATTAGGATGTTAGAATTACAAAACATACCCATTTGAACATAATTTACCTCAAACGTTATTGAAGTCAAGGAATGGAAATACCATTAGTAGTTCATTAAAAATATTTTTCTAGAAAATACCCTATTACATTGAAAAATACATTAATGAAAATAATGAAAAAACCGTTTTGAAAATGCTTTTATTTTAAATTAACCGTGTTAACATATAAATTAATCTTATAAGAATATAATGGTCATGACGTTGGGAAAAAGTCATCCGTTTTAAATTTTAAAAACAAAGATTTTTTCCAAATGTTTTATAATGGGAGTCGTAAGTTACCAACTTGAAAATGATAAGAAATTTCCCATTAAAAAAGTATTAAAATAATGTCAGATATTAGGCAACATAAAATTAGAAAATAATTTTTTAATAAATTAACATTATTGATAACATTATAGAAAACATATATGTGAAAGATAAATATTCATGATCTAAAAGAAGATTCAGCATTAATATCACTTATGAACAACATATATAATTATTATTTAATCAATAAGGTGTGAAATGGAATATAATAATGTAATACACATTCAAAACCATACGATATTAAAAGATATGTGGTTAAATAAAATAAGATCATATGATTTCCTCCCATGAAACCTTGATCATATACAATCCTAAAAATAATAGATACTGTAACATTAAAACATTACATATTTGGAAAATTTTAAATCATATGATTCATTAAATAATAACATCAAATGAAAATTTAATGATATATTATGTAAAATGGGTAGTATATATATCTCAAAAAATAATATATGTTAACATCACAAACATATGTCCCAATGAATGTGAATTTGAGATTAATAAACCTTATAATGGTCATATCATTGAATTTAGTGGAAATAGAAAACATCTATTATGTTTTAAAATGTAAATAAACACCCGAATAAAATAAAAGGAATATAATAAATGTTCGATAACAATTTGCACATAATAATGGTATAAAAAATTCAATTAAGAAGAATTATAACCCAATGAAAGGAAATTGAGTTTAGAAACCTTTTTACCAATTGGTAGTTCTCAAGTTAGATACCATTAGATGAAATAATTTAAATTAAAACATAAAATAACATAAATACTTAAGGATTCATTATATAACTTATAAAATGGGAATTATATAAACAATATAAATAAAATTTGGTGTTTGACAATAAAATGATCCACAAATGAAATAAACTATGATGAAATATTTTACCTCGAGTCTAAACTGTCAATGTAAGTAATATTACTCATGTATTATAAACTCATATAAATTATTTAATATATTAAAAACATTTTAAAAATATAAACCCTTATCCTTAAACCATTTATTTCATTTATTTTAATGAAATACTTAATTACATAACTAGTAACCTATAAATCAATTATTTTGAGGACGTTTTGTTGATAATTATCAAAACAAATTCGGCCTATTAACTATGTTAAAGGGAATAATGGTCCCATCATCTCCAAAATAGAAATAATTATATTATTAAAAATTTTATATACCAGTTATACTTTTAAAAGAATATTTTAAAAATAGTTATGAAAAATGAACTATCTTATAATCATGAAAACTGTAGGTTGTATATACATATGAGTAACATTTCCATTTTTCAACTATTATAAAGAAAACAAGGATATTATTATTTTAACTTTTTAGATATATTATTTTATAATAAATAAAATATTATATCTTTAGATAAACTTATATATTTTATACATTTGAAGTAATGATGAAAATCGAATAACATCACTTTGTGGTGGTGGTAGTCCACATGTATGCACAAACGATGTATAATTTTTCAATTAATAGAATGGTAAGAAAGAATTTGATATATTATATTTTAATAATGTTAAATATTTCATGAATATAATATATATATTAAATTCATCATTACAAAAATATGTAATAGGAGGTCATGGAAAACAAATTACATCAGTTCGCAAGGAGGTAGTACATCGTACACACAGATGATAGTTTCGTTTCCCATTTGATGGATGAGGATATGGATGCAGGTGACATAATTAACATAATAAAATTTAAGTATATGGGTGATATTTTTTATTTTATTTAATAAATTATTAATAACATTTTATTAATTTAGATAGAGAAAAATGAAATTGATTGGTTAAGAACATTTTCTCTTCCTCAGACTGCCTCTTAAGGATTACTAGAAAATATTTTATTATTTTATTTTATGATAAAACCAAAGCCTCTAAGAAAAGGATAGTGAATTTTTTAACATATTAGGGTAGATATTGGAAGAATTAAATGGTAATTTTTGTGGGGATCTAAGAGGATTGAATATAACCTTTTATAAGATATGGGAGAGGAACTGTGGGAATTTCCTACATTATTTAATTAATAAAAATAAATTTTCATGTAAAAAATAGATCTAAACAAAATTTATATAAAATATAGGATTATTATTGGTAAAATTAGTCTCCTAAACTAAAATTTTGAAAAAGTTAGTTTTTGTTCTGACCCATTTAATTTTGTTTTAATCCATCATTTACCCTTTTGATGATTAGTGTGAAACATTTGTTTTTAATTATTCAGGGTTCAGTATAATTACAATAAAATGGAAAAAAGGCTTATAAAAAACCACGATTAATATATTCAGCCACATAAAATTCCAATGACCAAAGATAATATTTTAATGAAATTTTAGTCATTTAATATTACATTATTTATTATAAAATAACATTAATTTCAATTGGGAATATTCAAATAATTTGACATTAAGTAAAAATTGACAGAAATGAAATTCAAATATAATCCTTTCACACTTCTAGATATTTTTTCATTTTTCATAAAACAATATATACTATAAATCACTTAAAGACTATTTTTATAGTTTTTAAAGAATTATAAATATTTATTTACTTCTTTCATAGGAACTATGTCATTGTTGCATAAGCATTAAAAATAATTATATCATCACTAAAAATAATGAATCAATTTCCACCATGAATAAAAAAACTTATATTTCATTTGAATATTTATAACCAAACAAAACTAATTTTTATACCTATTTATAAAATAATATTATAACAAAACAATGAGAAATTCATGTTTGATTTTTATTTATATAAAATAATATAAAGGTCAAAACATGTCCAAATGGGAAAAAGGCCATATAATAAACTCTTAGATGATTATATATGATATAAATGCTTCTGATAAAAAAAATCAATTTCTAGGGTTAATTAATGTATTTATTATTTTATTTTTCACCTCAATTACCTGATTTACCCATCACTGGGTTAACAAAATTTATTCATGTTACTATTAATAATGACCCCAAACAAAATAGTACTATGTACTAAATCTGGAAATACTATTTCAAAATATGGAATCAATTTTTCATTATTCAAAAAATATTAGGGAAAAACATAATTTCATATTAAACATGAATAACACGATGAAAAAAATGATTTTTTGGAAAATTCATTCTTATGTGTAAATTTTTTTTTATAAATAATTCATGTATAATAATCATAAAAAACTATAGTTGTATTAATTTTTAAAAAATATTACTAATGAAATTTTATAACCAATCCAAAATATACCTTTTATTTTCAGATATGTTAAACGAAAATAAAATTTTCAAAAAAAAAAGTTGTATTTTTTCACTATTCATTAAAAGATGTAAAAAATATTAAAATTTAACCTTAAGTTAATTTTGATCAAATAACTTAAAAAAATATTTTAATTTTATCAAATAAATTATCTAAAAGTTATATAAATGAATTATACTATTTTCTAAAAAAATTGAATAAAAATAATTTTTTAATAAATAGAATTTTGAAAACATAAAATGATTTTAATAAAAATAATTGATTATTTACTTATAATTAATCAATAATTTTATATTTTTTATGACCATTAATTATATATATAAAATCTGGTCACTCCTATTCATGGAAGCTAATTGAATGACTAGTTTATAATAGTTATATTAAAATAATAATATTTCATGGTTTGTTTAAGTTCAATGTTGTGTATCTTGTATGCTACTGGGGATAATATTTCTTTTTAAAATCTGGAGATATTACATTCATAACCTCTAGTCCAATGAAAATATTATTATGGTTATATTTAAATAATAATATTTATATAGTATATCATTGATTGTTTATGTTCGATGTTGTGTTTGGTATACACTGTCAAACATAATATTTAATTAATGGAATACAATCTAAAATATTAGGGTGTTATAATATTAAATTTTTAACATGACTATGTGTTTGTGTGTTAATATATTTGATATAAATCTAATTATATATAATAGAAAACATGATCAACCCAATATAACTGAAATAGAGTTCATATTTTCCCACATAAACATCTATATGGGTTATATTATCTTCAATATACTAAAATATTACCATGATAAAAAATGGTAGGGATGTTGAATTCACCCCAAATAATCATGAGTTTTATTTTGTATGGATATGATATATATCTTTTATGTTGCTTCCAAGATGTAATATATTCTTTTATTGATGTTAGTGTGCAAGTTTCTATATAATGTTTTCTATTATCAATGGAAATTTCAATTTGAATATTATAGTGGAATTCTTTAGTTAAATTTTATTGATAAAATTTATAGAACAATATTACCTTATAAAAAATAAATACTCCATTTAACGAATCATCTTAGTTGAGGAAAGAAAAAACAATTTGGGATAATATTATATTATTATCGAATTTTTAATAATACATTCATGTGTAAAATATGTAAATTCTTATATGTGTATATATGTATATATATATATATATAGACATCCACACACATGGGTGTGTAATAAAAAATTTAATATACCCACATTAGTCCACACACACATAAATATATTATAAGCCCCCAACCTTAAACATTATAGAATCTAGAGTTAAGTCAATAATTCACATTGAGGATCATTTCAGGTTTATAGTTTTAGAGAATTAGTCCATTAATATTACATTTCATTTCAAATAATAAAAAGTATACACTTCTATTCAGTAACCTGTTTTTCTTTAAAATAAAGATTAATAAAATAAAACAAGAATTATTTTCTTGATATAAATCTTCTTTAATTCTTCCTTTCTCTTACACTTCCTTATATCCTGTGAAAAACATTTCCAAAACATGTGATGAGCATAAAAATCTACGTAATGGTTATAAAATAAATAATTAAATCATTAAACCATAATACATAAAATACATAATATCTTTAACACACCTCATTAAATCATATGATTTATTAATAACAGATAGAAATCATAAATTATAAATGAAACTTGTGGAATCCATATCAAACATAAATTTTTGCTTGAATAACTGTGTATGGAGTTATGTTTGGAATACCCATCATAGTATGTTAACTAATTCTATTTGAAGAAACATTAATGTTTACCTTCATCACGTTAACCAATGCATTGGAGATCTATCTCGGTCTCACCATCCCTGGGTTTATCACAAAACCTCATGTATACGTAATAAATTCCCGCAAATAATGACATATTCCTAACAAATAAAATAAACATAAAGGAAAGATATAATTTCATCATTTCAATAAAAATATATCATTTCTAGATATTTCAATAATCAATGCATTTTAAAAACCATTTTTAGTAACAATATACGTAAAAGGGTATATGGTACATATTTTTCTTTTAAAAACATTTTGACATGTTAAGGAAGCCGGATATCAAATAATGCTCGCAACAGAGGAAAGGTCGTTGTCATAGTGAACATAAAAAAAGAAACATTCCCATTTCCTTTTAGTAAAACACATCATAGAGAAAATATTTCCATCGAATTTAATTAAAAATTAATGGGTTTTAAGCACTGTATAATGTAAATTCATGTATAAAACAAAGTAGGCCTGAATGAAAGGTGATTGAGACTAAGTCTCCTAACTCGTGTCCGACATGACTCATTCGTTCATTAATTTTGTGAATAATAAACTAACGTTAATTACTACTTTATTCAGAACATTTTTCAATTTTATCTATATATTTATATCTCTTATTACAATGATATAAACATTTAATAATCATTTAATTAAATAACGGTCGTTTTGATGATATTTTCTACTTGAGTCAAAAATTAAAATTATTATAATTACATGTTGTCCATGTAGTCAAAATTTAATTATATATAAGATCATATTCATGATTTAGATATCATATATATCATATATAACCATTATATATATGTATTTATAGTAGTACATAACATTTGGTGATAAGAAATGAAATGCACAGTTCATTGAGATGGTAATGATGTACCTTCTCTTTAATTCTAAATTCATTTATATTTGCTATTTAATGGAATGAAAACATAATGATAAAAAGGAATATTATAATTACCTTATAATAACATATATAATTTCACTAACTTCATCTTGTATACGTTCCATGTATGGCATGAACGTGTCATATCACATTGAGGGGGTGGTAGTCCGCACTTCCTCAAATTAAATTATCGTATGTTTCCATTACAGAAACCATAAAGGTATGATATAAATTAAAAATAAAGAATCATAAAGACTATATAAATATAATATATATATTATAAATAAAGTTTCATCATAATTCCCACCATGAGATACAGTAGGAGATAACTGAAAATCATCATTTTGTGAGGCAGTAGTTTGTCATCCACAGACACAGTATGATCGTATCAATTATATGGAGGTGTGTTGAATTTTAGTTCTAATAATTCTCATAACAACATCTTATTATATTTAATATTCTATTTTTTTATAAAATAAGGGAATATAGAGAGGTTAGGGGGTTGGATATGGAAAATTATAGAAATGGACTTAGGGAAGACGTTACCTTTAAATTGGGTAAGTACCTTTGGTTTGAACCGAAAGGATTTCTTGAATTTCCTTCTGCCTTAGGGAAGTATTTTAGGAAGATGAGAGAGATGTTGGGAGAATATGTTTTTAGAGTTTGGAAGAGACAAGTAGCCTGAGAGGTGTGTTTAATGTGATAGAGGTGGTGGCCTTTTATTAGAGGAAGGCGGGGCACTTTAAGAAAGCATTAAAATATTATTTTATTATAAAATTATTTTCTATTTTCAAAAGGACCAAAACATATTTTTTTCCTACTATAAGGTGAATATATGTTGAAATGAAATCATCCAATACTAATTGGACATGTTTTAAATATTTTTTAATCCTTATCTTTTTAATTTACCCATTGTTTACTCTTATTTATCTTTTACCATGTCTTCTGGTATATTCATACCATATATTTAATATATTTAAAATAAAACTCCAAACAACCAAAAAATGATAATTAATGACATTTAAAACATCATATATGTCATTTGGAAGAATATTATATTTTTAAGACTTTTTAACATTTTATAAAATATTGATTGATTTAAAAACACTACCATGTCAATTTAAATTCATTTCATGTCCTGAATTTTTTTAAAAAATCAAAATAAAATTGATTCTTTCAGCAAAACTTCATGAATTCAATTATAAAAAAGTAATATTAATCCATAAAATTCATTTATGGAATAAAATGTTTCAATATAAATTAATTTTAATATATATAATATCATTTAATTGAATCTTTTATTAATGAAGCAATTTCTACATCACTATTGTGTCATAATTAAATTTATATAATTAATTTCTAAAAATTATAAATAAAATATCATGATGTATGAAATTTCATCATATTTACAAATAATATTTGTATTATATGTGAGAACTTATATAACCACATATAAAAATTATTTTAGTAAACAGATTCATGTTTATGATATTTTTATTTTTACTTTTAATAAATGTTTTTTGTCATTATCATACTGAAGTGCATTTAAAAGGCCAAAAGTCACAACCATGTATTTTGTTGGTCAGTAATTTCTCATCCAATAAGTTAATGACATGTGTTAGGGATATTTTATATTATTATAATATTATTTTTACCTTGGATTACCTTATTTACCTTTAACCGCGGAAAATAGAAATCCAATGTTACTATTAAACAAAAAAAATTATCTTATTGAACAACATTTTTATTACTGATGAAAACCATGTATGTTGTATTTTTTAAATTCAATACACAATATTGGTAAAATTTCCATTAAATGAAAATTTTGGTTTTTAACTACTGTGTAGTGTTCTTCACTATTCATAAAAAATTTAACGATTTTAGAAAAATACAAAAAATTCACCCAACGATAATTTTGATACTTAGAATACAAAAATTATTTCTATATTACAAAATTAAAAACATATATGTTTCATTACTTAATTTAAAATTAATTCATGTTGTCCAAACAAAAAAACTTGTTTTAAAAAAAGAATTACTATCAAAAGATTAACACTTTTTTATGGTCAATTTCAAAGTGAACATACTTCCAATGAACAAAATTCTATTAAATCAAAAAATTACAATACAATTACACATTTAATCCAATAAAAACAATCTATATATAAAAATAAATTATATTAAAAGATACATTCTAATTAAAATGAAGTATTTTTCACTATTCATTAAAAATGATCTTTATCAAAAACATACCAAAATTTCATCCAAAGTAAAAATTGATGTCCCGATTCTAATTAAGAATTTTATTTTATTTTTCAAATAGAACATATGTAAGAGAGAAAAACTATATTTAATAATGTTTTCTCCTTCAAAAGGTGTTAAATCGTCTTATTAAGAAAATATTAGAGTATTTATGATTAAAATTAGATTCATTCACATTTTAAACCACTATATTTTATTGGATAAATGTAAAAATATTTAAAAAGCATGTTTAAAAATATTGTAATTTGTTATATTAATTATTACCAATTCAATGAATATGAATTATCTACTATTTTAAATAATAATATTATATTATTATTATTTAGTATAACTCAATGTTGTGTGCAACGTAAGATTTCAAAGAAACTCGTTGTTGCGTATCAGGTACGCCGTCGAACATTGAAACCTCTATAAAATAAAAATTATATTTAATTCACAAATATTAATAAATATTAAATTGTGATATTCTTTATTTTCCTGGGATGTTACATCCTTCCCTTGTTTTGGAAATTGTATCCTCACAATTTTATTCACTTATCTAATAAATGGGGGTATTCACCCCCTATAGAATTTTCAGATTACCATGTTGCCTCTTCCACCATATGGTATTTCCACAACACCTTTACATAATGAATAGACTTATTCTACAACACTTTCTCTCTGTGGTCAGGAATCCAAATTTGGTTGTTCCTCATAAGACATATGGCCTCCAACTAAACTTTATCTGGACTCAAAACATGATATAGATCCATAATATACTTTTTCAACAATGAAACAAGAAAATATTGTGTACATGGGATAAACAATAATGACCCAGCATTATAACATTACCTAATATTTCATTTAGTAAAGAAATAACTTCATTTAAAATTAAGGATCTTTTCATGTTTAGATCTTTAGAGATTTGAGGAATAAAACATGTATAACATTACAAATTATTATAGAGTGGATACCATAAAAATATCATTCATTTAATATAAAATATAAAACCTTTCAAATGAAATATGATTTATTTGAAAATTCATAAAACATTTAACTTTGATTCCTTCTTTGTCTTACTCATCCTTATAACCTATGAAATACATTTAAAACTTGGGATGACCAGAAAAGGCTGAGTAAGGTATATAAAAAAGAAGTTAATTCTATGAATACTTGTAACATATGAAAACATTTTCAAATAAAATAATTGTCACCCATATTTATTTACTTTGTGTAACCTGAGGTTTCTAGAAGATCCCCAAAAAACGTAAGAACATAAATGGAACCATAAAGGTATCTTGGGGCATTACTTACATAATATTATAACCCTCTTGGATACTATATAATTTGCAACCCTCATGGATACCTTACAATTTGTGTAACCATCGTAGTTACACAAGGAGTAACAATATGTCCAACCTCCAACATAAACATAACCAATGTATTGGAGGGAAATTTAATTTCCACCCTTCATTAGAAACAATTCCCAAGAACCGGAACATAACCATACATTATGAATTATTTCATAAAAACATCACTTTTGAATGTTATAAAATAGAGTTTTAAAATAGGATTTTAAAGGAAAAGCCCATTATAAATATAACATAACTCAAGTGACAATTAATTGAGTGTATAGAATATTTATGTACACTGTAGATACATATAAATCAAGATAATATAAACATAATTAATCACAAAAACATTTTTAATACAACACAAATAACTATGTATAGAGTTAACCCAATGAATGGAATTTGGGTTATGAATTCCCTTACCTTAGGTTTTCCTGACATTAAACTTGTTTAAACTTCTATTATAATGGTTAAAAGAGTGTTATTATTATAGTAATGAAACATATTCATCTTTATAAAATCTTATATGATCATTTTATAACATCATTTCACCCCTTAATTGTTAGTATTTTGTTCCTTCAATTGTTTCGAGTGCGTTCTTTAAATGAATGGATCATGATGGATATTCTTGTCAATTGGAAGTGAAAATCCATAATTGGTATTGAGTGGTATTTAAATATTTACAGTACCATAAATTATACAATTTATCATTATGAATTCTGAAATGAGGATGATTCCTATGTAAAAACATTATTGATATATGTTTAGTTCATTTAAAAAATCTTCAATCGTAAAGAAATAAGGGGTAGAGATTTTTTGTCAATGATGAATTTGGATTATAGTACTTTTGACCACCATAATGTTGTTTTTTGTTTGTTTTTTGTGTTTTCATATCAATTAAAATGGCAATTTTCAGTCAATCGTAAAGAACACATTTGTTTCATAAATTTGTAACATGTGTACAAAATGATTCTAGAACCATATATAAGGTATAATACATAAATTATAATCTTTTTCAATCATAAAAATTGTTTCATGACCAGTCTTTATAGATGTAAAGGAAATTGAGATCACATCGTCCATGATGTTGGTAGTTTGACAGATCACGAACAATGTTTTTAATTCTTTGAATAACTCGGGGAGGAGAAGAATATTGATGTGGAGTTTTCCATGAACATGAAAACATTTAGAATATAAATGATTTTGGATATTTCATTACTCTTGGATTTGAGAAGATGAGGAATGAATAAAAAATAAATTAACTCAAAATAAAATAAAAATTGAGAAATCACTTATGAAAATTCGGCAGCCTAATGGCGTCACATAAAATTTCATTAAATATTTTGATGTGAAAAAAGGGGTATCTCATCATTCATAAATAATATGTGAATTAAGAGGAATATGGAATGTAATATCCTAAAAAAATCCAAATGGAATGAAAATTAATAACATAAAATGAATGAGCAGAATGAAAATAAAATAATATGTTTACCTCTTGATCTCTTCTCCATGAGATCGCTGTTAAGGCCTTTGTTTTTGGCCTTTTGGTGAGACCAGTAGCTCTAGGACATGGGGAACAACATTTGGAGAAGTGTTGTATTGAGCATAGGAAAGTCTCATGGCATGAGAGCTATTTATGGAAGAGGAGAATTAGGGTTGTATTTATAGTGGATGGGAGGGGGTATTTTTCATTATTTTAATCCTTATTATAATATTTTTTTCTCATGATTATGAATAATCCTAATTCATGTGACCCCAAAATTGTAACAATGGCATGTTGGTTCAAACAATTTTAGAAATCTTCACTTATGATGTCATAAATAATGTATTTAATCGATAATTTGAATATACAATATTTTCCTTTATTTCACTATTCATCGAAAATTCCAGAATTTAAGAAAAATCCCAAAAATTCACCCCTACCATTTTTTGACACGTAGAATTCAAAAATAAAGTACATTTTTTAATATAATTTCCTAAATATATTTAATATTTTTTAAAAAAATCATACATAATTTAAAAATTAATAATTTACAAACTATAACTGCTTTTATATCATATTGAAAAATTAATCAAGACATCATTATCTTAAATCCCTAAAAAATAAAATAAAAAACATTACTATTCTTTAGGATCATATTACTATTAATATTACTATTCAAAATCATATATTTCTATTCACCAAACCAATTTGGTTCCATTAGACACCAAATAACATACTGATCACAATTGTAGATGACAGTTTTTTTAAATTAAAAACAAAGAAGTGGAAAAATTATTTTTAAAGGATAGTTATAAATATCTACTTATAAAATCGTCCAACCATTTAAAATTAATTTTAAAACCATTTTTGGTTACATAAACAAGGAGGTAAATCCACTCTATAGGAAACTGATCCATCTCTAACTTGGATTTCATAGGGCCCAATGAACCTCAGACTCAACATTCCCTTCTTTACAAAAGACATCACACTTTTCCATGGAGAAACATTGTGAATGACATGATCACCTAACTCAAAAAAAAGATCTTTCCTACAATTATCCACATAACATTTATATCTTCCCTGATATGTTCTCATGTGATTCTGAATCAATTGAACTTTTTCTGTCATCTATTATACCAATTTGGGTTCTATCATTTTGCTTTGACCAACTTCATCCCAAAATTATGGAGTTCGACATCGCTTTCCAAATAATCCCTAAAATAGAGCCATCTTTATTCTTGAATGAAATTTGTTATTAAAAGAAAATTCATCCAAAGAAAGATGTTGGTACCTAATTCCCCAGTAATCCATTGATCAAGCACGTTGCATATTCTCCAGTGTCTAAATTTTTCATTCTAACTTCCCATCAGATTGTGGATGACAAGTTATACTAAAATTTAATTCTTTACCCAATGACTTATAAAGGCCTTTCCAAAAGTTAGAAGTAAACCTGGGATCATGATCCGATATAAATTAGAGGGGAAATCCATGAAACTGAACTATCACATTAACATACAATTGAGAAAGTTGATCTGGTGAAAAAGTATCTAGAATAGGAAGTAAATGATCCGATTTTGTCAATCGATCGATAATAACCCAGATTGCATTATTACCTCGAGATGTCTCTGGTAATCCCACAACAAAGTCTGTGGATATATTTTTCTCATTTCCACTATGGCACTAGTAAAGAATGAAGAATCCCATTCGGTAACTATAACTCTGCTTTAACCTGTTGACATGTAAAACACTTCATAGTAAAGTCATAAATACCTCTTTTCATTCCATCCCACCTATAATACTCCTGAAAATCACTGTATATAACACCCCAAACATTTTATGGAATGTTCCTATTAAATAAATTCTATAAATTCTATTTACTATATTAAATGAATCACTTTGTCATTTTTGAAACAAAATATTATAGGAGAAAATGATAAAATATCCATTGAATATAAATTTTCAACTTCTATGTTTTGACATTTGAAAAACGGTTATCTAGAATTGTGACTAGTATGTCATTTGGATTCTGATAGAAACAACACGACTTTTTTATGAATTAAATATGATTTTATTTAAAAATGAAATTAAAGAAATGTAGAAAATTATTTTCAAATAATAGAGTACATTTTTAATCCTACACATCAAAAAATGGTTTGGGTGAATTTATTGGATTTTTATAGAATACTTGAATGTTTTGCGAATAGTAAAAATACCGTTTTGAGTTTTCGGTATCTTAATGATGTAATAATGATATAATAATTAATTTAAATGGCTTGTCAACTTTTCTACAGTAACATATGACATGTGTTATTCTATGTGACTGAAACCATGAGCAAATACCCTCGGCAAGCCCATGGTTTTGCAAAAACCACTAATGAGGTGTCCCTTTTAATTAATAAAAACTCCCACTTAATTACTATAAATACCCACTCACCCCCTTTGTCTTCATTCATTAAAAACTCATTATCCACGAATATCCTGTATTATTACCTCCCTATGAGTCCTCCCAAGGTGTCCTCATAACCCTAAGGTCCCAACCGATATGTTTTGGGAGTTACACTATAAGGTAAAAGAATCAACCACCCTTCTCTTTTCTCAAAGCATTCATTTTATGTCTTATATTTTATTTTCAATTGGATTATGTTGGGATATTTCATTACATATTTCCTTTACTTCCCATATTATGTAAGAGTGATGAGATACCCCCTTTCTCTCATGAAACTATTTTATAAAATTTTAACTGATGCTGTTAGGCTGTTGGATTTTTGTAAGAGGTTGCAAAATTTTTCTTATTATTTGAGTTGTTTTATTTTGTACATAATTCATCACCTCACATTATACAAATGATATGATAATTACAGTACATTATAAGAACTAGAATTATATTGTTCTAGTGGAATATCCTATCATCATCTCTCTTTCTCCCTCCTCTTATACTAAAAATTAAAACACCGTCTGAGATGTGTTAATTTATCACATTCAAGGACGAAGAGTTGTTAATTTTCATTACCATCTAAAATTCAAGTAATGAATCCTTTTTTTGGTTGAATCAGATCATAATATATGAATTTAATCTCATTAATGTTCTGGAATCCCCCCATACTCAAAATATGGAATAATAATACAAAACAAGTTCATTGTGCACAAAACCGCCAAGCAAAATCCAAGCATTTATCAATAATTATTAACTAATGATTCATCCAAAAGAATATAACCCAGAATCATTATAAGATCATTTATATCTATTTAATGTCACTAATAATATATATTAACAATTCTATATGTTTGATCACCTTAAAAACAAACTTCCATTCATGAATGCAATTAAATGAAGCATGAAAACAAAGGAAGAAACTGCTTCAAAAAATATTTAATTGACCCTCTTAAACCCATAAAAAAGTCCATGAATGAACCTAATAAGGTTATACTAAATCTATTAAATGTAATGGAAATTATGGTATTTTTAATTAATTAATCTATATTTTTTTTATTCAATTCATTAAAACAAATGAAGAACACGCTCGATCATAAGTTAAGGGGATTCTCATATCACTTTCATTTCTGTGAGGTTTTCATTGTCGACACTTATTTATTGTATTTGAAATATGTGTACATAAATTTGATATATAATTACATGATTCTCATAATATTCATGTTATTAAATGATTCATTTGATGGTTATTATGTTCGGGTCATATGATTCTACTGATTACATTGTGGTAAATGACTTTGTCTCAACTTCTATTTTGTTGTGACTGACATTGTATTGTGTACCTAATAATCCATATGTGGGGTACCTACGGCCCATTTGAGATATATTTTTATTTGAAATGATATTTCAATAAATATCCATATTCTAATATCGTGGATATGTTTATTTTTTAAACCGTATACCATTTTACCTACGGTGTTTATTTCTAATATTGTTATAATTGTGGAAATAATAATGAATTAATATCCTCTACTCTATACGAATATTGAGAAGGAAGATTTTAATTGTATTAAATCTATGTATAAATAATTCATTTTTACTTGAAGTTGCATGTGGGTCCCGCTATAGCCCCTTGATGCATCAAATTGTCTCATGAGGCAAATCAATTTGTGACAAACCCTTTGAGTTTTTTTTTCAAAAATTAGACGGGTTTCTACCCCCATATCTGAACCGTTTTAATATTATTATGATATCATGTGCAAGATACATGATGTACAATTAATTATCATTTTCTTTTTTAATTATTAATATCCATGAGATTTTCACTATGACAAAATCTATGGATTCAGTTTCATTCTTAGTTTATTAATGGCATGTTTTTTTATTTATTCACCATTCCATATTGAATATGTAAAATTTATTATGATTTAGTTATTATTGATTCATGCTTCCAATATTTTCAACCCTTACTGAGCATTTGATCTCTAAACTTTAATTTATTTAACTATGATAGGTGATGAAGAGGAGATCATTTACAGAGTTTCTATGGATGCAATTTTTAGTTTTTGTTATGTTTTGTATTTTGTAACCCTTTCCAATGTAATTAGAGTTACATCTATGTATCTAGTTTATTAAAGAATACTAAACTAATCATTTCTTCATGATTTAATTCCTTCTAACTGTGCCAATATAAAAATTAATTCATCGGCTCCAATCTAGAGGGGTCGGGGTGTTACAGTTGGTATCAGATGATCTTTAGTAGAAAACATGGAAACTAGAGTAGGAAATATATAGTTGGAAACAAAGAACTAAGGTAGTATTTGATGATAAACGTACAAAAATGTCCTAGGGTAAGGAATAGATTATGTAAATCTTTATAGAAAATACATCCTTGCATGGATACGAGTAGGTAGAGGAGGCTCTGGAACAAACGTACCTTGGAGTGAAAGCTCTGAACAAGAGTTTCAGGCATGACCTGGGATATCCTGGTACAAGACAATGGGCCTTTCTTCACTCTTTGTTATGAAACTCATGGGGGGATATGCTTAAGATAATACATATTTTCAATACAAGGCATTATAAAAGATTGAAATGTAAATTATTCCTCAATGATACCATTTTTTTGATTATGGGATTATCCATGCATAGGATCTCAATTTATGCTATGTATTTTGTTATGTTAAGATTATACATTATGAGTCATACCATAATCTAGTGTGGGACATTATTTAGAAATGGAGTCTAATGGAAGAAGGGGGATCAATACTAATAAGCAATATAGGGATCTCTCCACTATGAAAGTCAACATAGTCAATGTTAGAACATATCAGATCATGACTATATTGGGACAACATACTCAGGTAGTAACGAATAACCGTACCACACCTGTGTTAGATCATTTCCTGTGGTAGAAGCCCCAATCATTCAGTGGGAATACTAACCCGTTGATTAATGAGAAATAGATCATGTCCCTAGAAATGATATTCATGGAGTTAAGATGAAATGAAAATGAAAAGGTAGTATTGGTGGTATATTTTCTCAAGGGAGACGCTGATCAATAATGGACCTTTTTTCAGAATACCATGGAGGAAAAAGAAATAGAAGATATGTAATTGAGTAATTGTATGGAAATATTCTTCCAAAAATACTTCTCTCGTGATCAATGAACTAATATGAAGATGAAATTCCATATAATAATGAAAATGGAAGAATAAAGTGTTGTAGTGTTTTAGGATACCTTTACAAGGATAGCCATGTTTTCCGTAGATTACATATGTGACTCGGAATACAATATTGATCATTTATTTTAAGGTCTTATGGAAAGTCTTTTAAGGGAACTAGCTTCTCAAAAATTTTCATTATATGATGAAATTGTATAATGTCCCATAAAAACAAAGAAGGAATTTTCTGGATCAAATGTTTTCAAGGGATACCAATATAAAATGTGATACTCTGATAACCATGGGTACTCTACTAGAGATGCTGGAATAAATTCCAATGGTATGGAGAGTCTTAATCCTTGTAACTATGCAGAGGCAGTGAGTGTGGGTGTCTACAACAAATATGACAGGGTGGTACCTTCTACTGGCAAGGGTATGCTCTAGGACGGTCAAGGGTGGGAGAAGCCTGGACATGTTTTTGTATAGAACTTAATTACTAGTCAACCCGGAGAGGACGTTGTCTTGACTCAATCTAAACAAACAATTTGAGAGTTTAGGTCGTTAGGGGGAGCTTGAGGGAAACTCCAACTACCCCAATGAGACCGATTCTAATGGAGACGGACAACCCGTAGAAGACACTGATTTGGAAGGAGTTAGTAAAGTTATCCACAATCAATGGAGAAAGAAAGGGAATAAGGAAAATAGGGCCCTGGGGAGGTTTATAGTTTCTATAAAGCTGATACCTAAAGGTCGTAAGGACTACTCTTATCTTCCTAAACCGATGGAGACACAAGCGGCCAAAAAAGAGGGTAAACTCAGGGGGCATGAGATCCAGTCAGAGGTAGAAGAGGATGTTCAACAGGCTGGCGCCGTGGAGCCTCAATTACAGGTGAAAGGAGCCTCAAAGATAGATGAGGTGGAGGTGCATCTGTAGTTTGAGGATATGACGCTGGGGAAGGGGGATGTTATTTCCCCTAGAAAACAATGTGAGGTAGGTCTTCTAGATAGCTTTCAGTGCCTGAAGGACGAGGATCCAGAAAATCATATGATACTACTCATGAATTATAGAGAAGAAATGAAGGAGGATGTCCTGATGATCATGGAAGAGAGGGAAGACATCGACCAAATGATGGAAGGATTAATTCAAGTGTAAGTTTCCAGGGAGCAAGCAGAATGGATTAACAAGCAAGATCGTATATTTATTAGAGGCTTCAATATGGCGAAGAGCACTAAAGCAGAATATATGAAATCTTGGGAATTCCTTTCAAGGAACTATAAACACAAAATAGAGAAAGATCCAGACTGTCAGGTAAGTTCCCTCCCATGGAAACTATTGAGGGAAGAAGATTATAATCGCCATAAACTAGTGTTTAATAAGACAGTAGTTCATTTTGTTGTTTGAACTTTTTGAGAGGGTTCTCACTATCTCGTTAAAAGTGTCAGACAACCATGGGAAAGGTGATGCACAATATAAGAACAAGAGAATGAAGAAATTCCCATTATGCAATAACTGTGGATTGAATCATCTCAAGAAATTCTTGAAAGGCATGGGAGTCTATTATAAGTGTGGAGAAAAGGGTCATCAATATAATGAATTCAAGGGGAAGAATCAATTTGAGGATGTCCAATTCAACAATTCTTGAGAGATGAGACACTAGGAAAATGGGGTTCTTAAGCGCCATGGAAACATGCCTCATAAAAGTCCAAGGGAGAAAGGGAGATCATATGAAATTACAGCTGTGGAGGTTGAAGTTCCTAATGATGTGGTGGTAGGAAATTTAATTGTTTCCTCAAAGATAACCAACACTTTATTTGATTCAGGATCATTGCATCCATTTATATCATCTCAGTTTTCCAAGAAAATTAGACATGTCCAATTTGATTTAATAAAGGAGTTGTAATTAAAAACTCCTAGGGGAAGGATCACTGTATCAAAGGTGTGTCAACTAGTTCCCCTCATGACACACAAACATGATTTAGTTTCTAACCTTATAATCATACAAATGACGGAATTTTATATAATTCTTGGTTTGAATTGGCTGTCAAACTGTGATGCGAAGATTTATTGCAATAAAAAGGAAGTCAATGTTTTTGAAAATGTTGTAGAATCTCTTATCATTAGAGAATAAACCTTGCAATATGATTCTTATCTAGACCCACCCTTAGTAGCTCTACTAATTGAAATTCATGGAGAGGAATATGAACCAGTATCTATGGGTGAGGAAATAAATATTCAAATTTAAGAAATTCATATAGTGCTAGAATACATTGATTTATTTCCATAGGATTTACCTTGACATCCTTGAGAGAAGAAAATTTAGTTTTCCATTGAATTAATTCCTTGTGCAAGACCTATATCAAATAAACCCTATAGAATAGCCATTGTGGAGTTAGTGGAGCTAAAGAAACCACTAGGCGAGTTGAGTGATAAAGTATTTATTCTACCTAGTGTCTCTCCATGGGGGGACCCAGGTACATTATACCATTTGAAATCATGGAATGGATTGGAGCAGTAGCATACCGTTTAGCAATGTCGCCTAGTCTCTCCAAACACCATGATGTATTCCATGTTTCATTGTTGAAGAAATAAATTCTAGACCCAATGCATGTACTCCCTAATGAAGAAGTAGAATTGTAACTTGAATTTTCATACTGTGAATAGAATATTGGGATTCTTGACACAAGGGAGACGATATTGAAAAACCGGACGACTCTTCTAGTAAAGGTTCATTGGAAAAACCATAATTTAGAGGAAGAAACATGGGAAACGTATAATGTTATGATGAAGAACCGCCCACATATTTTATGTGGGTTTTATACATAATCTTTAGGATGAAATTTCTGAAGGAGGGAATAATATAACACCCCAATAATTATATGCAACATTCCACTAAAATGCTTTATATTCATTAGATAGCCTATATTAAATGTAGCACTATGTATTTTGTGAAATAAAATATTATAGAATAGATATATTATCTATCAATTAAACATAAATTTTCCACCTCTATGTTTTGAATTTCAAAAAACAGTTATCTAGAGTTGTGACTAGTAAGTCATTTGGAGTCTGATAGAACCAACATGATTTTTTGATGAATAGTAACATGACCTTATTAATAGTAAAACGAATAGTAATTTGAACATTATAAATAGTAAATAATGATAATATTTTATTTTCATAATGTAATAATATGATGAGATCTTAATTAATTTTTCAATGTGATATAGATCTAATTATAACATTAAAATTGTAATTTTTTGAATTAACTATGATTTTATATTAATATTAAATTAAATATACATAGAAAATTATTTTCAAAAAATGGGTTTCATTTTTTAATTCTACACATCGACAAATGGTTAGGGTGATGTTTTTTAATTTTTTTTAAAATAATTGAATTCTTTGTGAATTGTAAACTTTCAGTTTTGAGTTTTCGGTAGTTTAATGAATTCATAATGATATAATAATTAATATAAAATGATGGTGGGCTTGTGTATAATAAAATATGAAATGAGGTGTCCCAAGTGGTAGAAACCATGGGAAAATACCATGGTCATGCCCATGGTTTTTTAAAAACCACTAATAAGGTGTCTCATTTAATTAATAAAAAATCCCTCTTAATTACTATAAATACCCACTCATGGCTTTCATTTTCATTCATTAAAAATAGATTATCCTAAAATATCTTGTATTATTACCTATTTAAGCATCCCCTCACGGTTTCATCATACTCCTATGGTCCCAAACTATATGTTTTGGGAGTTACTCTTCCAGGTTAGAGAATCAAGCACCCTTCTCTTTTCTTAAAGCTTTCATTTTATATTTCATCTTTTATTTTCAATTGGATTGTGTTGTGATATTTCATTACATATTCCCATTTCTTCCCATATTATTTAAGTTTGATGCGATACCCATTTTCTCTCATCAAACTGTTTTATTAAATTTTAAGTGACGTTGTTAGGCTGTGGAATTTTCGTAAGATATTTCTCAATTTTTCATCTATTTTGAGTTCCTTTCTTTTATACTTATTTACTCACCTCACTTCAAAAAAATTACATGATAATTCTTGTCCATTAAATGAACTGGAATTATATTATTCTAGTGAAATATTTAATCATAATCCCTCTTTCCCCATCCACTTATACTTAAAATGAAAACACTGTCTAAGATGTGTTAATTTATCGCATTCATGGACGACAGGTTTTTAATTTTTATTACCATCATCAATTCTGTTCATGAAACCATTTTTATGGTTAAATTATATAAAAATATATTTACTTCATCTCAATAATGTTCTATAATCCATACAGATTCATAATATGGAATAATAATACAAAACAAGTTCATTGTGCACAAAACCGCCAAGCTAAATCCAAGCGTTTATAAGTAATTGTTAACTAAAGATTCATCCTCAAGTATACAATCCAGAATCATTATAAGATTATTTATATCACATTCATTTCACTAATAATATATATTAATATTTCTGTAAGTTTAACCACATTTCAAACAAACATTCATTCATGAATACAAGGAAATGAATCATGAAAACCAAGAAAGAAAATGATTCCAAAACAAATAAATTGATCCTATTAAACCCATAAAAAGGGAAATGAATGAACCGAATAAGGTTATAATAAATCAATTACACATATAGAAGGTTAAATAATTATTAATTATTGGAGAAAAATTTTATTATTATGTTCATTAAAACAAATTAAGAACACACTTGATCTTAAGTTATGGGGTTTCTCATATCACATTCATTTCTGGGAGATTTTCATTGTTCGCCACTTATTTATTCTATTTGGTATATCTATACAAAAATTTGAAATATAATAACATGAATCTATTTATATTATTGTTATTAAATGATTAATTTGATGGTTATGATGTTGTGGTCATATGATTCTACTGATTACATTGTGGTAAGGGACTTTGTCTCAACATCTATTCTATTGTGACTTAATTTGTATTGTAAAGCTAATAATCATTATGTAGTGCACCTACTACCCAATTGAGATAAATTTTCATTTCAAATTATATTTCTATTAAATATCCATATTCTCATATCATGGATATGTTTATTCTCTAAATCTTATACCATTTTACATACAACATTTATTTGGAATGTTGTTTTAATTGTGGAAATATTGATGAATTTGTATCCTCTACACTATAAGGATATTGGGGAGGTAGATTGTACATGTATAAAATCTATGTATAAAGAATGATTTAGACTTGCAATGGCGGGTGGGGCCCATTATAGACCCTTGATGCATCAACATGACTCATGAGACAAATCAGTTAGAGACAAACCTTCGAGTTTGTTTCCAAAAATTAGTCAGTTTTATACCCATAGAACTAAACCGTTTTAATGGTATTATCGTATCATGTGCCAGATACATGACATCAAATTAATAATCATTATTTTTATTCATTATTAATTATAACTATCCTTGAGGTCTTCACTATGAAAAAAATCTATGGATCCAGTTTCATTCTTAGTTTACTAATAGCATGGGTTTTTAATTTATTCACCATGCCATATTGAATATGTAAAATTGATTATGATTAAGTTATTATTTATTCTTAAATATGATATTTTAGACCCTTATTTAGCATTTTATCTTACCACTTTTATTTTTTTACCTTCAATAGTTGATGAATAGTAGATCATTTATTGAGTTTCTATTGAAGTAGTTTTTTGTTTTTGTTATGTTTTGTTTTTTACAACCATTTACAACGTAATTTTAGTAACATATGTGTATCTAGTTTCTTCAAGACTAGTAAACTGATCATTCCATCAAGATTTAATTCCTTATAACCATGAATATATAAAAAATTATGCATCGGCTCCAATCTAGAGTGGTCGAAGTGTTACACTGTACATCTTAGTACTGGAAGGATTAACTGAAATCAAAGAACTATGAGCTTCTCATAATAACTCTTTCTTCAACTATGAATCACAAGGCACAAAAAATATCTTCCAAAACCTCAAAAACACAATCATTATCACTATTAAAATCATGAAACTTACCCTTCTGATCTAACTCTTGCTTTTTCTATAACTCACTGTCTTCCTTCTGTGCTTGCATAATTCTATCAAATAGAGATGATTTCACTGGCACCTGAAACAAAATTGAATAATTTCATGCCCCAATTACTTCTATGCCAAATTTAATCAAATTTTTAATCAAAGGATATTTTTCCTAATAAAACATTGTTAATGTAGCATTAATTTTCTGATTCAACGATTTTTCCACATTATTTTCATTTCCTAGATGGCAATGAATCATAAAGTAACAATAATTGATTAATTCTATCCATCTCCTCTGTCTCATGTTCAATTAATTCTGATTAAATAAATATTTCAAATATTATTATTCAGTATATATTTCACATTTTACTTCATACAGATGATGCCTCCAAAATTTTAAAGCCAAAACAACAACAACTATTTCTAAATCATTTATAGGGTAATTTAACTCATGAGGTTTAAACTGAACTGAAGCATAAGATATTACCTGATCATTATTTCATTATGACACAACCAAGTCCATTCAATGAAGCATCACTATAGAAAGAAACTCACTATCTCTACAAGGAAATTCCAAAACTGGATTATTCACCAATCTTCTTTTGCATTCCTGAAAACAATCATCAAATTATTTTTTCCAAATGAACATAATCCTTTTCTAGTTAACTTAGTCATAGGGGTCAATATCCATGCAATGTTTTCAAAAAACCTCTGGTAATAACCTGTTAAACCAAGAAAACTATGGATCTCGGTTATATTTTTGGGTCTTGGCTATTCTTCAACAGCTTTGGTTTTCATAGGATCAACTGATATTCCATTTTCTGAAACAATGTGGCCCAGGAATGAAATTTTTTTAACCAAAATTCACACATTCTAAATTTCCCATACATTTTATTTTATTTTATGTTTTCAAGGAAAATTCTAAAATTACTTTCATACTCCTATTTACATTTAGAATAATAAAAAATATAATCATTAAACACAACCACAAACTTATCCATTAACTCAAAGTAAATTATATTTATAAGATCCATGAATACAATAGGTGAATTGGTTATCCCAAAAGGCATAACTACAAATTCATTATGGAAATATCTAGTACAAAACGTGGTCATTAGAATTTCTTCTTCCTTTTATGTCAACCGATGGTACCATGAACTCATGTTAATCATTGAAAAATACTAAGCTTCATTGAGCTAATAAAAAAAATCATTGATATGAGAAAAGTGATACTTGTTCTTAATAGTAATGTTATTCAAGGATCTATAATCAATTCATAGTCTCATTAAACCATCTTTCTTTTTAACAAACAGGACAGGAGCACCCCATGGTGATGTTATAGGTTGAATGAAACCTTTATCTAATATCTCCTAAAATAGCTTATTTAACACTAAATTTTCAAATTGACTCATTCAATAAGGGGGTTTTGAATTGGATTAGCATCTAGAACTATGTAAACAATAAATTAAGCTTCCCAATCAGGTATTATCCCAGGAAAATCATGAAGAAAACCATAATGATACTCATTTACCACTGGCGCATCATTAATCTGACATTTCATTTTTTTCAACAATATGTGCATGTTGAAATTAATTTCTATCTTTTAATATTTTATCAGCTTCCAGATATGATATCAAAATTAAGGGTTCATTCTTGTAAACTAACTAAAATTATTTCTAAATGAAACCAATTTAGCTCTGCATTCAATTATATCATGAAAACAAAAATCCAATCCATACCAAAAATAACATCAAACTCTACTAGAGGAAAACCAATAAGTTTTGTAGTTAGATTCTTTCTTCACACAAAGAAATGATGGTTTATATAATTTATTTTTTTCTCATCATTTATTCTTGGTGTTTTTAACATATGTTCAGGATTCATATATTGAGATGGAATTCCCAATTTACTATAAAACATTTCAGAAATAAGAGAATGTGTAGACCCTGAATCAAACAACACATTGTCATAATATGAATAAACAAACAATGTACCTGATATTACTTCATTTGATGGCCCAACATCAGCTGAAGCGGTTTAAAAGGATTTCACCACCCCTTTTTTATTGTAGTTCGGCTTATTTCCTTCAGTTGAGTTCTTCGTTGGACAGTCATTTTCATAATGACTCATTTTATTGCACATAAAACATTTTACTGACTATAAATAAGAATTTTCTTACCATTACCCTAATGCATTTCAGTGCAATTTTGAGCCTTATGCCCCATTTTACCACATCCATAGCATATATTCCAATTCAATATACATTCCCCAGCTTACCTTTTACCAAAATTTTAAAAAACTATAAACTTATGATTTCTACCATCATGCTTTTTTGAAGAGTTATTAACTTTCGTCTTCCACCTCGGCCTCTTATTCTATTGTTTTTCAAAGAACACTTGATCATCAGAAAACTCTATTTCATCCTTCTCCGCACATCGGACATGTTTTTCATAACTTTTGAACCCACGAGAAGACAAATCCCTTTGATAATTTGGATTTAATACTGAGTAAAAATGGTTGATTTTACTATCAAGCTCTAATATGAAATTTGGAGCATACCCTGCCAGTTGAGTGAAATTTTCTTCATAAGCTACCACTGAGTCATTTTCCTACCTTTATTCTAAGAAATGTTTTCCTATCCTAAGATGAACCCCCTTAGAAAAATATTTCTCAAGAATCATTCCTTTGAATTCATCCCAATAAATACCCTCAATCTCCTCATTATCCTTGATATTTTTAACCATTAACCATCACAGATCGGCTTCACCATAAAAATGGTAATTAGAAAGGCTAACCTTCTGATGTTCGGAACACCCCCTGCCATAAATATTCTTCTCCAGTTCTTTAATCCAACCTTCATCTAGCAGAAGGTTAGATGATCCTCTAAATAATGGGGGTGTTGCCTCATGAAATTCTCCACAACATACATGTTCCTCAGTGTATGATCTAGTTTATCTTGTGAATGGATAACTCAACCATTTATAGATTGAGTTAGTTGAGCCATCAAGGAAACAAACATTTCAATTCCGATTCTAATCATCTTAGGTTACTTGATTGGGAGGTTTTCTTCCTCTTGATGTCGTCCAATCATAGATTTCATGTTTCCTCTTCAGAAAACCATTATGAACAGAAAAATATATTAGTTGATACAACATGGTAATATAAAAATTCTATAACATTTCAATCTTACTATAAATTAATTTATGGATATTGATTTAACAAAATCCTACTTCCAAAATAAATCTAAATCGACCTCTGATACCAACTATATGGCCTAAACCATAAACAGTACATAATATTGAGTGATGTCAAGAATTATCATTGAGTATCTTTTCTAGTTTAGAGTTTTATAAAATTGGGCCATTAGTATTACATTACATCTCAAATATTACAAAGTAGACACTTCTACTAAGTATCAATTTGTTTATAAAATAAAAACTCTTAAAATAAAACAAGAATTAATTTCTTGATATAAATCTTCTTGAATTATTCCATTATCTTACCCAACCATATATCCTGTAAAAAACAATTAAAAAACATGGGATGAGCATAAAAAGCTTTGTAGGGGTTATAAAATAAAGAAAGAAATCATTATCCAATCAATACATAGAATACATAAGTTCTTTAACACACCTCTTGAAATCATATGATTTATGAATAACACATAGAAATCATAAATTATAATGATATTATTTGGCATCTATATTAAACATACATTGTATCTTTCACAACTTTGTAAGGAGTTAGGTTTTGAATACCCATCATAGTATATTTCATAAATATATTAGGAGAAACATTAGTGTTTAACTATGTCACATTACCCAATTCATTAGAGACCTATCTCGAGCTCACTCACCCTAGGTATATCACAGAACCACCCATTAATATAAACAATGACCATGAACCATAACATATTCATAACACAAAAAAACAACACGAAGGAAAGATAACATTTTAACATTTCAATCACAAAATATCATTTCATGATATTAAAATAATCAATGCTTCCTCATTAACATTTTAAATACCAAAATATGTAAAAGGATATATAGTATTTATTTTCTTTTTAAAAACATTTTTACTTGTTATGTAAGTTGAATATCAAATAATGCTCGTGATGGCAGAAAGGTGGCTATCACTGCGTATGTAAAAAAGGTAACGTTCCCTTTATCGTTTAGTAAAATTATTCATAGGTAAAATATTCCCTTTTAATTTTTTTAAATGTAAAATTGTTTTATACACCATATAAAGGAAATTCATGTATATATCAATATATGCCTCAATGTCATGTGATTGAGATGAAGTCTCTTACCTCGTGTCCATCATGACTTGTTCGTTTCTTAATTTCTTGAACAAAAAACTAAAGTTAATCTCTAATTTCCTCAGAACCATTTTCAACAATATTATTCCTTTTATATCAATTTTTTCTTGGTTATAAACATTACATAATAATTTAGGTTAATAACATTCGTTTTTCCGATATTTGGTACATGAGTAAAAAAAGAATTTCTTATAATTACAAGTTGTCAATGTGGTAAAAATTACATTATCTCCCGAATTATTTTCATGATTTAGATATCATATATATCATATATATCCAATATATATATAGGTATTTATAACAGTATATAAAATTTGGAGATAAGAAATAAAATTCACTGTTCATGGAAACGTTAATTCATGTGTACGAATGCACATTAATTTCATTTTTATTTCGTATTTAACAAAATGAAAAATTAATGATAAGTAGGTATATTATAATTCCAGTATTATTTCATATATAATTTAATTAAATCTATCCTTTATACATTCCATGTATGGAATGAACAGCTCATATCACATTGAGGGGTAGTTGTCCGCACTTCCTCAAATGAAATTATCAAATTTATCCATTATGGATACCATTATGGTATGCTATAAATAAAAAATACAGAAGCACATAGTAAATATGAATAATATATATATATATCAACTATAAATACAATTCCATCATAATGACCACCATGAGAGGAGGTAGGAGATACGTGAACAATTATCATTTCGTGAGGCAGTAGCTTGTCGTCCACAAAAATAGTATGTTTTTATCCATTACATGGAGGTGTTTGGATGTGTAGATAGAATAATTATCATAAAAAATCATATTATATTTAATATATATATATTTTTTATAAAATAATGTAATAAAGAAAGTTTACGGGGTTGGAGAAGGGAAATAAAATAAACAACCTTGAGGGAAGACATTACCTTTAAATAGTGTTACTCCCTTTGGTTTGAACCAAAAGGGATTATTGAATTTCCTTATTCCTAGGGGAAGGCTTATATGAGAAAGATATGAATTTTGGGATATTATTTGGGCATATTTTGGATGAGTCAAGGGGATTGAGTGGTGTTTTCAATGGGTTATAAGTGGTGGCCTTTTATAATATGGAGGAGGGGCACTTTAGGAATGTTTTAAAATATTATTTTATTATAAAATGACTTTCAATTTAAAGAGGTCCAAAAAGTATTTTATTCAATGATAAGGTAAATATAAGTCAAAATAAAATCATCCAATAATAATTGGAATGGTTTTGGATATTTTTTAAACCTTATCTATTTTCTTTACCCCCTTTTTACTCTTATTTAAATTTTACAACATCATTTTGTATATTCACACTATATGGTTAATATATTTAAAATAAAAAACCAAGTTACCAAAAATATAACATTAATTACATTTTTAATATCATATTTGATATTTTTTTGAATACTATATTTTTATGACACTTTTATCATTTAATAAATTATTGACTGATTTAAAAACTATTTTATATCAATTTTAATACTATTCGTATCATGACTTTTGTTTAAATCCAAACCATGATGATTCATTCAATAAACCTTCATTAATTAAAATGTAAAAATTCATACCAATCTATAAAATTCCTAGATGATAGAAAATGGTTCAAAATAAATTTATTTTAACATTTATAATATCATATATTTGAATCCTTTGTTAATGAAGCAATTGCTGCATCACCATTGCGTTATAATTAAATTTATTTATTTAACGTTAAAAATTATAAATAAAATACCATGATGTATTAAATATTATTATATTTCAATAGAATATTTATAGATGATAATATTAATTATATAACCCCATATAAGAATTGTTTAGTAAAAAGATTCATTTTTATGATATTTTTATTTTCACATTTAAAAAAATTATTAATGTCATTATCATAACTGAGTGGCTTCCAAAGACCAAAAGTCTCAACCCTAGGATATTAATGGTCATAAATTACTAATCCCTAAAGTTATGACAAGTGTTAAGGTAATTTTAAATTATTATAATACTATTTGTACCTTGAATTACTTTATTAACCTTTAACCGCAGTAATAAAAATCAAAAGTTACTATTACCACAAAAATATTTTTATCCTATTAAACCACATTTTACTTAATGAAAAAAACAATGTATGCTGGATTTTTGAAATTCAATTCATAGAAATGATAAAATTTCATTTAAATGAAAAAACATAGTTTTTAACTACTAGATATGTTTTCACTATTCATACAATAATTAAAGTTTTCAGAAAATACAATCAAAATCACCCAAATATTTTTTTGATATTCACAATTCAAAAATGATTTCTATTTCACCATATTAGAATTAGATATGGGTCCTTAATTAATTTAAAAATTAATTTCTATTGTCAAAACCAAAAAGCGTGTTTAAAAAAAATAATAACTATCAAACGATTAACAAATGGTTATGTTCAATTTCAAATTGAAATTACTTCCGATGACCAAAATTTGATTAAAATGGTAAAAATATAATCCAAATAAACATTAATACCAATAAAAAGAATAATCTAACTATATAAATAAATTATATTAAGAGGCTGTTTTGAATTAAAATGCAATATTTTTTACTATTCAATAAAAATTGAACATTATCAAAAAAATACCAAAATTTCATCCAAAGTAAATTTTGATGTCCCAATTCTAAATAATGAATTTAATTGTTTTCAAATATGACATATAAAAGTAAAAAAACAATATTTAAAAATGGTTTGCCATTAAAAGGAGGTAAATTGACCATTTTATGAATATTATAGTATTTATGCTTAAAATTGGATTTATTCACATTTTAAGCCTCTAAATTTTATTCTATAAATATAATTTTTTTTAACAAACCTGTGTAATCATATTTTAGTTAGTTATATTCATTTTCGCCAATAAAATGACTATTCGTTAACTACTATTTAATATAATAATATTATATTACTCTTTTTCAGTATAACTAAACGTTGTGTGAAATGTAATATTTCAAAGAAACTTGTTGTTGAGTATCGGGTATTCCATTGAACATATCAACCCTTTTCAAGTGAAATTAATATTTATTTCACAAATATTAATAAATATGAAATTTTCATATTCATTATGTACTTGAGATGTTACATATATACCAATATATAATAAAAAAATTATCACCCACCGACACATATAAACATATAAATAAAATGTATATATATATATCCATATATATTTATATGTTATTTTCGTATAGATATAAACAAATAGGTGTATATATATATAAAAACATTTCACCATTATTGTAACGAAATTTAAATAATAATGTTAATATACAGATAGAAATATTTATATTTTTATGTGATCATATTTATATATAAAAATTAGGTACATGAATGGGAGTAAGGGGTAAATTTATAGAGAAATATGATTTGAATGTATGGTTCCCACTTGGAATAGTATAAGATTTAGATCCATTTACCATGGAAATAACAATTATTATATATGGAATAATGATACAATTAGTTCATGAAATTATTTTTCAATGGGATTAATTTTATTCTCATTAATGAGACCATGCGTTTATTCTAATTAATTATATCACATATTTTATCTAAATAAAAAATAATAATCAAAATAAGATTTTTCTTTTTACATAAAAAATATACTAATCATTTTGGTTGAAATATCATCCATTGAAATCAATAAATATAACTTGTATGATTATATATATAGTGATTCACACATGTCTGTTTTATTATATATAATCACACAATAGAAAAAATAAGTGTTTATATATGTTTATATGAATTTTGTCAAATATATGTAAGATATATTTTATTTTTTTATATAATTACACCATATATATTCATTAAATATATTTAAATAAATAATATATATTTTATAAACACATTTAAAAATGAAAAATTTATTTTTAAAAATATATTATGTTTTTAGAAATTATTTAATGATTTATAAAACAAAATTCATGTAATGTAATTTGTATACTTTTTTAATGAATCATTAAGTTGTTTTAATATATATATGTTTTTTATATCATCAAACGATGGAATTATTATTTTTTAAAACACAAAACATGACACTTTGTAAACAAAATTTCATTTTAGAATACATTTCCTAGTTTTTGAAATGAAAAAACATGTATTTGATGTGTTATTATATATTAGATTAAATTTGTAAATAGATATTTGTGTGTATAATTTTCTTAAATGAAAATTTTATTAAGTATAGAATATTTTAATATATAATATACACAATGCGTTTAAAACACGAATATTCCATGTTTAAAACATATTTACCTGTTATTTAAATCATAAAAAATATATTGTGTCAGTTTTATTATTTTATTAACTGATTATTAATATATTAAGTTTTTTTTTTGAAAAAAGACATTTAAATTTTGAATTATTTAAAATACATAGAAAATGGTAATTGATTTAAAAATGAGAAAAATATGGTTTAAAAATAAGTTTGAGATTTTCTAAAACCAATTTAAATATGTTATATTGATTTATACTTACTTATTTGTTATTCAAATTCAATTTTTTTAGAAATAAAATGTTTTAAAATTTTTATTTTTGTCATAGAACCCATATTCATATTGTTTAAAAAATATAAATATTTTATTTCTAAAAAATTAAAGAATGTTTTTAAAATTTTTTAAAAAATATTTCCCGGATTTTTTAATATTTTCTGTCGATTTTTAATAAATAAATAAATATATATATATTTGTGTATGTGTATTTTGACAAAATTCAATTTATAAAATCTAATTATTTATACATTGAGTTGCTTGTTTTTTATTTATCTTTTAAATATTAAAATATATTATATCATTTTAAAAAGTATGACATAAGTTAGGTTGGATATTTTTTATTTTATTAATATATTTATAAAAAAATTGAGTTTCTGATTTTTTCAAAAAAAAGATTAATAATATGTTATGGAAACACACTTTCTTTTGAAACACAAAACACTCTTTTTGTGTTATAATAATGTGATCATTATTTCACGTATAAAATTATTCATTTATTAAACTTTTTTCAATGGAAAAGTTATTATTTTCATCATCATTAATATATAACAATTTTCTGATTTTTGAAATCAATATAAATATTTTGTTTAATTAAAATTTTCATTGTGTAATGTTTTTTATTTACATGTTTTCTTAACTAATCACAACATACTCTAATCATTATAAAAAACTGGGTAATTTATTATTATTGATTTATAAGGCTTCTTTATTATGAATCAGGAAACATAAATTTTTTATTGGTTGTTTATCATGCATTATAGTTAAAATTAACATGTGTAATTGATTGAATATGTAATCCCTTATAAAACTATATATAACATTATTTTTTGGGTATATTATATTATTTATATATATTCACATGATTGTGTGTAAATATATATTTTTATGAATGAATAGTATATAAAGTGTGTGTGAAATTTATAATAAAATTGTTCTCTATAAATTTTTAGGGTAACTTTTTAAATAAAATATCGAATTCAAATTTACACTTTTCTTTTAATATAAATATATTTGTATACATTCATGAAAGCTTGATTGTATATGTTAATGTTAAAAAATATGGTGTGTTATTTCCTTTAGTTTCCCGGATGTGATCCTCCCTCAAATGTTGTGAATTGAGTTGATGATGGACTACCATATTTTATGAACAAGATTAGGTGAGATCATTGTATTTAATATAATGTCTCATATATCGATGGATGAAGATCATAGAAAATTATTTTTCAGTCTTGTGACATGTGGTAAAGATTGATTAATCAAGATTACAAAATTGATTACATCTATTTGTGGTGAACTTTTTACCCTAATATTTATATATTCTTTCGGATCCCTTTTATACCTCAATTAGTCTTATAGAACACATTTTATCGTTAAACTCAATATCCAGTAGTGTATCTCATTTCATTGGATTTGATTTGATATCTCATGGTGAAAAACACATCTAGGGATCAAAATTTATTAAAATAATGTACATAAGATCCACTAATTTATTGATATAAAATGAATTAACTTGAGAGATTGTTTAAATGTAATTAATGAAATTGAAAGGGATGAAAATAAAAAAGCTACTTGGGTATTAAATTCATGATATGATCAAAATACAGTTCAACTACAAAATATAAATCTAGTGGAACCAAAGTAAAAAACTTATAAATAATCCTCGTGATGGGGTCCAAAACATAATTGAGGTCTCACACAAGGTAAGGGAATAAGATAAGAAAGAAAATAATTATAGTTTTTACTAATATTTCATTACTTTCATGAAGAGTGTTGTAACATGTTCATCAAAGAATATGTTAAAATTTTAACACATTTCCACAAGATTGATTGAATTACGATGAAATCGATTAGTGAATTTTCACATTCTAATTTAATGGGATCAAAAGTTGGTTACTATAATAATAGTGTAATACCCTCTATTTGACGTATGTAACCCTTTTTTAGGCATTTTTATATGTATAAAAAGGTTGGGTAAGGTTTGAGAGAGTTTTGAAGGGGTTTGGAATATTTTGGTGCTTTTATATGGGTTCACTGTTTTTGGAAACCACGAAAATTCTCCAGGAAACCTTGTGCATTGGAGAAGTGGGCTTCTGCAGGTACAAGGTTATGGAATATGATTTGAGCATGTATTTTCAAACCATGCCTCCACCTAGGTGAGTTTTACATTTTGACATAGTGGACTTTCACATGGTCAGAACATGGCTTTCTAACCATGTGGGATAACCATATGGGGCCCCTCTTAAAGTACTACTACTCACATGGTAAGCACATGGTTTTTATAACTTTGTGAGACAACTATTCACTCAATTAAAAATGGGTTTTAAAACTAGTGGGGGTCTCGATTAGCCTTAAAAACCAAATTTATCCTCCCATATGAACCCAAGTTAGTATTTCGTCTTCTCATGGGTTAGGGAGTCTCTCCCATTAATTTTATAAGAGAATCAAAGGGTTTTTAAGGAAATTAGAAGGTGATTTTTACTTGGTAAGTCTCATATTTTGGTTGTTTCTAGGTATTCCTAGATATAGTTCTCTATCCCTCTCTATCCCTTTTTTATAGTTCTTCTTCAGTTACATATAGATTTCGAATTTTCCCCTATAATGGTATGATTTGGTCTTTTGGTGTTTGGGAAAGGGATATAAGAGGATTTCATAGATTTTTTCACAAGTATTTGGGGTGTGGTTGTGCGGTGGGTCGATTTATAAAAACCCTAAGGTAGTTGGCTTTACTCTCAAATCCATTTCACTGTAAATATAAGGATAAATTTCAAATTGATAAGGTTTTCTTGAAATTTCGTGTGATTTTGATGTGCGATGCATGGTGGAATCCCATTTTATGATTATTTTTGGATTTTGGGGAAAATACTTGTTGTAGTGAAAAGTTCGTTGTTGTTGATTTTAATTTTTTTTCTAAATCAGTGGCTTATTTTATTTATGGAAAATGGTTTATGAAAATTTGTATCCAGTAATTTTTTTTATTGAAATTTGGATTGGAATGGATAATTTAGAAGATTTGGTTGGTTCATTTCACCCATATTTGTGAACCTTGAATGTTGGGGGATCAATCAAAATTCTATATTTGTGAGGTATTAAAGAGGCATGGTGTAATAGTTTTGATTGTTCTAGATAGATACATGAGGATCACATCTCGTTTTTATAAATCCTTACAGCAATCCCTTAGGACTCAGCTGATGGTGAGTACAATGTATCTTCCCTCATCAAATAGGAAATCAAAAAAGGGGGATAAAAACTACAGAAGATATGTTGCAGGAATGTGTTATGGAATTTGGAGGCTCATGGGAGGATCACTTACCATTGGTGGGGTTCTTGTATAATAACAGTTATTAGGTATCATTATATATGGATCTATTTGATGCATTGTAAGGGATTTTATGTTTTCCTCCACTTTGTTGGGTGGAGATAGGTGAGAATGTGATGGTTGGGCCAATAATTTTCTAAGAGAGTACGGAGAAGATTATGTTAATTGGTAAGATAATGGTGATGGCTTAGAGTCATTAGAAATAATATTTGGATCATCTTTGACAACCATTTTTATTCAACCTGGGTAATCATGTGTTCTTGAGACTCTTTCTTGGGTTTGAAAATCATGATTTTAGAAAGCAGGTTATATGATCTCTAAGTTATATTAGGCCTTTTGAGATACTTAAGTCGGTTGGAGAGGTGGCATATCGATTGGTTTTTTCATAATTTTTTGGTGTGGAACAGAATGTGTTTCATGTTTCTCAGTTGATAAAGTATTACCTAGATCCTCACCATGTGATTTTATGGGATCATTTTGAGATAGATTTCGATGCTTAATTGGTGCACATTCTAGTGTAGATTGTAGATCGGTAAAAGAATGAGTCTCATGGTATGATCATCAGTTTAGTTTAGGTTTTGTGGAAACATTGTCAGATTTTGGAGGATACTTGGGAGTGAGAGAAAGAGATGGTTGAGTAATGGTCTGAGCTCTTTCATCAAATAAATGGTTCTCTTCTTTTTTAGGATCAAAATTCCATTGATGGGGGAGAATATAAAACCCCCAATTTGAAGTACGTGACCATTTTTAATGCCTTTTTAGGAGTATAAAGTGGTTTGGTGAGGTTTGGGAGAGTTAAAAATGGTTTTTGGATGGTTTAGGGGATTTTCTATGGGTTCACAATTTTAGAATGGTTTGTGGAAACTTTAAAGATTCTCCAGGAAACCGTACGCATAGAAGCAATGGGCTTGGGTAGGTGTATTGTTAGGGCACAGAGTTTGATCATGGTTTGTACAACTATGTGGCCACCTAGGTGAGTTTTTCATTTTGTAACTATGGGATTTTTCATGGTTATGAATGGTTTTCTAAGCATGCAAGCTAACCATGTGAAGTCCCTCTTGATGTAGTATTAGTCATATGGTTAGCGCACAGTTTTTCTATCTTTGTGATCTAACAATTCACACAATTTAAAGGAGGTTGTAAAAAAAAAGTGGGGCTCGTTACTATCTCTAGACACCCCATTTCTCCACCCATATGAACCACGCTCAGGGTTTCTTCTTCCCATGCGTTAGGGGGGCTCTCCCACTTATTTTGGAAGAGAATGAAATGGGTTTCAAGGTACTTTAAAGGTGATTCTTCCCGATTAAGTCTCCCCACTTATTTGTTTCATAGTTTTACTTAGATATAGTTCTATCTCTCTCTCTCTCTCTCATTTTTCTAGATATACTTTTATCTAATTTAGATATAGGTTATTGTTTCCTATAATGGTAATATTAGTGATTTTTTATGATATAGAATCCTTCTTATATATATTTTGTTGAATTTTTACGCAGATGTGGGGTGTGGTTGTGTGGTGAGTAAATTTTTTCAAACCCTAAGGTAGGTGGCATCACTCTCACCTCCATTTAGTTGGAACTAAAAGGATAAATTTTAAACTTATTGGTTTTTCTTGAATTTTTTTATTATTTTTATGTTAAAAACATTGTGGAAACACATATTATGATGAATTGCGGATTTTGGGGGAGATAGGTGTTGTGGGAAAATGTTCATTATTGTTTGATTTTAAAAGGATTATTTTAATTTTACTGTATTTGTTTATTTATGGAATTTGATTTATTAAAAATGGTTTCTAATGAAAATTTTGTTTTATTTAATTGTGGATTGGAGTCGTTAGTGGATTAATGGTGTTTCCATAAATGGGTGATTTGTTGAAGTGGTTTTGGAATGTTGTTGGATTTTTTTTTATTTTCTTAAGGAATTTTATGGTTTGTAAAGTTTGGGGTAGTATGGATTGGAAATTTTTTGTTGATTTGAGTTGGAAATTGTTGATTTGCATGTTGTTGTGGTTTTGGTAAATTCTATATGTTTGTTTTTTGGATTATGTGTTTAATAATGTGATGTAATGGATGGATAATGGGTGGGAAGAACCACTCTAAAAAGGGCATGAATAGTGGACGTGAATGACCGCCATCAAGGATACGTTGGTGTGATGTACCACTATAAAGGAATGGATGTGAATGGTCTTGGACCTAATGTTCTACCATCATAGATACACTGATTTTAGGTATATGGAAATAATGAATATTATGGTAATCTGCATTCATCCATGTAAGGTGAATTGGGATGTCCTAATATGTTTTGGGAAAATGGTAATGACTTTTTGGTTACTTTCCTATGTATTGTGTTGATTTGGGTAAAATGGATTGGTAAGGGTGTGTTTGTCTAGATGGAAATTATTTCCTTGTTTCTAGGTTTCATATAAATTGTTTAAATAAATATTATGATGGTTCTATCCTAGTAGCATGTGTATGGAATTTATTAGGGGAAAACCTACTATGTACTAATGACCACCCCCTTCTTTGTCACTTTGGTGTTTTTCTAGATGTTGTACTTTTGGAAACTGGTAAAGGTAATGCATCTCAATTCATTAGGGGTTCATCATGCTGCTCGGGTGGTTTTTTTTGTACATGGAGCATAGAGCTTGGTGTGGATTTGTGGAGTTATATCATGGATTACATGGGTTTCTTTTTTTAGTCTTCCACTTGGTACTCTAATTATAAATTTTTTTGGTTTGATGTTTTGTCTTCCATAAGTATTATTGTATTGAAAAACATTGTTGGCATTAATCACGAATTTTTTGGGTATTTGAACATTTGGTTGGTTGTTTACTTTTAAATGGGAAAATAATCCCCCACCATTCATGAATCCCTCGGTGTTTATTTCCAGCCTTTGGTGCCTTGGAGTTGTCTCCTAAGGCTGAGCATCACTTCCAACTCTACTCGAGACAATGAGGAATGGGGGATGTTACAATTAGTATCAGTTTATCAATTCCTTGAAATTCTAGTGAAAGCATCTTTCTTTGGTTATTTGGTGTTACTTGTTTATCATGAAGTTGGTTAACATTCTTGGTTCATTCATTGAGTTGCAATGTTAGTAAGGCACAAGATTGTCAAATCGTAAAATTTATATCATAAAAGTATGTAGTTAACACTTTTATATTGAACATCATGTTACTATGGAGTTGGGTACTTATGTGTTTTGGAGACACTTATATGAGCGTGATCTCATTATCAGGGGTATAACCAACAAGATGAGCATGGAATACATAGTAGAAATGACATCCCATTAGTATTTCATATTTCATTGGGAATTATTATTTATGTTGTTTTGTGACTGAGTTGATTTTGGAAAAATACAGATTTGTTTTCAAATGTGAGGATTTTTAAAAGAAAATGGTTGTGACATTTTGAAAATGGATCAATTTTCAAAACATGGTGGATTTTTCAATAATGATTGAACATGGTAATTTTGGTACTTTGGAAATCATGGTTTTGATAGTCATAATGTGAGATAATTTAATATTGTAAAACATATGTTGCTAGGGTGGGATACTTATGGTGGTTCTTATATTGATAGAAATGCCACTGGGTAGCCGTTCTAGAGACCAACCAAAACAATCTATGGAAAATGTGGTTTCACCTAATCCTCAAGTGAACCGACACCTAGTTTATATTATAGTGTAAGACATCCAATCTTCAGAAAGTGTTAATATAATGTATGAGTTAATCACGTGGGTCATTTGATTAATTTTGAAAAGTAAAATCCACCCATCATTTGGGGTGATTTAGAACCGGAAAGGGATGAATTGTGGTTGAACATGATGAATATAATATTCTATTTCCTAGGCACATCACCATAGTTAAATTCATGTTATTGGCATATATGTTGGATTATTTTCCATGTCAGTGGTGGGAGTATGTGGTACATACTAAGGTGGACCAAATAATGGTATGGGATGATTTTAAGTAATTGTTTAAAAAACAATTATATCCTCACATATTCAAAATTCAAAGAATGATTTTTTATTGAAGATGGAGAAACTCTCCGAAATGGGATATGTAGCTATGTTTATGAACATAGTATTATTTGAGCATGAGGTTGTGGCTAGTGTATCCTTGTAGGTGTGGATATTTGACTATGGTTTGAGATTAGAAATTCTTTTGAAGATTGTCGTGATCTATATAAAAAATTATACTAAGATGGTAAATATAGAAATAGTGGATAAAATGGATATCCTAGGGTATACATGTTAGGGAAGCATGTTGGTACCCATAGGAAATGGTGGGAACTATGATTTAGTGAGAAAGATAAAGAGGGTCACTTATTTCCAGGGTGGGAGTATGTCTCAAAATCTGACAACCATTTGGTGAATCTTTTTCTAAATCCTCGGAGTAATCCAGGATGTTTTGAGTGTGGTTATAAAAGCCACATGAGGACAGATTGAATGAAAGAAACTCAATCATGTAATAATTGTAATCATATGGGGTATCATTAGCATTATTTCCACAATGATCTGATGTAAGGTGTTTTTGAGACTCCCTAGGGGTCGCAGGAGTCATAAGCCTCGATGATATGGGGGTAGCATCATACCCCTCCTCAACAAAGCAGAGTTAGTCATAGTGATTATTGGAATAATATGAATCCTCAGTAAGGGAAGTTTCAGCATATAAATAAAGAGCATAGTGTGGAAAGTAAGAAATTTTTTGGAGTTGAGATGGTTGTAGTGGATTCTCAATCGGAACCATCCATAATGAGAGGTAAAATAATTTGTAATTCTACTTTTATGATTTTTTTGGATATGGGTGCATGTCATTATTTTATTGCTTCATAGATTGTTGTTTTTTTGGGTTTAAATTTGAAAATAATGCCTTTAATTTTAAAACAGCAAACTCTTCTAGGTCAAATAGAGTATAGATCCTGTCTTTGTAGAGCATGTTGTATAACCATTGAAGGGGTTAAATTTAGAACGGAATTATTAGTTCTTGAGATTGATGTTTATGATATAATTTTGGCTATGGATTGGTTGATGATGTCTAATCCCCATATCTAATGTTTTGTGTGAATGGATAGTTTCACAATAGATGATGGCTTCAAGCATCTTTTTAGTGGACATAGAAATGAAACGGTGGATGAAAAATGATTTTTAGCACCAGAAATTGAGATGATATCATATCATTTGGAGGTTTTTTTGGGAATCAATTGATGAAATTGAGCATAACTGTTTTCTGGTAGTGTTTGATTAGTTTCTAGATGTCTTTCCAAGATAATTATTAGGTATTCCTCATGTAAGGGAATGGAGTTTACCATTTCTCTCTTTCCAAGGACCAATCCAATATCACTTCCATCTTACTATATATAAACGGTAGAATTGTGGGAATTGACAGACCAATTAGAGAAGCTAAAAAAAGTCTACATCCATCCTTGAACGTCTCTATGGGAAGAATGAGTTTTGTATGTTAAAAAGGTAGATGGAACTCTACAGAGGTATGTTGATTATCATATGCTTAACCAAGTCAAGAGAAAGAACTCATATCTACATCCATGCATTGACGATCTATTCGATCAGTTAATGGGAGATCATTGGTTCTCTAAAATTGAATTTTGATCAAGATAACATCAGTTGTGAGTAATAAAGGAGGATATTCCAAAAAGATCTTTTAGAAGTTTATAAGGACATTATGAGTATATGGTTATTCCCTTTATTCTGCAAAACGAACCAGCAGTTTTCATGGAATTGATGAATCAGATATTTTGGATATATCAAGATTCTATTGTCATGGTTTTTGTTGATGATATATTTGTGTATTCTAGGACAAGGGATGATCAAGAGTAACACATGGGGATAGTGTTAGGAATCTTGATAGATCATATTCTGAATAAAAAATTATCAAAGTGTGTCTTTTGGATACAATATGTTCATTTCCGTGGAAATGTTATATGTTATAGATATCTTTTAGTTGATCATGAGATGATATACTTTTTCATCTTGAGGAAACCTATAAAGAATGTCATTGAGATATGAAAGATCCTTTGTCTACCTGGGTATCACAAAAACATTTTTCATGATTTATCATGACTATATTCACCGAAGACAACTTTGACAAGGTAGAATGTTCTATTTAAATAGAATGAGTAGTTTCAGAAGTCTTTTGAATTTCTTAAGAGTTAAATTACATCAGCACCAATATTGGTTTTACTAGAACCAGTGAATGGGTATGTGGAGTATTTTGATGCAATAAGATCTGGTTTGGGGTTTGTTCTCATGAAATTGTATCACCATTTTATGGTTTTTTCATAGTAGTTTAGGTTTTATGAGAATAACTACCTAACAAGTTATTTAGAGTTAGAAGTTGTGGTGCATTCTTTGAAAACGTGCCATCATTATATCTTTGGTGAGAAAATAACGGTGTTTTCCATTCATAAGATATTAAAGCATGTTTTATCACAAAGATATTTTAATTTGAGGAAAAAAAGATGGATGAATTATATCTAGATGTTTGACATTAACTTATTGTACACACCAAGTAATGAAAATTCAAGGGTGAATGCGTTAATTAAAAAGCAATATGTTCATGGGGAAAAAGAAACTTCAGATCATTGTTACATAATGTTAGTTATAAACAACATGTGGTTTTAATGTAAATATCAGGGTGATTTTATGGTTTTCATTTCAGTTTCATTGGTTCCCAACATTTTTGGTTTGGTTAAAGAGGTGTAGATGTCTAATTTCAAGTCTTTGGAAATGAGGTCAAAACTCTATGGTAGGGTGACAATTGATGTTTGGGAACTAGATGAGAATTAATTTTTTTGATTTTAGAATTAGATGGTTATACTAGTGGATTGTTAATAATAATTTATTACTTATTATAATATTTATATATGGGTTTCCCATCCTAGAATCCAAATAATTTATAAGTAATTGAAATCATAGTATTGTTGTGATTGTATGAAAATAAAATTGGTTGGTTTTTTTTTAAGATTCTTGATTCGTTAGAAAGTTAAGGAAGAGTATTTTTGGTCGGAAGGTAAGTTGTAGTCTTTACCTATCCCTGTGTGGCGGTGGGAATAGATAACAATGGATTTTGTTACATGTCTCCCTAGAAATGTTAGGAAACATGATTCCATATGGGTGATTGTGAATCAGTTCACAAAGTAAGCTCATTTTATATGTATTCATGAAACTCATATAGTACAGGATCTGTCCAATATATATATATATGTGAGTTAGTAAATAGGCATGGTGTACTAGTTTTGATTGTACCGGATAGAGATCTCATGTTTAAATCTCATTTTTTGAAATACGTGCAACAAGACCTTGTAACACAGTTGATGATGAGTACGACGTATCATCCCCAGAGGAATAATAAATCATAAATGATGATAAAAACATTAAAAGATTTGTTGTAGGATTGTGTTATGGATTTTGGTGGCACATAGGTGAAGAAATTTACATTGATGGAATTCTTGTATTGTAAAAGTTATCATTCATTGATATATGTGGATCTATTTGAAGCAGTGTATTGGAATTTAGGTTGTTCTCCACTTTGTAGGGTGTAAATAGGTTATAATTTGATGGTTGGGCAGTTAATTTTCCCTGTGAATTCTGATAAGATTTTGTTAATCGGGAAAAGAATGGATAAGGATCAGAGTCATTAGAAATCATATGGGGATCATCATCGAAGAACATTGTCATTCGAGGTGGGTAATCATGTGTTCTTAAGAATCTCTCTTAGGCTTGAAAAAATACTTTTTTGAAAGCAATTTAGGTTATATCTGAGGTATATTGGGCATTTTGATATAATTGAGTGGGTTGGAGAGGTGGCATATTGATTGTCTTTTCCATAACGGTTCAGTGTGGTGCACAATGTGTTTCATATTTCTCAGTTAAGGAATTATCATTAGAATCCTAACTATATGATTTGATGGGATCATCCAGTGTAAGAGTCAGATGATTCATTGGTGCACATTCTAGGGCATATTATGGATATGTAAGGGAATATATTTCACGTTAAGAGCATTAGTCTAACTTGGGTTTTGTGGCAACATGGTTGGATTCAGGTAGAACTTGGGTGTAGGATAAAGAGATGGTCGATTAATGGATTGAGATATTTTAGCAAAGCAATGGTTATCAACTTTTTGAGAATGGAAATTCAAATGGTGGGGAGAATTTAGCACCCATGTTTGAGGTTTGTAACACATTTTATGCCTTTTTATGTTCATAAAGTGACTTGGTGATGATTGGGAGAGTTCAGAAGGCTATTATGATGTTTTTGGTGATTTTATATGGGTTTACAATTTGAGAACAGTTTGTGAAAATTGTGAATATTCTAATGGAAACTATACACATTGATGAAATGGTCTTGGGAAGGTTCTTGGTTAGGGCGCACAGTTTGATCACGATTTGTCAAAAATGTGGCTACCCAGGAAAGTTGTGCATTTTTTAATAGTACGATTCCACACGGTTAGTGCGCAGTTTTATAACCATATAGACTAATCAAGTGAGGTCCCTCTTAAAAAAGTAAAAGTCTCATGGTTAGCATATGGTTTGACTAACTATGTGAACTAACCATTCATGGAATTAAAAGGGGGTTTTAAAAAATATTGGGGGCTCATGATTATCCCTAGACACCCCATTTCTCATCCCATATGAACCAGGTGTGGGATTCCTTCTTTAAACGGGTTAGGGATGCACTCCAAGTTGATTTGGAAGAGAATCAATGGGTTTTCAGGTTACATTAAAGTTTATTCTTCCTCAATAAATCTCATCAATTGGTTGTTTCTTTGTTTTTCATAGATATACTTCTCTCTATACCATTTTTCTCGATCTACATATTTAGCATGTATATCTAGGGTTATTTTTTCCTATATTGGTAATTTATGGGCTTGTTTATGTTAGAGAAATGGAACTAATAAGATTTTGTATAATTTTCACCCAGATATGAGATGCGGATGTGTGGTTGGTAATTTTTTCCAAACCCTACGGTAGGTGGCTTCACTCTCGACTACATTTTGAATGAACTAGAAGGACAAATTTTTAAACTAAATGGGTTTTCATGAAATTTATTATCATTTTGATGTGATATGCTTGGTGGAAACCCATATTGTGATGAATTTTAGATTTTTGGGGAAATGGGTGATATGGTGAAATGTTCTTTATTTTTAGGTTTTAAATGTGGATTTTAAAATCAGTGTCTAAGTTTATTTATAGAAAATGGTTTGTGAAAAATGTTTTCCAATAAAAATATTTTTCTATTGATATTTGGATTAGAATTGATAATGGTTTAAGAGTGTTTTCAATAAATGGTAGATTTATTGAAGTGGTTTTTGAATGTTGTTGGACTTATTTATTTACTTAAGGGATTGTTTAGTTTGAAAATTGTTGGGTAGTGTGGCTTGGAATGTGTTTTTTATATGAGTTTGAAATTGGTGATTGAATGTTTTTGTGGTTCTGGTAAATTATATATGCTTTTTTGTCGACATAAGCATCTATGCATGTGCTATATTAGATGGATAATTGTTTGAAATAACCACTATTAAAAGGGTATGGATAGTGCACGTGAAGTACCTCCAACAGGGATATGTGGGTGTGAAGTATCATAATAAAAGAAGATAGGTTAATAGTCTTGGACCTGATGTTCAGCCATCAAAGATACACTTAGTTTCTGTATAATGAATTTATGAATATGATTGGAATGTGTGTGCAGCCACACAAAGTGAATTGGGATGTGCTAAATGTTTTGGTAAAATGGTTATGTCATGTTTGGTTGCTTTCCATGGTATTGTGTTTATTTGGGTAAAATGGTTTGTTAAGGGTGTGTTTGGCTTGCTAGAAATTGTTGCCCTGTTTCTTGGGTTCATATAAATTGTTTATATAAAATGTGTAACTGTTCCATCCTAGTGGTGTGTTTAGGGAAGTCCTTTGAGTAAAACTTATTTACTATTATTACATACCCCCTGCTTTGGCACTTTGGTGATTTTGAAAATATTATACTCCGCGACATAAGTAAAGGTTAAGAAACTCATATCATCAGTGTTTCATCATGATTCTTGGGCAGTCTTATGTTACTTGTAGAATAGAGCTTGATGCAGCTCTATGGATTTGTGTTAGGTCTTCCTTAGATTTTTTTGTTAGTCTTCTTATTGGTACTCTAATTATAGTTTTTTTAGGTTTGGTGGTATTGTAATTTTCTTATTATTGTATGAAAAATCAGTTTTTACATGCTTCATGTAGTTTTTGTTTTCATTGGTGTGTTTGGTTGGTTGTTTTCTTTTAAAAGTTCAAATCATTTGCCCTCTTTCATGAGGCCCTCGACATTTATTTCCACCCTTTGTCCCCTTGGGGATGTTTCATAAGTCCAAGTATCATTCCCACCTATAATCAATAAAATGAGGAGCAGTAGGATGTAACAAATAGGAAGGATTTTTTGTACCTTGGGAAATGTTACTTGGTATATTCATAAGGAAACAATATACAATTTATAAAAATAATAATGTATGGATCAAAATCATGAACTTCGCTAAAAGGAAACAAGTGTAATTCCATGATTGATGGGATATATTAAATATATTTTACCAAGAGTTTCCAACCCACAAACTCCCTCTCTCTTTTATCATGAAAATCTTCATTGATATATTGATTTGTGATTGTAAAATTTTTCAATTACTTTTAGTTTATTTTTCAAAACAATATTTCCATTGAACAAAATTATATTTTCAACAAGTTGTACTTGAAGACTCTAAAAAAGTATTAAACATAACATAATGAATTTAGAGAATTGGGTAATGAATTTAGTACAGAACATAGTATAAATATTCATATTGAATCACAAAAATTATATTTTAAACACTCAATTTAGATGATAAAGTGGTTGGAAGGAGTGAGTTATTCACCTGGAGATCTTGTAAAAAACTCATTTTAAAGTTACAATTCAAAAATTAGAAAAAACCCAACACCATTAAAATTAAATTTAAAACACATGACTATCCTTGGGAATAAAATATTGATGAATGAATCATTCTGTAGCTAACATGATCAATATTTGAGGGATAATTAAGGCTAAAAATTATGGGATCATGTCAAATTACTATAATCTATAATTTCTAGAAACATTGAAAAATACATTCAATATGTTGATAAATTTTAAAATGCATTCCATCTAACATGTTCGTATCATTTCAATATTTTTTTAAGTAATCAAGATAGATTCATTCAAGATTCATATTATAAAGTTAACAAGAAAAATCAAACTAGATAGTAATGGATTAATTAGAAGAATTGAATTTGTTTCAATCAAATGTACAAAAAAATTATGTGATTAATTTAACACTAACATTTTGTAGAAAATGTATTTTTAGATGATATAAATTAGAATATAAACATGTAATTACAACCATAAATTATTGGAAAAAATGTGCAAAATCAATTAGCATTACTTAAAGACATTTGGGAATAAGTTTTCTTAGAGAACCCTTATAGAATTCAATGCAACATCTCAAGTAATTTAGGTAAAATAGTAGTCTTTCTCAAAAACAGAATGAATAATATCCACGAAATTAAATTTAAATCATCAATGATTGGTAAAATTTTAGAAAATATTTCAAAAAGCGCACATGATTATCATTGTCATGTTGAATCTTAGGTATATGTACTTAAAGAATAAATAGTTAAGGAAGCAATAGATCCATTCCTAACCATGGTGAAGTCTATAAATAAAGGTTTTTCCTAAAATTGATGTAATAAAGGAAAGTAAATGAAATTTATAAGCCCAAGGATGGGAGATAAATTAATTTAAAAATAAACTAAATAAACCATTTTAAGGATTATATGATCTAATAATATATACAGGGCCTAATGAAATTTTTTAATGGAGGGAACATTTATATAAAGATGATACAATGGAGGTTTTCATTAGAGTTTTCATCTAAACTATTTATTAATGAAATAAGGTTGAAATATCATAATTAAATTAAGATTCACATAAATAATAAATTAATAATAACATCTTTTAATCTTAATTCTTGAAATTATGTGATAAAAAATCCTGTATTGAAATAGATAAATAACAATAGAATGAGTAGATGGAATAGACTTGAATTGTTCATAAGCGGGATTAGTCAATTTGGTCCACTAGTGCCAAAAAATAAAATAGACATTTAAATAGATCAAGGGGTGTCATTTAACCTTGAATAAAAAATTACAGGGTGAATTAATGTCCAAATGGAATCTTAGAAAGTGATATTAAAATCCCATTTAGAAGAAGGAAAATGTTTATGTAGAAATAGTATCAAAATTAAATTACTTTTAATTTTAAAGGAAAATATGAAATATTATGCTATAATGTTCTCTCCAATGAAGTTTTCAAAGTTATAGATGATAAAAATGAATAAAAATTCATAATACGTTAATTGGATACATGTAAAATCATATTTAACGAATTATTGATTTGTCTGAAAATGTGAAAAGGAAAAAGTTATTACAGAGGAACCACATCGGTTTTCAAAATAGAATAATAATATTATATGAGATCATTGTTAATTTGTAAAAGATAATAACATGGGATGACATAATAAGCAATACCTTATTGGGAGGGAACATATTCTTAGGATTTTATTTTCATTATTTTATACAATAGTAATTTTTTCATATGAAATAAAAACCATCAAACTTTGTTTTTTAAGTTATTTTATAAATAGAATAAATGGAAAATAAGGGTAGAGATATTTGGTGATAAAATTTCATACACACATTAAATAAAAATAACTATAATGGATGGGTAATCTTTTTATAATCCCTTTAATTTATTTTCAACATGAAGGAATTCATTTATTAATCATTAGTGAATATATATAATTTTGTATTCCCTAATCACATAGCCAATAATCAAGTTATTGGTGGAAGAAAATAGTGTACTGTGTTGTGTATTAAAATTAAATAACACTTTATGATTCAATTAGTAAATTAAATTAGAGACTCACCACCAATAATAAATTGATATTTCAGTGTGTGAATTTGGTCAGAAAAAATTAAATGGATGGACTCAAGGGTATTATTATATATCTTATACAATCTATAATTTGTAAATTAATTTGAGTATATTTATCACTATAAGAGAATAAAACCTCTGGGATCCAACATAAAATTAAATAATATTATCCCATTGAAACTAGTGTAAATTGTAAACTTATGATCCAAAATTATAATTTGAGATTATTATAAAGTAGGTGTATTAGTGAAAATACATATCAATAATGGAGTTAATGGTATTATGAGATATGGTTACCTAAATAATGATTATAATAAAATAATATTTTGATTAGTTCATATAGATTTAATTATAGTGTATGTATTGGTACCAAAATAGCTACACAAAACCAATTACTGAAAATCATATGTCATTAATAAAAAATATCAAAATTATTATGTGTTTCTAGTTATAAAAATTAATTTGTTATTATGATAATATTTAACACATGTGAATAAGGATAAATATACAAAAAATAATTAAATTTATATTATATCAAGTAAATTAAAACCAAAAAGAGAAAATAATGTTAATGAAGGGGGATTTTTTAAAATTTTCATGTTCAAGAAATGACTCAACTAAAATCACTTTATATAATCTTCAATGACCTAGGAATCAAACATGAGATGATTATCTTGAAAGTGGGTGACCTAGACCCCACATGAGTAGCATATCTTTATTAAAATATAATGTATGTAGGGAGTTTTTGATGATATTTTCTTACCATGATAGTTTTAAGACTTCTGTATACACTGTTTATATGTTCATAACTATGTATTATTTTTCATAACAAAAATTTGTTTCAATTATCAGCTACAATGAAAAACTGTTGATATTATGAAGGCAATCATATATAGATGTCATATGATCTTGATACATCATACTAACTGTACATATATGATATTTCATTATTAGGTAACGCGGGTGTATAAGAATTCATAATTATTTTAATAATGTTATAAATTTGAATTCTTGAGTAATGGCCTCCGTGAGGTCAATCCCAACAATAAGAGCACAACATGTTTGCAATTTAATTGGATATTATTATCAATAGGTATGTGTACTGGACTCTCAAAATGGTATCATTATCAATTTATATAAATATATCATATGCTTTCATACAAGATGAAAATCCTGAAATTTATTTTCATTGATATTTATATTGCATCAAGTGAATCATTGGTGGTATGGAATTGATTGAATAATTGATACAAGATATGTCACTTCTGAAAGGAAGTGATATCTTAGGCCTAGTTGACCAGAGTTATAGTAAAATTACTTAATATGTTTTTATGGTAGAAGAAGTTCATACCTAAATTTATGTACATTAAAATCATTACTAAAGTTCATATAGATGGTTATATAATTTCAAGGTCCTAATTTATGAGATATAAAAATATATTGAACTTATGTTTCATAGATCATTTTCATATGATGCTTTCATAGTAATAAATTACCTTTATATCATTAATTATCATGATGTGATAGAAATAAAACTCTTTAAATTTGATTTTGACTCGTTTATATCATTCTAATTGTAAGGAACTATCCTTAAACATCACATGTCCAATTATTTTTAATCTATAATTCACATTCAATGATATCTTCAAATTTGAGTTTTAGAGAATTATGAAAAAATCTTACATGTAAAATCATATATTACATGTAGACACATATACTATGTATCAATGTTTTTCCATAGTAGATAAATATTTACAATAAAACATAATTTCGCTTTATGGAAAAACAATAAATTATTCCCCTTGATCTCTTCCTTTTCTCTATTTCCCATAAACCCTATGAAAGACCTTTTAAAAACATGGTATGGCCATACAAGATCAGTAAGAGGTATAAAAAGAAAGAAAATCAGTACTTAAATAAAAAAAAGAATATTCATACAATTTTTACATTTATATTCTCTGTTATTTTAGAATAAGAAATTAAATATTTTCACTCGAAAAACAAACTTGAATTTTTCTAAAATAAGATCCTTAAAACCCATAACAAGCAACTAAAACTCTTTTACATGAAAAATAACATCATATACATAAAACCATTTCAAGACTTGTTTAATTAAAATAACCATATATCCAACATTAAGTTTTATTATTACCCAATTAAGCTATTATGAACATATCCAATGTTATTTGGGTGACCTCATGTTAAGCAGTAACAGGATTTCCCAGTGTTATATGTGTCACCCCATGTTAAGCTATAACAGGCTTTTCTAGTGTTATCAGGGCCTCCCCATGTTAAACTATAATGGAATTACCCTAAGATATCGGGAACACCACATGTATAAGATATACCAGGATCATCCATATAATATAATTCTCATGTACCATATCATTAATAAAACACTTTCTTCATAAAACCATTTCAGAAAAACATTTATCTAATATGAAATAAAATTTTATTAAAATATATTTTTCTTTTAAAACCCATTTTAAATACCAATAATAAAAAAAACAATGGAATAGTTTTTTTCATTTAATAAAATAATAATACTTTCAAAGGAATCTAGAAATTAAATTGTAATCACAATGACAGAAAAGTCATTATCACTATGTATGTTAGGAATAGAACATTGCACTTATTATTTATCAAAAAATTCGATGTAAAACTTGTAGATAGATTAAATTTTAAAAAAAATTAATGAAATTAAACATATAAATAAAATTTATTTTATAATACAATTATATCCATATAAAGAAATATGAAAAACAAATTAAATTATTTTAACACAGAGAAAAAGATTTTATAATAAAATTATTAAACATTCAAATTATCTCATACAACTTTGAACATATAAATATAAATTCTAATTAAAGAATATAATTTAAAAAAAATTAAATATCTAGATAATAAATTAATTAATTATATGGTAAGTCAAAGATGTTTATATATATTCCTCGTAAAATAATTAGGGTGTATAATATAAAAATATCCCTCAATGAAAGGATATTGAGACAAAGTCCCCTACCTTGAGTCTGAATCATCACATAAATTCCTTATCCACATGAATAATAAACATAGTTTAATCATTTAATTTTTCTAGAACATTTTTAGTTTTATTATTCCTTTCATATCACTTATTACAATGTTATAACAATTATTTAATTATTTATTTCAACGTCGAATGTTTTGAAAATATTATATACATGAGTCCAAAATGATTTTGATATGATGTCTATAGTAAAAATGTTCCTTATTTAATCATGTAAATAAAATTATTAATGAAATAATAATAACTTATATATATATAATATTCATTTAAATATGTCCATTAATAAATGATTAAAATGAACTATGTTATAATCATAGAGACGATAAGTCGTACGTACACTTGAGCAACATTTTCATTTTCTTATGTTCATTATGGATAGAAGGTAAGAATAATTTTACCTTTATACAATGATAATAATATCATTAATATCATTTCAATATTATTACATATTTCATCCATGTGATGTGGTGATGAAAAACGAATCACATCACCTTGTGGATATGACAGTTCACACGTACGCACCGATTACGTTATCATTTTTATGTGCATCAAAAGTTAAAAACGTAAATGATATATTATTCTTTAATAATGAAAAATATGTCATTAATATAATATATAAACACTAATTCTATCATTATATATATTCTTGAGAGAAATTGATGGAAAATTGATTATATTAGTTCGCGAGGTGGTAGTTTGTCATACACGTGAACAGTTAATTCCTTTACCATTTAATAGAAATGGAGATTGATTGAGGTGATGATATTAACATAAAAAAATCTGAGTTTATTAATGATACATGATTTTTTATTTGGACCTGGTTGAATAAAAATTGAATGAAGTGGAAGAATTTTTTTTTAACAGAATCACTTTATTAAAAACAATTCCTCTTCTTTGGACAAACTCCTTTTTTTTAACACATTAAGACCACTAATGTTAGTGTTAGGTTTAAAATATATACTCTATAATGTTAATATGTATTCTAGGAAGGAATTTAGGTAGATAAACTCTGAAAATAATAGGTTTTGGAGTTTTATTATTAGAGAAGAAGATGTGTCCTTTTATAAAAGACGGTAGGGGTACTCTTGAAATTTCTACAAGTATAAATTAATATAAATTTATTTTCGATTCCAAATGGATATAAACTAATTTATTTAGAAGATAAGATTATTTTAGTTTGAAATAATTTCATTCAATGAAAATTTTACAATATTTTAAAAATTGGTTATCCCTGTATATTTACTTGAACACTTATTTAACCTCCTTATCTCTTATCATGAAAAATATTGTTTTAAATCTTTTAATGTTTATATCTTTACAATAAAATTTAAATTTAGAAATAAATTAATAATTGTTTACATTTTAAACCTTATTACATTATTTTTTTTTAATTTCGATGTTTTATGAATTATATATCATTTAGTAAAATATTATTTATTTTAAAATATCACTAATGTAAAATTTGACACAATTCATTAGATGAATTTTTACAAATATCACAAAAACATGATAAATCCAAACTATTTATTAAAAATCATTACTAAAATTTTAAATTCATCTAAAAGATTCATGGGTGAAATTAAATAGTTCACATTATATTTTTTTTATATTCTTAATTGTTGGTGTTGGGGCCCTAGAAGAAACGTCTTTGTACTTTATGATAACTTGTATTCATGGTTTTTAATATCAATAAATTCCTTATAACATCATGGTTGTATTGGTTCATTGAATTGTTTGTGATAATGTCCTAAAAGTAATCGTCTCACTAAATGGTCACAGCGGATCCCTGCTATGATGAGAAACCGAAAGTGCTATGACACTATTCACAAATATAAGTTCTATATATGGTTGACATCATTTGAGGGAAATTAATGATATAAGATATTTGGGTTGGATAATTATAGGAATTTGAGGCATTTTCTCATGGTGTACGCCCAAGGTAATTTCAAGGAGTATATTATTGGAACAAGACCCATCAGTTGGAAATCCATATTTAAATGAGTCGTTGGATGTTCCTATAAAAGTATGTCTGTATTGGTGCTTAGAATTTAAGAATATTATTAATGAGTAATATTAATCATTCCATTAGATGTATTGATGATGATCATGATAACATATGTTCTTGGTGAGCTATGATATATTGGGTGTATTACCTGTAATACTGCATTAATTAATAATGTAAGAAAGGATTTTTATCATTTATCCTTTAACAGAAGTTGATTTCATAGGACCTTTGATGGAAATGATATAGCTTAAAAAATCCATGTCCATGGTGTTCTATAGGAAATTTCAATTTATGGGAAATGAAAGAAAGAGAAATCGAGCACATTGGTTGATGGAACTATCATTCAACCCACTTGATTAAAGATATTAAGACAAAGGGGTTATATTATATGGTAAACATTCATATGAGGTGAATTTTCATTGTGATTTTAAATTCATTCTTTCTATTTTCCTGGGAGTGTGGCTAGATTCTAACCTTGGAGTTTTGGTAGCTCCACCTAATTCCACTGTGAAATATCCCTAGAGGGTCACACAAAACGTGTATCCAGAATCTCAGTTAAAATATATATATATATATTTTTATTATTTAAAATATGAATGAATATTATTCCCGATTGATGTTTAATTATTATTCATATATTCCTAATCACATTTATGATGACAGAAGTTATTCGAGAGAATATATTGTGTGATAAATATTTAATAAATAATTATTTGTTGTCTACTGAATATAATATTTAAATATTTATTGGTTAATAATGTTGTGATATTTATGTAATAAAAAAATAGACATTATTCAGGGTCTAATAAATATGTCGGAGGATTGCCGGACAAAGTTCAAGGGTCTGTTGAGAAATAATAATGTTGAATATTATTTTATTAAATAATATTTTATTTTATCTTCCAATTTAATCATGTGTTGAGAAATAATAATAATAATATTATTATTATTTGACAAGGGGTTTCACTTTGTTTAATAAAATATATAAGGTAACTTGTGAAATTATGTTATTTTTACGCTAGTGATTTAAATTCCCAATTTTGTTTATTTTCTCATAACCCTATACATGAAAATCATTGTTCACAAGAGATTAGAGAAAATATATGAAGCATAAAGAATTCATACCTCTCCAAAATTCTCTCAAGAATCAGATAGATCCTCCTCTACTTGAATTAGGAGAATACTTTAGAAGCGGTTCTCAAGTCGATTGACGGTGGACATAGCAAGCACAAGGATCATCCCAATTAGAACCTAGATTTTATTTCCATGGAGTTCATAGATTCATAGAGAATGTGGGGAACCACTTTAGAGGAGTTATGTTCTTGATTCTACAATACAATGGATGCGCACAATAGATCAGTGGCCAGACCCATAAAAAAAAAGAATAGCATTAGATGTAATTCTTATTAAATTAAATTAATTATAAACAATATTTTTTTATCTCCTCTCTCTTGGTTTTGGGTTAATATCCCTTGATTGTTCTTTAAGTTTAATAATTTGATCATGACATTATTTGTAGCATGATATCTGATTAATCATTTATAATGGAAACAATGAAAAGATGGGAATCGTCCCTCCCGAGAATCTGCTCATCCTGGAACATAAAATTGGTATCAGAGGTAGGTTATTCATTGTTTATAATTATTTAGTTTTTTTGATGATTTACACATTCAAATATTAGTTTTTCAAATAATGTTTAATTGTTCATTATATATGAATTACAAGATATATTTCTTCCTCCATAGTTTTTCACAGATATAATAGAAATGATTAATTTTATAACTAAAATAAAATCTTTGAACTCATCCAGAGGAACTGAAGATCCAAGTCATACAACCCCAGACTATAAGCCTTGTAATCAGCATTACACAACATGTAGTCATGTTCTGCACATCATTATTTATTTAGAAATCAATTAAAGAATTTGAGTTGATTAGGTAATTAATGCATAGTGTAATGACCAGGATTAACTCGCTCAAGGTCAGTTTCACTAAACACCATGTGGCCCATTGGAAACGACATGTAGTCCCTTAGGGTCTAGTTCAGGCCATGTATTCCATACACAGACTACCCAATTAGTGACCATATAACAGTAATCAACACTGTTTGTGGCCCACCAAACACATTGTGTACTGCAAGATTTCCAAAGTACACCACCCACACTATGTCCACATGCATGTACTTTGGATTAATAGGGAAGGGTGTACATTCCATGTAGATTGGATCTACATTCCATGTACTTATACTAGATTACAAAAAATTAAAATTTATTTATTTTACTATGTAAACCTTGAGACATGTACTTGAATATGGTCATAAATATTGGACACACCATGGGATAGGTTTTAATATACATATATATTTAATTTTTTAATTATTAAATATTTAATGTTCATTATTTTCACATCAATTATGTATTGAATTATAGTTATTATTCTATAACCATTAAATAATGAAACATTATCGAAAAATCATGTAATTTGTGTAATCATCTGTGAAGTACACGTCATGAAATTTGATGATTAGTCATGCATGCAATATGTCATAAAGAATAAAATGTATACACACATAATAAATGTTTGGTAGATTTGGATGTTTATTCACTAGGTTAACTCCAATGTACAAGTTATGTACATTGTTAATTTTAAATGACCTTATTTAATTTTTTTATAATTATAATGAATTATAACCTCAAGAAAATTCAAATAAGGATTAAGATAAAATGATTTATTAATTAAAGAACACAATAAATCGATTTGAGAAAGATTTATATTAAATAATAATGATTAATAATTTAATGATATTTTTATTAAATGCATAATTTTTTGCATTCCATTGGATGATCATTAGCTCGTCCTGACCGTTGTATGTGATTGGTTTCAATTTAATTTATTATTAAATTGAATGTTGGCCTAAGTGCCTTATCTCTACATTAATATATTGGGCCTGCATTCCCATGGTTTATTTTATGTAAACCCCATATTATCCCTCACATATGTGTGAGTAAAAGCATATGTAATGGATAGAGCTCCCATGATAGTGGAGGCGGTTTAAGTCAGGTGTTGAGGAAAAACCAATCCAAGGAGATACACAAGTGGACCGATGGAAATATATAAACATGAACCTAATTAGTTTAAGGTATTTATCCCCTTGGTCAAAATTTAGTTTCCCTACCTCTACATAAAATGACCATTAGAACAAGATAATGATCATATGATTTATTTTAATTTTTTCATTTTCATGGTTATTTCAATATGGATGTTCAATTGTGATATCATAATTAATGATTAACAAGAATGTAAGATGGGACTAAAATAAAATGACTTATGTGCAAATATTACCTAAGGACATGGTTAATAAATTATGTAAACCCAATTTATATTATAAATCATGTGATATAGATAATAATTGGTAATTTATACATAAAGGATGAAATCCCTCACTAAAATATTAAGTCGTTATAGCCTTCCATTACTATGGTCACAATCGAATATTAGTTAGAAGTTATCGACCGGAAAAGATTTATGTGATTTCAATTATCAGATAATTATAAAATTACATTTTGGGTTGACTTAACATGGATCACAATAATGGTTGACTTCCAAAGTAGGACATTATGTAACTGAGAGGCCAAGGTTATGGAAATCCAATTATAAGATTTCATAATTGGGGAGTCCACACAACGAATCAAGGAATTTTGAGTTAATGCAGTTGGAATCTGGACTGACTACCTAAATCATTTCAAGCTACTTGACCAAAAAACATTTGGGGTAAAGAGAAGGGAAATATGGATTATTTTTACTAGAATTTCCAATAAATGGGGTATTCTGATGCCAATGGTGAAGGATATTTGGTTTCAATAAAATAGTGGGAGACTAATAAATGTAATATTTATTTATTTGTCTAACTTTTTCAGATAAAATACTAAATATATACTTATCTTATTTGTATAAATAGTATAAAAATGACATCAATCATATCACTTTGATCCATACACAAGAAAAAAACCTTCTCACATACATGTATTTCTAAGAATGGCATAGGAATTTATGTGTCAACATTTTCCATGAAATTAAATTATTTATATTGGAAGAACAATTACTAGTTGCACCATGAAATGAGGAATGGGAAGAAGATCTATCTCTTTATGAGAAACATCTAAATGATTATAAAAATATTTAGTTTTTCATGTTATCATCCATATCTAATGCGCTCTTGGAGAAACAAGAGTATATAGATTCATATACAATGATTTCAAACATTTAGGGTCTCTATTTAGAGAATGTGAGGAAAGAGAGGTATGAGATATCAAATGCGTTGTTTACCACTAATCATGGTGAGTTCATGCTAGATATGACTCATGTAGCCATGTTTATTGGAAACATTGAATGCCTAGTCATATTAGGGATTAAATTCCATTATGATTTTCATACAGATCTCATACTAGAATCACATCCGAAAACCTTCTGTAGTTTTGTTATGAATTATAATATGAGTAATAATGAGAATAGGATATTGGAACTTATGAAATTGGTTCTCCAAGTGGATAAGGATATGGGGCATGAAAACACGCATTTCGTATGGTGAAAAAGAAGTTGATGGAAAATGAAAATGGGACCAAGACTTATAAATAGGCTAACTCTCCCAAGCACCATCTAACTTAAATGAAGATGTTCTATATGTAGGGAAAGGAAAAGAAGGAATTATGTTTTTCAAGAGGCAAGCCAGCCATTGGAAGAATAACTACACCTAAAAGTGTGGGAAGTTAAGGTGTGTTCTTTATTGAGTGAAATCAGTCCATATATACACATTGGGAATTGGATACACCTTGTGGTTCTCACATTAGTGTCCTAATATAAGAAAAAATTATATTCTGGTAGTTTTCCAGAGTGGAGGTGGATCTGCGAGCTACCAATGGTGCAAGTCTAGTTGCTCTAGCCATTGGTGACTAATACCTTTCATTTCCAATGGGAATGATTTTTGTTTTATGTGATTGTTATTATGTACCTACTATTACCAAAAACATAATTTTTTATCATGTTTTGATACATATGGGTTTTTTTCGTGTTCGGAAATAAAAGTGTATTCTTTCAAAAGGGAAACATATGTTATGGTATGGAACATTAAAATAATGGTCTGTATGTATTAAATTGCAAAAACCAAGTATTAGAAATTGATAAATAATGAATTTCACATGACTTGTATAACACTCAGCTACGGCTTCACTGTCTTGGTCATGTAAATGATGAGTGTTTGACAAATCACTATCAAGATGGCTATTTTGACTCATATGAACTAAAATGAATTGATAGATGTAATGCTTGTTTATAAGGAAAAATGACCAAACCTCCATTTAGTGGTTAGTTTGAAAGGGCCATAAAGCTTCTATAATTGGTACACACTAATGTGTGTGGACCATTTCCAATATAATATAGAGGTATATGTTCTTATTCAATAAATTTTACCGATTACATGAGTATATGTGGATATATTTACAAGATAAGGTACAAGATCATGTCCTTTGAAAAATTCAAGGAATTCAATAATGAAGAAAAGAATCAAATTGGAAAGAAGATAATGAAGCTTGGATTAGTTAAAGGTGTTGAATATCTTATCTAAGAGTTCATCAAGTTTTTACAGGAGTTTGGGATTCTTTCTCAACTCTCTCAACCTTACACACCACAGTGGAATGGTGTTAGCGAAATGAGGAACTATACCTTTTTGGACATGGTAAGGTTGATGATGAGTCATCCAGATCTTATATTATCTTTTTAAAGATATGTATTACATACTACTGCATACAAATTATATTGAGTACCAAATAAGGTGGAAAATGGAATTTCCTCTAAGTTATGGACTGGAAAGAGACTCGTTTTATCACATACACGTGTTTGGGGTTGTGAGTTTCTTGTTCATAATTTATTTGAAAACAAACTAGAACCTTGGGGCATGAGGCGTATCATTATTGGGTATCCAATGGAAATAAGGGATACTACCTATACAACCACATAAACAATAATTCAGTTGTCGCTAGACATGCCATCTTTCTTGAGTTGGAGCACATCATTAAATATGATAGTTTGTGAAATATTGAATTTGATGAAGTTGATGCACTAGATACACAAGAGTTGGTATTGGAACATGTTACATAGTTCTCTATGGAAGAAGAAGTTCCTGAATCACACGTACTATGTAAGAGTGTAAGAGAGATAAGGGTACTAGAGAGATATATTATTCTAGTCACTGAGGATAGTGACTCATTAATGTTGGAAAATGATTGACCTATCTCCTATAAGGAGGAATTAGAGATATCAAAGGAAAAAAATTGGATAGAAGATATGTATTCTGAAATGGATTCCATGTATTCATGCCATGTTTGGGGTCTAGTAGATGTTCTAGTTGATGAAAATCATGTTGTGTATAAATGGGTATTCAAGAGAAAACTGTATATTGAATGTAAAGTAATTAATTATAAACCAAGGCTAGTGGCTAAAGGTTCTAAACAACATCAAGGTATTGAATACGATGAAACATTTTCACTAGTTTCTATGATTAAATCCATAAAAATCACTCTTTCCATAACAGGTTACCATGACTATGGAATTTGGTAGATAGATGTCAAAATTGCATTATTTAATGGAAACCATCAGGTAGATGTCTCTATGATACAACCAGAAGGATTTGTGACACCAGGTGATTCCAAAAGGGTTTGCAAGATGCAAAGATCAATTTATGGATTGAAGAAAGAATCCATGTCATCGAATATTCAATTTGATGAATCCATAAAGGAATTCGGTTTCATTAATAAAGAATCTGATCCATGTGCTTAAAAAATGTTTAATGGGAATGTAGTCATTATCCTTGTAGTGTATGTTGATGACATATTACTTATTAGAAATGACATACCAGCCTTACAATCAGTTAAGGAGTTGTTTAACAAGTGCTTCATGATGAATTAATTAAGTAAATAAGCCTATAATCTAGGGATCACATTCATTAAGGATTGATATAAGAGGATTCTTGGACTAGGTCAAAGTAAATATATTGACAATATACTAAATAGATTAAGTATGGAACAATCCATGAGGGGATTGGTTTTAGTTTTGAATTTTATACAACTTTCTAATAAAATGTGTCCCCATACACAATGGGAGAAAGATATAATGAGTAAAATATACTACGATTTAGTGATATAATCAATCATGTATACCTTAATATGTACTAGTCTTGAGGTTTCCTATGTATTGAACATGGTTGGCAGATATAAATCATATCCTGGAGACCAACATTTGGTTAATATTTGGACTGTCCTTAAGTATATGAGAATAAGGATATGTTTATGGTGTATGGATGAGACAAAGAGTTTTTCATTAGAGGGTATGTTGATGCTCATTTTCAGATAGATTAGAATGATCTTAAGTTGAAATTAGGATATTTTTTCAATCTCAATAGGGGAGTTTTGAGCTAGAAGAGTTCAAAGTAGGAAATTTTTTCTGATTCTATAGTGGAGTCTCAGTATACAGTAGTATACAATGAATCCATAGTGTTCATATGGTTTTTGAAATTTATCCAAGATTTTGATGTGGTGAAAATCATTAGAGACCATATCACATTATATTGTGATAATAATACAGTTGTTTCACTTGAAATAAGTGTCAAGGTCCAATCAACGGACAAGACACATATTATGGAAATATCACATATTGATGGATTTTTATTAGAGGGGTGATGTTTTAGTGGGGAGAGTACCTATGTTAGAGAACATGGTGGACCCCTTGACTAAATTCCTATCTTTATAGAAGACTTAATATCATGTAAGAGCTATATGAATGATGTTTATTAGAAATTGGATCTAGTTCAAGTGGGAGTTTGTTGGAGTTGGTTCCAAAGAACAAACTTCTTTTTTAATTTATGATAACTTATATACATGGTTTTTTAATATAAATAAATTTCATATCACATCATGATTGTTCTTCTACGTGGAATTTCATGAGATAATGTCCTAAGAGTAACCGTCTCCAAAAAGGTCATAGTGGATACCTGCTATAATGAGAACCCAAAAGTGTTATGACACTATTCTTGAATATATGTTATATAGATGGATGATATCATTTGAGGGACAAAAATGATATGGGATATCAAGGGTGGAGACTCATAGGACATTGAGACACCTTCTCATGGTGTACACCCTTAGTAATGTCCAGGAAGATATTATGAGAACGAGACCCACCGGTAGGAAATCCACCATTATAAGTGTCATTTTATGTTACTAGATACAAATGTGTGTATTAGTCCTAAGACATTAAGATTATTATTAATGATTATTATGACTCACACATTTATATTTATTGATGAAAATCATGACGACATATGATCGCATTGAAGAATGATATATTGGGTGTGTCATGAGTAATATTTCATTAATGAATAATGTGAGAATGAATATTTTCCATCTGTTGTTTAATGGAAGTTGATGACTCTGTCTCTTCGATGGAAATGATATAGCCTAAATAAATCCATGGAACTGGTGTTCAATAGTCAAGTTCAATTTCGGGGAAATCAAAGAATGGGAAATCAAGAACATGGGATGATGGTAGTTGGATACAATCTCCTAGATTAGGTATATTTAGACTAAGGAATTATATTCCACGATAAGACTTCATATGAGGTGGAATCTTATTATAGCATTAAATTCCTTCTCTATGGTTGTCTTGGAATGTTTCTAGATTATAGCCTTAGAGTTTAGGTAGCTCCACCAAATGCCATTGAGAAAACATCCAATAGGGTCACACACAAAGTGTATCAAGAATCTCAGATAAGTAATATATATATATATATATATTGTTTATTATTTAAAAGGTGAATAATGATTATTTCGGGTTTTGGTTTAATAATTATTCTTGGATGTCTGATCGCATTTATTATGCCACTAGTTATTCGATAAAATATATTATGGGAAGAATATTTAATAAATATTTAGTTTTTTTATTGAATATAATATTTATATATTTATTGGAGAATAATGCAATGATATTTATTTAATAAAAAAATATACATTATTCACGTTCCAATAAATATATTGGAGGATTAGCGGACCAAATACTATGTATAGTAAATTATATCTTCTAAATAACCCTATATTAAAAAATTAATAGTTATTAAAGCACAAGAATGTCATCATTGACTTTTCTTTAAAATAAAATAATATCAGTGGGTTAAATTCATTCATGTGGCCCAAAGAGGTCCTAAAATCAACCCAATGATGATTTTGGTCTACCATAAATCATAATTTAAAATTAGTACAAGTGTTATATAATTTTTATAATATTATATTTACACTTAATTATTGAATTTACCTTTAACTATGGTGATAAAAAATAATAAAGTTGTTATTGTTATTGTCCAAAAATAAACGAGATATATTTTTTAAAATTTTACCTTATGATTAAAAATATGTAATCCATTTTTAAATATTAAAAATACTTAAATTGATAATATTATTTTAAAATACATCCTGATGATGGGGTGAGAAAGTGGGTTTTTTAAGTAAAATGATCAAAGGATTGAAATGTTTTTATATCCAAATTAAAAATTAAAATGATTAAAATAAAATAAATTATATTTATAGTCATATTATTGATATAATTTTAAATTAAATCCAATTTAATAAATAAATTACAATTATAAATTATATAGATAAAAAATATTTTTTAATTCAAATGCAGTATTTTTACAATATTCAACAAAAAATGAAACTTATCAAAGAAAAATAAAAAAATCAACGAATGAAAATATTGATATTAAAAATTAAAGTCATATGTTTTAAAAATATAATTTATTAATGTTTCAAAAACTATATTTAAAGCTCTTACACCATCAAAAGATGACAGAAATACCATTATAAAAATACAACTTTTTTGGCATTAGGTAAGATTTATAATTATATAATCTCTAAAAACCCCATAGGTTGAATGTTAAAATTTATATTGAATATATTATATATAAATTTTATTAATATAACCAAAAAAGTTAATTTTTTATTTATTCGAATAAAACACACTTGTGCACTAATAAATTGATTTTTTAAAAAAATTCCATTTATTTTAATTTTTTTTCATTTATAGTTAATTGGTTACTAAATAATTAATTATATATACATGTATAAATGTTATTTTCATAGTTTTTTAATTATTTTCATACACACCATTCTAACTACTAGGTTATTATAGTAACATTTAAATAATAATATTTAGTTTTTTTATTATGCTCGATTTGGTGTATCATGTACGCTATAAAACATAGTATTTCCTTTTAAGAACATGATATGTTACATTATCCCCCATTTAGTAAGTTATATTCTTTAAATTTGAACTTGGTCTTGGTAACCAATGCTCTACTAGTAAAAATATTTTTTTTAAATCTATCATTTGAAAAAAAGAATCAATAAAACATTCACTTTAAAAGAAAGAGAAGTATATAGGTCACCCGAGATAACACATAATAGGGTTCAAATTACGAAAACGTGGAAATGAAAGAAAAAAATAACTATCATGTTCTGATGGAGAGTGACATCAAACATGTTCATTATAAAATTAACCATTACAAAACAATAAATATGGGATATATTAAATTGTAAATGATTTCATAGTAAGAAAATTAAACATATAACATGTTTGAATCGAAATTATTTTCATAGAGTCAAGGAATTTTATTAAAACATGGACGAATAAAATAATTAAATATAATTACTTTAAAAGTATATTTTCATTATTTAAACAATTACCACCACAAACACTATTTTTTTTTCTAAACAATAATCATTAATGGATAATTTTTCATGCTTGAAGCATTAGAATCAACTTCTATCGATCAAAAAATCCAAAAAATTATAAATATCTATTTAATATATATTTATAAATTAACCAAACCCAAAATATTTAGGATAAGATAATATAATTCTCTAAAAATAACAATCCTTTATATGAATAGAAACTAATTTTAATCTTTAAAATTCAATAGTGGCACTGGAATTTCATCAGAAATAATTTAAAAAATTACAATACTTAAAGTACTAAAAATTTAATGTCTCCAAAAATATCATTAGTCACCATAAAATTTAATAACATAAGGCCTAAAAAGGGGTTCTAAGACATAAAACATATGGTCAACCTTAAAATTATTAACCCATGTGTTATTCCTATTTATTAAGAAGAAATCATAATCTCTAATGTTTTCTGAACCATCCTATGATACCAACTGTAATGACCTAAACTCAAACATTACATATCCTAGTTTTTTTGAACTTGAATTCACACTCACTAATCTTTTCGGTTTGTAGTTTTAAATAATTATGATAGTCTCTTACAAAGTAATCCCATACATTACAAGTGTACACTTATACTTTGTATCTATTTTTCCACAATATAAAACAATTTTAGAAAAACATGATTTATCTTTATGAAAAATATTCAAAATAATCCCTTCGATATCACCCTTGTCTCTATTCACCCTTAAACCCTGTGAGTGAACATTTAAAAACATGGGATGAGCACAGAAGCTTAGTAAGGGATATAAAAATAAAGAAAAAAGTTAGTTTAGTAAAAACCTAAATACACATATAAAATTTTCCTTTATCTTAAATGATCATTTAGAATATGATATAAAATTCACAAGTAATAAACACACCTTTTTTCTCAAAGAAAATAATTAAATACTATATAAAATGATTTAAATTTATTTATGTAACATAGAAAATCATATATATAAAACCCTTTCAAAATAAATTCAATTTGAATAATCATATAGATGACTTAAAATATTATCATTACCCAATTAATCTCTTATGGTATAAAATGACACTATCTGGGCAACCCTATATTATGTTGTAATAAGCTTTCCCAATGATATCTAGGCCACCCCACATTAAGCTGTAACAGGATTTCTCAGCGCTATCTCGGCAACCCATATTATGCTTTAATGGTCTTACCCAGCACTATCTGGGCCACCCCATGTATTATTTATATAATTATGACCATTTTCATATAATTATCAAGTACCATATCTTTAGTAAAACATTTTCATCATAAAACCCTTCGAAAAAATATTTTAGTCCCATATGAAAAACACTTTGGTATAAAAATATTATTTTATTTTAAAAACCATTTTCAATACAAAAAATCCAAAAAATAATGGAAGAGGGTTTTTTATTTAATAAAATATGAAATCATTTAGAGTTATATATAATTTAAATTATAGTCATGGTAGAAGAAAATTCATTGTCGTCTTGTATGTTAAGAATAGAACATTACTTTTTTTGTTTCTCAAAATGTTCAAATAAATTGATTCCTTTTGAATAAATTTATATTAAATAAAAAATATTCATTAAATATCCTTTATAATAATTTAAAATCTACATAAATAGATATTTAAAATAAAATAATGAATATTGACATGGAGAAACAGATTTGATAATTTAATATGTAAACATTCAATGTGTCTCATATCGTTTGAACCTTTAAATCATAAGCACCATGTAAGAGTAACTTTAATAAAAACATTAAGTATCATGATAATAAATTAATTAATTATATGATAAGTAAAAAAGGTCTGTATATACACCTCATAAATGATGGAGGGTGTATAACATCAAAATATGTCTCAATGATAGGAGATTGAGACAAATTCCCTTACTTTGAGGGTGAAACATCACATACAATCCTTATCTTCATATATAAAAAACATTGGTTTATTATTTATTTTATTTATAAAATTTTTTATGTTTATTATTCCCTTTATATAAATTTTTATCAGGTTATATAACTTATATAATTTTTTATGTTTATATCAAGATTTTTTTGACGATACACTTGATCCAAAATGACGTTGATATGATTTATATATTAAATCTGGTTATTGTTATATCATCTATAGAATAAATTTTTTTACATTATAATAAATTTTATAAATAAATTATACTTCTAAATCAATTCATTAAATGTAGATAAAAATTAACTATGTTACAATCATGGAGACAGTAAGGTATATGTACGAATGAGTACTGTTTTCTCTTTTTGGATGATCAATATAGAAAGAAGGTAAGAATGGTTTTTTTGTCCATAATTATAATAATATCATTAATATAATGTTAACAATTTAAATATACTTATATATAATCCATGTGATGTGGTGATGAGAAAAACTCACATAGCTTCATGGAGGTGATAATTCACACATACGCACGAACAACATTATCATTTTTATGTGCATGGAAACATAAAAAATAATTCATATACTATTATTTAATAAAGATAAATATTTCATGAATACTATATATAAACATTTATTCCATCATTATAACAAGTTTTGAGATATGTTGATGGAAAACAAATTATATTGTTTCGTGATGTGGTAGTCTGTGGTACACATGAATGACTAATTCTTTTCCCATTTCATGGAAGTGGAGATGGATTTTGGTGATTATATTAAAATAATAACATATAAGTACAAATATTAAACTTTATTTAATATTTAAACATTGGTGAATAGTATTTTATGGAACTGGAATAAGAAATATAATAGAAACACTTGATTAAAAATGACACATCTTCTTCGGAAAAATGTTTTTACTAAACACCTTAAGACCACAATGGTTGGTGATTTTCTTAAAAGAAGGAAAATATATATTTTTAGGTATTCTATATAAGGCCCCAGCCTTAAACCTTACTTAATCTTGAGTTATTACAAGATTACACATTGAGGATCTTTTCGGGTTTAGATTTTTAGAGAATTAGATCATAAAACTTGCATTACATTCCACATATAAACAAAGTGGTTACATAAAGATAGTATTCTTCATTCCCATCAATGGAAACACATTTAAAATAAAACATGGATTATTTCTTGACACTTCCTTGACACTATCATCATATCATGTACCTTTCCCTTGACCTGTGAAAAACATTTCAAAAAAACTTGGGATGAGCATAAAAAGCTCAGTATGGGTTATAAAAACATGGAAAGGTAACATGAGTTCATATATACATAAGAATGAAATCATACTTTACCCATAAAACATAGGCACTTTAACATACCTCAAAAAATCATGAATAAATCATAGAAATCATAAGACATAAAGGTAACTTGAGGCATTCATAACATTCTTACGTAGGGAGTAGCCCTCTTGGTTACGTTTGGAATACCCATCACAGTATATTCCCTAAAATCTCTTCGGAGAAACCTTAACGTTTCACTCCTTCGCGTTACCCAATGCATTGGAGAGCTATAACGGGCTCACCCGCCCTTAGTTTATCAAGGAACCACCCGTCTTCATAATAATGCCCAAGAACCATAACATAATCATATCACATAAAACATGCATAAAGGAAACATAACATTTCCACATTTGAATCACGAGATATAAATACAACACATTGATATAATAAAAACATTATAAAAACCATTTTCAATACCAAAGTAAAACATGGTATTTATTTTTCGTTTTAAAAAAAGGTATGGCTTGTAGAGGAAGCCGAAACTCAAATAACGGCCACGACGGCGGAGAAGTCGTTGTCGCCGCATACGTACGAAAAAAACATTCCCTTTTGTCGTTTAGTAAATGCTTCGTATAAAAAAGATTCCTTTTGAATAAACGTAAAAGTCAAAGGGTTTTATACACCGTATAAAAGAAAGTTGTGTATAAAATAAAATATGCTTCAATGAAAGGAGATTGAGACAAAGTCCCATACCTCGTATCCGACTTGACCCGACCGTTCTTTAATCTCCTGAATAATAAACTTGAGTTAATCTCTACTTGATTATGAATCTTTTTCAAGTTCATTATTCCTTTTATACCATGTTATGAACATCATGTAATAAGTTAAGTTAATAATGTTCATTTTGTCGGTATTTGGTTCTTAAGTCAAAAATAGACTTCTTACGCTTACATGTTGTTAATTTGGTAAAAGGTTCATTATATCCAGAATGGTATTCATGACGTAGATATCATATATGTCATATATATCCAGTACATACATGCATTTATAATATTACATAATCATTTAGAGGTAAGAAATGAAATGCACCGTTCATGGAGACGGTAAGCCGTACGTACGCATGAACGCTACATTCATTTCTATTTCGTATTTTATAGAATGGAATCATAATGATATAAAGGTATATTATAATTCCAGTATAATATCATATATAATATCATAGTTCCATCCTTTATATGTCCCACATATGGTATTTAACGAATCAAATCACTTTGAGGGGGCGGTAGTCCGCACTTCCTAAAATGAAGATATCATGTTTACCCATAATGGAAACCATAAAGGTATGCCCAAAATGAAAAAAACATAAGCTTAAGGAAAACATAAACATATTATATATCATATATAAAAATAGTGACATCATAATGGCCACCTTTGAAGGTGTTAAATGAGTATTGAACAATCATCGTTTCGGGAGGCAGAATTTCGCCATCCACGGAAACCGTATGTTCTTTAACCATTTGATGCAGTTGTGTGAGAGTGTAGCTCAAATAAATCTTATAACAACATCCTAGTATATTGAAGATACTGGTGTTGTTACAAAAGAAGTAAATAAAAAGAGTTTTGGGGGTTGGAGAAGCAAAATAAAACAAATGAACATGAGAGAATGAATTACCTTTAAAACTGTAACTCCTTTTGATTTGAGCCTAAAGGCTTACTTTGAAAGGATTCTGCCCAAAGGGAATCCTCTAAGATGAGGGGAGGGATGTGGAGAGAGTAAATGGTAAGGGTTTGGCCGAGCCAAAGGCTTGAGGAGTGTGTGAAATGAGGTAGATGTGGGGGCCTTTTATAAGAGGAGAGGAGGGGCACTTTTGGAAAGTAAAGAAATATTACTTTATTTGAAAATTTGTTTCGGTTTTAAAAGGTCCCACATTGATATAATTCGTGGATAAGGTGATAAGGGTTCGAAATACACTCATCCAATTGGTTTTGGCCATGTGTAGTTCATATATTTTACATTATCTTTCCATTTTATTTAAATCGTCAAATAATGATGTCATCACTGCATCATTATTATGTCATAAATAATTTATTTTATTTAATGTCTAAAAATCATAAAAAAAATACTATGATATAGGAAATCCTTTTAGATTTCCAATTACTATTTATAATCAAATATCTGATCTTTATAACCCCACTTAAAAATTATTTTCGTAAAACATATTATGTTTGTGTCATTTTCACTTTAACATTAAATAAAAAGTAATTTATGTCATTTCCCAAACAAAGTGGATCCATGGGGTCCCCAAGTTGACCCATGGCATGTCATGGTCGGCCATGACACAACCAATGAGGTTGGGACATGTGTCTAGGTCATTTCATTTTATTAAAGCATTATTTATACCTTAAACTACACTAATTACCACTAATCGCGATTAAGAACTTAATACGTTACTATTCACCAAAAATTATTATAATCTCATTGAACCACATTTTACTTCTTAATGACAACCATGTATGTCGGATTTTCAAAATTCAATACACATTAGTGGTAAACTTTCATTTAACTGAAAAATCAGTTTGCTTGATTACCACTTAGTGGTTTCACTATTCATCAAAAATTGAAGTTTTTCAGAAAATTACCAAAAATTCACCCTAAGATATATTTGATATTCCGAATTCAAAAATGAAGTCCATTTTACAAAATTCAATACATATATGTCAAATTAATTAATTTAATAATTAATTCCCGCTGCCAGAGCAAATAGCGTGTTTTTACAAAACAATAAGTATCAAAAGATTGACACCAGTTTAAGTCTAATTTCAAAGGGAAATTGATTCCAATGACCAAAATTGGATAAAATGGTAAAAATATATTCTAATTTAACTTCAAAACCAATTCAAAACATAATCTAATCACATAAATAAATTAGATTAAAAAGCCGTTTTGATGTAAAATGCAGTATTTTTCACTATTCATTAAAAAAATGAATATTGTCAGAAAAATACCAAAAATTCACACAAGGTAAATTTTGATGTCCCAATCATAAATAATAAGTTTATTTTGACAAAAAAAGTTTATAAAATTGTCAAAATATAGATTCAAAAATGGTTTGCCATCAAAAGGCACTAAAACAATCTTTTAAGAATATTAGTGTATTCCATGCATAAGATTGTATTTATTTTCATTTTAAGCCTCTATAACTCTATCTTAATCATTAATAGACATAGATAAAAATATCTATTATTCTTTACTTACATGGGATGTTACATCCTTCCCCCCTTTAGAAAATTGCGTCCCCGCAATTTATTTACTTATCGAATAAATGGGCGTACTTATCCCTCATTGATTTTTCAGATTCCCATGTTGCCTCTTCAATCATGTGGTTTTTCCACAAAACCTTTACCTGCTTAATCACCTTATTCCGTAACACTTGCTCCCTATGGTCAAGAATCTGGACCGGATGTTCCTCATAAGATAGGTTCTCTTCCAGCTGAACTACCTCTGGACTCAAAACATGAGATGGATCTGGCATATACTTTCTCAACATCGAAATGTGAAAAACATTGTGTACCTGAGATAAACTCGGAGGTAAAGCCACTCGGTATGCAACTGATCCAACTCTCTCCAGAATTTCGTATGGTCCAATGAACCTCGGACTCAACTTTCCTTTCTTACAAAATCTCATCACACTTTTCCAAGGAGAAACCTTGAGAAAAACATGATCACCTACCTCGAAAGATGGATCCTTCCTCTGGTTATCCGCATAACTCTTCTGCCTGCTCTGAGCTGTTCTCATGTGTTTCTGAATCAGCTGAACTTTTTCTGCCATCTCTTCTACCAATTCTGGTCCCATCAACTTCCGTTCACCCACTTCATCCCAGAAAGCTGGAGTTCGACACCGCTTCCCATATAATGCCTGAAATGGTGCCATCTGTATACTGGAATGAAAACTGTTATTATATGAAAATTCAACTAAAGAAAGATGTTGGTCCCAACTTCCCTGATAATCCATAGAACAAGCTCGTAGCATATCCTCCAATTTCTGGATTGTTCGTTCTGACTGCCCATCTGATTGAGGATGAAAAGCTGTACTAAAATTTAATTCAGTACCCAACGACTTCAGAAGGCCTTTCCAAAAGTTAGAAGTAAACCTGGGATCACGATCCGATACAATGGAGAGAGGAACTCCATGTAACCTGACTATCTCTTTAAGATACAAACGGGAAAGTTGATCAAGAGAGAATGTATCTCGTATAGCAAGGAAATGAGCAGATTTGGTCAAGCGATCAACAATAACCCAGATTGCATTATTACCTCGAGATGTCTTCGGTAATCCAACAACAAAGTCCATGGATATATTCTCCCATTTCCACTCTGGCACTGGTAAAGGCTGAAGCATCCCTTTCGGTAACTGCCGCTCTGCTTTAACCTACTGACAAGTCAAACACTTCACAGTAAAATCAGCAATATCTCTTTTCATTCCATCCCACCAGTAATACTCCCGCAGATCTCTATACATCTTAGTACTGCCTGGATGAACTGAAAACGGAGAACTATGAGCTTCACATAACAACTCTCTCTTCAACTGTGAATCACAAGGCACACACAAGCTCTTCCCAAATCTCAAAACACAATCATTGTCAATGTTGAATTCAGGCAACTTACCTTTCTGAACCAGCTCTACCCTTTTCTGCAACTCATTGTCTTGCTTCTGTGCTTGCTTGATTCTATCTGATAGAGATGATCTCACTGATACCTGAAACAAAATAGAAGGACTTCCTGCACCAACAACTTCTATGCCAAAGTTCATCAAATCCTTAACCAAAGGATCACGTTCCAAACACAACATTGTTAATGAAGCATTACTTTTTCGACTCAAAGCATCAGCCACTTTATTTGCTTTTCCCGGATGGTAATGAATTGTACAATCATAATCCTTGATTAATTCCAGCCATCTCCTTTGTCTCATGTTTAACTCTTTCTGAGTGAATATATACTTTAAACTTTTATGATCGGTATATATTTCACACTTTACTCCATAAAAATGATGCCTCCAAAATTTTAAAGCAAAAACAACAGCAGCTAATTCCAAATCATGTGTAGGGTAATTTACCTCATGAGTTTTCAACTGTCGTGAAGCATAAGCAATTACCTGATCATTCTGCATTAGGACGCAACCAAGTCCTTTCAATGAAGCATCACTATATATAACAAACTCACCATTCCTGGAAGGTAGTGCCAAAACTGGAGCATTCACCAATCTTCTTTTCAATTCCTGAAAATAATCATCACATTCTTTTGTCCAGATAAACTTAACACCCTTCCGAGTTAGCTTAGTCATTGGACTAGATAACCGTGAAAAATTTCTAACAAACCTTCGTTAATAGCCCGCCAAACCAAGGAAGCTACGAATCTCGGTTACATTTGTGGGTCTTGGCCATTCTTCCACAACTTTTGTTTTTGCAGGATCAACAGTTATTCCATCTTTAGAAACAATGTGACCAAGGAAAGAAACTTGTTGCAACCAAAACTCACACTTGCTGAATTTCCCATACAGTTTCTTTTCTTTTAAGGTTTGCAAGATAACCCTTAAATTTTTTTCATGATCCTCTTTACTTTTAGAAAACACCAAAATATCATCAATGAAAACCACCACAAACTTATCCAAGAACTCATGGAAAATTCTATTCATTAAGTCCATGAATACAGCAGGTGCATTGGTTAGCCCAAAAGGCATTACTACAAATTCATAATGGCCATATCTCGTACGGAACGCGGTCTTCGGAATATCTGCCTCCTTTACCTTCAGCTGATGGTACCCCGATCTCAAGTCAATCTTTGAAAAAAACTGAGCTCCCTGGAGCTGATCAAACAAATCATCGATATGAGGCAAAGGATATTTGTTCTTAACAGTGATATTTTTCAAGGCTCTATAATCAATGAAAAGTCTCATAGAACCATCTTTCTTTTTAACAAATAAAACAGGAGCACCCCATGGTGATGTGCTAGGTCTAATGAAACCTTTCTCTAATAAATCTTGCAATTGCTCCTTCAACTCTAAAAGTTCAATTTGTGCCATTCGATAAGGGGGTTTTGAATTTGGCTTAGCATCAGGAACTAAGTCAACCGTAAACTCAACTTCCCGATCTGGTATTATTCCAAGCAACTTATCAGGAAAAACATCAGGATACTCATTTACCACTGGCACATCATTAATCTGAACAATTCCTTTATTTTCAACGACGTGTGCAAGGTAACATTCATTTCCATCTTTTACAAGTTTTTCGGCCTCTTGATATGTTATCAAAAGTAAGGGTTCATTCTTGTAAACAAACTGAAAGTCTTTCTGAAAAGAAACTTCTTTAGCTCTACAGTCAATCTTAGCATGGTAAATAGAGAGCCAATCCATATCCAGGATAACATCAAACTCTACTAGAGGTAGAACAATAAGGTTTGCAAGTAGGTTCTTTCCACAGATAAGGATAGGAAGATTCTTATAAATTCTTTTTGCCTCGAAACTTCCCCTAGGTGTTTTTATCAAAAGTTCAGGAGTCATTTCTTGAGATGGTATTCCCATTTTACTAGAAAAGGTTTCAGAGATGAAAGAATGTGTAGACCCCGAATCAAATAACACACTGGAATAATCTGAAAAAACAAACAAAGTACCTGATACAACTTCATTTGATGGCCCGACATCTGCTGAAGTAGTTGCAAAGGATTTCACCACCCCTTTCTGCTTGTAGTCTAACTGCTTCCCATCACTCAAGCTCCTTGTCGGACACTCGTTTGCATAGTGACCCATCTCATTGCACTTATAACATTTCACTAACTGTAAATCAAATTTGTTCTTACCTTCACCTTGATCCTTTTCAGTGCAATCACGAGCCTTATGTCCCATCTTACCACATCGGTAGCACTTTCCAGAATTCAGAAGACATTCCCCAGCATGCCTTTTGCCACATTTATCACAAACTGGAAACTTAGTTCTCTTACCATCATACTTTTTTGAAGAATTCTTACCTTTATCCTGCCACCTCGGTCTCTTCTTCTGCTGGTTGTTATAGAAAACTTGGTCATCGGCAAACTCCATTTCCACCTTCTCAGCACATCAAACAAGCTTTTCATAACTTTTAAACTCACGAGAAGCTAACGCCCTTCGATAATTTGGCTTTAATCCTGAGTAAAAACGATTGATTTTACTATCAAGGTCCCGGATAAAATTTGTAGCATACCTTTCCAATCGAGTGAACCTTTCTTCATAGACAGCCACTGAGTCTTCCTCTTGCCTCAATTCCAAGAATTGCTTTTCCATCCTAAGTCGAACAGCCTTAGGAAAATACTTCTCAAGAAGCATACCTTTGAATTCATCCCAGTCAAGAGCATCAATCTCATCAGCGTCCCTGATATTTTTAACCATAGACCACCACTGATCTTCCTCACCCTCCAAACGGTAAATAGCAAGACTAACCTTTTGATTGTCTGAACACCCCATGAAATCAAAAATCTTCTCCAGTGCTTTAATCCACCCTTCAGCTAGCACAGGGTCAGATGATCCTCTGAATGATGGTGGATGTTGCCTCATGAAATGTTCCACCACTGAAATGTTCCTCTGCGGTTGTTCTGGCTGATCTCGTGCATGGATACCACCGCCATTTATTGCTTGAGTCAACTGCGCCATCACTGCAACAAACTGTTCGGTTCCAATTCCGACCATTTCTGGATGCTGATTCGGAAGGTTATTTCCTTCTGTATGCCTTCCTAGCACTGCTTCCCTGTTTCCTCTGCGGAAAACCATTCTGAACAAACATGTCTTAGATGAAGCAACATGGTAATCTTTAAATTCTATATCATTTAATTTTTTTTTGGATAATCATTTAAAAGAATTCCAACTCCTAAAGTTATCTAAACCGACCTCTGATACCAACTATAAGGCCCCAGCCTTAAACCTTACTTAATCTTGAGTTATTACAAGATTACACATTGAGGATCTTTTCGGGTTTAGAGTTTTAGAGAATTAGATCATAAAACTTGCATTACATTCCACATATAAACAAAGTGGTTACATAAAGATAGTATTCTTCATTCCCATCAATGGAAACACATTTAAAATAAAACATGGATTATTTCTTGACACTTCCTTGACACTATCATCATATCATGTACCTTTCCCTTGACCTGTGAAAAACATTTCAAAAAAACTTGGGATGAGCATGAAAAGATCAGTATGGGTTATAAAAACATGGAAAGGTAACATGAGTTCATATATACATAAGAATGAAATCATACTTTACCCATAAAAAATAGGCACTTTAACATACCTCATAAAATCATGAATAAATCATAGAAATCATAAGACATAAAGGTAACTTGAGGCATTCATAACATTCTTACGTAGGGAGTAACCCTCTTGGTTACGTTTGGAATACCCATCACAGTATATTCCCTAAAATCTCTTCGGAGAAACCTTAACGTTTCACTCCTTCGCGTTACCCAATGCACTGGAGAGCTATAACGGGCTCACCCTACCTTAGTTTATCACGGAACCACCCGTCTTCATAATAATGCCCAAGAACCATAACATAATCATATCACATAAAACATGCATAAAGGAAACGTAACATTTCCACATTTCAATCACGAGATATCAATACAACACATTGATATAATAAAAACATTATGAAAACCATTTTCAATACCAATGTAAAACATGGTATTTATTTTTCTTTTTTTTAAAAAAGGTATGGCTTTTAGAGGAAGCCGAAACTCAAATAACGGTCATGACGGCGGAGAAGTCGTTGTCACCGCATACGTACGAAAAAAACATTCCCTTTTGTCGTTTAGTAAACGCTTCGTATAAAAAAGATTCCTTTTGAATAAACGTAAAAGTCAAAGGGTTTTATACACCGTATAAAAGAAAGTTGTGTATAAAATAAAATATGCCTCAATGAAAGGAGATTGAGACAAAGTCACATACCTCGTATCCGACTTGACCCGACCGTTCTTTAATCTCCTGAATAATAAACTTGAGTTAATCTCTACTTGATTATGAATCTTTTTCAAGTTCATTATTCCTTTTATACCATGTTATGAACATCATGTAATCAGTTAAGTTAATAATGTTCATTTTGTCGGTATTTGGTTCTTAAGTCAAAAATAGACTTCTTACACTTACATGTTGTTAATTTGGTCAAAGGTTCATTATATCCAGAATGGTATTCATGATGTAGATATCATATATTTCATATATATCCAGTACATACATGCATTTATAATATTACATAATCATTTAGAGGTAAGAAAAGAAATGCACCATTCATGGAGACGGTAAGCCGTACGTACGCATGAACGCTACTTTCATTTATATTTCATATTTTATAGAATGGAATCATAATGATATAAAGGTATATTATAATTCCAGTATAATATCATATATAATATCATAGTTCCATCGTTTATATGTCCCACATATGGTATTTAACGAATCAAATCACTTTGAGGGGGCGGTAGTCCGCACTTCCTAAAATGAAGATATCGTGTTTACCCATAATGGAAACCATAAAGGTAAGCCCAAAATGAAAAAAAAACAGAAGCTTAAGGAAAACATAAACATATTATATATCATATATAAAAATAGTGACATCATAATGGCCACCTTTGAAGGTGTTAAATGAGTATTGAACAATCATCGTTTCGGGAGGCAGAATTTCGCCATCCACGGAAACCGTATGTTCTTTAACCATTTGATGCAGTTGTGTGAGAGTGTAGCTCAAATAAATCTTATAACAACATCCTAGTATATTGAAGATACTGGTGTTGTTACAAAAGAAGTAAATAAAAAGAGTTTAGGGGGTTGGAGAAGAAAAATAAAACAAATGAACATGAGAGAATGAATTACCTTTAAAAGTGTAACTCCTTTTGATTTGAGCCTAAAGGCTTACTTTGAAATGATTATGCCCAAAGGGAATCCTCTAAGATGAGTAGAGGGATGTGGAGAGAGTAAATGGGCAGGGGTTGGCCGAGCCAAAGGCTTGAGGAGTGTGTGAAATGAGGTAGAGGTGGGGGCCTTTTATAAGAGGAGAGGAGGGGCACTTTTGGAAAGTAAAGAAATATTACTTTATTTGAAAATGTTTTTCGGTTTTAAAAGGTCCCACATTGATATAATTCGTGGATAAGGTGATAAGGGTTCGAAATCCACTCATCCAATTGGTTTTGGCCATGTGTAGTTCATATATTTTACATTATCTTTCCATTTTATTTAAATCGTCAAATATTGATGTCATCACTGCATCATTATTATGTCATAAATAATTTATTTTATTTAATGTCTAAAAATCATAAAAAAAATACTATGATATAGGAAATATTTCTATCTTTCCAATGTCTATTTATAATCAAATATCTGATCTTTATAACCCCACTTAAAAATTGTTTTCGTAAAACATATTATGTTTGTGTCATTTTCACTTTAACATTAAATAAAAAGTAATTTATGTCATTTCCCAACAAAAGTGGATCCATGGGGTCCCCAAGTTGACCCATGGCATGTCATGGTCGGCCATGACACAACCAATGAGGTTGGGACATGTGTCTAGGTCATTTCATTTTATTAAAGCATTATTTATACCTTAAACTACACTAATTACCACTAATCGCGATTAAGAACTTAATACGTTACTATTCACCAAAAATTATTATAATCTCATTGAACCACATTTTACTTCTTAATGAAAACCATGTATGTCGGATTTTCAAAATTCAATACACATTAGTGGTAAACTTTCATTTAACTGAAAAATCAGTTTGCTTGATTACCACTTAGTGGTTTCACTATTCATCAAAAATTGAAGTTTTTCAGAAAATTACCAAAAATTCACCCTAAGCTATATTTGATATTCCGAATTAAAAAATGAAGTCCATTTTACAAAATTCAATACATATAAGTCAAATTAATTAATTTAATAATTAATTCCCGCTGCCAGAGCAAATAGCGTGTTTTTATAAAACAATAAGTATCAAAAGATTGACACCAGTTTAAGTCTAATTTCAAAGTGAAATTGATTCCAATGACCAAAATTGGATAAAATGGTAAAAATATATTCTAATTTCACTTCAAAACCAATTCAAAACATAATCTAATCATATAAATAAATTATATTAAAAATCAGTTTTGATGTAAAATGCAGTATTTTTCACTATTCATTAAAAAAATGAATATTGTCAGAAAAATACCAAAAATTCACACAAGGTAAATTTTGATGTCCCAATAATAAAGAATAAGTTTATTTTGACAAACATAGTTTATAAAATTGTCAAAATATAGATTCAAAAATGGTTTTCCACAAAAGGCACTAAAACAATCTTTTAAGAATATTAGTGTATTCCATGCATAAGATTGTATTTATTTTCATTTTAAGCCTCTATAACACTATCTTAATCATTAATAGACATAGATAAAAATATCTATTATTATTTACTTACTTGGGATGTTACATTCTAAGAAGTTATTTGGGTATATATTTTCTTAACATAATATGATTTTATGTGTGATTATTATAGAACAAGAGGTTTATTTTTATAAGTGAGGGAAGGGGCACTCATGGAATTTCTCAAAAATATTAAATTAATATATATTAATTTTATATTAATAATGGATAATAACTAATATACTTATTATATAGGATTATTTTGGGTCTAGATATTTTCTTCAAATGAAAATTTGAATGATTATTGCAATTTTGTAATCCTTATCTTTTTTAACCCCTATTTAACCTCTTTAACTCTTATCGTGACAACATGCATTTTTACTCTTTGAAGGTTAATATAATTACAATAATAATTTTAAATTCAAATAAATGTTTAAATAATTATATTTTAGGGATTATATTTTTTTTTCAAATATTAGATTTTTATGAATTTTATATCATTTTCAAAATTAGTATTTATTTTAAAATATTAATAATCTCAATTTTTATACTATTCAACACATGACTTTTTACAAATATCATGAAAACACGATAAAATGGAAACATTTATTCTAAAACATTAGTAACATGTCAATGTAATCTTAAAAATTAGTGTATTACAAAAATCAGTTCGAATTAAATTTATTTTAATATTTTAATATCCTCGGTTTTGTATTTCCATTAATTAATTTTTTTTTGGAAAATCATTGTGTAATCCTTTAAAGTGATTATATATTTCCTAAAAATAAAATATAAAATTACATGATGAAGATATAAATTTGAAATTTTCATATACTATTTGTAGTCATATATATCTTCTACGTAACCCTATATTAAAAATGTTATAGTTATAGAAACATAAGTATGGAAACTTTGACTTTTAATTGAAATAAAATATTTTAAGGGCCTAATAGTTATCCAAGTGGATCCAAGAGGTCATAAGATCATCTCAATGACATTTTTGGTCTAAAATAACTCATTAAATAAATGTATTACAAGTGTTGGTTAATATTACAACATTTATAATATTATTTTTACACTCATTTACTCGATTTACCATTAATTGTCGTAATAAAACATCATAAAGTTACTATTTATATTTTCCAAAAATAAATGGGACCTATTTTTTAAATTTAGACCATATTATTCTTAATATGGAATACATTTTTCAAATCAAAAACACGCAAAGTTCTCAAATTAGTTTGAAATTATTCTCGTTGATGGGGTTGGAAAGCTGTATTTTAAAGTGAAAATATTCAAAATATTGAAATGTTTTTATTCCCAAATTCAATATGAAAAAGATTAAAATGATCGTAATTGGATTGAAATATGTATTTTTTATAATATTTTACTTTAAAACCAATTTAAAATATAATTTTACATTATATATTATTAAAATGAAATGTTGATTTTTAATTATAATGCATTATTTTTTCATAATTTTTCAAAAAAATGAAACTTATTAGAGAAACAACAAAAATTCAAAAAAAATTATTTTGTTATTACATTTTATAATTATAAGTTCATTTTTTAAAATATATTTTATTAAATTGTTTCAAACTATATTAAAAACAAGTGCGTCTTCAAAAGGTGGCATAACTGCATTTAGAAAAATAAAAATTTTTATGCATAAAGCTGGATTATTTTTTATACAATATATAGGAAACAAATAGTATGAAAGTTAGAAATTATATTTAATATATTATATATAAATTTCATTAATATAATCCAACAAGAGGGATTTGTTTATTTACTGGTATAAAAACACCAATGCACATTTAAATAGTTTTTCCAAAAAACATTTCCTTTTATTTTAAAAAGGGTTTTATATACATTTATAATTAATTAGTAACCAAAGTCTTAATTATATATACATATATAAAATATATTTTCATAATTCCATTAACCTTGTTCATAGTCATTATTCAAATGTCTAGGTTATAATAGTAAAATTTAAATAATTATATTTAGTTTTTCATTTAAGCTTGATGTGGTGTATTATGTATGCTTCCGAATAGAGTGTATCCTTTTAAACAAACTCGATACGTTAGAATAATAGACTAGAGGATTACACATGAATTGAATCCATAAATTCAACCAATTCAAATGACTATGAGTATAGGATGAAGTGGACCCCACATATAGGAGTCTGTGAACATCTCATTGTGATTGAGTTTACATAAAATAATTTCATTATATTAATTGAGTTTAGAATAATAATATTTTATTGTATTTTTCAAGTTATTCACATGTAATTTAAAGATAAAATTTAATATGATAAAATAGTTTTTTCAAATGAACATTTTGTTTTTAAGGTTCATTAAATAATTTGGGCAGATTACATGCCAGGTTAATAGTTCTCATTTAATCGTATGTCACATTAAAATTTTATATAGATAGTGATAAATATTTAAAAGGATTATAATAATCTAGGTAAGTCATAATTCTATTTTGTTAGAATTTTTTATAGTTCTGTTTCAATATGAACTAAAAAAATTTATGGTAACATATACACTTTTATAAATAAATATTTTATACCTAAAATGGTGTTGTTATCTCCATGAACTAATTTTAAATTGTAATTCCCCTTTGATACTCTATCATTACATCTAGAGTGATAAAGATGAGGAAGAACATGGTCAATTAAATCCCATTTCCTTGGATCTATTTTCCATTCTTCACACGGTCAAATGGACGATATATAGAACTCTTATTTCTCAATATATAACCAATGAATTAAATAATTGAAATCAAAGAGTTGTGGTGAATCTATCAAAGATCTAGATGATGCCTCACTGGGAACTATCAAGATTTTTGAAAATTAAAAGAAGAAGATCATTTCTGCCCTATGGAATAAAAAAATTACCATTAATAGTGTCATTTGATTGTTTTTATTAATATATAAATTAAATAATTAATTATCCAGGGTAGAATAATGGTACCATAGTATTAGAATAGATTCTATTCCACTAATCTAGTTAATTATTTATTTTAATACCAATAATTCACACTTCTAACATGCCTGAGTTCCTTTAATTTTTATCAGAGTATTTTTGATATTATTGAAATTTTTATATAAATTAAATTAACTATAATTCATATACAGAGAATTAATATGGTCACAACTCCATTAATAGTTATTAAATATGATATCGGATGGCCAAAAAATGGCCATCCAGCAGTTAAAATAGATTTTATGGGATAAAATACAATATATATATATATATATGCTACACTATTGGAAGTGACCCACAAAAAATGAGTGATGATCACCATTATGGGTGTCCATATTAGAGTATTTTTGTTCTAGATTATTGACATTTATCTCTTGAAGAAGTACAAAAAATGTTGGGTGGGGAAGGATTTTGTGGATAATTTTAACAAATAAATCCTAACAAAAAACCATTAGCATAGGAAAATAAAAAATACAGTAAATTAAAAGGTGGATTCTATGTTGGGGTTCGCTGCATCGATTTTTTCCCACAATTAATTGATTTCAGGGTTTCTTTTTTGGATTCCCTCATTACAAACGTGCCAAATCATATGTTTCCATATTTCTCTAAAATCCATTCATATAAACATAAGTATGAATTTTAAATCATTTTATTCTAGTATATATTTAATCTATTATATATAATAAATATTAAATCAACATTTCCTTTTTTATTAGTAAAATAGAAAAATTATATCACAATGTTACACTAATGTCTTCAAAGATTATTTCATTCAATAATATTCTCAAAATTATTCCATGTTTATATATCAATACTCACATGAATTCAATTATTAACCTCAATGTAACTAATGAAAAGTTACATGTTGGGGAAAAAGGGATTGATCACATATATTACATCCAACCCTAAATTTTATTATTTTTCTTATAACCATTATATTTTTTTTCTAACATTGGCATGCTATGTATCTTTTATATTTTTCAAACACTCATTCTTGAAATTCTTAGATATTATAAATTGAAAATTAATCAATATGTTGTTACAAAATATTTGTATCATCAGGTGGTGGAGAATCCTTTATAGGAAAAGTAGAAAAACAATTTTTTCAGATTATATATATATACAGTAATGAAAAAACTAATATTAGTAGGTGAAAATATATAAATATTTAGAGTCATATAACCTATTCATTAAACTATTTTTATTCTTCATAGGTTAGAGGGATTTGGACTATATTTTTAGTATCAAAATTCCCTTGTTAGGGTCCCCTATGGTATACAAGACAATGACAACAATGGAAACACAATTAAATGGTTTTTATGACCTAATTAAAGGGACATCCTCTATATTATTTTCATTTAACAAATTAGTTGGTTTAGATGAAAATATATAAATTAAAAATATTAAACTTGAAGGATCTAGAGAATAAAATAATTATATTTCCCATAATTGCATTATTAATGGTTCATCCTTATACCATTCCTTAAGGAAATTCACTTTCATGAGTCCCATATCGTCTATTTTAACTGCACTCCTTTTATCAACCCATTTGAATCAAATAATTAAAACATTTAATGTTTTATAATATAACCCCCTTATTTTATTGATGATTCCAATAGTTTACATTTTCACATAAATAAGTTTTTTTTTCATTACTGCTTGATACATGCATCGCACCCACCATAAGAAAAACTCCACTACTTTATATCATAGTGTGTTCATCATATTTCATTGAATATAACATTGACCATAAATTACATCAACATTTTTCGATATTAAATTTCCAATTTTTCCTCAAACTTTCCATCTGGGTTGTTATGAAATTAAATTCATATTTATATATAACTCATTAATAAAATTTTCTTTAAATCAACCTATAAAATATTGATTTTTTGTATTTTATATTTTTAATTCAACCATTAAAGGATTTTATAAAATTATAATTACGTTGTGAGTTTCATCATATAAAAACATTTATATGATATTATGTAAAACACACTGAGGATATTACTCGCTTTCTATAACTGTAATTGTGATAATATCACTTTCATAAATTCCATCACCAATAGGTACCTATTGTGATGATATTTTGAGAGAACAACACTATCCACATCAGACAGATAGTTGGTATAAAATTAAATTATTCCTCAAAAATATATCTCTCTCTAATAAAAGCTTCTATATGGATTCAATTTTTAATATACATTTCCAAATTCGTTTTACACCATTAAATGGTGTACATCCATCTATAATGTATAGGACCATATGGTCAAATAACTTAAAATATTTGACTATAATGTGAACCATTATATTATATAAAAAAGGTTGGAAAAAATCTCCAATTCACCCAATATGACAAACCATTACTTATACATTGTTGAAAACATCATAAGGTTTGTAACATTTTTTATATAGCCTTAAAAATGACTAAATTATGAGAAATTTTATTTTATAAATTTTTAGGTTGAATTCAATGTAAATCTATATACATTAAATCATTAGATAATAACATGGAAATAATTTTCTTTTAATCCCTTTAACATCAAATCATTCATAAATATCATATTATTTATATGTACTAAATTACACCGCAAAAATGTTACACTATTATGATTATTGGGAAACGAAAATTTCTCTAACGTGAAAATAGTAGAATCCACTGAACGAAGAAAATTTAATTTTCCACCTTTCACTAACACTTAATATTCCATTTTCCATGTATCAATCATGTCCAACAAAGCCTAAATACTATTTTTTGTTTTGTGGGGTGCATTTAATAATGATCCAATGACTGTATCACAAACATTGTTTCTATTTACCAGACATAAAGAAAATGTCTAAATTATACAAAATTCAAATACAATAATTTAAAAAACTGATTTATTTTTTATCCCGATTACATATGTTTTTTAAAAAAGGGTTCTCCAAAAATGGTCACAGTACACTTTACATTCACAAAAATATCATTACTTTTTGATGGAGAAGTTCTTGCATCATCTTCTAAATTAGAATTTTATAATATCATCCTAGAAACACTATCATCAAGGAATGTTTCAAATTAATTGATTATGTACCTTTTTCACAATAAATCCCACTAACATTATTTTAATTCTATATCCTGAAAAAAAATTTCAAATACGAAAAGGAACTTATCATACTAAATAACATTGATCTAATAGTGATATATTCACTTCTGTGTGCATCATGAAATGTAATAATTATATCCCAAATCAATTTCACATATTTTATCAATGGAAAAAAATAACATCAATATAATGAACATGTTATTTTTGTTTTTTATATATAGTGAAACAACATAATGTACTTTTATATAGATCATAACCATTATGGCATGTTATTATTTCACAAAATTAGCATTTATGTGTTTTAAATGATACACTACAAGAAAAAATGTTTCATTCCATAAATATATTTCATAAGATGGAAGTTTCATAATTTTTTTTGATTTCAGGATACACATGATCATTGTACATCCACTAAGGATATCATGTTGTGTGATGAATCTCTCTATCTGGAATTCTACTTTCATGAGTAAATATCAATTTTCATGAAGATACCTCACATTAATGTAGTCATATGATACATGGAATGATTTTAATGTACCATACAATGTTCAATGGAATAAATTTATCTTCCCTTTATAAATAAAAACCACATTTATGAAATTTTTTATATGGCTCATGATCCTTGGAAAAAATATACAACTATTTTCAAATGTATTTATTATGTTTGATATCCTTCCCATTGAAGATAAAATTCATTGAGAATCATATATTTTAAATATGAGATCTTTATCTTCTAAAAACATATAGTTCAATTGGGAAACCATTTTTATAAATCTGATGTCACTTCACCAATCAATTTTTATGTTAATATAGAATAAATATGGATAAAATGTTTGTCTATTCAGTAAAAAAAATTTACAATGGCATACTTGTATAACTATATAACATCTTAGAGATATTGGGATAATTTTGAAGGTCGTATTCAACTTCCATTGTAATTTCATCAATGTTATCTCTATCATTATTTGTAGTTGTTCTCATATCAGAAAATCTATAAACCATAGTTTTATCCCAATAACATGAAACATTCAATTATTCATCATGTTTATTCTAATATGTATAACTTAAATCTTTTATATGATAGATCAAGTGTTTTTACAACACAGATGGAAAAAAATTCATTAATTACAACAATGTAAACAAAAAAAATGATTTCAGTGGAATAATTTGCAGGCTCTGTTAAAAACCTGATGAACTCATTAAAACCATCCTTATAATCAATTCATATGTGATTGGAATCCATATATTTCAATTTATATTCATCCTATTAAGTTTAATAATATTAATTTTTTAAAAAATATAATTAAATAAACAAAATTTATACACATTGTGTGTCATTTTTTAATTGGGAAAATTATATATAGTATATCATTGAAAAAAAAATTAAAAATTATATTACAAACATATGGGATATATTTAAAATATCCCACTAACTTTATAATTTTTTTTGAATTGATAGATTTCAATAAAATATTAATTATTTATGTTGAAGGTTATAAATGGACATTTAGATGAATCAATGTGATGGTTTTTATTTATATATTCATTCCTGAAATAATTTATTTAGAACCATGTGAAATGATGGTTTTTGGTAATGTTTTTATTATTTATGTTAATTTTTTAAAGGAATAATTAAATTTATATTGGTTGATAATTATATTTAGACCTGTTCTTATTTTTATTTTATATTTTGATAAAATATTGTTATCTATTAATAAATTTTTTACATTATTTGTTTATCTGTGGTTTCTATTATCAGTGCCATAAATCTTGTTTTCCTATTTTATATACATAATAATCTTAGTATGTGGTCTGGTGTGATTTAATCATTTACATACTTCTATTTGTATAATTTCATGTGTAGAAATGTTATAAATGTCTAGTTACATTTATAATCCATAAAGGATTTTTTTTTTCAAATTTTGGGTTATTTTGGTTAAGAAAAAAAGATATTTACATGTCCTAAGAATTTGGTAAACAAATAATATATATATTTTACTCATATTTGTTTTATTTTTTACATTACCACTTTTACTAAATTGAATTTAGTTTATAAAGAACATTAATATTTGATCCAAGGTTTCTTGAACCCAATCATGAGTCTTATTTTTTTAATTGTGTTTCAAATATAGAAAATATATTTCTAAGGAACATTTAGTATTGTAATTATTTTTTCAAGAAAGGTTTTTAAACCATTGATTATTATTTATTTATATTTTTAAAAGTATACATTGGTTAACATTAGATCCATATTAAATACCTTATCTATTTCAATATTTGTATGTAACCATCATAAAAAAATCCACAAATTCCTATTTTTCGACATTATACATAGTTAAAACTTGAATTAATTTTTTGAATCAATGAAAAATCCAAACCAACATATAACCATCAAAAAAATCATCTAAATAAACACTTCTTTTAAAAACATACAAATTAAAGAGATTCGTATTAATAAAAAGTGTTCTAAATCAATTGAATGAAACCAAAGTTCATCTCAAAACAATTATTAAAAAAGGTAAGAAATTTAATATGAAAATAAAAATATTTTAGATTAAAATTACATCCAAATGATTTCTTAAACACCCAAAATATAGACTTTTTTACCAAGATAATTAAACATTGATAACAATTCTAGTAGGAAACTATGCATTCAATGTAAATATTCCTTTAAAAAAATACACCAACATAAAAACTATAGGGTTAAAACATTTTTTTATATTTATGTATCTATTTTTTTGTCTGCATACAAAAATATTTAAATAGGATTACATAAAAAACAACACAAAAAATTATGGAAGTCAGGAAAAATGGAATAACAATAAAAAATAATAAAAACCCATAAAGTATTATATTTACTAATGATTATGGGAATAAAAGTAAAAAAACTAGAAAATCCAAGGAATGATAGGTTGAGAAATCCATACTGACATGATTCAAAGAGAATATCATTGATTTTGAGGGTTGATTCATCTAAATTCTTCTAGATATCTAAAATTAAAAGGGTTTTTTTTCAATGAAATCATGAATGATAGGAATGTTTAATTAAACTTTTAGGGTTATATTAAATAGAGAAAAATGGTTTTATAAGTGTTATCCAATAAGAGAAAATAAAAGTGACCTTTACTTGTTCTAAAATAATAAGTGCTAATGAATAAATATGTTATAACTAAAAATGGTAATACTGATAAAGTCATGGGTTTATCGATACTAAAGACATCTAATAATAATATATATACAAATGCTAAAACATTACATATTGATGAAGAATGGATTTATGAGGGCTTAATTTAGCACTGATAATGCACTTATTTATAAGTGTTATTTCTTGTTTTGATAAGTTTTTTCTGTCAAAAAAATGTAATATGAAATGAATATTAATAATTAAAATTTACTTATAGAAATAAAAAAATAACTAATTATATAAAAATAAATATTAAAAATTTCAAAATTTCGTTGTAGTAAAAATGAAGAAAATGTAAAAAATAATAAATTATATAAATTTTAAAAATGATAAAATTATTAAAAGACGTTAATAAATATTAATTATTAAATTTTATATGAATTATTAATAATCATTAATTATAATCAAATAAAATTGTTTTTATTTTTTTAAAAAAATCATTTATTTAATTTAAAAACAATATTTTTTAGTGATTAAAAATATTTAACTATATTTAATATTATACTAACTATATTTTACATAAATAACAAATAAATTCGATATGTTTTACCAATTAAATATATATATATATATTTAATAAAATATAATTGTCCAACACCCTGAAAATAGGGAAAAAGAGATTGCACCTAAAGAGCACAACAGATATGGAGATAAACATATAATAGAAGGAACGTGGCTTAGGATTATACCTATAGCTATCAAACTCTTCATTTAGAACTCAATTCAGATATCAGATAAAGACTTATTGAAATTACTAAGCTGAGGAAGATGCTATCTCATGGGGGGAGAAACAAAATAATCCCATTGGAGAATGAGGTAATGGAATATGAGGTTTATAAATTAGGTTCATTAAAGGTAAATTGGAAATTTCACCCTAAAAAAAGGGGGCATGGTTTGGCGGAATGGTTTTTCCAAACCAAGTGCAAACTATTCTAAGCGTACTATCCAAGGAGAGACCCTACATGGTTAGGGCACATAGTTTGCCTACGAGTGTGAAGACCATGAAAGAAGACTCTATCAAAAACATTATATGGACCACATGTGCAAGATTCTCGGGTTTCATTTTTGTAGACAAGTTGTTCATCCAACTTCTACTCAAAAGTACTCCGCACAGTTACCCTTCAAGGATAGTACTAACCTTGTTTTAACTATGTATCCTACCATGTTTTCCCTTTTCTTAGAGTTTTGGGCCTTGAATAAGCCTCTGAAGTTCTCAAAACCTTTCTTAGGACATATTTAACATTCACTATGATAAAACAAAAGAAAAATATTGAAAAAATAATGATGCATACCTTTGTGAAACGTCGGGTCATTACAGTCAACACATGTATAGAGTATTACTTGGCATTATTGGTTATTATAGAATAATATTACATGGTCAGGTATTTACATAAATAATTTAGAGGACCCACTATATATATTGAAAACATGGGAATTAAGGTAGACCAATATAAGGTATCTATTTGGAATATTCTCACCATCTTTATCAATTGAAGGGAGTGATAGGATGGTTTTTTAGAATCTCTCTTTTACAAAATTAGTATAATGATTTTATTTAAAAATTGGAATCTAATATTGAGTTATAATTGGTCTATTCATGACCCACCAAATCACCATTATCATCAAAAAATTTCTAATGAAAATGTTTTAAATTTCATTCCAAATTCAAAATTCTTAAAATAAATAAATCCATTTTTCTTAAAACAAATAAATGTGACAAAACAATTTTTTGGAACTTTTATTTGGGATACTATAGAGGTCGATAACTATATTATACCCCAGTAATTAATTATTTCCCCATAACCCATGAAAATTAATGTATTATATGCCATATTATTTGGTGGAGAAAATGAATCACAATACCAATAGATTAGTAAAATAATGAAGTTTAATGTCCAAATTTCAATGATTTGATGGATGAAATTTAATATGTGTTTTTAGGTGAAAAAAGAAGAAAGATACATTTATTTATCATTCTCAATATGATAAGGAGGTTTAAAAAATGTTGAATGTATGATTTTAAAATAGATGAAAACATCAGATTCTACCCAAATGAAATTTTCAGGAGATGAGGGTGAAAAAGAGGATAATGTCATAGAATATAGTTAAGCCATTTTAAGCACACTTCACTTAATATTGACATGACATGATAATGATTTTTCCATATTCATAGTGGCACTATATCAATGTAATACCAAATAAATCCACGCACATTTCCTAACTAGAATACTACGGTATATCATAGGATTAGTAGAATTCATCATGATATATAATGAAAAATCAGAATAAGGGTTTTTGGAATATACAACTTCTGATTGGGATATCCTAGAATAAGATAAAACGTCAAAAGGAGGTGGTGAATTCATTATTTTTGGATTATGAATTACCTTTATTAGCAAGAACCAATACTGCATTACATTGAGCACCATAAATGGTGTAAAAATTGTATAAAATCTAACTTCTACACAATTTATATGGATCCATATACATATTTAAATGTTTAAAAGTTTATGTGGTGTCTTTGATATTAATCATTGGTAATAAATCATGTTATATAATTCATAAAAAATATTTTCCATCACTCAAGGACAATGAAAATTGAAATATAATATATTTTTATCTAGGAGAAATTGGAACATGGGTTGGTGAGATTGGATTATATGCCAACTAATCATCAATTATAAAAAAAATTGATAAAGGCCTTACTAAAGGATGATTTTGAAAGGCATCAGCTAACTCTTGAAATCTATTTCACTTTAAACAATTGGACTGTGTGGATGTGGGACCCCCACTCCCCGAGGTAAGTTTTGAGTTTTAATATGTGTTTATCTATGTTATTTTATTTGATCTATAATAAGAAAGGGTTTACTTGGTTTTATTGAAAATTGGGGATAAATATTACTAATGAGGGATAAAAAGTAGTAGACAGTGGGAGAGACGTTCCTTGCTGAATACAGGGGTGAAACATGGGGAGTTTTTTTTGATAATTTTAAATATACTAAATTATTTTTATCAATATAAAAGTATCTGAAACATATTACTCTAGATTCATGATAGATTTAGTTAAATAAGTGATCGTCTCATGTGTATCATTTGGTATTGATCACCAATATTTGATACTACCAACAATCAATATCTATTGGCATTGAAGAATATTTTTCGTATTGAGAATGCATCAAAAATTGTTATCGACTACAACATGATTCATTGATGAACCTTGCATGTTAATATTGTTTCTCATAAAATTAATGTCTCATTTTGGCTTAAGATTAATTTTTTAGTAAATCATTGACGTCTCTCTGGAGTCGTATTTTGAAAACAATGGCTAAAAAGTGACTGATTATGTTTTGACAATGATTTTTTATTAAAGGATTCAAAGCGGTATTGAAGAATATTCAATAAACCCTATGGGAGATATTGTTGTGAAAAACCCTCAAGATGAAATTTAAGTGTTTTTAGGTTTCCAGTGTCTATAATAAATGATGGATGAAAATGTTATAGTATGTTTTTCCCAATAAAAGGATTTGAAAGTGGTGTTTCCCCATAATTTTTCAATTTTAATAGAATGAATATTTGGTGGATTTTGTGTTTATTACTTATGATGAAAATGTAAATGGATGGACTTATGTACGGTGATTAGTGGGACCGCATGGAACATGGAAAAAATATAGAAATGATGTGGGATGTAGTTAATGATATCTCCAAGTGGTTATGCGATTGTGGACAATTATCGGGGTAGGTGGAATCACATAAGGAGGTAGTGGGGTGGTTTAGTTAGATTGTGGTCATATGTCTGTAAAAATATGTGAACTGTTATATAGTAACCTCATAGATGGGATGAAAAATAATTACATGATTCGTGTGTTTTCTATGTTTTTATTTCATATATAAGGTCCCCCTAATAATTTTATATAGAAGAGTGAAAATTATCATAGAGGATTGTCACTATAGAATTTAAAAAATTCATAATGATGATGGTGTGTTTATTGAATGATTAAGGAACACAGGGAGGGGAGTATTTGATAATGCCACTTCACATGGAGAGTCCATGGAAAGGTATTAGTCTCTATAAATGTCATGAAAAGGATTCATATTTCTTGTATAGTTCATGGGGAATGGTCATAATGGTGGTTTGCAATGGGGGCTTATATAATAGGATTTCACATTGGATATTCTACATGTGATGTGTATATAAAATTTCATGCAACCCAAGTGGGGTGTGGTGTCCATGTGGTTTATGGATATTATACGTTTCATAGATAAAAACATGTTTTTGAAGTGTTTCTCTATGAAAAGTAATCTACATGGTAAATTGTATTCTATATCTCAGGTGAAAATGAAGTCTCACGACACACTAACATAATTGTGAACAAAATTTGATATTATTTAGAATAATTAATGAATCTTATGGAGGAGTAGTTCATTCTTTTAAATTGTGAGAGTACTTCATTCTCAATGACTAATTTTTTTTTGAAAAAAATGGGGATATTTAGTCTACTATGGAACTTGTTATAGTAGTGTTATACAAAGGATTATGAAATATTGGCACATTACCATTATATTCCCCTTATAATAGCCCAATTAGGGTCCCCCTAGTAAAATTTACGTGTCTACTACTTTTCCTTGTCCCTACATACATATTTTTTAAGTGAGAAGATGAGAGAAGAGTGTTTTGTTTTACAATAAAAAAGATCAAAGGGGGGTTTATTTAATCAATCATGGCCGCTTTCAACCCCCCCCCCCATGTGTATTTTACCTAGTTGGACCAATAATTATATTTATAATAAATATATAATTAATATCATATTATATGTATTGATATTATAATATTATACTAAATTTATTAATACTATAATAAATTTATTGATATTATAATTCATGTTTGATTATTAAATTTATTAATAAATGAATTAATAAATTCATTTATATTATAATTATACTACGAATAAATATATTAATTTAAAAATGATGATAAAAGTACTAATATTTTGAATAATACATTTGTTAATATATTTGTTAATATTAAGAATAATAAATATTCTGAATTATAAATAATAAATGTAAAAAGATATCTATAATAAATGTATTAATTATTGTATAATTATTATTTATAATGAATAAATAAATAAATAAATATTATAAATAAATATATTATTATTATTATTATTGTGAATAATATATTTATTAATCATATTGTGAAAAATAAATGTATTAATATGATGAATAACAATTGTACTAATATTATGATTAATAAATTTATAACTACTAATATTATATTTAAATTTTTTATAGCATATTTTTTACAATCTAAAGATGGTATAAAATACAATGAAATCCTTAAACTACCATCAGTAAATAACATAGTGAGGCTCAAACCCAATATCTCATCAAGACCCCCTAGGGGATGCTACAACTGAGTTGCACCCTAATTGCACAAGGTAATTGCATGTTTAGGATTTAATCCTTAGAAAATATATTATATTTTATTAAACTATAAAATTAGTTGTGAAATTTTGAAAAATTGTATTTAAATAGATTTATAATTTTTAATATTTTTATATACAAACAGTCCTGTTATTGAGATTAAATCCATATCCTATTTATTAAAATTTAAAATTAATAAGGAAAAATAGGTTCTTACTTGACATAAATAACCGTAATTATAAAACAAGATGTCAAAGATAAAAAATTAGTAATAGAACTAAATGTTAAAATAAATAAACCATTATTGACCATGTGGGTGACCATGACCACCTCTATGATGCGAGACTCAACCCCCACGACCATGTGGATGACAATCTTAATTCCATATTTTATCGTACTATAAATCTTTTTTTATCATCATCATCATATTCTCATTTCCCTAATCCACTATACATGAAATCTATAGTAGTATAATCCATACCACCGACCTATATAGTATCAACAAGCACAACATTCTCCCCGGTAATACGAGCCAACTTATATTTCATTAGAAATATTTTATAATCCATTGATATCCTCTTTCTACTATTTACACATACTTCATCAAAAAAATTCATCCTTACTATTGGGATGAGAGGTATCAATGTTCATGGTCCTATTAGAAGTATCCTACATAGGGCTCAGAGTTGGTTTCCCAAAATAATTCATGTGAAATGTTGCAATGCTCCTATTAGAATCCTTATAGGGGTGTTTGTCACCCAGAGATCTATAGTCTACAGGTCTTAGGGATAAATAATCGGTCACATGAGCTGGGTTTGGGTCAAGATACAATATTTTAGTACATGTAGTCCTTTCAGGCTTTGGTCGAGTCGTTGTCTTCGCAAGAGAACAATCCATATTGAACATAAAAAAAATGAATAATATATTTTTATATTTTTATTGCAAAAATACTAAATTTATAATTATATGTTTATTATATAATTTAAATTCATTTAATGATTTATATTTTCATTTTTAAAATTATTGATACATATATTTGAGATTTTATGTTGACATATAATTATGTCTATGTGCGCCTAACCTAGGAATTCAAAGGGATATGTGTGTAATATATAGGGGAACCCAACATATATTTCTATTTATCTAGTTATATATATACACGAACAAAAACAAATAAAATTATATTCAAACAGTTACACATACACATGCATTCATATAAACATACAAATATATACACCTACCCAAATTCAGGGATACACATACATATTCATACATAATCATATATACACAAACATACAAAAACACATACGCATTCATAAATACAGACACCCCAACATACAGACACATATTTATACATAAAAACAATAATGATATACATACAAATAGATAAACAAAAATTGATACACATAAACACACATACACGTACATACCCATACAAATACACATAAATATATAAAGACACATATTCATGCATACCCAAATGCATACATACATATATATACTCATATATCCACACAAATCCACACATACACACAAATACAGACACACACACATAAACATATATACACATGCATACATAAATATAAAAACACATAACTACACATACACACCCATAAACACAAATACACACACACACATGCATACATACACATACACACACAAAAATAAACACATACACTCATATTCATACACAAACATACATTCAAACATATAAATATACATACATAACTATAAACAATAATTCACACACATATACAAAGATTCATACATACATATAAAATTCTTACATACATATACATGTACGTATATATACACTCATATACATATATGTGTACATACATAAATACATATATATAACCATGCATACATAAATATACATATACATACATACAAACATACACATTCACATATATATACACACATATACATATATTCATACATACATAAATAAATATATATAAACATGGATACATATATATACATATATATAAATTTTTACATATGCCCACACACACGTACATAAATTGTAAAACCCCGACCCGGGTTCCACACACCGGTGCCCTGAGCCAGACAACCACATCACCTCAAGCCCTCTTCCACGTAGGCATATGGTTGATGGATTGTAGAGAGGGTCTGATGAGTCATTTATGGGGAGAATATACCCTCTTTTATCAGAGTAATGATTAGTGGAAATAATAAATATTAGCTGAATAATATATAACCATAATCAATAACAACATCTCAAGGTAAAAAAGGAAATATCATATCCAACTAAAGTAAAAAACATGCCATGCTAATGTGCGTGTCAAGTGTATAAAATGAAAACTAAAAATAAAGATACTAAAAACTCTCAAACAGGTCCCTGACCATGTTTGGTTCCATCATCTAAGATCTCTCCCCAAGGCATCAATCTAAAACATAACCTTTTATCTTAACTTATCTTGCAACAATAAAGTCTATTCATGAACCAATCAGTCCACCCAAGTTGGGTGTGAGTGAACCTCATTAATCCACCACCAACAGTGTTTAAAACAATTTATGTCAATAATAAGTGCATGAAGTTGAATAGATAAATAATTAAAAAATTTGAGTATATAGTTTATCACATTATTAAATATTCTCTATTTAACTACATAAAACCCTACGTTTGTAAGGACACCTGAACATAAATACATACTTTGGCTAATTCAATAGTCTGAACTATCTTCCAGAGATATTGTATATCTAAAATTCATATTAATATTAATTATCACATGTTATATCTGATAGAATAAATAAAACAAGTATATCAATCAAGTATGAGTAATGTGCACTGTGGGATCTATCCTCAATAGTCTAATGTGAGTAAGATAAACAAAGAATAATTTCCTACTAGGAAAAGGTGGAGCTCTCATGGTCCTTCTATAGTCTAAAATCTAAGATATATTATGGTCCCTTGGAGAAAAAATTAAATCTATCACAGTCTTCCTCTAAACGTGGTCACATGGTCCTTCTCAATAGGCTAACACTGTTCTTCTCAATAGGCTCACATGGTCCTTTTCAGCAACTTCTTTCTCACACTCTTATTATCCCATGTTCTACTCCCTGCCAACATAATCAAAAAGCATTCCTATAATTAATTTATAAATTATTTAATCACATAAACATCAATTAATTAATTCTACAAATAATTAATAAACCTAATTGCAATAATTAAACCAAAAATGAATTAATCACATACCATTCCATTAATTTATCCAATGATCAATTAATCGCTTTAATACCTTAAATTTATTCAAAAATCAACTAGAAAAAATCGCACGTTAATCAAGTCAATCATTAATTAACCATATATATACTAATAATTAATTCAACATTTTGTTAATTAATAATAGCCTCAACATCCAATAATTAATTCAGAAATTAATTAAAACAATTTATAATTCATTATTCTGACATTTAACCCAACAATTAAATATCTCTAATTCTACAATTCAATATTTAGATAATTAATTCTCCAATTAATTATCTCAATCCTAGAATCCAATTATTCAATCAGACCCATAATTTTCTCGACAATTAATTGACTTGATTAATTGATTTAGATTAAGAATTTCAACATGTAAAAAACTCTAGATTTTCTACAAATTTAACATAATAAACCATGATCCTGATTGTGGGTTTTGAATTAAATACTAAAACCCTCGATTCCTTGATGACCGATCGCCTATAGGAAATCCCGAAAATTGAGTAGCCCAACGATGTTGGTCTAGATCTGAATCACAAAAGCCCGAATCAAGATCAACAAAACAAGATCTCTTTAATTCAAAAAATAGAACCATAATACTAGATCTAGATTAAAAAATTCATGATCTAGATATATTAAAATAATATATTACATTACATAAAAATAACTAGAAAAGGAAGTAAGATGAATAGGAAAGTGATGGGGTAGGATCCACTTACCGGGAGAAAATATGATCTTTGATTCGGTCTTCGAATTACGAATAAAGGAGGTCGAAGAACCATTTAATCCATTTTTATAGGTCTAAAAATGTAAAATACCTCCTAGAATCTAATGGGGTTGATTTTGGGGTGTTTCAAGGGTTTGGGGAATTTTGAAAATAATTTTGGGAGACTTTAATTCCCCTGAACGGTTAGCTGGGTCGGGGCACACGTGTTTCTGTAACAGTTTTTCAAACATTTGCATGTTATATTAGGGGTTCATGGTTTCATTTTCAGGGTTTATGGTTTGAATAACTATCAACCAATTGTCCAATTACCCACTATCCAAGGTTTTAATGCTTCCTTGGTTGGGGCACATAGTTTTCCAAAACCATGTGCCAACCGTGAACAACCCTTTTCATTTATTTTTTCACAAAAGTCCTCACAAACATACCTGAAGATATATCCCAAACAAAAAGTACTCAAATAAAAAAAATACCTAAAAACAAGATTGAGTAAACTCGATTAAAGTATAGGATCCTAAATTATCCCCACCTTGTAACAGCTCATCCTCAAGATGCACTCACAAGCATCTCTATGATTCCAATACAAAAAGATTGGGCCACTAAGACCATGTATCTACATCCCTTTCCCATGTATCCCCCTACACATGGCCTAATTTAACAATAAATAAACTAGAGGCATGGTCTTATCATTCAACACTTTCTCACTATGATCTAACACGCGTATCAGATGCTCCTAAAAGAACGCATCTAACTCAATCTCAACACCATCCACATCGATCACATGAGAAAGGTTAGGGGGATACTGTAATAACTTTAATACATGGAAAACAACAGACATAGAACTATATTTCTATGGAATATCCAATTGTTATTCCACTAGCCCGATCCTATCAGCAACGTCAAACAGTCGAATAATCCTTGTCGCCAACATTCCATGTCTCTATATCATGTAGTGACCCATCATAGGAGCCACCTAAAGGAATACAAAATCAATCTCTCTAAACTATACAGGGTATCAAAATCTATCATCACATGAATTCTATCTACACTAAGTTATCTCCAAACATTTTATAATTATCTACACATGATCTGATATCTTTTTCATGAGACTCAATCCCAATTAATCTAGCTCTCCTGCTTTTATCCAACATAAAGGTGATCTATACGGACTACCATAAAGAGTATCATATGGTGTCATATTTATAGTTTTCTGATAATTTGGGTTATATTAATACTTTTCTAAATCCATGTCCTTCTCCCCAGACCCAATGATGACTAGATCAAATGCCCACATCATATCCTATAACACCTGTATACTATGCTCTGACTTCCCATCGGTCATTGGGTGAAAATTGACACTCTAAAAAACTTGTTTGATAAGAATTTTTTTGAATCCTTACCTGATTCCTAAAATAAAACATGAGTCACAATATAAAACTATTTTATTTGGCACCCCATGCATATGGACTATCTCACGAGCATACAGTTCCCCAAACTAATCTAGTAAGAAAGTCTCCTATATATGTCATAAATGCACTAATTTGTTATTCGATCCACAATAACTCAGGAGGCATCACACTTCGTGATCATCTTTGGAAGACCCCCCCCCACACTCAAAAATCCATTGTTGTGTCGTCTCACATACATTTTAAAATGGGATATAACTATAGTAAACATCTAGGTCAATAATGTTATACCATCACCTAATAATATGTGTAACATCAAGTCACAAACCATGTTATCTCCTTCTTCATGTGTAGAAACCAAAACTATCATTGTAGGTAATGGTAAATTTTGGTCACTCCTGAATTTACAATCCAATGGAGGCATGAAACACCAACATTACCTCCTCATTCATACTTGAAGGCCCAACAACCTAATTCTTGACTAGTTGATCTCATCATTATCATTTCAATAATATGAAAGTAACTCCCCATCATCAAGGATTTCCCTCAATGTCAAACACTCTGTATCGTAATACATCATGACTCATATCAATCTTAAGAGTTTAGAATCCACTAAAAATAATATAACTGTCATGTACTATTGACTCTCTTGAACCACCACATTCATTTCAAATAACAAAGTTATCATCTTACACTCATCCCAATACACCTGAACCATTTGAGCTTAGGTTTTCCTACTCAAAGCGTCAGCCACACTATTTAATTTCCCATGTATATATTCTAGCTCAAAATAAAAATATTTTATATACTTAACCAATTTACACAGTTGGAGATTCAAATCTCTATTTGAACAGATACACTCTAAGATCTTGTGATCGGTAAACACTGTAAACTTATCACCAAATAGATAATGCCACCAGCACTTGAAAGCAGAAAAAATATCTTCCGACTCGAGGTTAGTCATATGGTAGTTTGGTTCATGTGGCCTCATCTTTCGAGACACATATTCCACTACTAGATCTCCATGCATCAACACATCTATGAGTCTGATCCCATATTCATCACAATAAACCATAAACTCCTCCTCTGGCTCAGGTAGGATCAAGATTGGAGTTGATTTCAAGAAGTTAATCTTTTCCTAGAAGGATTTATCACATGATTATAACCAATCAAACTTAGTCACCTTTTTTTCCAATCCAAAATTCAGTGCTACCAATTGGGAAAATTCTTGGATGAATCACTAATAATATCTTGATAACCCTAGAAAGCTGTGGATATTTAATAAGTTTTTTGGATACTCCCAAGAAACCACTGCTTGAACCTTCTCTAGGAACAATGACACACCTTCTTCCAAGATGATGTGTCCAAATAAGTGGATCAGATCAATCCTAAAGTGAAACTTATATAGATTTTTTATAGATAATTATCTCTTAGTCTACTCATGAAGATTCCAACATGATTTGAGGGATCATAATTAGTCTTGGAGTACAAAAATATTTCATGCAAAAATACCACTACAAATTGATCCAGGTACGAATGGAAGATTCTTTTCATAAACGCGATAAAATCAAATATTTAATTCATCTTTCTAAATAGAATTAAGAAGAACTCAAAAAGTCCATACCTACTTCAGGAATGTAGTCATAGGTATATCAAAATTACTATTTCACAGTTGATGATACAATGATATCAATTTGATCTTATAGAGCACAGAAGATCCTCTCAACTAGTAAAATAGATTATTGATACATAGAATATGATACTAGTTCTTTATTTTCATCTTGTTCAACTTTTGGTATTCGGTGCACAAGGGAAGACTCTCACATGCCTTCATTGAAAACAACACTAGTGATCCACTATGTGACATACTCAGATGAATAAATACCTTATCCTCCAACACCTCCAAACGAGTCTTAAGCTCTTGATGATCATTTGGTTCCATTATGTATGGTGTAAGAGAAACTATCTCATCTCCTGAAATGAGCTCAATAGTGAATTCTGCATCTCTCTTCAGTGGAAATCCCATGAATACTTCAATAAAAACATATTAAAACTATTACACTACTAGTGGAAGGATAACATTCTTTTCTTCTACATAATCTAGAAATACGATAGCATCCTTGGTTGTTAGCTCTCTTAGTTTCTGAGTAGTTGGCCCTGGAAATCCTTCCTAGATATCCCAATCTTCATGGAGAATATAATTTTCACCCTTAGGAGACATAAAGGTCACTCTAATATGGTAAGAATAAATGTGTTCTTGGTAAGTTACTATCTTGTCCATACCCATCATTAGGTTGAAGCCTAATATGTCGATCATATAGATATCCCACAGAAAATGGTACTCCCCGATCTCAACTGAACACCCCTTGTACAACCAGATGTCTCTAAACTATACTCCCAGTGGTGTATCTATCGTTGTTAGCTTACTCATAATCTCTATTTTCAGTTTAAAACTATTAAAATGTTTTGAAAATATAAAGTAATGAGATGCCCCAGTATCAAATAATGCACTAGCTAATGAAGAATCTCCAAGAATAGTAACTCTCACTGTTGATGGGATAACCTCACTATCGACAAGTACAGGCTACATTGCATGTAATTTTCATGTTCCTCATTATTATAATGTTTTCTAACTCCCCTGATTTACACCACTCTGCCTATACGTGTTCTTTTTCCCAATAGCACCACATCCACTACCTCTACTACCTTTTCCAGTAGAATTCCAATTGCCAAACTGACATGGTGAAAAATATCTTCTTCTTATATCATGGTTTTGTCTAGGTCTGTCATCACTAACCATATGAATTAGGTTCCTTCAAAAACACTATAGATTCCCCATCTTACCGTAGGATCAACACTCTACTAGTGGTGAGGTAAATTGTTTTCATAACTGTCACAACCTACCACACTAGTGGAAAATCACTTTGGTAAGGTCCTTTGTAACGAACCATTCTCCATGTACACCCCGTTTTCCAATTATTTGGATCACTTATTCATAAAAATGATTCCTAATATTGCAATAAATACCTCTTGGTTATCCATAAGAAATTAAAAGAATTTCAATGGAAGCCTCCTTCATGTTCTGCTCAGTAAAACACTTCAAGAAATGTGTTTAGCTTGAAAAGATTCACTTGGGATTTAACTTCACACTTAAGAACATCCTAAAACCTCTTTTCCATAGTGGCCTCATTTTATACAAACAATAATGTAAAATGTTACAATTCTATAAAGTATCAAATCTAGTCTATTATGGAAGTATTCCTCTGAGTTAACCTCATGAAATCAGTTACTCCTTAAGGCCTCAAAGTATCTAGGTAAAAGTGCTCCAAGAAACTCTCTAATAAGTCCTTCAATAATATACAATCATCATGTCCAAACATGGTATGTACATAATAATAGAGATTTATAGATCCTTATATCACATAAGAATTCATCGTGACCCTCTTATTAGAATGAGACTCCATGTTATCAATTATATTTTAGATAGCCTAAATCTAGAACTCATCTTCTTCAGGTCCACCCTCTCCAGTGAAAGTTGGAGGGTGCTGCAATATAAACTCCATCATCGGGTCAGACATAATCTTCACAACCCACCCTGGGAGTCATTCCATGAATTTTATAAAGCAAGTAAATTTCTCTTGAAACCGATCCCTTGCTTCCTCATGTTGCACCATTAGTGCCTCAGGTTCCACTACTTGTAAACCATCTCCAGTCATATCCTTCTATCTTCCCCTCAAAATGCATCATCATATAGGAATATCTCAATAATACCAAACCAACATATTAGGGTTCATAAAAAAGCATTATCTTGTTTAAGTAAGAGTAAAATCATAACTATCCAAAACAACTCATTTCCCCAAACCATGCCATGTGATCAGTATTGTTTCCCGATTACTACCTTTAACCATCCTACACCTATGTCTTGGTTAAAAAAGGTTATTCATATTATTATATCATGTTTCACATTTAAAAACCGATTTATTCTAAATTTTAATCATTTTATTGTTCTATATATTCATATTAGGAGCCATTTTTAATTCAATTTCACAAGTATGGAGAAATAGTTCAAGTTCACGAACATGCCGCAAACCAATTTTCTAATGCATGCCTAAAATGATGTGTCTCACAAAATAATCTAGAGTGCCTAGTATGATGCTTGAATACTCAAATATCATGCTATACAATGCCATGATTCAATAATTAATAATTTTTAGAAAAAATAATCAAACCACACAACAAGTGTGTCACCCAAGGTGAAATAATATTCAACTATAACAACAAACAGTAATAAAAAAAAATCTCACCCTGGGTACCTGGGCTTTCCCCCAAACATGGGTTTGCAACTCCCATGCATGAGATCGTCACCATGGTCCGACCCTTCTTAGTCTCATGTCTACCTTTCTCAAAAAGTAATACAAAATAAAAAGAAAAGAAAAATTCTTTAGTACCAATTTGTAACGTATTGACATGGCTTCCACACACTAGTGCCCTGATCTAGATAGCCACATAACCTCATGCGTGCTTCCCCATATGCCAAAGACTGCTACCTCACATCTAGGGTATGATATGTCATTGATGGGGAGACTATACCCTTTTATTTCGGAGTAATAACCAGTCAAAATAATAAACAATAGTTGAATAATATATAACCATAATGAATAGCAGTATCTCAAGGTACAAATGTAGGAAATACAATATCCAATTAAAGTAGAAAACATGTCATGATAATGTACATGTCAAGTGTCTAAAATGAAAATTGAAAATAAAGACACAGACTGCTCCCATGTGATTCTCAAACCATGTCTGGTTCCTTCATCCAAGCATCATCACCAAATCATCCTTCTAACACAAGGCCTTTTCCCTTAACCATTCCAGCAATAATAAAGTCTAATTGGGTACTAATCAGGAATCCCTAGTAGGGTGTGTGTACAAATCTGTAGGTTACCAGAAATCATATATAAAAACATCCAATCTATAACAGGTGCATGTAGTTTTATAAATAAATAATTACATTATTTAAGTAGATTGTTTATCACATTATTAATTTTTCTCTATTTTACAACATGAACACCTAGGTTCTCAAGGATACCTAAACCAAAATAATTACATCAACTCATGTAAGAGTTTGAACTATCCCCACGGGATATCATATATCTCAAATCTATATTAATATTCATTATTACAAGTTATATCAAATATACTACATAAAACATGTTAATAAATCCATAATGAGTAATGTGTATCTTGGGTTATAAACTCAAGGGTATAATGTAAGTACGACTAAATAATTAATAATTTCTTGCTAGTAAAATAAGAATTTCTCAAGGTCATTCCCTTTTCTGATCTCTAAGATCACTCATGGTTCCTTAGAAAACAAAATGGATGATCTGACGGTCTACCTCTAAAAAGGCTCAGATGGTCCTTTTCAACAGGCTCACATAGTCCTTTTCAAAAATTTATGACTCACATCCTAGTTATCCCATGTGAAAATCCAAGTGAACATAATCAAAAATCATTTCATTAATTAGTTTATCAATTAATTAATCACATAAACTTCCATTAATTAATTCTTCAATTAATTAATCAACACAATTCCATTAATTAACCCCTTTATTAATTATTCCCACTAATTTCCATTAACTAAGAAATGATTAATTAATCACTTCAATCCCTTTAATTGATTTAATAATCAATTATCACATCCCATTTTTAATCAATTCAATAATTAATAAACTATATAAAGATAAATAAATCATTCAATAATAAATTATTCCATAACAAACTCAACATATAATAATTAATTCACTAGTTAATTATTGCTAATAATTAATTCATTATTCAAACACTTAACATTACTATGAAATACCATCAATTCAATATTTCAATATTTTGATAATTAATTTACTAATTAATTATCTTAATCCTTCAATCCAATTAGTCAATAAAATCCATAATTTCCCAATTATTTAATTTAATTTGTGAATTTCAATTACTAAACAACTCCTAAAATTATACAGATTTCGCATATGAAAAAAAATCAGGAATATGGGATTATATGTATAGATCACCTACCTCAATTCATTGATGAACTATCTCACAATGGAAATCCTGAAAATTGAGCAGCACAATGACATATATCTTGATCTAAATCTCAAAATAATAAATCAAGATCAAAAAACAAGATATCTTTAACTCAAAATCTAGATCCACAAGCATAGATCTAGATTAAAAAAATCTCGATCTAGATCTATAAAGACATAAGATTGCATCCCATCAAAAGAACAAGATAAAGAAGGAGGATGAATGTGAAATCAAAGTGATATCATCTACTTATTGGGAGAGGATAAGATCTTCGATCTAGGCTTCGAATTAATAATAAAAGAGTTCTAAATTCCTTAAAATACCTCTAGAAAGCTCCAAAAATATGAAATAACTCATAAGGTTTAATGGTGGTTGATTTAGGTGAGTTTTGAGGGTTTTTTAATTTTTAGAAATAATTTTTAAGATACATTAATTCTTCTACACAGTAAGTTAGGATGGGGAATACGGTTTTCCCTAATTGTGTCCCAACTGTGCAACTATTTTTTAGAGATTCACAGTTTCAATTCATAGGGTGAATGTTTTGACAAACTATAGGCCAACTGTGTAATTTACCACTGTCTAGGGTAGCATAATTTGTTGGGATTGTGTGCACAATTTTCCCTAACTATACACAACCCTTTTACTTTCATTTTCCTCATAATTCCACCTAAAGACACCACATGTTATAACTCAAACAAAAAGTACTCAAATAAGGAAAAAATAGTACCTAAAAACATTCTTGAGTCAACTCTATAAATGGTTGGGATCTTACAAACATATATATTGTATTTTCATACAATCATTGATACCATAATTCTCCATTTTTTCTTTTGTCACCCCTGATCCTTTTCATCGATATAAAGGATTCATACCCCGAATCCAATAAATATATATATATTTAATTATTTATTTATTTATTAAAAAAATATAAAAAATATATATATTCAATTAGATATTTATATAATTATCAAAAAATAATATATTATATTTATATATAATTATTCAATGAATTTAATTATAGTACTAATTATTTTCATTGATTAATATAAATTTCTGAAATAATATTGATAAGAATTTTTTATTTCAATAAGAGTTTTTATTCCAATAAGAATTATATTTTTAAAAATATAAATTTTAAATTTTAAAACTGTTTTAAAATATTTATTTATATGTTATATTCATTATATAATCAAATTTTAAAAAATATGTATTCACACAAGTATATAGTTATAAATACACATTTATATTTTAAATAGATATCTATATTCCAATTTATATAAAATAATAATAAATATGTAAATTTAAATATAGACAATCTACAATGTATCTATATACATAATTATATAGTTTATATCATAATATTTTATAATATATATATATATATAATAATATATATAATTAAATATAATTTTGAAAAAATAAAAAAAAGTCTAGGTATATTTATATTATATATATATTTTTAAGTAAATAATATTTAGAATATATGATTTTGTATATATATAATATATTATGTATGCTACCCTTAATTTGTACTAAAAAATTCACATATATAGTGTAACACTTATTAGATCTAAAAAGGAGCTGATAAAGGTTAAACTTTTATCATTGTTTATTAATAACTTTTAAAAGTAACCTTTGTTAGTTATTTTATTTAGCATCAATAAGGGACTTTCAGTTATCAGTATTTTTTTATTTTAAAACCCCTAACCAAACCATCATGTCTGAAAAAGAGTTACACCTTACGACATGTGTGCCTCCCCATATGCAAGTATATTTTGATTCGAAATTAGGGTCCAAGTCATTTAGTGGAGAGACTATACCATCAGTATCATGTACATGCACAATTAATATAATAAAATAAAATAATGAAATATAATAAACTACATAAACATTCATAAACAAATAAAATAACATAAAATCATACTAATAAGTAAACATGGCTCCCAAACAGAGAATCTAAACAATAATATATGTACACGAAGGTAAAAAGTAAATAAAACTATTGTAATCCTCCATATTCTATCCTAGACCACCACCAACACTATTATATACAACTATTCTATCTATCATGGTCCCATTTCCCATGCCTAGATCCATATACATGAAGTTTCCACAGGCATTAAATTTCTCATGTAGGGTGTGAGTAATAAAATCAAGTAGGATGCCACCAACTGTATAATTAAAAAATATTAACATTTATAATATGTTTATTCCATGATAATAATAAATTTTATTTAATCATAAAAAAATACAATCACATACTGAGTGGTCTTTCATTAACCAATCCAACACAAACACTTGATTGTACCTACTTTGGCTCAATGTAGGTAGAATATTTTTATAATTTCATAACTGATAATGAACTATCCAAAAGGATCATGACATATATCGTAGAGGTTTTAAGTTATCAAGTCAGATCATTCCCCAAGATTATTATATCCTAGCTCCATTAGGGGTTATCCTTCCAGACTATCATACCCAGTATACACCTTGATTCAGGCCTCCTGGGCATCACACCCATAATTACACTACTCATGTTTGGCCCCCAGGTGGTCTCTCCCTACCTTGTGCTCAGGTCCATCAGGGAAAGATGTAGACACTCCCCCTTTAACTGATATTCATCAAATGATGGGGCACCTATCATGATTAACAAGATAAAACTCTAAGGCATGGGATCACACATAACAAGGTTGAGAATACAAGGAATGAATAACATATCTTCATATGAAAAAATAGTAGCAACATATGAAAACATTCGATCATTTTCAAAAATGGAAAGAAAATACTCTAGAAACACTAATAAAATTAAGCATCATAATAGGAATCGTAGGATAAAGACACATCCATACGTGATAATAATTAGTAGTGGTCAAAAATGTATGTCATCAAAAGAATTAGTCAATAAAAAAATTTATATGAGCACCCTAAAATGTTAAGTAACTTCCTAACTAAAGGGTTTTTATGAAGAAATTCAATGTTAATCTAGGTTGAAATAAAAAACCAAATAACACACCCATATAGAATATATCACACATCAAAGATATCTATCATGTATTTAATTTCATCATGAAGATGTTTAGAATGGTTTCTCGGGATAATTCAATGGTAAGAAGTTCATTCTTGAGTCACATACCTTAAATAATCATCCAAAGTAATCAATTATGAGGAATGACAATATATGGAACTTTAATTAACCTGATTCATTATTAATTCAATAATGAATCATTAATTCATCATTGAATCTTGTAGGATTCCTCAGGTTCTGCTAATGATCATCAATCTATCACCAATAAATCGAACAAAAGAGGTTCAAGTTGAGAATCAAGAATATGAGGATCTTATGATGATCCATCTATGGAACATACTTAGAATGGACATCATTATTCAGAATTCAGTCTCCAATCAAGAGAGGAATTCAATGACATGTCGATTTCACCACCAATCTACAATGAATTCACCAATAAATTAAGATTCCATCAACTATCCTCTATCATGAAGAGTTCAAGGAAGATGATTATTCCAGACATACCAATAAAATGATCATTTTCAAAGGTATATCAACATTTCATTAATAAACGACATAAAAAAGATAGATTTTTCTTCCACATATGAATAAAAAATGGATTCCAAATTTGATAATTAAGGAAAATTTTGATCTAATATAGATCTAGGATAAATTCATAAAGATAATGAGGAAAATGGCATAGATTTAAGATGAACATACTTGTATAATTACACCATTTTCATGAAAGGTTAATTGATCAAGGGTAGATGGATGAGAGATCATTAAAAAACATGAAGGGTCACACTAATAGTATATATGCTTAAGGGGATTAGATTTGGGTGTTAGTGTAGGTAGAAAATGTGTACAATTAAAACCAAAGAGGTACACTTTTCCCTCGTAATGGGCACACCGGCTTGCCAGTGTAACCCTGGTAACTATCTGGTGGGGTCTGAATCATTCAACAAACTCACTAGTGCACCACCATGTCACTGGTGCTTTCTATCTGCTATTCGATAACAACATTCCTTCCAACACACACTCTAGTGTCCACAATACTTTCATCCTCCAATGCCCATACACTTTTTCAGTAAAAAACAATCACATTAACTCTTATCATAGTCAAAAATCAGAATATAATAGAGGAAATTTAAAAAATGAATAACTCATACATCGAAGAAAGTGAGGTTTTTACAATTTTACACTGATAATGACTTCTCATCCCCAATAAGAACCATCAAAGGTTCTTCTTAAAAAACTCATGGTACTAAACTTGAACATAAACCTATTGCTCTAAAATCTCCTCTAAGATCTGTATTTGACACTATAATATCCATATTATTGGAACTAAATCCCTAAAAAATAATTTCTTTCCATAACCTATAATTTTAATTGGGCACTCCACATATGATGAATCATGTTGTAGCTCCACAACATCGGGATCGATGACATGTGTAGGATCAAACATGTACCTCTGATGCCATGACACATGAAACACATCGTCTATACCACAATAATGAGATGGAATATCCATATGATACACCATAGTACGAACGTACTTGATGATATTGTAGTGTTCAATATAGAGTGATACTAGTTTCCCAAGCTTCCTTAAACATTTGTGGCCTTACCGAGAACACACTATCATAAAGACATGATCACCACCAATAAACTGTAATGGTTTTCTCATATAGTTAGAATATGACTTCTATTGAATCTGAGAAATTATCAACCACTTCCATATATATTTCACTCTCTTGGAGGTCTCATATACCCTATGGGGTCCCACAACTACTACCTCACTAGCCACATGCCAAAAAAACAGTGAATGATATGGCCTCCCAAAAAGAGACTCTTAAGGTCCCATCAAATTTGAATCCTGGTAATATTTATTTTAAATTAAATAAACAAAGTCTTTGTGATAAACAATGAATCTTACAAATTCAAGGGCATAATCCTGGGTATATCTTCTATTATGTTAATTTTATGCTCAGCCTATTCTTTTGTATGTAGAAGGTATGTTGAGCTCCATTACAATTGTGTCCCTAAGGCCTTTAAAATCCCATAAAAAACTACATTATTAAACATGTATCTATCTTTCATACAATACTAAAGGTAACTCTATGTAAGTTCACTATCTCAAAGATATAATGATTTTCCACCTCATCTATAGGGTTATTCTCACAAATTAGAAAGGAATTATAAACTTCTTTCAACCAGTCATGAATAACATAGATAACATCACGACTCCTCAGGATCTTGGGTGACCCCACCAAATGGTTGATTTTGATGTACTCTACAATCCACATGGGCTCATGAAGTTATTGAAGAGAACAACCAGGATGTTGGTGAATGATCATTATCTTTTAGTCGGCAAGTCATCAGGAAACAAATCCAACAATGTTCCTCTTCAACCATGGTCTCCAGATCTTTCCTGGGAAGTCTTAGTACATATTTTTCTATATAGTATGAATCACCCACTAAGATTCAAGGAAATATCTCATAAAATCTTCCCTAATAGATGTGGGGACTATAAATCAACCATCCTCAATGATCACATCGTCACCATCCAATGACCTCCCGGGTATTGCCTCACCTCCAACTAGTTGTTCCCACATCACAACACAATATGGATCAATCTCATGATTATCTTCTACCAGGTATACCAAAGATGATTTGTCCTCAACTAGAACACATTTCATTAATCCATGATCCTCGGAAGCATCCATCATCTAGTCAGCTGAAAACCTCATTAGACATCACTGTTCCTAAAATGGTGGCTCAACAAGCTTGTGAGATACATGTATCATATGAATAGCATCATATATAATGATAATACCCTTACCTAGTGTATAATCTATCTCAATTTGAAAATATTTATGTTACTCTACCCAGCTCCTCTACCTGAGATTGAGGTCCCTCTGTGTGAATATAATGAATAAGTTCTTGTGGTCACACTACTACAAAACATGATTTTAATAGCGTTGACCTTTATCAGTGCTAGAAAAAATCACCGATAATGGGTCACTTTATTAGTGCTAAAAAAAGAACTCAGAAAAGGTAGCTTTTATTAGCGCATTTTAGTATCATGAATAAAAGGCACCTGTTGTCAGCATTTTATTTTTGGCACTGATAAAGGGTACTATTTTCAGTGCTTTGTTTTTAATACTGATAAAAGGTACCCTTAAATAGTGATTATATTTTTACTTCCCAAAATGGAATCCATTATAAATTATTTTTTATCATTGATAAAGGTCCGAATAAAACTCAATAATAAAAAAATAATGAGTTTATAAAAAATATAAATTAAATTATAAATTAAATAATTATTGATAAAAATGAATAAATATATTATAATATATATAAATTATAAATAATAATAAATAATATATATTAAATATATATATATATATATAATGAAAATTTAAAATAAAATTAGAATAGGTAAATAGATAAATATATTAAATACTTTATTAATTAAATAATTATTGATAATCTTAATAAATAAAATGTATTAAATATATATATATATTTATGTATATAAATATAATTTATATATTAAAAAATATTTATGGTTAAAATTAAATAGTAATATATATAGTGAATAATTGTTTATAATTAAAAAACTATTAATTAAAAATACCAACTAATTGTATCGAGTAATGGACATAATTGAATGTCAATTTATTTTTCATTTAAAAATTGATCAAATTTGTTTTATATTAATTTCACATATACATAATTGAATAATAATATATACAACGCACAATCACAAATATGTTTTTGGTATATTAATCGATTTCTATTATTTATTTTATATATATTTATTTACTATGTTTTAATACATTCAATATGTATTCATCTATATTTTAATATATATCATAATTTTTTGTAATAATTTATAGTTATTTAGTAAAGAATGTCTATTTTTTCAATATTTTCAAAGTGTACTCACTTTTAATTATTCAATTTCACTTATTTTTAACAAGCATGCTCCTAAGATGAAATATTCATTAATAATGATAAAAAAATATTTGTAAAAAAATGTTTATAAATTAAAATATTTATAAATTTATATTTACTATTTTTATATATTAATAACTTTATAATTATAAAAAAACAAACAATAATTTTGAAAAATTATTTTTATAATTATTAATAAATAATTATATATATTTAAGTAATTATAAAATTATAATAAATTTATTTGAATAATGACTATATTTATGATATTTATATTTACATATATTTATTAAATATATATATAATTTTATAAATATTTTTAATGAGATAAATATTATATTTTTAATGTATAAATTTAATTATAGATAAACAATTATATATTTAAATAATTTTAAAATTATAAAAAATATAATTAAATAAACAATATATTTACTATATTTATCTTCATATATATCTATTAAATATATATATTATATAAATATATTTTCAAAAAAATATTTATATTTTTAATTATATATCCTTTATGAGAACTTAAGTAATAAGCGCTAATAAATGTAATATTTATCATCATTTCTTTACCGCTGATAATAATATAGCTTTATCGGTGCTAAAAAATCATTGATAAAATTCATATTTAGCAGTGCTAAAACCTTAGTGCTAATAAAGATAACTTTTACCAGTACTTTTTGAGTGGTGATAAAGATGTGTTTTATCCAATCTAATTTTTGCTCTAATAAAAGGGATCATTATATGCACTTTTAAAGATGTGCTTCTAAAAGTGTCCCGATTTATGTAAATAACCCTAATTTGTCGTGAACTCAATGCGATACCGTAGCATTCTGCAGAATCCACCATCTGGTGACGCTCCTCCTCGGTGAATCGAAGATCGAATCAAGGCTTGGACAATTTCAAGGCACAAATCCAAGACCTGAATTATTTAAGGGTAAAATGAATCCAATACTTAAATGTTTTCCTAGTTTTTGATATCTCTACATTCTCTTGGAAGATTCAAAACATCAATCAAAGGTATCTTATTTTCTCCTCCTCCACGTCACCAGTTGATTGCTTTTTTTGGTGATGCCTATTTTGATTTTTTATCATCATTCTTTCTTTATCAATGATATATCCATGTAGTTAACAATGTTTATTAGGGAAATTTGGTTGAAAAGAGATGGGGCTATCGTTCCTTGCACTCCCCCATCCTCACTGATTTCTGATTTTGTGCAACCCATCCACCCCAATGCCATTAACTCATACTTCATGAGAACGTCAACCCCTTAAAAATTTTCATAATTTTAAAACATATGAAATATCATATGTTCCATTCCCTCCTTCTGCACATGAACACCTCCACCACCAAGTGCACTCTTTTTCCACCAAAGGAGACCATTGAAAACCTTTTACACAGAGACAACACCAAACACAAAATTATCTTCCAATTAGACTCGATCGTAGGGTCTGTGGAATGAAACCCAGGTTCATGTCCACCTCACCTTGCACATATCAATATAATGATATATATTTATATTTAATAGTAAATTTATAATATAATTATATTTACACACACACATGGACCCATACACATGAGTATAAATACATTTATATCTATGTATATCAATATGTATATGTGTGTGTGTGTAATATATTTATGTGTGTGTTTATATATATATATATATATATATCATTTTGTGTCAAATGTATTTAATACATTACATATATAAATATGTTAAATAATTATGTATATATATTTATAATTTTGAATAGAAAGAAAGAAATAAATATTATACATATATATTTATATTATATATTATATATCTTTTTATTATAAAAATATATATAGGCATAAACACCCATGTATATTTTAAAAATACAAATTTAATATATAAATATATATATATATTATAAAAATACATTATTTAAATACATATATTATAAAAGTAAGAATATATATATTACTACAAAAATATATATTATACAAACATATTTTATAAGTATATTATACAAGTATCATATACCAATATATTATGAAAATATACTATAAAAATATATTATACAATTATATTATAAATATATATATTATCAAAATATGTTATACAAATATATTAGACAACTCTATATATATACATTTAAAAAATAAAAATTTGTTATATATTTATATATATAATATTTATATGTAAATAAATATAAATTAAATATTAAATATTTATATATTATAAAAATATTTTTTACAAATACATATTATACAAACAAATATATATATATTATATTACAAAAAATATAAAAAAATATTAAACAATGAGAGATATATATTACAGAAATAAAAATAAATAATAATAGATATATATATTATAAAATACGCAAATATATGTTATCCTAATATATATTACACAAGTTTATTACAAATATATTTTACAAATATATTATAAAAATATATTTCAAAAGTGTTCTTTCAATACATTTTTATATCTTCTAGTTGATAAAATGGTAGTTTATTATTCCTTTTTATCATATTTAGGTTCTTTATTACTCCTTAATTACTTATATTATATTTTCATTGGATTAGGTTATTTAAGAGAGACTTGATAACTCATTTTAATAGAGGTAGGACTAGTCTTAGTTAGAGGACTGTAATTATTAAAAGTGAGATTTCTTCTATCAATATAGAATTCATATAGGCCCCAAAGATTCGTATATCATAACATGTCTCTATTGAGACACATTACATCACACCCAAGAAGGTTTATGCCCCTGAAATATCACCTTCAATAGGTCATGAGTTAATAACTACTTACAATGGTGTAATTCTCATAAATAGAAGTCATTACCCCTTTTTGAGAGCACAGTGTAGTACAACTGTCATCCTCACCAACTTCACACCTCGAATAGTTATTATTGAAATTTGTTTCTTGGGAATCATCTCCCATCTATTTTTTGTTTCCTGTACTACTATGAGCACTAGTTATCCTATGATTGAAAACTTATTATACAATTTCAGGAAACATAGGTGCATGTCCAAAAGTGATGGATGATGTTTGTCCAAAATATGAAATAATAAATGTATGAGATGAGTTGATGAGGATGATAGGTGTCTATAACTTTCACATTTTAATGAATTCACGGGATAACACATACCATTGTTGTGTAATTCATTTTTTAAATTCAATTTCCCATTTTCGTCAGATAATAATAATTTTTTTAGATAATCAAATGTTGGGTTTCTCTAATTGTAAGTATCTATAACTATAACTTTTGATAATGAATGTATTATGTGTATTTATTTATTTATTGAACAAAACTAATATTTTATGAACCGAATAGGTTGGATATGAATCAAAAATGGATTTATGCTAATCATTTGACTTAAGTGTAAAAAGATGGAGTTTAAAAGTTCATCAAGTATGAAATAGAGCATGCAAGTGACCCTTCTCAATACCTTTGTTAGTGTTTATGTTATTATTATTCAAGACTTATTAGTCCAAAATAGTAGGTAGAAAATTTGATTTGTCATGGAATTGATTATAGAAATAAATTTTAGAGTAAATATGGTGGGGAAATGAATGTTCACACCAATTGATATGATACTACAGTTTATCTATAATTTTATATGAATTCCCATGTAAATGATGATGGATATCTCATGGAAGAAATGAATATAGAAATTAAAAATGACATTCAGGATTGTAATAAAGTTGTTTGATAAGTTAAATAGTTGTTCTATGAGTCCATTGTAAACTTGTTGTATTAAATACAGAACATTGTTAGCTGTATTGAATTTATACAATTTGAAAGATGACAGTGGATAGAGTGACACTAGATTTACAGAAATACTTGGTCTCATAAATGATATGATACAAGGAGAAAATTAATACCATATTATTATTATAATGTTGAACAAATTATATATTCAATGTTCAGGATCTCTAAAAAATACATAATTGTCTAAATGGTAGTATATTGTCTGGAAATGACCATGAATCACTCATAAATGTCCTTAACAGTGGTGTGGATCGATACAAGAAAACTGAATCAAGCCCTTAATAATTTTTATGGTACTTTCCTATCACTCCACACTATAGAATATAATATGAATGTCAGAAAACTACGAGACAATGAAATACCATACAAATGTAAGAATTAAATATTAAAACCTATGCCATCCAAAAAATTATCCTTATTGGAAGAAAACTGATTATAAATATCATGAATTTGGAAATGCGCTGATAAAATTTTATCTTGCATTATCTATAAATGGTTGAAATAAATTTTCTGTATAGAGTATTACTCACAGTACATGGATTATCATGTTAGTAAATTATTACTTTCCACCATGGTTAAGCATGAAGCACAAATACATTATATTGATGATGGTTATATCTGGACCAACACAACCTGGTAATGATATTGATGACTATTTTCCTCCATTGATCGAAGATCTAAAATTATTGTGGGATAAATGTGTTGCAATGTATGATGCTCATATATGTGTAGAATTTAAAATGAGGCCCTTGTTATATGGGGTGATAATTGACGTCCCTCTAATGGAAGTTTATCACGATATAACATTAAAGGAATGTTGGGGATTCCCATTTGTGAAAAATATACACACTCGGTTTGGCTGAAGCATTCTATGAAGATTGTGTATTTAGGAAATTAGAAATTTTTACTTCGATGACATAAATTCTTATCTTAGATGAAATCATTTCATTAAAATATCGAAAAAGTTATAGCACTATCTTCAATAAAATGTGATAAACTATTCAATAAAGTAAAATATATTGACATTGAATTTGGTAAAAAAATTGAAATACCTTATGAAATCATGTTGGATGAAGTGATAAATTTTCAATGAGTTACCATATAGTAATTAATTGTATGTCCTAAATTTTCATGATGTCGTGCATATATAGAAAAACATATTTGATAGTGTTATTGGAATGTTAAAAAATGTTCAAGGAAAAATAAAAGATGACATTATGTAAAGGTTGAATATGAGTGACATGGGGATAAGGGAAGAGTTGGAACTGGTGAAGGGAAAAGAGTGTTATTTTCTTCCTCCAATAGCATACAATCTATCCAGACAAGAAAAACTAAAATTTCTTCTGTTTCATAATAGTGTAAAAGTTCTAGAGGGGTATTCATAAAATATCAAGATTGTCAGGTCAATGAATAATTTAATGTTTTAATGGTTAAAATCACATGAAAATCATGTTTTGGTATAATATATAATGTTGGTTTCTTTTCATTGCATTATGACTCAAAATGTATGACATATATTAACCAAAATCCACTTCTTTATCAAAGCCATGTTTAATAAATTTATAGACCCTATGAAGTTTCTAATCATGAATTAGGAGGTTATAGTCATATTATGGGAATTATTGATTTTTTTCCACCATAATTATTTGATATAACGGTCCCCCAGAAGGTTTACTTGGTTAGAGAGTGAAGTTACAAAGGATTGAAGAACAACTGAGAAGGGGGGTTGAATCAGTTGTTCACTTTTATAAGTTTCAATAATTTATAAATACCTAACCCCTATAACCTGTTAATATATATTTCCATAACATATTTTTAAAAACTCATTTATGAAAATTTATTAAAGAAAGTAAATTAAATAATATTCATATGGTTTGGCCTCAGTTTGAGAAATTGCATCTTTTTTATAGCCACTCCCATGGGTCTATAGAAATTCACTAGTAAAAAAAAGTGAAAACAACTTGTGAAAAATTCAATTAAAACATCCTATATCCTAATAGGAATGATTATATTGACTCTTATCAATTTAAAAATTTGTCTACAAGATCATTGAGCCATACAAAAGAATAAATTCATTGTTGAAAATGATCCATAATTTCTCATTCTGAATCCTCATATCATTTTGGATAGATCCAATTTTCTCAATCTGATGAGGTTAGATCTGATAAACTCAATCTAATCAAATATATATGATTCTCTCTTTATCAAAAATTTCTTCTCAAACTCTTCTCATAAAAATGGTACGATATTGATCAGTCTGATCGACTTAATATGATCTTCTAAATACTATCTTACTCAATTCCGTAAACAAACGTTCTATTATCTGATCCTCCACTCAACATCTCTGTACAAAAATAACATTCACATGATTTCATAAAGGATCTCACTTTTCCACTTATGGGAATGTTACAATGAATTAATTATCATAGAATCTATTTATAGGTGAGTTAGAAAAAAAAGTGGAAAACATGAAAACTTTTCCCACTTCTTTAAATTACAAAAGTCTGAGAAAACACATGAATTTAATATTCTTATATAACTTCATTAATCATACTTAAATTTATCTGAGGTTTATGAAAAATTGAATTTCAGGTTTGACTTATTCAATTGTTCATATCATTCTCATCTCATTAGGATCTAATTTTTTCTCATCTCATTATGTTCTATTTCTTTCTCAACTCATTACAATCTATTTCCTTCCCATATCATTATTATATATTTTGTTCTCAACTTATTACGATCTATTTCCTTCTCATCTCATTAAGATCTATTTACATCCATACTCATTATGTTTTTTTATCATCTCATTATGATATGAATCTTTCATACCTCATTACGATATATTCCATTATTATCCCATTACGATCTATTTCCATCTCATCACATTATAATTTGTTGCTTCCTCATATCATTATGATCTTTATCCTCCTAATCGTATAATGATCTATTTTCTTCTCATATCATTGTGATATGTTTCATTCTTATATCATAATGATTTGTTTCCTTCCCGTCTCAGTAGGATGATCTTACATTCATTATTTGATTCAGTCTGGTTAAATCCTCATAATGTTGGAAAGTATTCAATGATGACTCTAATAAGAAACTTTTTGATTCATCAAAATTTTTCATCTTTACATATTCTAACAGTTCACAAATTCTAGGTCTAGTACTTTTGGATATGATGGAGATTTTCATTAACTTCTGGAATTGATGAAATATTTATGATTCCTTATTTTATCAATGGATTTTATCATGATAGTTTTCATGATTAGGGATAAATTATTGATCAGAAATGAATAATATAATTTTTTTAGGAATTTTGATAACTTTATATCATCAAGATTCACTTTCTTCAACCAACATCTTCATCATCATTACGAATTACATTCATAGAAACTACTAATACTGAGTTTGGAAACATGTGGTTGGTAAAGTAAGAAATTCCACCACCCCAATATGTTTTGGTATGAAAAAATAAATAAATTTCAACATTATTATAGAACTCATTACTATGGGCTCATTTTGATTCCAGAATAACAAAAACTATCTTATAACAAACGTTTTTTTGTTAAAAATAACAATGAAATTTTTTAAAACAATTTATCAAAAAGGTTCTTCAATCTATACCTTTGGATTTGTTGACAAACCTCGTTAATAACTTTTTCAACTCTCAAGTTTTTTCACAAATCAACACTTTTTACTATTATCAAAACATATCGATTCTCAAAAGAGAGTGACCTAGTACCACACTAATATATTAAGTAATATTTTGGTAGTAATTTCAACCATCAATGGAAAGAAAATTTTGTAGACATGTAATGATAAAATATCCATCACTTTTATGTAGTCCTTTCTAACATTTCCTTTCCTCTATTCCATTTTATAACAAACACAAATTCAGATTCATTTAAAAAGGTAAATAAAAACTTATTATAGAGAAAAACGTTGTCACTTTATCTCCCCATTTTTTTAAAAAAATCCAAATCATGGTGGGGGATTTTTCTTATGAGTTTTAGGTAGTTTTTTGAGAAGGATAAACATGAATGTTCATCCTCAAATTCCAATAATCATTTTTTCATTATGTATTTTTTTGAAAATATATGCAATTTTAAACTTTTTTGAGATGCAATCCCTCATAACGTCTCTATTAGTAACTTTATCTTTCATAAAGTGAAAATTTATATCAATGTTTTTAGGTCTTGAATTTTGGAAGAAAATTAGAAAGATCAATTGTACTATGATTATCAGAAAGTATCTTCAATGGATTAAAAACATTCAATATCAAGTATTCAATCTAAAAATTCATCCATGACATTTGAGTACATGCATGGGTAGCTACAACATATTCAAATTATGCTCTCCATAATGTTACTGAACTTTTCTTCTTACAATTACAACTCACACACTATTCACCCTCAAAAAAATTTCCTCATAAGGTTGATTTTCTATAATTAGTTTCTCCATCCCAAACGGCATCAGTTTAACCATGAAACTTCATCTCACTATTTATTTTATATAATATCCCATTTGAATTTGTTACTTTTAAATATCTCAAAAATTCTTTTTTCTTCCAAAATATTTGATTTTTTTGGATTAATTTGATACCTATAACACCAGGTCACACCATAAACAATATCGGCTCTTGAGCCAATAAGGTAATGTCGGCTTCCTATCAGCTTTCAAAATTCTATGTAATTCACACTTTTTTTGACTCATATTTAATCAAATTTATTCTATAAAATATAAGAGTAGTAGCTTATTTTTATTATTTCATACTAAACATCATCAGGAATTCCCTTGCAAACTTTTGTTGTGAAAAAAATGTATTTTTCTTTTTGTTGAGGTTATTATCCAAGGAAGAAATTTAATTCTCCTAATGTTGAAATTTCAATATTCTTCTTCATTTCAGAAAAAACTCTTTGAAACATTTTTCTTCATCCCCCAAAAAAATTATATAATACACTTGAACAATTACAATTTGAGTTCCTAAGTCGAAATCTTTAATATATAAGTCTCTATCAACATTTCCTTTAGTAAGGTTCAACATTCTCAAATAAATTTCAAGATTAAAATACCATTAATGTGTATCTTGTTTCATTTCATACAAATATTTCTTCAATTTACAAACTTTGTTTTCATCCACATATAGTAGAAACCCACAAGGATGTTCACTATCAACTTATTCCTCAATATATACATTTATCAAATCTATCTCTACATCCATCTAATAAACTTTTTAATTTCGATGAGAAGTAACTTCAAGAAACATTCAAATAATCTCTATCCTTGCAATGGGGGAAAACATATCATCAAAATCCACACCTTCCACCTATGAATATCCCCTAAAAATAATTCTTGATTTTTTTCTTGAAAATTCTCCTTTATTATTCTTTTTTTTTCTATAAACCTATTTTATTCGGATAAAATTTTATTTCATAGCAATATAATAAGTTCTCAGGTATTATTTTTATTAATCTGATCCAAATCATTATTTATAGCATCCACACATTATTTGTGTTGAATAGCCTTTAAAAATGATTTTGGTTCATCTTTTTAGATAAATGAAGTCGGATTTTATAATCTCAACATTCATCATGTCTAATATAGAGCCATCTAATTTCCATTAATGTTTTTAGAATTGACATATTTTTGTATGGTTGGAAATTTTAATGTTTCTCTCCCAACATTACATTCCTCATTACATAATTCATATGAATCTAGATAAGTATGTATTAATGTAATTTCAATATTGTTAGAAATCTCCATTTTATCCTCCTCGGAATTATTAACAAATTTTGTTAATGAATTTTAATTTTAAATAGCTTTCACATCATTTGAGTCCATAATCCTTTGTGAGCATTTTTTCCAGCATTTTTAACATATTATATTTGATGAGTAACACATAAAATTTCATTCATTATATTTCTAATCAAACTACTAGATCCATATTTTTTTATTTTGAGAAAACATGGACTTCTAAAACATTGAATTATTGTAAAGAATGTTTTTTGTTATAATAAATTTGATAAGGACACATATTGGATTCTAGTCTCAACAAGAATATTTTCTGATCATTTACAACATTACTAACATATTCTAACCAATAGAACATTAAAAGTTTGTATTCTAATAACATGCTACATCTCATTTCAACTAAAGTTCTATTCTTTATTTCCGCGACTCCATTTTGTTGTGGAATATAGGTAAAACTATATTGATGATTGATACCATGTTTTCTCAGATGTGATTCAAAATAATTACTGGTGACATTAGTACCATTATATGTTTTCAACTTATTTATATAAACCACTATTTATTTCTCAACATATTTTCTACGAAACATGAACATATCTAAATCCTATGTCTTGTGTTTCATAATCATAATGTATTTCATATGAGTTAAATCATCTATAAAAGTGATAAAGTATAAATCTATTTTTTTTATTGATGTATCGTTAACCCATATAAATCAAAATTACTTATTTCAAGAGTTCAGGTAAGATAAATCTCAAATCACTCATTACTTTTGTTAGTCATATTCCATTTCTGCCAAGTAATACTAACATCTTATTCTCCAATTCTAATTTCTTGAAATTTTCTGACTGCATCTGCATTAGAAAACTTGTTCATATTTTTATGTCATAGATGGATGATTATTAGGAGCCCAAATTTTCTTCATATTCATCACTTAAGTAAAATGAGTAGTTAATGTCTTCAAATTGGAAGTGATTCACACCGGTTATTTTTTATTTTGTAATAACATTACGATATTTCATACTTTTTATAAAAAAAATATTTTCTGAAGATTAATTCTTTTCCATATTCACCAATTTGTCTTGCACTATGTAAGTTATGTTTTATCCTATAAAAATATAAAACTTCTTTATATTTTTACTTTTCTGCTATAATCTCAGTTGTTCTGATTCCTCTTATTTTTGATGAACTGTCATTACCAAATGTAACTACACCTCCATCACAATTTTCAATATGGTTCAATATTTTAATATCAAATTTCAAATTTTAAGAATAGAAGCTATAAATTATCCATGTATTTTTCCTTTTACTTGGTTCAAATCTATCTAAAAAAAGATCACTTTCCACTACAATCTTTTTTATGGATTCAATTTCATTACTATTTTATGAAACTTATTTTGGAAGGAGTTCATAAATTTTTCTGCATGATGATCAACCTTATCATATATTTTACAATCTTCTTCCATACATTCAAATTTATTTCTTATTGGAAGGTTTTTAACATCTTGAGAGTTAAAATTTTCAACTGTCTGTATATTATGTAAGTTACACATTATACATTAACTATTTCATTCAATTTTATAAAATATTCATATGGTAAAGATATATTGTACCCCAAATTATAATCATTATTCCAATATATTTCATAACACCAGAAATTACCATCAAATATTTATTTTTTATTTAAGAAATATATTTATCTTTAGAAATTTAGTTGAGGTTGGTATATTATTTCATCTCTAACATAAAAAGTATGTTGATCACATTTTCATTAGAGTGAGTTTTCAAATTTCGTTACTTTAATAGGTTTCTAATATCCTTTCATCACCCAAGATTTCCCAACACATTTTTTCGAACGTGAAATGTTAAAATAATTAGATGAAACATTATTTTTTATGAGTGTAGATTTCACCTGATTATCATATTGATCCATCTTTGAAACTTTAGTAGTCTTCAATTTTAATTTTTATGTTTTATTAATGTTTTTATTAACCTTATTCATGTTTCTTTTACACTCAATAATTTTTTATTGAAACTTATTAACTTCTTCTTCCTTGGTTAAAATATTCTTACTATGATCTTCAACCATATTTCTGTGTTCAAAAATTATATGTTTGTAAATTAATATCTCTTCGATGTATTATTTCTCATACTTGTTGACATATTTTATTCAATAAACATCTTCTTTAAAATACCTGATCATTACAAAAAAATTTTGTGATATTTTTGTTTTTCTCGAGACATGCAACAAGTTATGTTCTGTTTTGATGTTCTCTATAAGATTCTTCACTTATATCATTACTATATAAGGAATATTTTTTTTCTCTAATTTTTCAATGAAGGTTCGGAGTTTTTTATCTTGAATATTAAAAATAATTGTTTTTAGTTGAGTTTTATTCAGTTTTCTTACACAACATACTTATTTTTCTTCTAATAAACATAATCTTGTAATAGTTATTTTAATTTTATTCTTTATAATTTTTTTCTAATTCATCCATAATGGGTTTTCATCGAAATCATCTCAATATTATCCAACTTTCTTCATGGAGAAATTAATAAAAATGTGTTTTATTCCATTACACTCAAATCATTTGAGAGAATGTTTAACTACATATTTACCTCGTTCTCTCTTATAGATTTTAGAGATAAGAGACATAATATTATCATTAAACTCATCATCTTCCTTATCTTCAGAGTCACAAGGATCAACATATTTAACATCTTGAAATTCCAACATTCTCATAACTTTAAAATCAATTTCATATTTTAACATCTTTTTAAACATTTGATCATTTCTCATTCAATAAGAAAAAATATTGTTATGAAATTAATCATGAGATAAATCATCCATATCTTATAAAAATGGAATTTTAGAATCAAACCAATTCAAGAAGTTTCACATAATTTTATTCATAATTTTTGAATCTTTCAAGACATCTCTAAATCCACTGATATTTTAAAAAATGTAATTTAATCTGGTAAATTATTCACCAACAGTTTTCTTCATCTCTCATTCTGATGACTTCATACTTACTATGCTATATTAGAAGTGTTGCTTCATTTACTTTAGTATTACCTTAAAAATCCTTTTCATCTTGTACCACATACTTTTTTAAGCATTGATACACATCAACTTATGATAAAAATTCTATGATAAGGACATGATAATTATATTTCTATCATTTCCATCTACTTAAATATTTCTCTTATCAAAAAACTTCACAGGATCATCATTCTCAATATGTGGAAAACTAATAGTAAAAGTATCAACAAGTTCCAGGAAAAGAAATAAGACATAAAGAATCATCCTATTTTTCAATCCATAATAATTTTTTCACTCAAATGTATGAATTACTATGATATTGAATAAATTGAGATTATCTATGATAAGTATTCAACAAGGGACACTTAGATTTGATATAACTTGATGTTCCAATGGATGGAGTAAAAACTAAGAAGGTGGGGTTGAATAAGTTGTTCACTTATATAATATTAATTACTTTTTAAAAACATAACACTTGAAACCTATTAAGATATATTTCCCTATCATCTTTTTAAAATCCCATTCATGATAAAGTAGGAATGAAATTAAATAACACATGATTTATAAGGTCCCACCTCAGTTTGGGAAGAAACATCATTTCCAAATCTATTCTGATGGGTATATAGAAATTCACTATTATGAAGAAGTGAATACAACATGGCCCACCTCCCGTTAAACACATTTTATATCCTGACAGGGAAGATTATAATAACTCCAATTAGTTTACAATGTTTCTTAAAAAAAATTGATATATGAAATGAATTAAGACTTTGTTGGAACAGCTCCAAAATTTATTACTCTAAAACCTCAGAATGATTTGGTAGGATTTAATTTTTTCAGTCCGATGAGGTTGGATCTAATGAACTCAGTCTGATAAAATAAATATGTATCTCCCTTTCTCAAAAAATTCTTCTCAAAATATTCTCATAAACTAAGTATGATATTTCTCAGTATGACTGACTCGGTATGTTATTCTCAACATGAAATTTCTCAATCTCGTAACAAAAATTTTAGCTAACTAGTCCTCCTCATGATATCTCTACCCAAAAATAACTTTCAATTGATTTCATTATCTCTCCACCTTTTCCAGTTTTGTAAATGTTATAATGAATGAATTATTTAAGGAATTTTTTATTGGTGACTTATAAAAACAGAAGTGGGAGACTTGAAAACATTCCCCACTTACTCAAATTTCCAAACTCCAAAAAACACTCGCATTTAATCTTATTCTTTGACTTATTCAATCCTTATCAAATATCACCAATATTAATGAAAAAATTAATTTCATGTTTATCCTATTCAACTGTTTATATCATTAACATCTCATTATGATCTATTTCTTTTTCAGCTCATTCTGATCAATTTCTTTCTCTGCCCTTTATGATCTGTTTCATTCTCAGCTCATCATGATCTAGTTCATTCTCCGATCATTACAATATGATTCCTTCTCAGAACATTATGATCAATTTCCTTCTCGTATCATTATGATATGTTTACATTCAAGATCATTATGATATGTTTCATTCTCATATCATTATGATCTATTTCATTATCATCTCATTACAATATTTTTCCTTATCAACTCATTACGATCGGTTTCCTTCTCGTCTCATTATGATCTATTTCCTTTGAAGCACATTATGATCTATTTCCTTCTCAGCTCATTATGATCTATTTCTTTCTCAGCTCATTATGATGAACTTTCATTCCTTATCAAATAAATTCTGATTAAATCCTCATAATGATGTAATGCATTCAATGATGACTCTAATAATAAACATTTAAATTCATCAAACGTCGTCATCTTTACTCATTCTTACTTCTGACTACTTATGGGTCTCGTACATCTACATAAGATGAAGACATTCTCTTAACTTATAGAATATATGTGATCTTTATAATTATTACATTTATTTAAAAAAATTTATCATGATTGTTTTTGTGATATGTGAGTACTTATTGATTACTAAATAATTATCTGATTTGTTTAGAATGTTTAATAACATTATAACACCTGACATCACATTATTTTAAAAATATCTTCAACATCATTATGACTTCGATTCATTGAAACTTAAAAACCTATGTCTGGAAACCTATGTCTAGAAAAAAACCTTTCCTCCCCCTTTATGTTTTGGTTTGAACAATCATGAACTTCCAACTTTGTAACAGAACTCAGTACGATTGAATGTGTCTGATTTCTGAATAAAAAAAATATATTATATAAAAGGTTAGTTGTCAAAAATTAAAAAAATATTGTTAGAATAATATATCACAATGGTTATTCAGATAGGTTCAACAATATGGTCATGTATATTACAGATGGATGTACCCCATTGAACTATGTATGATGATTTTGAATGGGTGGGTTGAGAATTGAAGTCGGATAGAATGTTGTATTACATAATGATATGTTGTTCAAAAATTTATTGAATTATGTAATTATTACCAATTATATGTTGATAGCATGAGTCTACCAATGTCTCCTCACAACAGACGCCTTACGGGATAATGGATCTTCAGAAGATTTGTTGTTATAATTAACATTATAGAGCAGGATAATGTGAGACTTTACATTTTATATAATAGAGATGATATTTATCCATACATTTAATCCAAAAAATAAATTATTAGATATTTTAATCCATCTAGGGAATGTTTTTTGATATCAAATACATATAATCAATAGTTTTTAGAATGGATTGGAGATTAAATTTATAAGGTGTTATCTGAATATATGAATTCAATTGTTAAACAACTTCAATGGCTAGCCAATGAACCAAATACAAATGTTATATCTTATAATATTTTTATGATCAATGGTTATATGTTCTATACAAAAGAAAATGATTATTTAAGTATGATGAAAAACATTGGTGTTATGCTTGTGATAGAAGCGATGTAAATATCCGATTCTAGGGATAAAATTACAATTTATGTGAATATATCATATTTTATCATCATCGAATAGTTTTATGGGATGAATTATACAACATTTCAAGTTCTTATTTTCTGTAGAAAATGGGTTGAAATTTTGAGGGTTGTGAATTTTGATGAAATGGGATTTATGAAGGTGAATTTCAATGTGGAAGTGGAAAAATATGAGTTATTCATAATGGAATAACAAGTAGTTCATGTATTTTATGTTTCAGATCTAGCAAATAAGATTTGGTCGAGTTTTCTGTAAGAAACTAAATCAAATATCTGGTCAATTGAAAATTAAATATAGGATAATCCTTTCATTAGGAGATCAAAATAAGTTCATTGTAGTATCAATATTGAAAATAACTTGTACATTATAGGGGAACAAAATAGGGGATTTAGATTATTTAAAGATGAATAAAATCACTAAAACCTTTAAAAATAAAGAAATATTAATGAGAAGGTAAAATTGTTTTTTAATATACTATGTTTTTTCACTTAATATTGTATGTTATCTACTACGTTAACATATTCTAAATTTAATGTTTGATGAAAAATGAAGAACATTTCTTATGCACATGATGATGTTACCAATCCCTTGGAATAATAAACAATAACGAAGGAAACTCTTTTTGGAAGATGTAAAGGTAATGTTTTGATATAAATTCACTATTTTACAAATATATATATATAATTAAATATTAGGATATTTTTAATTATTCCTTATAGTGTTCATTTATTTTAGAAGATTTAAATCCATGTTTAATTTCATTGTGTATCAAAACTTCCACAAACTTATTCTCTCACAAAACCATTTCACCCTTGTAGTGTTGGCTTTTACCACTTTCCTTCAAGTTCCCTCCAATACATTTATAGGAAGAGAAATGATGCTACATCTGCTCAATCAAAAAGGTAATCATGATGTTTTATAGTAAAATCATTGTCTAACTAATTAATTAATTATTTCATATTTATGTTTAATTTATTTATTTTTAGTATTTCTCCCATAACAATTATTTTCTTATACAGGTTGATTCCTCTATTTTAGTTGTGGTGGTATGTCCATATTTCATGTCTTTTTTACACCAAAACGTCCACAAAATTCTTCTTCTTGAAAACTTTATCACCCCTAAAGTGTTTGTGTTTATCAATTTCCTTCATGTTCCCTCCACGACTCAATCAAATATTTAATCTTTTTGTTTCCATAGTAAAATGATTATCCATAGAATAATTGTATTATTTAATATTTATGTTTAATTTATTTATTTTTAGCATTTATCATATAATATTTGTTTTCTTATACATGTGGATTGTTTTGATTGATTTGGGCTAGTTTTTCAAATATTTTCATGATCATGAGTTATTGGACTTCAAGCCTGCAACTAAGACAATGAAAATACAGAAATGCATCAAGAAAGCATACAACCATCATGAAAAGGTGAATTCCTACTAGTTATTTAAATAATTTTTTTGTCATTTTTTCTACCATTTTTAATTTAAATTTCTTATCATTTTAATCTAATAATTATTTAATTTTTCTGATAGTTCTTTTGAGAATTCATATTTTGCTTTCAACTATCTTCAACAAGACACAAAAGAGATGAAATGTTCCTTTATGCAAATGTTACCACAATTTTTATTTCCTTTCCATATCAAAATACCATCACTGTATATTGATTAGATGTTATTAGCTAAAAATGTTTCTCATTGAAATCCAAAAGACAAGAGGAAGCCTGATTTTCCATTATGGTGACTTCTCATGATATAATAGGTATATGATCTTCCTCAACACTTCTGGATTTCAACAATGAGAAAGGTTTTTCAGATAAGAACATAGAGTAAATATATAGTGTTGGATGTTCAATAAATAAAGGTAATTGAAATTGGGGTTACATTGGTAGTTAGTATTTATTGAGACAATAGGGCATGTAGGAATTAACTGAACCTCAATCTGACACATGATGTGACCAGTATGACTCATATTGGTTCTTGTTATTTATAATTGACATTATGTTTAGTAAAAAAATACAACTAACATACTCAAAATAAAAAAAATATTCTTATTGTTTTTATACTTTAAGATAAGATCTATAAGTCATTTTTTATGTGTATTAATAAGTAGCACCTCAATCTGAAACATGATGTGCACGAATTATCTAAAAGTGTCTGTTATCATTTTAAAATCGACAATTTAGTTCAAAAAGTGTCACTCATTGAAAACATTCTCATATTTTCTTAATAGTGCAGTAAATTGATTCAAATATCATTATTGAATTGTAGTATTTGGTATCATGTAAAATTGACACACAATGTGATCAGTATGAGTCAAAGTGTGTGCTTCCATTTTGAAATGACATTTTAGTAAAAAAGAAAAATGATGTTCTCAAAACCCAAAAAACCCATTTGGATTAATTTGATACTTTATAAAATTTATTCTCAAGACATTTGTTATATGTAATAATAATATTCACTTCAATCTGATGCACAGTGTGACCAATATAACTCTAGGTGCATATTTTTATTTAAAATTTACAACAATTTTAATAAAAAAGGACAACTAACCTACTAAAAACCGAGAAAAGGAATTCTGATTATTTTTATACTTTATTTAAATGACAAATAAGTCAATTGTGATGTGTAGGAATAACGTGCACCTCAATCTGATACATTATGTGCCTGGTATTACCCAAAGTATTCATTATCAGTTTAAGGTCCAAATTTTAGTTCAAAAATGTATAACTCACTGAAAACTGAGAAAACATGCTCATATTTTCTTGATAAATTATCAAAATAATTAATAAATTATTTCTGACATGTAGTAATTGTTCCCACATAAATCCAATACACAATGAGATTGATATGAGTCAAAGTGTGTGTTTCTAGTTTAAAATGACATTTTAGTATAAATGAAAAGTGACATACTCCAAACCAATAAAACACATTTGGATTTTTTGATAATTTTTAAAAAATAACCATAATTCACTTGGGATGTGTAGGAATTATTCGCACCTCAGCATGAAGCACTGTGTGACATGAATGACTCCAAGTGTGTGTTTCTATTTAAAATTGATATCTATTTTAGAAGAAATTAAAACTGACCAACTGAAAAATGATAACATTAAATGATATTGTTTTTATACATTATAAAAATGATCAATAAGTAATTTTTAAAGTGTGGGAATCATCATAACCACAATCAAAAACATGATGTACCCAGTATGACTAAATTTGGCCATTATCATTTTAAAATCGACATTTTAGTTCAAAAAGTGTCACTCAATGAAAACTAAGAAAACACACTTGTATTTTCATTATAATTTAGTAAAAATATTAATAATTCATTTATTTATGTGTAGGAATTTTTCTGACATAAAATAAATACATTATGAAATCAGTATCAGTCAAAGTGCGTGTTTCCAGTTTAAAATGACATTTTCGTAATAAAGGACAAGTGAAAAACTAAAAATTAAGAAAACATATCTGTATTGTATTTATAATTTAGGAAAACAATCCATGATTCATTTTAGATGTTCGGGAATCATTATCTCTTCAATATTATTCATGGTGTGATCATTATGACTCCAAGTGTGTCTTATTATTTAAAATTGACATCATTTTTAGTAAAAAGGACAACTGACCTAATCAAAAATGAGAAAATTCATTAGGATTGTTTTTTTACTTTATTTAAATTATCCAAAAGACATTTTATATGTTTAGAAATTATCCTTACCTAAATATGTTATAAGATGTACCCAATATGTCTCAAATTCTATATTATCATATCAAAATTATATTTTTGATCAAAAAGTGTCACTCACTAAAAACTGAGAAAACACAATTTGATTTTCTTGATAATTTAGTAAAATGATTAATCACTCATTTTTTATGCGTTGGAATTAGTATCATGTAAAACCAACACATGATGTTGCTAGTATGAGTCAAAGTGTGTCTTTCCATTTCAAAAATACATTTTACTAAAAAAAAGTGACGTCCTCATAACCATGAAAACAAATTCAAATTGTTTTGATATATTTTGAAAATAATCAATAATTCATTTGAGATTTTTAGGAATTATATAAACCTAAATATGATGGATGGTGTGACCGGTATGACTCCAAGTGCGTCATTATAATATATAAGTTTCATTTTAGATTAAAACATGCATCACATCACCAAAACTTAGCAAAAAAACCTAGATTTTTTTCTCATCATTATATATTTTATTACTTAATTTATTTACTTATTATTTTTATCTTATACCTATTTGCATTAAATCGATCATGGTAGGGTTAATGAACCAATGAAACCCATCCTAAATGCACAAAGTGAGGGTTGAAACTGAGTCCTCCCAAACACTACCACATGACGTGATCGCTAGGTTTCACTCATGGGTCATTATCTTAAACTTATTTAATTTATTTTCATAGAGATAATTCATTAATATGAAAAATAAATAGTGTGACATGTAAGAATCATCAACAACTCAATATGGTACACAATGTTCCTATTATGACTTAAATTTTCGTTTCAAATTACCAATTTTTGTTAATTAATCTATTTATATTAATACTAACATAATATTTATTTTACTATACAGGGGTTTTATTTTTCTCGAGATGGGGTGATTTTTTATTAAAGAGCATGATTAGTGGTTAGTATCAAAAGAAAAAAGTATCATTGATGTTTTTGAATGTATGTAAAAAATTTTACTTAAGTAATTGTATAATCCAATGTTGGAAATGTCAAAAATAAGGTGTTTTCTCTTGCATTGGTGTTGTGATTTTTTTTAATTTAAAATTTTTATTGGTACTTGATTTTGATGATATCAAGTGGTTTTCCAGTGTTGTGGTGTGTTGTTACAGCACATTTCACTGCTAATGTAGTGTGATGTTACAATACACTGTAGTATACCCCATTATGAGTGTTTTTAAAAGCGCTAATAAAGGAGACCTTTATCAAAACTTTTAAAAGTGATGATAAATAGTTCCTTTATCAAATTATTTTAAAAGTGATGATAAATGGTTCTATTATCAACACATTGAAAAGGGATGATAAAATTTTCCTTTCTCTATGCTTTTAAAAATGTTGAGAAAGTTACACTTTATCGATGCTCATATAAGCGTCGATAAAGGTCCACTTTATCGGTGACAAATAAAAGTACTGATAAATGTTTTCCATTAACGAGTTTTTTTGGAGATGATAAATGATCATTTTATTAGTGTTTTTTAGTTATGATAAAATACTAGCGATTTTAATCTCACCCAGTAGTAAGTGCTTCACTAGCACTGAAATAGGCCATTTTTAGTGCTATCAAAGCCCCATTTTGTAGTAGTGTTAGTGTAGAAAAAAAATATCACTGAAGATTTAGTGATTCCAATAATCCAAGGTGTACACAACCATTACTAGATCCATGTCATGATTAGGATAGTTATAATTTTTGTGTCACTGCTAAGGTGACCCATAAGCCACTACCCTCCCCCTATACAATAGTATTGCTCCCAAACCAATGCCTAAAGTATTGCAATATACAGTGTAACTGATCTCTAATTAGATAAGTATCAAAACTGGGGTTTTAGTAAACTACTTATTTATCTCAAGAAACAAATCATTTCATGGTTATTACCATAGAATCATTATTCCATTATTTTTATATGTATTCATAGGCATTGATAATAAGAAGAAGCATTGGATAAAATGAGGTAAATATAATGCTAACTCAAAAATCATCTGATTTCTAACAAATAATTAGGATATGTCTAAGATATCACTACATATCAATTCTATAGGTCTACAGATATACCCATCTCTGACACCACGTGCCCCAAGAGATTCATCACCAAAAGAAAGTTACACATTGACATCCTAGAATAATGTTGATGTGATCAAAGTGCAATCAGAACTATATTGAGACGTATGGGATATTGCTCTAGGGCCAGTGAGTATAAGAGGATGTTGTCAACGAACACAATGAATAATGGCTCTAGATATGGGTGGATAATATTTTTCATGAGATCCATGAACAATGTCAGTATATTATTCAATATATAATTCTTCACCAAATAATCCTATATCCAATACATACTCCAAAACACCCTCTTCTAGATATCCACCTCTCTAACCCATAACTAGTTTTAGACCAACTGAAGATCAATCCTAGATAACTATTAGGATTCCCCTGATCAAAAAGACCATTAATCCTATGAAAAGGATATGTGTTCTTTATTATAATCATGTTCATCTACTATTAATATATATGGGGTAAAAGATTATCATTCCCAATTTTGGATCACAAAAATAGGTGCACCCCAAATTGAAGAACATGGGCTAAAAATCCCTTCTACTCTAAGTACATGAGCTACAACTTGAGATCCTTAAAATTAGTTAGAACTATACGGAAATGGGGTAACAGAATGGTTTGAACACCTTTCTTGAGCTATATTGAAAATTCAATTCCTCTATCAAAGGGAATTACTGTGATTTTTTTAGAAATATGTCCTGATAATGATCCATGAATAGAAAAAATGATACGGGGGGAACCATGAATCTAGAATATCATTAACCCTACCAAAAGAGACAAGCATGCAATCTATGTTGTGATATTCCCATGCTGACTCAATTATATGATAACTCTGCCTACTCTAGGTTTTCATTAATTACTCATATAATACTTCTCTCCACTCATTGAAGTAAATGATATCTACTTTTGATAGTAAAAATGTTAGTTTGGAAGAAAAACATCTTTTCTATGATTATAATAACATCAAATCTCATCATATCTAGAATAATTAGGTCTTACAGATATCTATAACTTGCAACAACTATAGAATGATTTTATTATCAATGAATATAGTCCACTTTATACCCAATAGTGTATTGAGGGATTGTTACTCGGAGGATAACTTGACTAGTAATTCAGGACAAGTAACAATTTGTTGAAATACAGAGGAATTGGATGCATCTTTGTAAAAGATGGTTGTAGATAATATAGAGGTTATAAAAATTGTACCTTGAAAAATATTTTGTCCCTTACTCCAATCAGCTAGAGTCAATTCCAATATATAAAAATGACGTACCTTAGCATCACGACACTATTCCAGAGACGCCAAACCAGTCTAAATCTTTGTCGTTTGAGTCTTCTATTTAGCAACCAGACCAAAATCATAGGTCAAAAATCTCATATTTCCTCTACCCCTACTGAACTTCAACCATAAATCCATGGAAAAAACTATTTGATATTCATGGTCTTGCCACATTGAGAACAGATGGTCAGAGATGTAGTAAAAAACTTGTGACAATGCTCAACCATTCTATATTTGAAGCACTTTGGAACTCCTCCCAATGTGAATAAACATGTAATACTCCATTCCACTTGTATACCAATACTCTAATTCATGTCCCTATTATTCCTCTTCCTACTATGCAAGGATATACACACTAAAACTATAGTAGGTCCACCAGCATGTGAGTTGAAGGGTGGAAGAAAACCAATTGTCCACTCCTCCTACCAATACTTATCAATGGTAAATTAATTTTGTAGAACATATGGTTATGTAGATTAATCAAAACCCTATATCGGATGTCTTATGTGGGTTAGATGTCTGATCATGAACTTCCTCATAATTTGTGTCTTCTTTTCATTCTAGGGTGGAGGAGATTGGAGAAGCTCTCTAAAATGAATAGAGTATGTAGATACTATCATGGAATCCAGTTGTATCTCCTTGAAATATTATACTATTTCTTGATTCATTGTATCAGGAAGTAATTACCAAAATAATAAGTTTATTAAGGCCTCCAAGTTGAGACCCTCACATTTGCAAGCCTATCCCATGACACCACACCACCTTCTGGTGGGTCCCTGCTGCATGAACCCTTAATGCTTCACCTTTTATTCCATAGGATTTTCAATAAGGTTGAAGATACCTCTATAATGAATATGCATACCTTGACATCCTATTGATTTCCTATAACCAAAAATGAAATAGGATGGTAGAATTTGAAGTCACATGAATAGTTAATGAAATTCATTGGTACCCCCACCCCTCTCGTTCTTAATGGAGGAAAAGGTGGAAGGAATATTATATGTGGTGGTCCCACTTCCTACTGAATTAGAGAATGTGGAGGATCATGCACTAGTGCACCCTCAAAAATAACAGGTGGTAGAACTATTGTGTTCTCCCAAGCTAGAGTAACTCAGCCTAAGTCATCTGGTCGTCCCATCAGACTTCAACGAGTAATCATCTTAAATAACATGAAGTGATGAATTTAAACCCATTATGACTGATCATAATCATTCTAATGGACGATATAAAGGTTAACCTATGATTTTACACATAACCAAAGTTTAACTCTCTAAGATCAATACAATGAATCTATCATTGCATGTTTGTCCCAGTTACATTTGTATACAAAACCCAAAAGTATGACCAGGTTCTACTAATTAATGCCAAAAAAGATATATCATAAAAAATGGAAACATTATATCACAGAACAAAGAATAAAACTCAATCCCAAATATATAACTGTCACGACCCGTCCTTGGGGCCCGTGTCGTGACTACCCCAAGCCCGCCTTCCATAGGCCAGGGGCTGGCGACTAGCACCAAAGGTGAAAAATCCCGATAACTGGGAAGGAATTGAATTTATAAAAGAAAACAAGCACCACAGAGTACAAGCGGAAGCAAAACACTAAATACAAAAGAAAATCTGAAAAGTAAATGGGCCAGAATACAAACCCAAAAGAAAGTACGACTACAACCGAACTAAGTACAACAGCAAAAAGAAAAACGGCTGGAAGAAGGAAGCAGCTCCTGGGTCGTCCTCCTCGGACCCTACCTGAAGGATAGGTACAGATAGCGCAGCTCCTGGTCGTCCACCATGGATCCTACCTGAAGGGTAGGTACAGATAGCCTCCTCCACGCTCTCGCCCGTCAACCTCCTCAGTGAGTCGTCACGTCGTGTAGTCCACCTCCAGGTACTGACTCGTCGTGTAGTCCACCTCTGGGTACCGTCCAGTCCTCGAACACTCGGCCTCAGTCAGCACTGCCCGTCGTCTGCAACCAACACAACGAGGTGCGGGCATAGCTCGTGCAAGGGTGAGTATAACGATACTTAGTAGGGACCCCGAGACCCTCAAGGTCTCACTAAACCAACAAGGATAACCACAAAGAAAATCTCAACAGATAACCTCTACTTAGGTATATGCCCATACATATACCTAAGTTATCAAGTAACCCATCTCAATAATGAGGAAACACAAGGATTGTGAAATCAACGGATAACCACTACCCAAGTATATGCCCATACATATACCTAAGTTAGCAAGTGACCCATCTCAATCATGAGGTAAACACAAGGTCAAATGTCTCATCTCAAACCAGGATTTTCATTATCGAAACCGTAACTGCTGAAGAGCTCCATATCTATAGTGTACAGTGGTCCTGTCACGACTCCGAGGTACTACTCACTAACCTAAGACTACTGAGGTACTCCTCCTATCGAGTACCACGGGCCTTCCACCTCACACAATAGTGCTTCCCACTGGCGTCTGCCACCCAACACAGTAGTGCTCCCCCCTCATATCCTACGGAGGTACTCCTCCTGTCGAGTACCGCGGGTCTGCCACCTCACATAGTAGTGCTCATCCTCTATGGGTCTACCACCTCACAAAGTAGTTCTCTCCACTGGGCTACGTAAGTCACTCCGAATCGAATCGGACAAGCAGTCTTCAGGTCTCGGCCGGCTACACGGTCTCCGTACTCCGTACGCTCGTCTCTGGGAGGGTCCGCTCCACGAGCTACAAGTCGATACTCCAAGTATCTCAAAGTCCCATGAAGAAGTATCTCAAAGTACTGCCTCGTCATAGGGGTCTCAACGCAACAGACGACGCGTCAATCGGACGCCCGGTCTGTGAGTTACTAGCCTTTTCGTCCCAGGGGCCCGGTTGGTTTCATGAGCGAACCATATCCGGCCATATCTCAACTGTACCCCGAACTCTCATAGGGTATACTCATAGCGACCGTTTCTCAACGAGATCACCAACGCTGCTGACGGTTCGTCAAACGGACGTTCTGTCAGAAAGGTATCAGCTTTTCCGTTCCAGGGGCCCGGTTGGATTTCTGTGCGATCCAACCCGGCCACTATCCATCTGCATCCAAATCTCAGGCGGAGAATGCCAAAAGTTCCGTATCGTCAACAGGAACTCAACGCAACAGACGGCGCGTCAATCGGACGCCCGGTCTGAGAGTTATTGGCTTTTTCGTTCCAGGGGCCCGGTTGGTTTTTAAGGCAAAACCAACCCGACCGTACTCCATCTGCGTCCAAACCTCAGGAGGAGTTTGCCAAAAGATCCGTCTCATCAAGAGGAATTCAACGAAATAGACGGCGCGTAAATCGGACTCCCGGTCTGTTAGTTATTGGCATTTCCGTCGCACACCCACCCTGGGAAACTTCCCAGGAGGTCATCCATCCTGATCACTACTCTAGGCCAAGCACGCTTAACTATGGAGTTTTAACCAGGTAAGCTCTCGAAAAGGAAGGTGCACCTTGAGTATAGTATACCGAAACGACCGTCTCGATCCAAGGATCGTGTTGCCGCTGACGGCGAGTCGTTTGGAGGCCCGTAGCCCAAGATATGGGCATTTGACCAAAAGTGGTCCGAAACTGGGGGTTTGGTCCCGGGCCGACCCGGTCCGACCCCCCCCCCCCCCCAAGGGTCGGCCGAACCGGGTCGACCTGCCCCGAGTGGCGACCCGGCCCGACGACCCGACCCGGCTCGGAAAACCCGGCCCGGCCGGCGGCGCGGGCCGGCGCGGCGGCGTGGGCCGGTGCGGCGGCACGGTCTTGCGCGGGCCGGTGCGGCGGCGTGGTCCGGCGCGGCGGCGCGGTCCGGCGCGGCGGCGCGGACCTGCACGACTGCGCGGACCGGCACGGCGGCGCGGCCTGGGTGCCGCGTGCGGGGGGCAAAGCCCCCCACCCCTTTGAGAACCGCGACCCCTTAATTGGGGCCGCTTTTGAGACCCGGTCGGGGGAAATTAATTCCCCCAGTCTCCACTGCCCGGCCGGCCCGCACTGGCCGAGCGGTTTCGCCAGCAAGGACCGGCGACGGCCGGTCCTTCCTTCGCCGACACCGGCGGCCCGGTGCCGGCCGCCGGTCCTCTTGCTCCGCCGCGGCCCGGAACCGGCCGCGTCCTATGTCGTTCGGCGCGATGCGACGACATCGCTTCCCTCCGCCGCGGCCCCGCTCCGGCCGCGGCGCCTTTGACTTTCTTCGACGCGACGCGACGGCGTCGCGTTCTTGGATTTCTTTCCACGGCGCGGCGCGACGGCGCCACGCGTATCTTCCGCAATAAATCGCGTGGTGCGACGACACCACATTTTCTCGTATCATCCTCAAGAAACCATCACGAAAAACCAAGGAGGAGGGTCGGCCGTGTTTGTGCGGTCCGACCCCCCCCCTCGCGTTATTCGATAACAAAAAGGGTTTTAAACCATGATCATCACCAAGTTTGTATTCACGAACATTTAAATAAATAAAAACCCTCAATCATCAACCGCTTGATCGGACGATCCGCGGATCAACCCGGTATTGGTTGGTCTGCGATCGTCGTTCTTTTCTCAAAAGATAATAGAATTCCAAAATAAAATTCCCTACCTCGGCTTCAAGAATGTAGTTATTCAACGACCCGCAGAAGAGAAGCGTCGTGGAGGTCGGGCGTCGTTCCGTCTAGGTTGGTGGGAGAAGAGCTCGGTGAAGTCGAGCCGAGACGTCACCCTCTGTATACTTTGTAGTTGGCGGTGCTTCCCTTCCTTACTCCGGTTGAAGATGGTCGGAGGTGTTGCTTCACGTTCTTCGGAGACGTGGAACGTTCTTCCTCGAGAGGTTGGTGATCTTCCAAAAGTTTTTCTCCTCTCCTTAGTTCTCCCCACAAGGTTTATGCCAACCCAAAAAGAAGAATATAATCTCTCTTTTTAATGTTGTAAAAATAAATTCAAAAGAATTCAAACACTCAAAATAATTAATTAAGTTGGTTTAATTAATTAATTGCAAAGTGTTGGCAAGAATTTCAAATGATTGAAATTCAAATAAACCATACTTAACTCACCTCATTAATTAATCAAGCTGTCAAATATTAAATAATGTGAGTTAATGAGGAGTTGGAATGTGAGGGGTTAAGAGGGTTAGGGAGTTTAAGGAATTTGAAAAGGTGGGGGGGGGGGGGGTTCGTGTGGGCCCCACCCTTTCAAATATCCACAGATGGGAAGTTGGATGGATGTGGGCCCACCACCAACTTCCCATGGGAGAATTTAACCACTTAACATTGTTAAAATTTGATTTAACAATTTTATTCACTTTTTTAATTAAACCCCAAAAATTAACTTCTCCTCCCACACAAACGCAACTACGGTAAATGTTCTCTTAAGTGATTACCGGCGTTGCGAGTTCATCGGTGCAATCGGATTTTAATTCCGAGCACCGGTTCAAAAGATAGAAATTCCCGCTCGCTCGTTCACTGAACGTACCCGAGCCAAACTTCGGAAATTAATTCCGGGCACACCGGGCCTCAGAATCAGGCGCCGTCAGAAACTGAATTCTTGTAAAATTCCAAAGAAAATTAAGAAAAAATTTTCCTTGAAATTTCTGGGTCTTTACATTACTCACACCTCAGGGGTTTACGTCCCCGAAAAGCTTCAACACAAACTAGGGTCACAAAAGCGGTACAGAGCACGCATCTGAGCCTTCCGCTCCCATGTGCTTACCTGGAGGTTCCGTACTTCCAAAGAAAGTGCACCCGAGAAATCGATCGTCCTCGTAGGATCTGCTCCTGTCGATCCTCGATCCCCACTGGAACCTCCGTGAAAGACACCCCATCGCCATCGTCCAACTCCTCATGGTCGATGATATGCGAAGGGTCGAGCACGTATCTCCTCAGTTGAGATACGTGGAAGATGTCGTGCACCTAGTGCAACTGAAGTGGACAGGTCACGGGGTAAACCTCCTCGCCTACCAAGATGAGGACCTAGAAAGGTCCGTTGAACCTCGGAGATAACTTGCATCCCTGGCCACATCTCCATAAACCTCGTCGAGGTGAGACCCGTAAGAAGATGTGGTCGTCATCCTCGAACTCTAGAGGTATCCACCTTCTGTCAGCACAAGACTTTTGCGGGCTCTGAGCTGTCCTCATCCGCTCATGGATGACCTAGACCCTTCTCTAGTCTCACAAGAGCTGTTGTGATTTCTTCTTTGCCGATAAGAGAAATCTGGTCTCATCCCCTGGATGAACCACATACGTTGCCTAATACAGTCAATCCTAACTTGAATGATGCATTCATTCCATGGATGACGTCGTAAGGCCTTGACGTAACTACTAAGTGATCCAACTGTCACTCTCTCCTCCAAGGGTCGAGTCACAATGTCGACATCAGTGTGAGGTCACTGGGTCCCCCCCCAGTAGAAATCTCGAAAGTGAGGGTTAAGTCAACAGTTTAACCGGGACCACTCAGTATCAGCCAAACAAAAGGAAAGGAAAGAAAACATCTCAAAGATAAGTGTCTTTTTATTATTGCAGCTCATAGTACAAGACACGAATACAACAGAAAAATGGAACTAGAAGTACAAGGGACGTATCCACTAGTTCCTCTCCTGTCCACTTGTTCCCAGAGCTCTACTGCCTTGTCCACTGCTCGGCTGTTGCTCAAGCACCAGCCGCTGCTTCTGTCTAGGTGGCTCCTCCAACACCCACTGATCAACTGTATGAGGAGTTGGACAGTCACGTGCCAGGTGACCCTCCCCGCCGGAGGAGTAACATTGTCCGTTTCTGGCACGCCTGGCTCTGACCCCACCTAGGGTGCCCCGCACCACCGGTCCTAAAACCTGAGATTGTCCAACTACTAGTCTGGTCCTCCTGGACCTCTGCATCATCTGTCTACTACCCACAGATGACTCGGCTTCTGATCGAAAAACACGCGGCAAAGGCAGAAGCTCCTGTACACACTCGAGGTGTAGAGCTACTGGCACAAACTCCACCCTGAAGAAGGTCTCGAAGTCTTCCCATGCGAAGGTCATCCCGTCGCAAAACTGAAACAAGTGTCTCCACCACCTGCCTGCTGCTACCTGAAGGAGGTTGGCAGCAAAGATCACCATGAAGTCTGCTGGTATCCCCACTAGCCTGAAGACTCTCACCACAGCCTCTAGCCAAACCTCAGCCGCATGCGGGTCCGTCTCTCCCTGGAACCTGGGTGACCTCTGGCGATGGAACTCGTGCAGCGCACTCAAGCATCGTGTATTGCCTACTGCTGGGGCTGGTGGCATCGGTGGCCCAACGTATGGTAGTACCGCTGATGCCTCCGCTGGTGACTCAACTACAAGAGGGACCCACACCGAAGCCTCGTCGCTCGACAGGCTGTCAGCACGCACATCCCTCTGGGCTCTAGCTGGTCGTCCGTGAAAAGGCATCCTGAATGAAACATCGTGACACGGTCAAACGTTTATACCTGGTGAACTGACCTGGTTTGAGCAGTTTTAAGGGGAAACCTTTGAAAACACACACGCAATCAGTGCTTTCGTGCACAGAGTCGGAAATCAGTTGTCAGGGTCCTGGTGTATGGACACGTCGGCCGCCCGCACCAACACTGGACTCCCTGAACTGAAAACCACACTCGGTACTCTTAACACTATTGCTTCACAGAAAGAAAAATATCATAGTTATAAGTTCTGCGGTATAACTGACTCCTCTGATACCAATTTGTCACGACCCGTCCTCGGGACCCGTGCCGTGACTACCCCAAGACCGCCTTCCATAGGCCAGGGGCTGGCGACAAGCACCAAAGGCGAAAAATCCTGATAACTGGGAAGGAATTGCCTTTATAAAAGAAAACAAGTACCACATAGTACAAGCGGAAGAAAAACACTAAATACAAAAGAAAAGCTGAAAAGTAAATGGGCCAAAATACAAACCCAAAAGAAAGTACGACTACAACCGAACTAAGTACAACAACAAAAAGATAAACGGTTGGAAGAAGGAAGCAGCTCCTGGGTCGTCCTCCTCGGACCCTACCTGAAGGGTAGGTACAGATAGCGCAGTTCCTAGTCGTCCACCATGGATCCTACCTGAAGGGTAGGTACAGATAGCCTCCTCCACGCTCTCATCCGTCAACCTCCTCAGTGGGTCGTCACATCGTGTAGTCCACCTCCGTGTATTGACTCACCGTGTAGTCCACCTCCGGGTACCATCCAGTCCTCGAACACTCGGCCTCCGTCAGCACTGCCCGTCGTCTGCAACCAACACAATGAGGTGCGGGCATATCCCATGCAGGGGTGAGTATAACGATACTCAGTAGGGACCCCGAGACCCTCATGGTCTCACTAAACCAACAAGGATAACCACAAAGAAAATATCAACAGATAACCTCTACTTAGGTATATGCCCATACATATACCTAAGTTATCAAGTAACCCATCTCAATCATGAGGAAACAGAAGGATTGCGAAATCAACGGATAACCACCACCCAAGTATATGCCCATACACATACCTAAGTTAGCAAGTGACCCATCTCAATCATGAGGTAAACACAAGGTCAAAAGTCTCAGCTCAAACCAGGATTTTCATTATCGAAACCGTAACTGCTGAAGAGCTCCGTCTCTAGAGTGTACAGTGGTCCTGCCACGACTCCGAGGTACTGCTCACTAACCTAAGAGTGCTGAGGTACTCCTCCTATCGAGTACCGCGGGCCTTCCACCTCACACATTAGTGCTTCCCGCCGGGGTCTGCCACCCAACACAGCAGTGCTCCCCCCTCATAGCCTATAGAGGTACTCCTCCTGTCAAGTACCGCGGGTCTACCACCTCACATAGTAGTGCTCATCCGCTATGGGTCTGCCACCTCACAAAGTAGTTCTCCCCACTGGGCTACGTAAGTCACTCCGAATAGAATCGGACAAGCAGTCTTCAGGTCTCGGCCGGCTACACGGTCTCCGTACTCCGTACGATTGTCTCTAGGAGGGTCCGCTCCACGAGCTACAAGTCAATACTCCAAGTATCTCAAAGTCCCACGAAGAAGTATCTCAAAGGACCGCCTCGTCATAGGGTTCTCAACGCAACAGACGACGCGTCAATCGGACGCCCGATTTGTGAGTTACTAGCCTTTTCATCCCAGGGGCCCGGTTGGTTTCGTGAGCGAACCATATCCGGCCATATCTCAACTGTACCCCGAACTCTCATAGGGTATACTCATAGGGACCGTTTCTCAACGAGACCACCAACTCCGCTAATGGTTCGTCAAACGGACGTTCTGTCAGAAAGGTATCAGCTTTTCCGTTCTAGGGGCCCGGTTGGATTTCTGTGCGATCCAACCCGGCCACTATCCATCTGCATCCAAATCTCAGGCGGAGAATGCCAAAAGTTCCGTATCGTCAACAGGAACTCAACGCAACAGACGGCGCGCCAATCGGACGCCCGGTCTGAGAGTTATTAGTCTTTTCATTCCAGGGGCCCGGTTGGTTTTTAAGGCAAAACCAACCTGACCGTACTCCACCTGCGTCCAAACCGCAAGTGGAGTATTCCATAAGATCCGTCTCATCAAGAGGAATTCAACGAAACACACAGCGCGTAAATCGGACGCCCGATCTGTTAGTTATTGGCCTTTCCGTCTCACACCCACCCTGGGAAACTTCCCAGGAGGTCACCCATCCTGATCACTACTCTAGGCCAAGCACGCTTAACTATGGAGTTTTAACCACGTAAGCTCCCGAAAAGGAAGGTGCACCTTGAGTATAGTATACCGAAATGACCGTCTCGATCCATGGATCGCGTTGCCGTTGACGACGAGTCGTTTGGAGGCTCGTAGCCCAACATACAGGCATTTGACCAGAAGTGGCCCGAAACTAGGGGTCTGGGCCCGGGCCGACCCGGCCCGACCCCCCCCACATGGGTCGGCCGAACCGGGTCGACCCGCCCCGGGCGGCGACCCGGCCCGACGACCCGGCCCGGCTCGGAAAACCCAGCCCGGCCGGCGGCGCGGCGGCGTGGGCCGGTGCGGCGGCACGGTCCGGCGCGGTCTGACGTGGCGGCGCGGACAGGCACGACGACGCGGACCGGCACGGCGGTGCGGCCTGGGTGCCGCGCGCGCGGGGCAAAGCCCCCCTCCCCTTTGAGAACCGCGGTCCCTTAATTGGGGCCGCATTTGAGACCCGGCCGGGGGAAATTAATTCCCCTGGTCTCCACTGCCCAGTCGGCCCGCCCTGGCCGGCCGGTTTCGCCAGCAAGGACCGGCGACGACCGGTCCTTCCTTCGCCGACACCGGCGGCCCGGTGCCGGCCGCCGGCCATCTTGCTCCGCCGCGGCCCGGAACCGGCCGCGGCCTATGCCGTTCGGCGCGATGCGACGACATCGCTTCCCTCTGCCGCAGCCCCGCTCCGGCCGCAGCGCCTTTGACTTTCTTCGACGTGACACGACGGGGTCGCATTCTTGGATTTCATTCCACGGCGCGGCATGACGGCGCCACGCGTATCTTCCGCAATAAATCGCGTGGTGCGTTGGCACCACGTTTTCTCGTATCATCCTCAAGAAACCATCACGAAAAACAAAGGAGGAGGGTCGGCCGTGTTTGTGCGGTCCAACACCCCCCCCCCTCGCATTTTTCGATAACAAAAAGGGTTTTAAACCATGATCATCACCAAGTTTGTATTCACGAACCTTTAAATAAATAAAAACCCTCAATCATCAACAGCTTGATCGGACGATCTGCGGATCAACCCGGTATTGGTTGGTCCGCGCTCGTCGTTCTTTTCTCAAAAGATAAGAGAATTCCAAAATAAAATTCCCCTACCTCGGCTTCAAGAACGGAGTTCTTCAATGACCCGCGGAAGACAAGTGTCGCGGAGGTCGGGCGTCGTTCCGTCTAGGTTGGTGGGAGAAGAGCTCGGTGAAGTCGAGCCGAGACGTCACCCTCTGTATACTTTGTAGGTGGCGGTGCTTCCCTTCCTTACTCCGGTGGAAGATGGTCGGAGGTGTTGCTTCACGTTCTTCGGAAACGTGGAACGTTCTTCCTCGAGAGGTTGGTGATCTTCCAAGAGTTCTTCTCCTCTCCTTAGTTATCCCCACATGGTTTATGCCAACCCAAAAAGAATAATATAATCTCTCTTTTTAATGTTGGCAAAATGAATTCAAAAGAATTCAAACACTCAAAATAATTAATTAAGTTGGTTTAATTAATTAATTGCAAAGTGTTGGCAAGAATTCCAAAAGAGTGAAATTCAAATAAACCATACTTAACTCACCTCATTAATTAATCAAGTTGTCAAATATTAAAGAATGTGAGTTAATGGGGAGTTGGAATGTGAGGGGTTAAGAGGGTTAGGGAGTTTATGGAATTTGAACAGGTGGGGGGGGGGGTTCGTGTGGGCCCCACCCTTTCAAATATCCACACATGGGAAGTTGGATGGATGTGGGCCCACCACCAACTTCCCATGGGAGAAGTTAACCACTTAACATTGTTAAAATTTCATTTAAGAATTTTATTCACTTTTGTAATTAAACCCCAAAAATTAACTTCTCCTCCCACACAAACGCAACTATGGTAAAGGTTCTCTTAAGCGATTACCGGCGTTGCGAGTTCATCGGCACAATCGGATTTCAATTCCGAGCACCGGTTCAAAAGATAGAAATTCTCGCTCGCTCGTTCACTGAACGTACCCGAGCCAAATTTCGAAAATTAATTCCGGGCACACCGGGCCTCAGAATCAGGCACCGTCAGAAACTTCGTTCTTGTAAAATTCCAATGAAAATTAAGAAAAAAATTTCCTTAAAATTTCTGGGTCTTTACAATAACACAAATCCAAGAATTATATTAATAACTAACATGTGGCACAACAACAAGTATATATATGGATTTTTTCTTTCTTCCTAATCATGATGTACAACTCCACCCATAATCAAAAAAAATTATAATATTAATATCATAAATAGTAAATCAGAGCTATTTTACACATGTGTTGGCCCAAAACGAGGGAAATCCCCTACATTAGTCCCACATAGCTATATCATTTAATCCAAGTCCACTATTATTCCAAAAAAAATAGAGTAAAATTATTCTCTGATGTCATATTGTAACACCCCATCCTGAACCACCAAGTCTAAATCGGGGTGTCACATGACCTCATGTTTTCATCCCCATATTTAAGAAGATATAAACTGATAACGAGCATCAAATTCTATTAATAGGGAGACTATATCTTCAATATCATATCCTTACATAATCATAAATATAATAAAATATAATAATTTAAAATAACTAGAGTAAACATGTGGGAACTAAGAATATGACGTATATTCATAAAAATATGAAAACAATGATTCTTACAGTGTTAGTACAAACTAGAAATGTAATATGGTAACAAGTAAATAAAAATAAAATAATCCTCTAGAGTCTCTTTTAGACTGACAATTTCTACATGCCTAATAACTCAACCATATTCCATGGGCCCCTTGACCTTTATTGGATCCCTTTATAAAATTCATACAGTTTTATCCAAATTCTTGTGCAAGTTGCAAGTAATGAATCCCAATAAGATTCCTTCAATGTGTCTTAAAAATATTTTCACATTTATAATGATCGTATTTAATGATAATAACTGATATGGATCGAGCATAACAAACACGAATCCACGTTCTGAGTGGTCAGAGACTATCCAAGCTACCCAAACCCGTAGTAGTAAAAACTTGGGCTCCATGATGGAGGAACAATCATTGGATATCATAAGTGATAAAGAATGAGCGATGAAGATCAAAACACATTCATCAGAGGTCTCAAGGAATCAAAATTTATTAGGCTCCCTAACCATCATATCCCGACTCTATCATGGGTTAGGCCTCTAGAATTTTGTACCCAACATATATCTCGGGTCTGGCCTTTAGGCTATCAAATCCCACATACATCTACTTTAGGTCAATCCCTCATGTCGTAATTCTACTACAAAAAACAAATTTCTATTATTATAAGATTTTTTCACTCCCTCTCTATGGGATAATCCTCGCATAATGGTCCACCTTTCTCAATACCAAGAATAACCCCCGAGGAATGATAACATGCATAACACGGTAGAGCATGCAATCAAAGAATAGTATAGAATCATGATAAAATAATATTATCATCTTATTAAAATATTTCATCATTTCCAAACATGGAAACGAGTTGCTCTAGAAATACTCAATGATTCAAGCATAATAACATGTCTCAAAGGCTATACACACACCCACATGTCATCATAATCAAGAATGACCAAACATGGTATCCAGTAACCATTATTATACCTTGGAAACAAGTCTATATGAGAGCTAAAAATTGTAAGGAATGTAATGGATCAATTTTATTGATGAAGAACTCCAATGATCCTAAAGGATTGAATAATGAACCCCATTTCACACCCATAGAGAATTAATTACATGTCAAGAATATATATCTCATTTTCTGTTTCATCATGAATATGTTTAGAATAGAGTGTCAATGTAATTCATTGTCAAGAAGGTCATTATGGAGAAAAATCCTTACGGAACCCACTAATGGAACTAATTTTTAGGTATGTCAAAGGAAGGAATTCCAATTCACAATATTTATTTTCAATTCTAGAAAGAATCATGAATTATACATTAATCTTAGAATGAAGCATCGGGGCTAGCTAACGATCATCAATCCATCACTAATACATTGGACTAAATTAAATTCAATATGATAATAAAGAAGAAAATGATCTCAAGATGACTGATATGTGGAACATAACTAGAAATTCCCACAATTATTTATAATTCTCTCTCAATTCAAGAGAGAACATCATTGACATGTTCAATTTAGCACCAAATCGCAATGAATTCATCAACATAAAATGGGTTTATCAATTATCCACCATCATGAATAGGTATAGGAGGATGATTCATCCACACTTACTCAGTGATTACTCATTTTCAAAGTTAGAACTTGGTTTAGTAATGAAATGATGTCAACATGATAGTTTTTCCACCGTTAAATAATGACAGGAGTAATTAATCACTAAATCATCAAGGAAAAAATAGATCCCACATATATCTATGTTAATTTCCCAATAAAGAAGTGAAAAATGGCATAGATCTTGGGACCACACAATGGTCAAATTCCACTAGAACTGTAATTGATTGGATGATCAAGGGGATATAGATGGGAGAGTTATAGAGAAAAAGGGAGAGATCTCTTATTTATAATAATCTCAAGGGGGTTATATTTTTTATTAAATGAGGTGGCAAATGTGTATAATTAAAACTCTTGTGTTGAATTTAATATACCCCTGAATGGGATGCACTGACTAGCTAGTGGGACTTAGAGAATACCATGTGTTCTATATGGGACAATAGTGAGATGGTGGAACCTCACTAAAAGGATGGTGAGGTATGTATCATTATGTTCTCTACTGGACCATCATCGATTGGTTGGTGGATTCTATTGGTGATAAGGTGTCTGTTTTCCATCCACCAAACACTCCAACCTTACAACATATCTGTTCTTTATTACACATATAAACATAATTTATTACAGAAACATTAACTTAAGACAACTCTGTAGATCAATAAGTCTAGTGTATTCAGAAACTATGAACAATTAATAACAACATATAATATAAAACACAACATCTTTACTATAAACATCATTTATATGACTTCAACATTCTCTCATACTTAGCAATTCATGGGATAACCTGAGGACATACATGTGAAAAGGGTGGTCTATAAATGCCATTAATGGAGTAAAAAAGGCATAACATGAATAATATATTACATTTTAGGCAATATTCATATAAATAGAGTACAAGATAAACATGAACATAAAGGCATGATATAACAAGATTATCATAACAAAGAAATGTGAATACAACATTTAACATGATATTAGTATGAGACAAGGAGAATGACACATACAACATGAGTAAACCCTCATTTCACTTGAATTATCATGATTAAACCATCATTTCACATGACGTATCATGATACTAGTCTTTACCAAATTCATTAGAGCTCTATCAGGGTGAACCCTTCTTAATCTATTCATTTCAGGCATAAGTGTGCCACATGGATCATATTACATGGATTCAATAAACATCATTATTTGATCCACAATATTGGAGTGTGTAATTAATACATTAAAAACTATTATAAATAAGTTAATGTGAATAAATGTGAATACCCTTGATAGAGAAATGGTTCTGGTATTCACTACACAATGACTCTGGCTCAGAAAATCACATTGCAATTTTGGCACCATAATGGTGTTCCATAAGCATTCTTAGAAATGGATGATGAGAGAGAAAGGGGTATCTCATAATAATTACATGAAATGGAAAGTAAGGGGTTCATATATATTTATGTCACAAACAATTAAATGGAATTTAGATCCATAATATAAAGGAATTACTTGAATGTAAATGAAGAGAGAGAAATCCCATATAGAATTTCAGTATGGTAACTGGTGTACATGGGAGACATTAATGAGAGATAAAGGGGTCAATAATAATTTAAACATAAGCAGGTAAATATTTGGGAGTTGATAAATCATACCCCAACATTTTTATTTTCAAATAAAAAGGTATAGAAACATAAAGAAACTTGGAAAAAATAAGAAAGGAAGAAATTACTTTCCTGGAAGTCTGATCGCAAAGGCTTGGGAGAGTCATGAGAGTGGATTCTTGAGATATTGGGGAACCTTGGGAGGATTATATAGAATGTAGGGAATAGGTTTTTGGATATCAAAAGGTTTTGAGAGAAGATGATGTTTGTGCTTGGTTGGGTTTTATAGGAAGGCAGAGGATATTTTTTATTATTTAGGTTTTGGACACTACATGTTAAACTATTCAAAAACACAAACCAAATCATGGTTTTCACCCATGGGTTTTTTCAAAGGGTAGTAGAAAACGTTATTTTATAAGAACAATGTCCTAAATTATTAAAATATCTGGATTTTTATGTGGATGTGAGTCACACTCTCAAGTAAATCATTTTATAAGGTAAAATGATTTATAAGTCATAGAGGGTCCACTAAGTCTTTGTAAAATAAATAAAAAAACCTAAAATAACATTATTTAAAAGGTAAAATAGATATCAGCCAAACATCCCAATTATAGTATTTTATTACATCTTTATTTGGTCATTATGATGTCATAAAACACATTATGTATTTAACCGGTATTTAATTTTTACCTAACAATTTTACTGTCTCAGAAAATTATGAAAAATTAACCGTTGGATGATTTTGACATCTTGATTCCAAAAAAACTCATTTTTTCTAAATAATTTTCTAAATATGTGATGACTTAGTTTTAAAAAAACATGACATTCATAAAAAATCATGTGAATTAACAAAAACATCTTTCTAACATTAATAAAAATTGCAGTTGTATTCATAAAAATCATAAAATTATTTATATTTAATATATTTTATTTTATTAATGTAACGCCCCGACCCTAGTTACCCAGAGTCGGTGCATTATTACATAACATTGGCATGATCACAAGAAAGATCAAATCTCAAAAGACCGATTGGTTTAGTAGCCTTGGAAACACTAAATATATTCATAAGTCTTACATTACATCATTAAATGAAAAACTACTACAACAACATATTGTCTCCATAATCCACACTCATATCCCCACATAATATCCCTACAGGTCATTCATAATTTACTTCTTCACTTCCTGGGAAAAATAAAACATAGAAAAGGGGTGAGCTCAAATGCCCAGTAAGGATAACAATATAGCGAAAACTTTCATAAATAAGAATAAACATTTAAGGTAATGTATAACTAAAACAAAAGCCTTTTTAACTTGAACTTTTAACATAGTATGGCATAAATAAAATGAAATAATGCCATTTACTTATTCACATGGTTATTCTACTAATCGAATAATCACATGCAAAATCAATAACCACTTTCATAATGTTGGAATGCATAATGCCAGACTATCATAACCACATAGCCAAGGCCTCGTGCCAAGACTAAAATTAAGATTATGCCAAGGCCTTGTGCCAAGACACTAGTTTGTCTCATGAGACCTACCGATGCATCGAGGAGCTATAGCGGGCTCCACCCGTCACATATTAAGTCCAATGCATTCCCATATGAAAAGGTTTAAACATAACATAAACATTCGTATTAAAAATAGCATACGAAATGTCAATAATTTCACCATAAACTATGAATGGTATAAAAATATCACATCCACAGTCAAAAATATCACAAAACATTCAATACAATATAGAAGTTTTGTATCGTAATAAATTAACTTCAAATAAGCGTAAAATCCATCAAAGGATGTTGACATAGATGAAATCAAAAAACTTTTTGGAGAAATATCTCTTTCTATTTTTGAAATCATTTAAGAGCCATATAAAATAAAACATTTTCTTGAAAATATTCTTAAAAGCTTGTAAGGAAAACTTTTAAGATTTTATAACGGCAGAAAATAACCGCACTCGCCGTATAAGTTAAAAAAACATTCATACCTTAATTATGTCGAAAAGGTTAAAAAGGACCTTGTTTTGAAAACGACGGAATGATTCCTCTTATAAAAAGTAACAAAAGGGTATAAATGACTTTAACCCATATTCTTGTAAATAATAAAAATGTTTTGAAATACATTTTGAAGAAACATGGATGTGGATGATAAAGAGATCCCAGTAGATTATTACGTATAAACAACCTCGGATAATGAAGAGATTGTGAAATAACCCTTACCAATTTGGTAACATATGAAACATACAACCCATAAAAGAGGTATCATACAATGAATATGTAAATACACATAAATTAGAGTGTATTACACAAAGAATATAATTATGGGCAGTACATACACCACACAAAAGGTGATGGTGGCAATATGGCATGAATCTCACGGGAATAAGGAGTGAGATGAAAACCCCTTACCTTGTACTTTTCCTTGGTTGGGGTAGTTTAACCTACTTTATAATGGTGAAATACATGTTATTAAATTATTCAAGAATAATATATATTAATATGATATCATATATGATCTTTTAATATTGATTTGATAATAATATCTTAGTATTATCATTGTTTCGGGTGTTAACTTACTTGTTTTCTTTTATATTTTTTGTTACGTAAGACATGTTTGTAAAGGATAGGTTGTATATTATTCATATCCAGAATGATATCAAGTCCTTAAACATCATTTTTTTAAATCATCAAATGATAATTATACTTGAATGGATATGATGGAGAATGAATCTCATCGCGTTCGTGGAGACGGTAGTCCGTACGTATGCACGAGCGACAATATCATTCTTTTGATATTAAAATAATATATAAATGGATGGTATATCATATATACTGAATAATTAACATGTTATATTTATTATTTACATGAGTTACACATCATTATTATACCCATCCAAATAATATTATATTGAATAACAATTACACCATGACGTGGAGACGGTAAGCCGTACGTACAAACGTATGGTGACATGTTATTAAAAGGGTGGATAGAATACTGAATATCGTTGTACCATATTTATAATAACATCACAGTATATATATGATACAGGAGTTATTATTTTATAATGGTAACAACAAAGGAAGAAGGAGTGGAAGAAGAAATGAACTTGGAAAAAGGGTGGTGAAATCATTACCTCTTCTACGGGTTCTTCCTTTTTATTTGATCAAAAGGGCTCCTTAGGTTGGATTTATGATCAAACTAAGGCCTCTAGGTTGTAGTGAGGGAAGTTGGGAGAGTATTTGGGCAGATTTTGGATGAACCAAAAGGCTTTGAAGGTGTGAAGAAATGAGAAGGAGGAGTGCCCTTTTATTAGAGGGGTGAGGGGCACCTTTGGAAAAGCTAGAGATATTAGTTTATAATAATTCATAATCAGTTTCCAATGGCTCCAAAGTTAATTTTCAAAGTTTAAGGTGGGGATAGGTCGAAAACCACTCAACCAATAGAATTTAGACATGTTTGGGTACTTATATTAACCTTATCTTTAAGTATTAACTCTATGTTAATTAGTTTCACTTTTACAATGTCTCTTTGTATTTTTATATAATATGGTTAATAAACTTACTATATACATCCAAGCGACCCCCAAGTGGTCCATTAATGATGAAACTATCATGATATAAGTCTTTTGGCCGAACCTTAGATTTTTAGAATTTAATATCAATTAATAATATAATATTTGTTTTAATAACTCTTTTATGTCAATTTTGACACTATTCAATAGTTGATTTTTGTGAAACTCATAACAGATTGATTACTTAGAAAAAAGTCAATTAAATCAATCCTAAGATATCATATCATCCTAGAAAATTAGTTTAATTCATTAAAAGTTTCATATTATATTTATTTGGGTATTTATAATATCAATTATTTTAATTTTTCACTATTATAGTAATTAATTCATCATCACTGTGTCATAAATAAATTAAATTATATAATGTCTAAAAATTATAAATAAACTATAATTATGTAGGAAATCTTTTTATCTTTCTAATTAATATTTATAGTCGAACATCTGACATATATAACCCAATTTAAAAATTGTTTTTCTAAAAGATATATGCTTATGTCATTTTTGTACTCATTTTAACTTAATTTAAATAAAGTGTCCCTATCACCTACAAGTGGCTCCATGAGGTCCCAAAATTGACCCAAAGATGCCCATGGTCGGACATGTATCCACCAATAAGGTTAGGACAGGTTTTATGGTAATTTAGTATTATTATAATATTATTTTTTAACCCTTATTTACCAGATTTACCCTTAACCATGGTAAATAAAATATTTACCACAGCAATTATTCAAAATGTCTAAAAATAAAAGTTACCTATTTACACAATTTGGACATCCTGATTCCAAATATGGAATCAATTTTTCTAAATTCAAAACACAGAAGTGGCATAAATTAATTTATAATTAATTCCTGCTGTCAAAACAAAAAACGTGTTTTTAAGAGATAATAACTATCAAAAGATTGACATTTGTTTATGTTTGCTTTAACTGTAAAATTATGTCAAATGACCAACATTATATTAAATGGTAAAAATATATTCTAAATATACTTTAAAACCACTCAAATTCATAATTTATCACTATTAATTATTTTGATTAAAAAAGTTGTTTTTAATTAAAATTTAGTAATTTTCACTATTCATCAAAATATGAAAGTTATCCGAAAAGTACCAAAATTTCACTTTAGGCTAAATTCAATATTCCGAATCCAGAAATGAAGTCCATTTTAAAATATAAAATATATATAATTTCGAAAAGTAGGTATTACTATTCATAACGGCTAGTTTGATTGGTTATGGTGTGTTAGAACTCGGTGTTGCGTACAACACACGCTATCACATTATTCAAAGAGAAGCGTACCATAGAAGCTTGGGGTGTTACAATTAATGAAATTTTATTATAATATTATTTATTTCAAAATTCTATTAATTCATTGATTTCTTAATTGAATATTAACTAAAAATATTATTTGGGATTTAAAAACTACTTACAAAGTAACAATCATAAAATGAATATATATTCATTATTATATACAAACACAATGCACATAATCATAGTTATAGGGTCATGTTACATAAGTCCTAATAACACCCACATAAGACCTAACGGTATGGAGTGCGACAGTGACAGACTCATGGGGGAGCTCTGATAACATCGCTCAAGTTGTAATCTCTATTACCTTCCACTCGTATGCGGTTCCACTCAAGCATAACGTGTTCAAGTTCATCTTGGTCTTGCTCAAGAGAGAAGCCCCATGATGCCACCTCATTTCTAATCCCCAACAAATGGGCTTCTTATGGATTAATTCTTCTCGATGAGGTCATCACTTCCTTTGTTAGAGTAAATTGGATTTATTAAATCCCTATATTTATACCATTGATGTGTTCACTGTTCAACATCTATATTATCAATGGAAACAATTATTTATGGTATTTTAACATCCAAAAACATAAAACCAATGATTTGAATATTTTTTATATAACCATTTTTCATAATAAGAAATTTCACCAGATCAATAGAAATTTTCATTAATAAATGTTTGGGTCATTACAATCTCCCCCCCTTAAAAAATCTTACCATTGAAATTTTCTTTTCCCACACTAAAACAAATGAGGGAATCTTTGCTTCATTAGTTCCACTTATTCCCACATTGCTTCTTCAAACATGTGTTTTCTCAACAACACTTTGATGAAGGGAATTTTCTTATTTCATATATTTTTTCCCAATGATCTAAAATCATTACCAGCTTCTCTTCATAAGAGAGGACATTATCCAATGGTACCACCTCTACATTGTGTATGTGTGATTGGTTAGGAATGTACTTCATCAAGACTGATACATGGAATACATCATGTACTTGAGAAAGGTTCAGTGGGAGTTCTAGTCAATAGGCCACTGCTCCAATGCGATCAAGGATCCCAAAGGGACCGATGTACCTTTTACTAAGCATTCCCTTATTCCCAAATCTCATAAATCTCTTCCACAGTGATATGCGGATGATTACCATTTCTCTAAAATCAAACTATAGGTCTCATCAGCGATTATTAGCATAGCTCTTTTGTCGACACTGAGCAACATTAATGTTTTGGTAGATGATCTTAACTATCTCCACCATTTATTAGACCATTTTTAGACATTGGATTTTTTTCTCCCCAACATCATCCCAACATGCAGGTGTTCTTCACCTCTTCCCATACATGGATTCATAAGGATCAATTTGGATTCTTGAGTGAAAAATATTTTTGTATGAGAACTCAACCAAAGGAAGATTTTGATCCCATCCTCCTTTAAAGTCCATTGATCAGGCTCTCAACATGTCCTCCATTGTTTGTATAGTCTTCTTAGATTGGCCATCAGCTTATGGATGATAAGTTGTACAAAAGATCAGCTAAGTATTAACAGCATGTTGAAGACTCTTCCAGAACATAGTATTGAATTTTTGATCTTAATCACATAAAATATATAGTTGTACTCCATTAATACTTACAACATATCAGATAAATATTCATTCCAATTGATCCAAGGATAAATCCTCTTGAATTGCAAATAATTGTGCAGTCTTAGTAAGTTGATCCATAACAACCCAAATAGTATAGTTTCTTTTGGATTTCATCAAAAGTCATATGACAATGTCCATGGTCAATTTAACCCCTTTACATACTAGTATGGGTAATGGTTGCATTATCCCCCTAGACTTAGGCCCCTAAGCCTTCACTTGAAAACATACCAGGAACATTGATGTATAATCAGCAATCTCCTTCGTCCTGTTATCCCACCAATAATGCTCTCGGATATCTCGGTAAATCATTGTGTTTCCTGGGTGAATGGAGAAATTAAAACTACATGCATTATCCAAAATTTTATTCTTTATCTCTAGATTTGATGGAACACATATTATTGTCCCAAATATCACAATTTTGTATTCATTAACATTTAACACCAAGGATTTTCCTTTTCTAATAATTTCCACAATCTTATGAATTCCCACATCATCCTTTTGAGCATCCTTTGACCATTCCAAAAGAGTTCTGTGAGCAATTAATTTTGAAAGGATTCATGATGCTACATTCTTTATTATTCCCATGTCCAACTTCATCAAATCTAAGAAGATTGTTTCCTTTTAAATTATCATCAATGATAGAATTTTTTGGTCCTTTATACTTAGAGAATATTCCCCATAGTTTTCATTCCCATGGTGGTAATGGATTCAGTAGATATAGTATTTGATCAGCTCTAGAAATCATCATTGGTGAATATTAAACTCTTTCTGTGTGAATATATACTTGAGGATTTTGTGATCCGTGTATATTTCACACTTCTCCCCAAAGTGGTAATGCTGCAAAATTTTCAAAGTGAAGATTACTACAGCCAACTGTAGATCATGTGTTGGGTTTTTTTGCTCATTAAATATCAATTTCCATGAAGCATTGTTAATGAATTTGTCATTTTTCATCAATACACACCAAATCCCCAACTTAGAAGCATCAGTAAATACTAAAAAAATGTTCTCTACTATTGGGTAGTGTGAGCATAGGGGTAGTGATAAGCTTCCTTTTCAACTCTGAGAAGCTTTCCTCGCATTCATCAATCTACGAAAACATGACTCCCTTCCAATTTAGCTTGGTAAGAGGGTTTTACAATTGTGAGATATTTCTCACAATTTGGGGATAACATCCAGCTAACCCCAGGAAGCTACGAATATTCGTCACCGATTTTGGCCTTGACCATCCCTCAATTGTAACTCTCTTGGATCGATCCACAGATATCCAATTTCTTAGAATTATATGACCCAGGAATGATAATTCCTTCAACCATAACTCAAACATTATTTACTTTTCATAGACCTTATCCTTTCCCAATGTATCTAGTACAGTTCTTAGATGCTCCTCATACTCTTCATTGGTTTTCGATTGTATTATAATATTGTATACAAAGACTACCACAAATTTTTTGAGGTAATCATTAATGACTCTATTCATAAAATCCATGAAGATTTGTAGAGCATTAGTGAGTTTTAAATTAATTACTATGAATTCATAGTGTTCATACCTTTTACAAAAAGTAACCTGGGTGATATCCTCCCTCTTCACCCTTACGTAGTAATATCCCGACCAAAAATCTACCTTGGAGATGTATTGTGCTACATGTAGCTGATCCGACAAGTCATCAATTCCAGGTAGAGGATACATTTCCTTTATCATGAATTTTTGAGTTCATGATAATAAATTAAAAGGTGTATTGACCCATCCTTATTCTTGATAAAGAGGAATGGTGCACCCCATGGTGAAGCCCTTTGGCGTATAAACCCTTTATCCAGATTCTCTTGTAGTTGTTTATTCAGCTCTTCAAGCTCCACAAAAACAATTTTATATGGATTCCTGTATACTGAAAATTCCCCTAGTATAAAATCAATCGAGAATTCAACATATCTTCTAGGAGTACGACCAGGCAATTACCCCAGAAACACCTTTGAAAATTCTATCACAATAGGCATGTCATGAAGGATGGTTTCTTCTTTAGACTCGATCATCTGAGAAAGATACACATTCTCATTGGCCAGCAATATCCACACTTGAGATGATGGTGCTAAAAATGATTCATACTCCTCCTAGAAGTTGTATTGAAATGGGTGATTCTCCATACGGGAAGTGATTTTCCTCTCACGGAAATTTATGTTGGCTCTATATAGGGAAATATAACACATTCCAAGAATTGAATCAAATTCCACCAGAGGGAGTAATATGAAATTATACCAAATGTTCAGTCCAAAAATCTTGATAGGACAGTATTTATATTCACAGGATGTAATGAATTCCCAATTTTCCTTTCTGACTGACATCTTTACTTCGATGATTTGTTGTGGTTTTGGGAAAGTTATATTAACATTTGAGATATAAATAATGAGTAGAACCAGAATCAAAAAGTTCCTTCGCTATTCTTGAATGAATAAATATCATACATGTCAAAACATCATTGTTGGGATTCACTTTAGTGGTAGTGATAGAAAAATCTCTCCATTTATTCCTTGGAGGTTGTTTGTTGCCTCCCAAAACCCTTGTCATAGGGCACTGGTTTAGAAAGTGCTCTGTTTCTTTACAGTTGAAGCAATAAACTGTATGTTGAGGGTCGAACAGAGTATTCCACTCCTCAGTCACAGCAGTGGGTTTTTCTTATCGGCAGTTAATATCTAGGTTCCCTTATCTTCCACACCTAAAGCATTTCCTTATCCCCTTCAAGCAATTTCTGGGGTGCTTCCTTCTTCACCTTTGGCAAGTGTGGTGCTGAAATTTTGTAGCACCGTCCGATTTATCCATTGGACCACCAGAATTAAATTCCGCCTTATACTTCTTATCCCCATGATACCCTTAAGATTCTATGGTCACCATTTCGACATTGAGGGCACATCGAAAATTTTCCTCATAGATCTCGAAGTCACAGATTGCTAGGGATTTTCATAGGGTAGGTTCTATTCCACCAAACAAGATGTAAATCATGCATTCGGTGTAACGACAAAGCCAAAGGCATATCATGCAAGAATTGTGATGTTTTCCTCGTAAGCTCTGATGGATTATTCGTCTTTTTTCTTAAGGGTAAGGAAGCCACTTTCCATCTTATGTTGGAGGGTGCGAGTAAAATATTTATCACAAAACATTTTCCAAAAATCCTTCCATTTCAATGACTTATCTCCTCCTCAGGATTTTTATTTTTTTATCAATTTCCACCATTGATCAACTTCCCCCTCCATATAATAAGAATACACAAGTACCTTCTCTTATTCAGAACATTAAAGGATGAATAAGATCTTCTCAATGGAGTTGATCTTTTTTTTAGTGATTGAGGAATCAGACGATCCATTAAAAGTAGGAGGCTTTTTTCTAATGATTCTCTTTATTGCAGCTTGTTCATTCTAGAGGTTGTTGAACGTTCCTATTGACCCATGTTTCTAATCAAAACATTAATTAACTGAGAGTATCATGAAAAAGATTTCAATTCTTTATCCCATCAGATTGGGAATCTTAGCAGAAGAGTCATCACATTGATCTGCGCATCGGTTGTAATCCTGAGTCCTCCTTTTACCATCCATTGGATGGAATAAAAATAATTTTAGGGATAAAACATAATGGTTAATCCAAATATAAAAAGGGAAAACTTATATATTACTTTTATTTCATTAAATTATGAATTTATAGGCTTTAATCTATGTTATCCATGATCTACTTCCCGACATATATTATTAGGGGAATTTTTTAATTCCCTTAATAATGGTTAATAATAATCTTATGAATTTACCAAAGCTTATCCCCTAGGAGTTTCATAACTAATAGTGAAGCATGGTCCATTTTCGTGCACCAGTTTTTGTTCGACTCTAGGTCAATGCGGTGTTTTTGGGTTTGACACCTAGATACATCTATACCAGAGCAGCATCTACCAAATCATATCTAGAGATGGATGTATTTTATTTATAAACCACTTACTCAATACTGAACAAAATATATGGATGTTTTTATTACAATTACTTTTATCCCTAAGGCTTTTTCTGGGGATTTCTTATCCTAATCCCAAAAACAACTAAACCCATTCTTTCATACCAACTATAACAACCATGATCTTTATTACACACTTAAACATAATTTACTACATAAAAATTCACTTAATAAAACTGTTAGGATTGATAGGTCTATTTTCATGGGAAATTACGAACATTACATAAAAACATAGAACACAAAACACAACAACTTTATTGAAAAATTCATTTATATTACCATAACATTCTATCATAATTAGAATTTCATGGGATAACCTGAGGACAAAAATGAGAAAAGGGTGTGCTATAAAGCCTAGAAAAGGAGTAAAAAAGTAATAACAAGAAGAATATAGTACATGTTAGGAAATAATCATATCAATGGATCATAAGATAAACATGAACATAAAGGCATGATATACCATGATTATCATAACATGGAAATGTGGAAACAACATTTAACATGATATTAGATTAGGCCAAGGCACATTTCACATAGAGAATGAATAAACCATCATTTCAATTGAATTATCATGATTAAATCCTCATTTCACTTGACGTACCATTAAACAAGTCTTGACCCAATGCATTAGAGCACTATCAGGGTGAATCCTTTTTAATCATTTCATTTCATGCATGAGTGTGCCACATGGATCATATAACATAGATTCATTAAACATCGTAATATATTCAATAACAACTTAATGTTGAAATCAGACATGAAACTCAATAATAAATAAGTAAATGTTAATAATGATGAACACACATGATAGAGAAATGGGCACGGTATTCACTACACTATGACTATGGCTTAGAAAATCATAGTGCGATTTCGGAAGCATAACAGTGTGACCTAAGTATTCAAAAAAAATGATTGATGTGAGATAAATGGGTGAATCATAATATGTACATTAAAATGGACACTAAGGGGTTCACATAGATATATGTCCCAACATATGTGATGGAATTTAGATTTATAATACAAAATAATTGCTTGAATGTAACTAAGGATAGAGAAATAAATTAAATAATTTTGGCATGGTAACGGGTGTACATGAGAAGAATTAATGAGAGATAAAGGGGTATCTCATCATTAAAACATAATTAAGGTAGTATTGGGGAGGTTAGAAATCATACCCCAACATTTTTAATTGAAAATTGAATGGTATAGCAACATAATGAAACATGGACAAGAAAGATAAAGAATGAAATCTCTTGTAAGTCCCTGAACCCAGTTACCCATAGTCACTGCATTATTATGTATCATTAACATGATCATAGAAGATTAATTCTTGAAAGACTAATTAGTTTAGTATTCTTGGAAGTACTATATACACTTATAAGGTTTACATTACATCATAAAATGGAAAACTACAAAAACATTGTTTCCATAGACAACACTGATATCCCATAGACTATCCCTACAGGTCAGTCATAATATACTTCTTCGCGTCTTGGAAAAATGAAACATAAGAATCGGGTGAGCTCAAATGCTCAGCAAGGGAAAGCAATACAACGGAAGATAGCATAAATATTAAGTATTGTGAATAATTAAAGACACATGACTTTACCAGTAATAAACGTTAACACTTTTATGGAAGGAATATGAGATTAGTAAATAATGCCATAATAAAATATAATCATGGATATTCTACTAGTTGAATGACCACATAAACCATTAATATTATTTTCATAATGAGGGAATGTATAATTCCAGAAACTCTGAAACATTTTTTCAAGGCCTCATCCAAGACATCTAAAAATGATTAAGGCCTCAGCCAAAACCATATATCAAATTGGGAAGGGCCATGGCCAATTCCATGTCTAGTTGTCTCATGAGACCTACTGATGCATCGGGGAGCTGTATTGGGCTCCCCCCGTCACTTAATAAGTCCAATACATTCCTCATTTGTAATGTTTTAAATATAACATAATAATATGTATTAAAACTTGCATAAAAAATGTCAATACTTTAATCATAAAAAACGAATTGTATAAAAATAACACATCCACAATCAAACATATCACAAAAGTTTCAATACAATATGGATGATGTTTATCATAATGTTTTCACTTCAAACAAGTATAAAATCCATTAACGGATGTTGACAAAGATGAAAAAAATACTATTTGAGAGAAATATAAATTTCATTTTTTTAAATCATTTAAAGTTACGTAATTATAATAGAAAACATTTATTTTGAAAACATTCTTATAATCTTGTAAGGGATGCTTCGATGATGTTGTAATGGCAGAGAATAACTGTACCCACCATATAAGTTAATAAACATTCTTACGTTAATTTTTTCAAAAAGGACATAAAGTACCATTTTTGGAAAATAACTGAAAGATTCCTTTCAAAAAATGAAAGATAAAATAAGTGTATAAATTAATTTAACCCATTGTCTAGAAAATATAAAAAAAATTGAAATACGTTTTTAATTAACATAGATGTGGATGATAAAGAGGTCCCATTAGATACATACATAAAAACAACCTCGGATAATAAAGAGATTGTGAAATTAACCATTTCCTTGTACTTTTCCTTTGTTGAAGGTAAGTTGACCACCTGTATAATGGTGAAATAATTGTTGCTAAATTATACAAGATTCATAGACATTAATATGATATCATATGATATTTTAACATTTCTTTGTTAATAATATCATAGTATTAACGTCATTTCAGGTGTTAACTGATTCGTTTTCCTTCATATGATTTGTTATGTAAGTAATGTATGTTATGGATAGGATGTATCATATTCATATTCAGAATGATATTAAGTTTCTAAACATTATTTTTAATCATCTAATGAAAATTATTCTTGAATGGATTCAATGGGAAATGAATCTCATCGCGTTCGTGGAGACGGTAATCTGTATGAATGCACGAGATACAATATCATTCCTTTGATATTAAAATAATATATAATTGGATGGTATATCATATATACAGAATAATTATCATGTTATATTTATTATTTAAATCAATTATACATCATTATTATATACAACAAAATAATAATTTATTGAATAACAATTACACCTCGACGTGGAGACAATAAGCCCTACATACACACGTATGGTGACATGTCATTCAAAGGATGGATAGAATAATGAATATGGTTGTAACATATTTATATCAACATCACATTATATAGAATACCCTGTATTTATTATTTTAGAATGGAAACAACAAAAAAAGTGGAAGTGGAAGCAGAAAGGAACTTGATGGAGGTGATGAAATATTTACCTCTTCTTCGGGTTCTTCTTTTTGATTTGATCCAAATGCCTCCTTTGGTTGGATTTCTGACTAAATGAAATCCTCTAGGATGAAGGGAGGACATTTGAGAGGGTATTTGGTAGGGTTTTTCCATGCCAACTGCGTTTTATGGTGTGAATTAGAGAAAATGGGGAGTGCCCTTTTATAAGAGGGGTGAATGAGACCTTGGGAGAAGTTAGTAATAGTTTTTTATAATAAAATCATTTTCGTTTTCTAATGGCCCCAAAATGATATATTAAAAGTAAAAGGTGGTAATGGGTTGAAAACCACTCAACCAATATGTTTTTATTGGTTTTGGTCAATATATTAACTTTACCTTTTAGATTTAACTCTTACTTAAATAGTTTCACATTTTCCATGTCTCTTTGTATTTTTATATTATATGGTTAATAAACATACTATATACATCCAAGAGATCCCCAATAGGTTCATTAATGATACACATATCATTATATAAGTCTTTTGGGTGAACCTTAGGCTTTTATGAATAGAATATCAATTAATAATATAATATTTGTTTTAAAAACACTTTTATGTCAATTTTGACAATATTTGGTATTTTGTTTTTTCTAAATTTATAATAGAAATATTACATCGAAAAAATTCATCTATCGAACCCTAACATGATATATTAACCTAGAAAATTAGTGGAATTTTTCAGATTTGGTGAAGAACGCAGCAGGGCCCTCATTCTCAAATTTTGATGCCCCTCCGCCTGGGATAGTGATTCAGAAGGGGAAGATTGCTCATGTGTCGACTAATCAAGAAGTAGTATAAGAGTGTGTAAATTTATGCTGTTTCTAAATCATTGTGAGGGTCATAATACCTATGGGGGAGTGGCTCTGGAAATTTCAGAATGTTACTAAGAGGGTTGTTGAGGTGTGGGGTTTTGATGACTAGCGGATGATAGTGATGGGCAGGGGCTACTACCACGTGGTGTTCCCATATGATGACGGGAAGAGGAAAGCGTGGATCAATGGCACTGTTTCTTTGAATCCGAGGCTCCTGAATGTGAAAGAATGGGATAGAAACATTGATCCCATGAACGTCTGTAGCACACATACTCATCTATGGACCAGAATTTATAAATTCAATTGGTTGTATTAGCACCCAAGGATTCACTGAGATATTGCCTTTTTTTGGAAATCCGATTCGAATGGATTGACAGACAGATGATCCGAAGTTAGGGAACTATGCCTGAATTTTTGTGGAAGTTGACATGGCAAGAATGCTTGTGGAGGAGGTGGTTTAGACAACAAGGGATGACAGTATGAGGCTTGATATCTTTTATGAGGGGAAGCCATAAATCTGATCGAGGTTCTTGCTCTTTCGGAACACAATTACTAAATGTATGCTGGACATGGTTTGTCTGTCATGCATGATGAAGGGGCATGATGAGAGCACATGTAGGATTAGGAAGGGGAAGGAAAAATTCCATATGGTGCACCTAGAGAGCAATGGAGCTGATCAAGGGTCTGGGCCTGGGCAAAATGGGACTCTGGTAATAGGGGCTCTTCCTCTACGGTATTTGTAAAGGATTCAATTCTAAATGAGGCTCCCGGTGGCCCTCTTTTGGATATGGACAGCCTGACTGATGAAACCCAGGTGGATTCTCCTCTTGGTGGTGATTCTGCTCATGTGGTGGATAGGTTAGATGTCGTCTCTCATAATGATGAAAATGCATAGAAGTGCATAGGAATGGGGCTGATCATATTATCAGCTCGCCTCTGACAGGTTTCCAAAGTGGTGGTGAGGCCTGCACCGATCGTCAGCATGCTTCTGACCCAGGATGAGATTTTACTCAGATCTCCCCCTCCAAGGCTGCACGAAGAAGGTGGACTACGGGCATTGATCCCCCCTAATGTCCAGAAACACCTTTATCCCTCTGAGTGGAAGTCTTTGGTCAAAGGAGGTGGAGGATGCTCATTGTTTTGATGTGGAAGGAAGGATGCCTTCTACCAGTGGCACGGCCGGGATGCTGGCTGAAGTGGGAACGGTGGTGCAGGTGGAGGAATATTATCAAAGCAATCTAGGTGAGGATAATTTTGCAGAGGGATCGTTTGGGTTGTTAGGCGCGGATGGAAAGACAAAGAGGATGGAGGGGAAGATACCTACAAAATGTGGCGCGATCAGTACATGTGTGGATGTTGTGGATCACGGTGGTGTAGTGGACGAGATGCCTTTAAAAACTAATTTCAAAACCCAAGGCACGGGTAAGGATGCCAACAGAGTAAAGCAGGTAGTCAAGGAGTAGGATAACACCATTGTCCCCAGACATGGCTTGAAGCAGGGAAAGGGAGGTCAAAAGAAGAAGGGGAAAATGAAAGCCTCAGTGGAGATGAAATGGGGACCTTTGATAAGAGGTATGGTTGGATAGAAATGAGGATTCTGTACTAGAATTTTAATGGGCTGGGGAACTCCCATATGGTCAGGGCCCTTTGACATTATATTTTGACCTAAAAACCATTGTTTTTCAGTATTGCGGAACCAAAAGTTCTGTTTGATAACTCTAAGGGCTTCAGGTGGGAATCACTAGGATACAGTTTTGTGTCCAGCAGTCCGTCTTTATCCTCTATGGATCACTTATGGGTGTTAGTGCATAACACCCTATAGGTTAAACTTTCATCAAATGGAAAAATAATTCATCATTCTTATTTACAAAGGACTACTACATCGTGAACTAATGTAATTAATTTTCCAATACCATATATCATGGATTGATTATAATGATGGAATTATTTTTTGTATAAATTATTCATGACATATTTAAAATTAGGAAAAATTAATATATCATTTACTTTATTTCCATTCCACACAAAGAAAAATGATAATGTTGTTTGTGCATATGAGTGGACCACCACCTCTACGAAGCGATGTGATTCATTTTTCATCACCAAATCACATGAATGATACATATACATATATTTTACAATTAATATTATATTTATTGTATTATTTTCATTTTTTAAATATTAAATAATAATTACAATCTTTCTATAGTGATCATTGATAATTAAAAACGTTACATATGCATATGTATGGCCTATTATCTCCATGATTTTAATGTAGTTTATTTTTCATAACCATATTTCATGGTTGGATTTAATAGCATAATTTGTGTATAAATTTTATAATTATTTCATTATTATAATTATGGAGATGATGGAATGATGGATTTTTTGACCATAATCAAATTACTGAAGTCATTTTAGATATCTAAACAGACTATTGTCAAAACATCCAACGTTAACATAAATAATTAAGTAATTTTTATAAAGTGGTAATAAGTGAAATAAAAATAATAATAAACATTAAAAAGGTTAAAATTAGTTAAATAATTAACATAATTTTATTATTCAGCAAGATAGAGAACTTATTTTACGTGTCAGTTTCAATGTAAGAGATTTTCCTCTAAAAACCCTCTTTTAAAGTTACTCTAACACTTTTTGAAAAAGTCTAAAAGAATATATATATATATATATATTTATTTACATACATATATGGAATGATAATACTTTCATGCCTTCATAACTCCTCAAGGATTTGATATTTCCTTTATATGTTTCAATTGTTCTTTTAAAAAGAACTTATTTCTTTATTACTTACGCAGTTTTTAGATGTTAAATGTGATTCCTAAAAGAAAAGGGTATTTTGATATCCCAATGTGTTTTAATTTGGGACTAAAAGAGTTTTTAATAGTATTTTATGATGAAATGGTGAAATTATAAAAACTTTAATTCATGATATTGTACTTGAGCATTATAGCTCATAGGTGAGTCCGATACAACATATATGATGGGTTGATCCCTATTATAGATCACAGATGCAGCAGATATATCTTATATGATGGGTTCATCTTGATAATAACTTATAGGTGAGACCGATACTACTTATATGATGCGTTAATCCCCATTATATCTCAGAAGTGACACAGATATATCTTATATGAAGGGTTGATCTGCATTATATCTCACGGGTGAGCCTGATATAGCTTATACAATGGGCGATGACCATTATTTCACTCAAATGAATTGAGTTATGAATATGTTATCTAGATAATTTTATTGTAAGTCATCTTTATGGTTATTTCAATTCCAAGGGTCCTGAAAGGGTTCCATGAATGTGATTCTCTATGTTTCCAAAAGGGTTTTTATTTGCATGCTATGGGGTTTCAAAGTTTTGTTTTTTAAGCAAATCGGTGTATTTTTCAAGAGAAAATGTTTTATATCATATTCTAATATAACATTAAAAATAAAAGTAAAAATTACATGGGTATTCATGAATTTCACTGGAATAAAATATTTATTCTTTTTATGTCCCATTATAATATTTTTTTCTTATCACATGTTTTTAAAATGATTTTCATAGAGTTTTAGGATGGGTAAAGGAAATGGAGAATTAAAGTTTAATGTTGTGAATATTTTTATGAAAATAAATCATGATTCATTTTAAAAGTTTCATATTATCAAAAAATGTATATTAATTAAAAGTTTCTACATTGTAATATATGTGAGTTTTTTTATGAGTTTGACCCAATTCTCAAAAACTCTAAATTGGAATGATCGTTATGATTTTAAGACAGCGAATTCAAGTTAGAAGGCATTAGAATATGTGATCCACATGTTAAAGTTCTTATAGTTGGTATCATGGTTCAATTTATATAAATTTATATGTTATAAAAATGTTAATATCATACTATTGAAATATTTTACCAATGTTTTGGTTTAAATGACATATCTTTTTATGATTACCATTTTTATGACTAAAATATGTCTGTTTAGAATGGTTTAGTATAGAAGATTATGGAGGATATAGTAAGAAGGAACCGAGAAAAAAATATCCTTCCAAATCAGCAAATTATAATGATTAGAATCATAACTGAACAGTTTGTTGTAGTAATGGATCACTTGTTTCAAGATATAAATAGTGGTGGCATCCATGCTAGGGACCATCTAGATCTGCCATAAGGGATTATGTCATTAATTGAGAATTTCCTTATACAATATCACCCACCATTCAGTGGATCATCTTACCATGTGGTAGACGAATGATCAATGAATGATTTGGAAAAGATATTTGAATCCATGGGATATTCAGAACATAAAAAAGAAACAGATTACATTTATTATTTTTAATTTGAGGCTAATGGATGGTGGTATTTGGTTAACAAAAACAACGATAAATTCGATATTGATGTTATTAAATAGGAAACATGTATATATATTTTAAATGATAAATATTTTCGTAAGGTTGTTTAGGATGGGATGGAGAAACAAATCTTAGAATTTAAGAAAAATGATTAATATTAATTGGTTGATTTTGAATAGAAACATACAACGTTGTCTAGGTACATTCAAAATTTTATTTTGGGCATTGATAGAAAAATAAATATATTATACTCAAGATTTAAATCAATCATATGAAGAGTTTTGGAACCAATAAAATTTAAAAATTTATAATAATTCCTTTCACTATGATAATAATGTTGAGATGGAGTATTCTAAATCTTTTGTACCGTGAGATAACATGAGTAAGAAATATAAAAGGTGGAGAGAAATGGAAAAGGAACCAACTATGAAGTCTAGAGGTAATATCCAAACAAGATATAAGTATGGTAAAATGTATTATGGGGAATATTTCTTAGGATCTAAAAAGTGTTACTAATGTGGTGTGATTGGTCACAAAGTTTGTGACAATAAAGAAAAAAAATCCTAAAGTATCCAAGAATGAGATAATAGATATCCAATAAATGGTGTGATGTTTTAGTTGTAATTACTTGAGAAATTATGCTTACCTATGTTTAAAGTTGTTTATTTAGGCTGGGAATCATTATGATCATAAGAAAAAATGGGTGGAAATATAATTTTCTACTACTATAGTTGATGTTGGGCCATCTAGGGAAGTGGTGATAGATTTAGGGAGCTTGGATTTTTTCAATTATTGATCATAATTTCATTGTCATAGTCACCCCTCTTCTAATTTAATAAGTAATTTAAATATATTGGGATACATTTATAAAGTTTTGATAAAGGTTTTAGGTACATGTAATACTTTATTTTTTTATATGAAAAAGGGTATTTATGGAACAATGCATTTCTATTTAGTGTAAATAAGTATAAAGGTATCTTTTATAGTTTATATGATCTCTAATTTTGAGGTAATTATTGGTAATTACAATTAGGGAATATATGTTTTATCATAAATTATTTTTGTGATCAATATTATTACTGTATAATTTTATAGATTACGGTTGTTTTTCATAATTTATAGGATTATTCATTTTTGGTAATTTTATTTTCTTGTAGCATCCAATTTGGTTTTGGTTAATTCCCAAATAAAGGTTGAATATTTTTATATTATTTTATAGATTTTATGTTCTTTAGAATCCATACTAGTGCTATAGACACAAACAAAAAAATCATCATGAAAACTCATCATTTGGAGAAAGAGATGAGAATGTGGTGATAATTGATTAAATAAAGAAATAATTCTTGTTATGTAAGAATATTTTTTATGCTCTTATACTAGGTAGTAAAATAATTACAAAACATTAGGACGAATATTTCAAAATATAAAACGTTATTTGTTTTATTTTCTTTCTATGAAATTAATTTCCTTTTAACTTATCACATATTTACAATATTGTAATGGTTAAATTTATCAAGACCATGTCCTTTATTACTTTATATCAGTCATTGGGAATTATTGTTATCTTCCTTGTCCATTTTTTCACTTCCAAATTATATTCTCATACTTGAAACCTGAGTATGTGTAACTCTAAATGACCTTCATACTTTTATTTTCCCTTCTATCAAGTGAAAGGTTTATTAATCCTTTATACTATGTGTAATTACAAGAAAGTTATTTTGAATAGTCAATACCTATTTACCAAGACCATGTTAAAAATTGTGAGGAAGAAATTTCCAAATTGGGGGGAATGAAACAACCTGGTTAATGATAGAATAAATCACTTTAATATTTATTAGTATTCCCAAATTATGTAGTAATATTCATTATGATATTTTATTCAAAGATTTATTTTTCAAATTATATAATATTTATCATGAAGTTAAGATTATTTTTGATATTGGAATTATAAAATTAAATTACGATTAATTTTTTATAATTTTCTGAATATATAGATTTTTAAAGGAATAATCAAAGATAAGGAATTTAATTTAAAATAATATTTCATTTAAAATGTAAAATAATATATTTGATTAATTTTAATTTTAAATTTTTTCATTTTTATATAAAATATAATAATGATGGGTTTTGAAATGTATTTTATAATTTAATTTAGTATAAAAAAATTAAATTTAAAAGGACATTTTTCTGAGAAAGTGTTTTTAATATCTTTTTGTTGTTTTAATTTTAAGTTAAATTATAAAATTTCAATTTTTTGAATTTTTAAAAATTAATTCCATATTTTTCTGTTAGTTCATCTAAATTTATTATGTAAGTCCCTCTTATTTGTATAAAATATGAATAGTATCCTTTTTGAATTTTTATTACCATAGTTAGTAGTAAATTAGGTAACATAGGTTAAAAAATAAATGATAAGAGCCATTTAATGTATCAAACCCTTACATAACTCTTATTTGATGATTATATATTCACTGTAGTCATCTAAGGGTAAAATATATTACCTTTTGTGGCCAACTGGATGTCATTTTGTCCTTTATAATATTTTATTTAATGAAAATTCAAACATGTCACACTCCTGTTTTTAATAAGTGTGATATTTCTAATATGATATTATTGATATTATATATTTGAAAATATATAGTAATTTAAAATCTAAAAGTATTATATTCATCATTTTAATAATTATTCATCATTATTCACAGGCTTTCACAATGCTGATGCTGTAATTATTTAATTAATGGAAAAATCAAATAAATGATATTAAAAATATTATAATGAATATATTTTGAGATAGATAATTTTTCAATGAATTTAAACGATTAATTTAACATGTGAGTGATATGTTAAAATAATTATTTATAATATTATGTGTTATATTGATATTTTCTAAGTCCAGGTAATGAATAGTTCCTAAAATTGACATTATGGATAATTTTTAGTAAATAATATTTTATTATATGACATAAAATTACTAAATAACCGAAATTTGTAATCCATATTAGGAAATGATTTAATGTATCAAAAAAAATACATTAATGGGTCTTTATTTATTTAAGAGTAACTATATTAACCCTTAAAGAGTAAATAATCCATGTTGTCATGGTAATAGTTAAAGAGGATAAATAAAGGTTACAACCAAAAGATAATGGTATAAATATAGTGAAAAATGATCTAATTTTTATTTTATTAGGGTATTTCAACCCATCTTCATTTTATATTATAAATAAATCCATTCCCACATTCTAGAGGTATTTTGTGTCATAACACCACCCTTAATTGTCATAAGTTGTTATAAATATGAGGTTTTCCAAAGAAGATGTATAGTTTTTACCTGCATGTTTTAGTATTTTTATTATTCCACATCCTAAAAACGGTATAAAAACATGATAAAATAATAAATCTAGAATCCTATATATAATAATATTTTATTATTTTTGAATAATGACTTATATCTATATACACTTCCATAAAATGGGAAAAGAATTCATCATTAATGTTTACAGAGAACTACCGCCACATAAACCGATGTAATTTTTTTTCATAACTGTAAATCATGAATATATTATAATGATAAAATTAATTTTTATATATGATTTTATTTAAATATTTATAATTATTAAAAATTAATATAACATTTATGTTCGTACCTTCCATGAATAGAAGAGTGATAATGTTGTTTGTGATTGCGAGTGGACTACCACCTTCACCAAGCGATGTGATTCGATTTTTATCACCATATAACATAATTGTATATATATGTATATTTAAAAAATCAATATAAAATTAAATATATTATGATCATTAATATAAGATAAAATAATAACTAGATTTTTCAAAAATGATTTTTGAAAAATGGAAATGTTACTCATGCGAACGTAGGGAATACTGTCACAATGATGGTATCATAAATCATTTTTCATAACAATCATTCATGGTTGGATTAAAAACTATAATTGATGTATAAAAGTTATAATTACTTCATGATTATTATTTTTGAGATGATAGAATTTTGACCTTTTTTACCATAGTCAAATTGTGTTAGACAATTTAGGCATCTGAACCCAATATCATTAATACATACCATGTGAACATAAATAATTAAGTAATAGTTATAACTTGTTAATAAGTGATATAAAAGGAATAATTCACTTGAAAAATGTTCTCAATAAATTAAATAATTACAATAAATTTATTATTTAGTAAGATAATGAATGTATATGATGTACTCGACTCAAGTTAAGGGAATTCCTTGTAAAAACCCTATTTTAAAGTTCTTCTTTCAACAATTTTTACAAAAGTCTAATGGAATATATATTTTTTACTTATAAAGAATGAGTGGATTTTCCATCCATAATAATTCCTAGAGGATTTGATGTTTCTTTTATAAGTTTATGTGGTTCTTTACAAAGATAATTGTTTCTTAATTATGTCCTTAGTTATTATATGTTAAAAGGTATTTTTAAATAAAAAAGGATATTTTGATATCCCAGTGTTTTTTATTTGGATTTAAAAGATTTTTTAAATTTTTTTTAAGAAAAGGTTTGAGCATAAATTCTTTATTGATGATATGGTATTTGATCATTATATAAAAAGGGTTTTTTCTTTATAGAGATTATACGATGGGTTTAGCCTCATTATAACTCTGGGGTGAGATTGATAAAATTTATATGATGGTTTGAGCCCCATTATAGCTCATAGGTACTCCCGATATAGATTATATGATGGGTTGAATCTAATTATATCTCACGGTTTATCCTAATATAACTTATATGATAGTTTTATCCATATTATAGTTCATGGGTGATCCTGATATAGCTTATGAAATGGTTGATTCCCATTATTTCTCTCCAATGAATTGCATAATGGTTATGTTCCCTATATAATTTTATTTTATGTTAGTCATTTGGTTTTTCCAATTATAAGGGTTCTGAAGGATTTTTTTGAATGTGATGCTATAAGTTTCCAGAAAGGATTTTTATTTTCATGTAATGTGTTTCTAAGGTTTTATTTGGGAAAACTGTGCGAGTTTTATTCATGATAAAATGTTTTACTTCATACTCTTAAAGAAAATTGAAGATAAATGTAAACATTACGTGTGTTTTATTTATTTTTATTGGACTAACATATTTATTAATTTTACATTTCTCAATGATATTTTATACTCAAACGCCATTTTTAATTTTTTCAAATGTTTAAAATATGAGTGACGGAAAAGAGAAATCGTGTTTAAATTTGTGCATATTTTATAAAATAATAAATCATGTTTTGTTTTAAATGTTTCTTAGTATGAAAAATGAATATTGGGTAGAAGATTCAAATTTATAACATATGAGTTGTTACATTTTATTTATGACCTAATTCAGTAAAAATATAAACTAAAAAGATCCTTGGGAATGTTAATAAGTGAATTCGAGTTCAAAGACACTAGAATATGTTATCCATAAGGCAAGGTCCTTATAGTAATAATAAGTGGTTGGTTTAGATAAATTATGAGTTTATGATAATGAAAAAACATTCTCTTTAAATATTGTCCCAAATTATTATGTTGAAATAAAATTTCATTTAATGATTACCATGATTCTTTGACTAAACTATGTTTGTTAATAATGGGTTTCAGATAGGAAACGAGGAGTTTGTAGTAGCAAGGCACTAAGAGACCAATATCCTTCAAAATTAGAAACCCGGAATGCATAGAATTGAAACTGAGTAATTTTTTATAGTAATGGATCAGTTGAAACAATATATAAATGGTGCTGGAATCCATTATAGGGAGAATCTAGATCTTCCAAAGGGGAATATGTCATTAGTGGAGAATTTTATGACACATCATCCCCCATCCTTTAGTGGATCGTTGAATTATGTGGTACATGAAAGATGGATCAATTATATTGAAAAGTTATTTAATGCCATGAGATTTTTTTAATTTCAAAAGGAAACACTTTCCATTTATCAATTTTTTGCTGAATGTAACATCGTGATATTAAAAAACAATAAACACTAGGTTTGATAGTTTACAAGATTTGCTACACTGAGTTTAAATGAACAAATAAATATTATTATTAAATGTCTGTTATATCATAACCATTAAATTGGTGAGAATAAATAGTATTAACTGAATTATTATTTATAAAATGAAACTAATCATTTGGAATTTATTGTTTAATTATTAAAAAATAATAACACAATTTTTAGTAAATTCATTTTTTAAAATACACTTTCTTCAGGAATGAATTTTATTGATTTTGTGAGAAAAAATACAATTAATTTTTGGAAATCTTTGAAATTTTATTTTATTAATTAAATAAAATTTTTAAATTAGAATATCAAAATTACTTTCTGGTGAAATTATGATAATTTTATGAAAAGTTTTATTTATCAATGAATAGTGAAAATTATTGATTTTTATTGAAAATTGTATTTCCATTTCAAGTATTTCAAATTAAATGATTATATTTATAATAGATTTAAAATTTAATTTGTTAATTTTTATTTTATATAATCTAATTAGAATTTTTTAAAAGGATTTTATACTATAATTTTGTATAACAACATTTTATATTTTTAAAATCAATTTTACTGAAAAACTGTTTTCATTGCGTTTTTGATGTTTAAATTTAATTAAAATTTTGAAACCCATCTGTTTAGAATTTTGTAAAATTTATTCCATATTTTTAATTATGATGTCTAAATTTATTAAATAATCTCCATTTATTTTTTATATATGAATAGTAACATTAGTAATTTTTTTACCACGGTGAAGGGTAAATCAGGTCATTGAATGTAAAAATAATATAAGGAGGACTATAAAATTACCATTAAAAATGATAACATTTTAGTTAATGATTAATATTCCTCTAAAATTATTCATTGTTTCAATATATAGCATTTTTTTATTTATAAGTGATTATGACATTTATAGCATTTGGTTAAAAAAATTCAATGATTTCACACTCATATTTTTAAAAATTATAATATTTTTAATATAGGATTATCTAGAGGTTATATTTTAATAAAAATAGTAATTTTAAAAATAAAATATTTATATTCATTATAGTAATTTATTTTTAATTTTTAGCGATGAAATAATTACCTCAAATTCATACACATTGCAGATTTAGTAATTATTTTATTTATTTGAATATAAAATAAATGTTATTAGAAATAAAAAAATAAAAATAAAATGAGATAATTATTATAATAAAAATAATTTATTATATGAGCTTCAAATTTTATATATGTAATAAAATAATTAAGTCAAATTATAAGTGTTAACGTGACCTTACTAAAGTCAAAAAAAATTATTAATTCTTAAAATTGACATTAGGAATATTTTATAATAACTTTTATTATATTAAATGATATAAAATTCATAAATATAAAATTTGGAGAAATTGTTTTTATAATTTTAAAATTCAATCCAGGTTACATTTATGGGTTTTTTGTAATTTTATATTAACAATATTAACCCTCAAAGACTAAACAACGATGTTGTCAAGGTAAGAGTTAATGGGGTTAAATAAGGGTTAAAACCAAAACATAAGGGTAGAAAAATAGTAAAAACTTATCTATTTTTTATTAGAAGAGAATATTTAATCCCATAATAATATTATATTATAAATTAATAAGTTTTGATTTATTTTTAACTGAATATTAATTTACATTATTTTAACATTTTTAGAAATTTCAAGACTGAACCTCCCCTCTCCTATAAATGAAAACCAAATATTCCCATTTATTCATACATAATAAACATTTTTTTACTAAAATATCTTCTAAAATACCTTAATAGAATAAAAATTCTCATTCAATATCCCTTATTTTACGTATAACACGATCCTAAGTGGTCTTAAGGTGTTGAGCAAAGAAGGTTGTCTGAAGAATATTTTTCATTTTTAATTTGTTGTTTCAGTTTTATTTATTATTACACCTCCATAAAATATTCGTAAACCATGATAAAATAATAAATGTAGTATTATAAATATAATGATATTTTATAATGTTTTTTAATGACCGATACCATCTCTACTTCGTTCAAATGGGTTAATAATTCATTTTCTATGGGTAGAGTCAACTACAGCCTCAAAAACTGATATAATTTGTTTTCCATAACCATATCTTAAGACATGTTATAATGACAGAATTAATATTTATATTTTTTATTTATGAAATATTTATCAATCTGAAAATATAATATATCATTTAATCTCTTACCTTTCCATTCATAAAAAAATCATAACATTGTTTGTGCGTACGTGGGGACTACCACCTCCACGAAGCGATGTTATTTGTTTTCATCAACACATATAATTAATGATATATATAAGAATATTTAGAGAAGGGAGATTTTATTTATCATATTATTATCATTTGAGAAAGTTAAAATGAAACATGCCTTCATTCCATAATGAATATTGAAAAATTCAAATGTTATTTATGTGTACATACGACTAACTATCTATGTAAATGAAATGTTATACATTTTTCATAAACATATTTAATTGTTTGATTTTAATGGTTAATTGGGGTATAAAAATAAAAATTATTCCATGAAAATTATTCTTTATATGATTTAATATTTTCCACTTAGAACAATGTCAACCTACCGAAGTAATTTGAACTTATGAACCGAATATTGTCAAAACGTCCGACATGAAATTAAATAATTATGTACTTGTTATAACATGGTAATAAGTGATATAAAGGAAATAATAACCTTTTAGAGGTTATAAATAATATAAATAATTTACATAATATTATTATTTAGGATGATAATAGACATATGTGAAAAATAATACTAAATGAAAGGGATTTTCTTAACTCAATTTTCATTCATCGCATTAACGGTCTACTTATATAATTATGTCACGATAAGATTATATGAAAATGGATTTTAATTGTCTTATGTGTATTTACAATTAATTTATTTGTATTTATATCTAATACAAATAATCTATTAATTTTATGAATGATCAATTTAATGATATTATATTTTAACAGACATTCTTTTAAAAATCATCTTTTAAGTTCCTCTTTCAACTATTTTTACAAAAAATTAATAGATTTTTTTAACTTATACAAAACGAGAGGATTGAAAAATTTTATTAAAAATTAATTATTTGATGTTTCAAATATAAATTTTTATAGTTATTTTTAAATATTTTTTTTCTTTATGATGTGAAAAAATATTAGTTTTTAAAAGTTATGTTTATTAAAAATTTGTATTTTGATATCGGAAAGTGTATTGCACGTGTGTTTAAATGATCATTAAATGGTTTTATTCATGATAATTTCACTTTATATTATTTATTATGGGTGATCCCACATAGATTTGGGTGATCTCATTAAAGATTATATGATGGGTGTGCCTAGATAATGCTCAAATACATTGGGTAATGAATTTGTTCGCTGAGAAATTTTATTAGACGTCGACTATATGGTTGTTCCAATTTGTAATTTTTTTGTAAGAGTTATATAATAATGATTTCCTAATGAATTTACATGAATTTTCTATTCTTGATAATTAGTTTTCATTGAAATATATTTAATTCAAAAGGTAAGATAATGATATTTTTAAAGGTAAAATGTCTTTATTTTGAAGTGAAATGGTATTCTTCTTAAGAAAAATTCTTAATTGGTTTTCATGTTTTCACTGAACTAATGGTATTATTTGTTATATCCCATACTGATATTTTTTTCTCATTAATTTTTTTTATTTGTTTTTCCATGGATTTCAAGGAAGTGTATGGGAAAGGATGTGGTCAAGAAATAATTTGTGAAGATATATTATGAAAAGGAAACATGTTTTTTTGAAAGTTTTTCCTTTAGTGAAAAATTGATACTATGTATATGTGTAAACTTGTAATGTATAGGTTTACTATGTAAGTTTTTTTAATAATTCTTTAAAACTACATGACATAAATATATTTGGTAAAATAAATCAATTTTTTGTTTTAAAACTACTAGAATATGTACTGTTTAAGGGTGGTTCCTTGTAGTTTATCATAGTAAATTTTAGAAAACATTGCAGATTATGATGTTTACGAGTGAGGTTATCTTAAGTGTTGGGAATACCATTATGGGTTTATAATTTTAAGGTTTATCATAAGAATAATATATTAGGAACACTTTTTTAGGATTTAGGTTATGAAATTTAAGGTGAATGCTGTTAATTTTGGAGACTTTTATATTGAGTTAATTATGGGTTATTACATTTGGAGATGGAAAATTAAAGGTATAAGATAATATTTATGGTTGAAATGATTATTTAATACTAAATATATTATGGTTATTTTTTAGTATGTTTCTCAAATTTTTTGGAATATTATATAAAATATAGATTTAGAAAAAAAATATACAACCAATAAGTCGAGCAACAACCCATTGCGTCTAGCAAGGCTGTAGGAAATAAACCCACAACCGAAGGGTGATAAGGGTTCATCACCTACCAATGTGATATGTAATGTAACTATTAGTATGATTTTTATTATTTAAATGATTCTATGGATGAATAATAAGTTGATTTTGTGAATGTATGTTTTATCAAATAGTTAACATTGGGACTGCAAAATGATTTGGTGTTAAGTGATTAATGTTATTTTGGAAGATGTTCACTATTTTGGGAACCATATATGATTATGTTAAACATAATACTATGTAATTTTATTTGAGGTATAATGGTTAAATGATATCGCCGAAGCATGTATTCATTTATTTTTTATTTATGGAAATTTAAGAATGATTACCATATCATGGATATTATATGATTAGGGAAATTAAATTTTGGAATGAGACTTTAAGAGTAATTGATGTTATTTGGGGATAAATTTTAGTACTACATTAGAAGTAAATTTGGCCAAATTCTTCTATTTTTTTGGTTTTTAATCAGAGTCTAGTATATTTTTTAATGAATTTTAACCAATGTTATTGGTTTGATGATCCATGTTAAACTTTGGGTATTATTATTGATTTATGGAGATTAAGTTATATTTTATTTATTTAAATGTTTATTATTTTTAGGGAATTATATTTTATTATCCAAACCATTTTTGTTATGGTTAATGTATAATTATATGAGGAGTGTATAATTATACTTTTTAATTTTTTTTAATATGTAGAAGTTGATTCTAATGCTTCAGGCATGAAAAATTCTCCATGAATAATCATTATTTTGAGTAAAAAGATAATATTATAGTTGAAATAGATTAAAATATGAATTTATAATTATCATTTCAATATATTTCTCTACTCTCTTAGTATATATGTAAATGTAATTCCTTAAATCTAGGGATATTTTTTGAAACAAAAACATTGCCCGTTTATTTACTAGGAAATCAATGACCTTTTAAACTATAAGAGATTTTTGATTTTGTGATTTCTCACATTATCATGAACATGTTATATATCACTATATATCAGTTACTTGGAGATATCTTTTCTATTACTTGCCTATGTTTTCCAACATGTAAACCTTGTATGTGTTATTCAAGATAAACTTTGTAGTTTGCTTCTTTTCTTGTAAAGTGGAAATTTTATTAAATCATTTTTTCTGATGTGGAATTTCATAAAAGTATTTGTTAAAAGTTCATCCATACTAACATAAATCAAGTTAATATTTTAGAGGACTCAATTTGAAATTCTGAGGGTATAGTGTAACATCCTAATATTTAAAAAATTAAACACTATGTTTTATAGTGTAGAAGATACACCACATTGAGTTTAAACGAGAAACTAAATGTTGTTTTTATCAGACCATTATAGCCTATCCATTAAATTTGTGGGAAATAAAGGAATTATAATAATTATTTATTATAAAATGGCCCTACCCATTATTAATTCATTGTTAAATGATTATAAAATAATTACACTATCTTTAGAAAATCCATTATATTCTCGAAATACATTATCTTTAAGAGTAATATATATATATAATAAAATAACATTCATGAACTTTTAGAAGTTTTATTTAATGAAATAAAACTAATATTTGAAATCACAATATCAAAATTATTGTATGGTCAAATATTTATAATTTTATGAAAATTTTTATTTTTCAAATGAATAGTGAAAATACCATTTTTATTGAAATTTTATTTTATCTTCAAGAATTTAAAATTTTAAAATTTTATTTAATATTAGTTTTAATATTTAATTTGTTCATTTTTATTTTATATAATATAATTATGGGTTTTTAAATATATTTTGTGCTTGAATTTAGTATAAAAAAATTTATATTTTAAAAAGGCATTTTCCTGAGAAAATATTTTCATTGCGTTTGTCCAGTTAAAATAAATTTAATTTCTATATATTTGGTGTTTTTAATTATTAAAATTTTATTCTATATTTTTAATAAGGAGTTACAAATTTTTAATATATAACTTTTTTATTGTTTTTTAATATTAATGGTAAACTCGGTAAATTTTGATACCACGGTGAAGAGTAAATACGGTAATTAAGGGTAAACCTAATATAATAAGGGCTATAAAATTACCTTTGAACATGATGAAATTTTATTTTATGAGTAATATTTATCTATAAGCATTATCTTTTCTAATATATGGTCTTTGTTTTCCCTTTTTAAGTGATTATGGAATTTATAATATTTACTTAAAGGAAAGTCAAAGATGTCACAATCATATTTAAAATAACAATTACATTATTAGTATATGGTTTTAAAGATGTTATATTTTACTATAAATATTAATATTAAATCTTAAAGATAAATATTCATCATGTTACTTTAATTAAATTTTTAGTTATCAAATAATAACCTTAAATTCTCACACAACACTGATGTAGTATTTATTTTTTTAACTGGATTATCAAATATATGTTATTAAAAATATTAAAATCTAAATAATGTGAAATAATTAATGTAGTAAAATAATTTTATTAATTATATTTATATTTTAAGAATGTAATAAAATAGTTTTTTTATAATTTTAAGTGTCATATTGATATTATTAAAGTCAATGTAATGAACCGTCCTTAAAATTGTCATTATGACCATTTTATAGTAAATAATATTGTAACAAATGATATATAATTTCCAAAAATATTATATTATTTCCTATCATTTTTATAGGATTTAAATTATCACCATTTATCCTTTTATGTGTCTTTTTTAATTTCATTTTAACAATATTAACCTACAGATATTAAAAAATCAGGTTGTTACAGTAAATGTTATAGAGTATAAATAAGGGTTAAAACCAAAAGATATGGATATAAATATAGTTAAAACTTATTTAAAATATATATTATTAGGATATTTGTGCCAATTTACATCTTTTATTTTATAATAATAATTTTCATCAATTATTAATTGATAATTAATATATATTAATTTAATATTTTGAGAAATTATAAAAGTGCCCTTCCCCTACCCTATAAAAGGTCTCCTATTTTTATAATTTATTTACACATAAAAACCATTTTTTATATACCAATACCTACCAAAATAACTTCCTATAATACCTTCCATTATTATATATCCCTTATATTTTCAATACCACTAACCATCGTGCTATTAATATGTTAATAAAAGAAGGTTTTCTGGAGATGATATATCATTTTTAATTAAGAATATTTATTTTACTTATTATTTCACCTCCATAGAAATATTATTGAACCTTCATATTATAACTAATCAAGTATAATCAATATAATAATATTTTTTATGTTATATTCATGACCCATATCCATCTTCTGTTACACAAAATGGGAAAAGAATTCATCATTCGTGGGTGTAGTGGACAACCGCCTCACGAACGGTTGTAATTCATTTTCCATCACCATCCCTAAAGATAAGTTATATTGATAGCACTAATGATAATGTATGATATTAATAAAATATTTATCATTCTAAAAATATAATATATCTTTTACACTCTTACCTTTCAATGCATAGAAACATTATATCGCCATTCATGCGTACGTGTAGACTACCACCTCTACGAAGCGATGTTACTTGTTTTCATCACCACATAAAAGGATTAATATAAAATTATATATTTAGAAAGGTTATATTATATTTATTATATTATTATAATTCTATTATTTTAAAATGATACTTACATTCTTTGTATAGTTACCATTGAAAAATGGAAATGTTACTCATGTTTACATAAGACCTACCATCTGTATGATTGTAACATTGTTTATTTTCCATAACTATTTATAATGGTTTGATTTAAAAGTCTAATTGATGTATAAAAATTATAATTATTTCATTAATTTTATTTTAGATAAAATTTAATGTTCAACTATTTGACCAATGTTATCATACCGAAGTCATTTTGAACTTATGAACCAAATATGGTCAAAATGTCTTACGTGAACTTATATAATTGAGTACATTTTATAACAAGGTAAAAAGTGATATAAAAAGAAAAATAAAATTTAAAAGGTTCTAAAACAAGTAATTAATTAACATATGTTTATTATTTAGGATTATAAAGGACATATGTGATAAATCAAACTCGAGGTAAGGGTTTTTCTTAACCAATTTCCATTCATTGGGTTAAACATCAACTTATTTGATTATGGTGTGATAAGATTATGAGTGAAATTAATTTTAACTATATTATGTATATTTGAACTTATTTTATGAATATTTATAGCTTATATATATGTATATATAATATATTCAATTTATTAATTCTCACTTCAATGATACGATATTTTAATGGAAATTTATTTTAGAAAACCTCTTAAAATTTTATCTTTAAACTATTTTTAAACATATCTTATTGAATGTTATTTCAACTTATAATTTATGGTAAAATTTAAATTATTTTATAAATATTTTATTGTTTTATTTTTTCTTTATAATTTTTCATAGTTCGTTTTTAAAAAACGATTTCTTTATGATGTGTGAAACCTTAAGATTTTAAAAGGTATTTTTAAGAAAAGGGGGATTTTGAAATCCAAGAGTGTTTTATACGTGGGTTTAAAAGTGTTTTAAAATGTTTTATTCATGATATGTTCCTTAGAAATTATTTAATATAGTTCACCTATATGCGTCTTGGTGATCTCATTATAGATCATATGATGGGTTAACCCATATACCTCTACATTGCATTGCGTAATGAATTTGTTATCTAAAGAATAATAGTTTAAGTTGGCGATATGGTTATTCAAATTTGTTATGGATTTTGTAATGATTATATAAGGGTTATATAATGATGATGTCACAAGGAACCTATATGACATATCTATTTATGACAATGAGTTTTCAATGAAATATATTGATTTTAAAATGTAATATGATGATATTTTTAAAGTAAAGATTGTCATATTTTTTGATGAGATGGTATGTATTTAAGAAAATGTTTTAATGGGGTTTCATGTTTTCATTAAAATATCAATTTTTTTATCCCATACTGTGATTTTTGTGTTAATATAATATTTAAAAAATGTTTTTCATATGATTTTAATGAGTATTACTGAAAAAGATGAGGTCATGATCCAATTTGTTAAGATATATCATGAAAAGAAAACAAGTTTTATTTTAAAAGGGTTTCCTTGGGGGACAGATATTCTGTTAAAGTTTCCACCTAAAATGTATGGGTTTACTATCTAATAGATTTTCCAAATTCTCGATAACAATAAAAATGAATTACCATTGGGAAACAAAGTGATATATTGTTTTAAAATAATAAAAATATATATTTTTTAGGCCAGATCCTTATAGTGACGTTGATCGATGGTAGTATTTGGTTATTAATACTAGAAATAAATTTGATGTTGATTGTATAGAATGGAAAAAATTTAAGAATCCTTTACATGATTATTATTTCTTATGGTTTTTCGGATTAGGATAGAGAAGAAATTCATGGAATCGAAGAAAAAGCATAAATATTTAGTGGTCGCTTATGAAGAAAATTTTACAAGGTATCCTAGGTATGTACCAGATTTTATTTAGGATACTTATAGTGAAATTAATAGATATTAATTAGTATTGATACCAATATTCCATATAGATTTGGTCAAAATAAAATTTAAATGTTATGAGAATATTGTTCATTATGATGAGAAAGCTAAGATTTAGTTTACCAAAAATTATGTTCCATGACCTAAAAAGAGTAAGAAATGTTAAAGGTGTAGGGAAATAGAAAAGGATATAAGTAATAAGTCTCAATGTAATCCCCAAAAATGATTCATGTGTGGTAAAATATAATTTGGGGATTTTTTTAGGATATGAAAGGTATAACCTTGGATTATGTTTTGTCACTAGGTTCGTGAGTGTAAGGAAAAGAGTATTGAATAATCCAAGAATGACATAAAAGATATTCAGTCAATTGTGATATGTTTTAGCTTCAATGAGTTGGTTCATTATTCTAACCCATGTAATTTTTTTAATAAGGGTAGGAATCATCATGATCGGATGAGAAAGTGCTGAAAAAAACCATTTTATACTACAACAGCTGATGTTGGGCCACCGGTGAAGCGGTGAAATATAAAATTATCTTTTTATTTTTTGAAGTTTTATCACATATTCAATATATTAGGAACCCATCTTTTTATGTTTTACGTAATATAAATACTTTGGGATAAATTTACTATGTTTTGATAAATGTTTCAGGTACATAGAACCCTTATGTTTATGATACGAAAAGGGATATTTGAGGGAAAATGACTATACTTTTGGTGTAAATAAGTTAAAAATTACACTTTATGGTTTATATAATCTCTTATTTTAAGTAATTACAGGTTGTTAAAATTTGGGAACATATTTATTGTTAGAATATGACGTGGTGATCAATGTTATTTGAGAATAAGATCTCTATTTTTGGAACCTTATATGATACTATTTAATTTTAATTCATAAATGAATGGTGAATTATGTATTGGAATCATATGTGATTTTATTGTGGTTTATGATGATTCACGTTATTTATAGAAATTATTATCATGTCTTGAAGATTATGTGATTTGGTAAATAAATTTTTTTGGTATGAGACATTAATATATATTAATGTTATTTTGGGAGATTAATGTTAATGTTTTATGGAACACTATGTGATTAAATCTTTCAAATTTTTGGGTTTCAATATTAATTTATAATATTTATGATTAATATTAATGATACTTTATTTCCGAATTATCTATGATGGTCATTAGGTATTACTGTTGAATTTTGGTGATTAAGTTAGTTTTCCTTCCTTTAATGATTATTAATTTATGGGAATTATCTTATCTTTTACTAACAAATTTGGTTTTGAAAAATTATGAAACATATAAGGAATATGATGATATTATTATATGGATTTTTTGATATGGAGAAATTGATTCTAGCTCTTCCGATACAAACAAAAAAACTCATCTTTAATACTTATATTTTGGATAAAAAGATGAGATTGTGGTGACAATTTTTTAATAAATGAGATTATTATTTTCAACTAAATATATTTCTTTTTGTTATTAGAAAAGAAATAAAAGTAATTCCTCAACATCAGGAAAAGGATTTTGAAACAAAAAATGTAACCAGTCTACTTTTCTTACCATTACATCTATGACCGTTTAACCCATCAAATATTTATGGCAATGTGATGGTTTAATTTATCATTAACATGTTATCTATCACTCTATATCAATACTTAGGTGTTAGTTTTATCTTCTATGTCCATGTTTTCACTTCCTACATATGTTCTCCTACTTGAAAACATAGTATCTGTAATGTTAGATGACCTTTGTACTTCACTTTCCCCTCTTATATAGTGGAACTTTATTAATTATTTTTATGATGTTGGATTTCAACAAATGTATTTTGAAAATTCAAACCCTATTTACCAAGCAACAGTTCAAAATTATGAGGATAAAATTTAGAAAATACAGTGGATTTACTACCAATATAATGATAGAATAAATATTTTTAATATTTATCAATATTCATGAATTATGTATTTAAATAAATTATAAGATTTTATTAAAATTATTAATTTTAAAATTATTTAATTTTTATATAATGAAATTAAATAAATTTCTAGATTAAAAAATTAAAAATTAATTTAGTTTTAATTTTTTAGAATTTTTTTAATATTTTTATTTTCCACTGAATAATGATAATACTGATTTTTATTAAAAACAATATTTTATTTACATGGTTATATAATGTTTTGGGAGATTATTAAATTTTAATTATATAATTTTTTAAAAATAATATAATTATGGTTTCTGAAATTTATTTTATAATATAATTTAGTAAAAAAGCATCTTATATTTTAAAATCATATATTTCTAAGAAAGTGTTATTCGTTGCTTTTTAATTGTTTAAAATTAAATTAAATTATAAAAATTTACATTTTTTCATTTTGAAAATTTTATTCAGTATTTGGAATCTGTGTGGATAAATTTATCATATATTTCCCTTTTATTTTTGAACAATATGTATAATATCTTTAGCAATTTTAATTATTAAAGTAAAGGGTGGAATTGGTAATTTATGTTATAAATAAGATTATAAGAACAATTAAATGATACAAAAACATTCGAAAATATTATTGGATTGTATATATCGACCATATTAATCTAAGGATCTAATTTATGACCTTTTGGAGAAACATGGATGAGATTATAAAATTTATAGTTTTTTATTTATTGAAAAGTTAAACATGTCACTCACATGTTTTCAATAAATGTAATATTTTTGTATAATTTTATCAATATGAAGTATTATAGAATAAATTTTATTTAGAAATATAATATATTTATATTCATCATGTTAATTTAGTTTTATTTTTTTTAGATAAATATTTACCTAAAATTATTTCACAATGCTGATACAATAATAATTTAATTAATGGGAAAATATAAGAAATGATATTAAAAAAATATAATATATATAATTTGAGATAAATAATGTGATAAAATAATTTTATATATTTATTTTACATGTTAATGATATTTTAAAATAATTGGATTTAATCATAAGTGTTATCATGATATTATTAAAAACAAAGTAATGAATAGTTCATAAAATTGTCATTAATTATATTTTATAGTAAATAACATTTTATTAAATGATATAAAATCACTGAAAATATTAAATCCATCAAAGTGATTATTATAAGTTTAAAATTTTTAACATGTCACATTTATGTAACTTTTATCATTTTATTGTTACTATATTAACCCTCAATTAGTAAAAAACAATGGTGTCATGATGTAACGCCCCAACCCTAGTTACCCAGAGTTGGTGCATTATTTTAATACATTAGCATGATTACAAGGAATCAAGTCCCGAAGGGCTAGTTGGTTTTGAAGTCTTGGAAAATAAATTACATTCATTAATGTTACATTACAATTTATAACATACAAAACAACATAAATAATCCATTATGAATTCCATTATTCCCTTGGCTTAACCATGCATATCAATCACAATACGCATCTTGGAATCCTGAGAAAAATAAAACACAGAAAAGAGTGAGCTCAAACACTCAGTAAGAGTATATAATTTAGCGGAAGATATAAACATTTAAGGAAATATGTATAATAAAAAAACAGCCTTTTAAACATAAACATGAACATAATATGGTAAAAATAAATGAAACATTACCATATAAACATGCACATGGATATTCTACTAGTCGAATAATCACATGTAATAACTAATTTCACAATGATGGAATGCCTAATACCGGACATCATTACCACATAGTCAAGGCCTCGTGCCAAGACTACAAATAAATTTTTTTTCAAGGCCTTGAGCCAAGACACTAGTTTTTCTCATGAGACCTACTAATTAATCGAGGAGCTATAGCGGGCTCCACCCGTCACTTACTAAGTCCACTGCATTCTTCATATGAATAGTTGAAACATAACACAAACATTTGTATTAAAAATGGCATATGAAATTTCAATACATTGACAATAAACAATGAATGGTATAAAAATAAAACATCCATAGTGAAACAAATCATAACTCATTCAATACAATATGGAATATTTTATTATAATAAATCATCCTCAATCAAAAATAATATCCAATAATGGATGCTGGCATAGTTGAAAATGATGAGTAATACTTTTAGAGAGAAATATCCTTTTTGTAAATTCATTTAAAAGTCACATATTTATAAAGGAAGTAATTTATAAGATATTTTTGAATCAATGTGTCCCATACCACTTTGAGACTTTTGAAAATAATTTTTATTACAAAACATTCCTGACTATATAAAAAATCCATCAAATCATTTTGAAAACATGGACATTTATTAAAAATATTTAGAAAGATAAATCATTAAAACTTTTAAAATTGTGATCTTGATAAAATTACCTTTAAAAAATCCTTAAAATATTCATTTTGAAATCATTTTTATGAAAAATGGACGTGGATGATAAAACTTTCCCAGTAAATTCTTACACATAATCAATCTCAGATAATAATGAGAGTGAGGAATTAACCCTTAACTATTTGGTAACATATGAAACATACACCCCATGAAATATGTATCATACAATGAATATGTAAATACACACAAATTAAAGTTTATTACACAATGAATACAATTATGGGAAGTACATACACCACCCAAAAGGTAATGGTGGCAATATGGCATGAATCTCACGGGAATAAGGAATGAGATGAAAACACCTTACCTTGAACATTCCTTTAGTCAAGGGTACATTTACCCACCTCTTTGAAGACTAAATAATGTTATTAAATTATACAAGAAACAAATTAATATTTATTATATCATACATTATTTATTTATGACTTTATACTATCCATTTTATAATAATTTCCATGTCATATTAATATTTCGGGTAATAATCGCTTTCTTTATCGTATATGTTTTAACTTGTTATTCTTGATTGTATCACATAGATCATGATTTTAATACATCCAAAATATAAAACATGACTTATATATCATATATATTTAGAATATAAATACGTATAATAGACGTATATATGAAATGGAAAACATCGTTTATAGAGACGGTAGTCCGTACGTACGCATAAATGCTGTTTCAGTTTTCATATAGTATTGAATAGAAATAAGTGAATAAGATATGTGTAAGTACATAAATCTATATATATATAAATATATATCTCCAGTATCATTATTATGTCATATATTACATACTTATTTATAGCATCCCGCCTTTTTATAACATAACTTTTCATTGCATTACACGGAACTGAGGTTCTTTAAGGTTTAGTGTCTTGGAAACAAGGAACATAAAACATGAAAAAAAAACATTCTTCTTAAACACTTGAAAGGCTTCTACTCATGTTCACCCTAGGCTCATTACTGCATCCCATAACCTGGGGACATACATCAAAAGGAAGGGTGAGCAGAAGGCCCAGCAAGGGAAACAAGTGAAACATTTTACATATGAACTTGAGATACATCAATAAAGTCATGAAAAGAACTTTAAGGCATGAAAATGAAATCATGAGGCATATCATAATAAAAATAAAACTTTTTCATAACTTGAAGATGTGGCTACATCATTTAACATAGACAATCAAGAACATATCACCAAGGTCCATCCCCAAGGTGTCATTTTAAAATTACCAAGTTTATTCACCAAGGTATCGTGAAAATTGTAATCTCTAGTGGTTACATCATTACCCAATGCATTGGAGCGCTATCAGGGCGCACCCTTAAATTTTCATTTATTATCATGTGAGCCACATATATCATCATCAAACATTTCGTAAATAACCCATATAGCATAAAATAAATGGGTTTCATTTCATAATCACAACGTTTTAAAAACTGCTTTAAAGACATGATCTTTACGTCACTTTAAAACCCACAAAAAATGAAGGTGGGTCTCATGTATGTAAATCCCAGAATTTAAAATAGAACATTTTGGTATATATGTGAATACCCCTTTAGAAGAAAGAGCTTTGAGTATTCACTTAATAATATAAAATAACTATTAGAAAAATAGAGAGACATTTTGAGACGTAAATTCTGTAGCATAACGGCTATGTTACGAGGTTTTAGAAGACATTAAAAAGAGAGGGAAAATGGGTTAAACATTCATAAATGACCCATAAAACAGTAGATGGACAAAATAAAGAGGATACATGATCATGGTAATGAAATTTCAAGGACATACCATTTGAAATGAAAAACATGGAAGGAAGACAAAAATTAGATTTCTCTTATGAAAGTTCGGCAGCCTAACCGCGTTACTTAAACTTCAAAAAAAATGCTTTGAAAAGATCAAATAGGGTCTCTCATCATGTGAAAATAAGAGTTCAGTATGATAGATATAGAGATAATTCCCCAACATAATTAAAAAGGGACTTGAAAGACTTGACATGAAAGTAGAACTTTGAAAAGAATTAGAAGGGTGAAAGAATCCCCTAAAAGATTCGGCAGCCTAACGGCGCCAATTAAAACTTCAAAATACTGAATTTAAGAGATCAAATGGGGTCTCTCATCATATGAACATAAGAGTAGAGTATGATAGATATAGAGATCATACCCCAACATAACAAAAAGGAACTTGAAATAATTGACATGAAAGTAGAACTTCAAAACGAGAAGGGTGAAGAACCACTTAAAAATTCGGCAGCCTAACAGCGCCACTTAAAACTTCAAAATACTGAATTGAAGCGATCAAATGGGGTCTCTCATCATATGATCATAAAATATCAGTATGATAATTTATAGATCATACCCCAACATAATAAAAAGGAACATGAAAGACTTGAATGAGAATAGAACTTGAAAACGAGGAAGGTGAAAGAATCCCTTAAAAATTCGGCAGCCTAACGGCGCCACTTAAACATTCTTAAAACGAATTGATGAGAGCAAGGGGGGGGGGGTCTCTCATAATATGAGCATGAAATAGGCAGTAGGATGAATATAAAATAACATCCTCCAACATAAGAACATGGAGTATAAAAGAAATGACATAAAAGAGATTACTTGAAAAGAAAGAGAGGGGTCGGATCCCTTACCTTAAAATGTAACTCTTAAACCTCAAAGGTTGGGACTTTGAGGGCTTGGGGAACCTTGGGAGGACTCCTTGGGAGGTAATGAGACCAGAAATTCGTTGGGAATGAGTGGGGAGTCGAATGGATGATAGGAGGGCTTGTTATTTATAGGGAAAGTGAGGGGACAAGGCATTAATGGCCAAGGGACACCTCACATGTGCTTTTCTCAAACCCATGTGCTCTCCCTTGTCATTTATCATGGAGTTAGGCCACATGGGGCCCCCAAAACAATAATTCATCACCCTGGGCCGGCCAACCCTCAAAAGATCTCATGACATCATCATGACACCGTTATGATGTCATTAAACATACCGAAACCCTAAAACTGTATTTTTACTATTCACTGAAAATTCAACTTTCTCAGAAAAATCCCAAAATTTCACATTAACCAAATATCAATGCTCTGATTTCAAAAATGAAATCCATTTTATAAAAATAATTTTCTAATTATTTTTAATTTAATTTTTAAATAAAAACACTATTCATCGAAAATTCATTTTTTCAGAAAAAACCCCAAAAATTACCATAACATAATATCGATGCTCTGAGTTAAAAAATAAAGTCATTTTTATAAAAATAATTTTCAAATAATTTTTAATTAAATTTTTAATTAAAAAACACTATTCACCCGAAAAAACTAATACTTGAATAATAATTAATGAAATCGTTATTTAAATATTTTATTGAATCACATTACTTAATCAAGGTGCCTAGATTATTTTAAAACTTTCTTTAAGTGAGATTACTAATCCATTTGGTCATATTACTAATCGTAATCATAAAATCACTATTCATAATTTACTATTCATCAAAAATCAAGTTGATCTTATTAGACTCTAAATTTAGTACTGAACATAATTGCAGAAGACCATTTTTTGAAAATCATTACACATTTTTAATTATTTAGGGTTTACATAAACATATTTAAAATATCCTTTTTCTAAAATTCATCAAAAATATGCATACTATATTTATCCGGTCATTTCAAAATTCATAAACTTCATCATAAGAAGAAATCCCAATTTTTATTTAAAACAAGGATTACACAAGGTAGTTACGGTCTCGTTACATAACCCCTTATAATACCAGCATAGGACCTAAGAGTAAGGTGTGCTAGGGTGATAGAAGCTTGGGGCGGCTAAGTCAAAATTGCCCGAGTAGTAATTTCTATCAGTTTGAACATCTCACGAAGGCGATTCCGTTCCAGCTTCACATGATGAAGTTCTGCTTGGATTTGATCCAGAGCAAATCCCAGTGGTGCTACCTCCTTCCCAAGCTCTGTTAGATGGGCTTCGATCGGTCCAAGACTACTAGGTGAGGCCAGAAAATATTCTTTCTATAATAATTAACCAAGATTACTTATATCAAAACATTTTGTTCACAACGGTCATATTGACCGATGGTTATATAATAGTCAAAACCCACTGATCTCATTTTAATTATAATCATGTTTATCAAATAAAACGTTTTTGTTGAGTATAACAATAACACATAAAATTGGGAAACAAAATTTATTTAAAAAATTCCAGGTCGTTACAATCTTCCCCCCTTAAGAAATTGCGTCCTCGCAATTTTAAAATTGGGTTTTGAAATTTCATTGAAAGTCCCACATCGGAAAAGGAGTCAGTAAAACTATTACTTTAAAATAAAGAAAGGGAAGTACCAAGGTCACCCGAGTTAACCCACACTAGGGTTCCATGTAGGAAAACATGGACATGGAGGAGAAAACAAAGGGTCAAGTTCTGAGGGAGAGTGATAGAGAACATGATTAGGAGAAAGTTAACCATGAGAAAATCCCAAACTTATGATGTGTGTAAACGGTCTTTGATTACCTAGTAGGAAACGTAAACCAACAACATTTTTGTTTTACGTTTCTTTTCATAATTTTGAGGATTTCATTTACTACATAGAACAAAAACATAAGAAAATATACCTACCTTCAAGTAGAGTTTCATCCTTTAACAAGTCCCTACTAACACTAATCTTTTCTCCAAATGATGAGAATTCAAAAACACTTGGTCTCATAAAAGCACAAGAATCATCTTCTATAGAATCACATAATCTACAAAAGATTAACTATCTATTTCTTCTATCTTTAAACATTATCCCCAAAATAGAAAGGTTAAGGTAAATCAACTCTTCAAAAAGAAAGAATCCCATAGGAATGGAAACTACTTTTAAATCATCAAAGTTCCATGGTACTACCCAAATTTCATCATAGACCATTCCCTAAATAACGGTCCTTAAAATTCCTCAAAACAAACTAAACTAATATTGAAACCCAAATACAATAAGGATTTGATAACATAGTCTTCCAAAACAACTTCATTGTTCATCTCCAGACAACATCAACCACTCCTAACATCTTATAAAAAAAGTAGCTAACCTAAACATATTTTACCCAAGATAGGTTAGTCATTCCCATAAGTAACCTAAATTACTATAAGTTCACCTTAAATTCATCGATTCTTCAAAATATAAGTCAACTTTACTCCTCAATGAAAATACCGTAGTAATCTATTTACCTCGATCAAATATGGTTCCCAAAATAATGAACGTCTTCCAAAATAATAATCATATTTTAATCCCCTAAACATCCTTGTCATATTAATACGAAAATCGTCGCATTTCATATAACATTGGTTGTCGGAACATGTTCTTCCATTTCCCACCATTAACTAAGAAGAGAAAGCATAATTAGGGGATTAAGTACTTAGCTAATAATCATGAAAAGGAACTGAAAGCATATAAGGATAACTTGTATATGAAAGGTATACCCTAACTTGTGATATCCTAGGTTCCCATCTAGGTTATGAATGATCATATATTCTTATGTGAACCTTTATTTTATTTTATCTTTGTTCCTTTAACAATGGTTCATACCAAGCTTATGAATTAACCAAAGCATATCCATCGAAAGTGTCGTAACCAAGAGTGCAGCAGGGCCCGTTGTCGTGTACCAGTTCCCGTTCGAGTCTAGCTCAAAGCAGTGTTTTCAGGTTTTACCCCTATGTACATCTATGCTAGAGCCACCTCTACCTGCTCGTATCCAGACAGGGATGTATTTGCTTGGCAACCCCTTACTCAATACTCACCAAAATACCAGGAAGATTTCCTATATTAAACTTTTCTATAGGGTTCCTCCTAGAGTTTTCATATCCTAATTTCCACAAATAACTAAACCATCCTTTGATACCAACTATAGCATCCCGTCTTTTTATAACATAACTTTTCATTCCATTACACGGAACTGAGGATCTTTAAGGTTTAGTGTCTTGGAAACAAGGAACATAAAACATGAAAAAAATACATTCTTCTTAAACACTTGAAAGGATTCTCCTCATGTTCACCCTAGGTTCATTACTGCATCCCATAACCTGGGGAAATACATCAAAAGGAAGGGTGAGAAGAAGGCCCAGCAAGGGAAAAAGTGAAACATTTTACATATGAACTTGAGATACATCAATAAAGTCATGAAAAGAACTTTAAGGCATGAAAATGAAATCATGAGGCATATCATAATAAAAATAAAACTTTTTCATAACTTGAAGATGTGGCTACATCATTTAACATAGACAATCATGAACATATCACCAAGGTCCATCCCCAAGGTGTCATTTTAAAATTACCAAGGTTATTCACCAAGGTATCGTGAAAATTGTAATCTCTAGTGGTTACATCATTACCGAATGCATTGAAGCGCTATCAGGACGCACCCTTAAATATGCCTTTATTATCATGTGATCCACATATATCATCATCAAACATTTCATAAATAACCCATATAGCATAAAATAAATGGGTTTCATTTCATAATCACAACGTTTTAAAAACTACTTTAAAGACATGATCTTTACGTCACTTTAAAACCCACAGAAAAGGAAGGTGGGTCTCATGTATGTAAATCCCAGAATTTAAAATAGAACATTTTGGTATATATGTGAATACCCCTTTAGAAGAAAGAGATTTGAGTATTCACTTAATAATATAAAATAACTTTTTGAAAAATAGAGAGACATTTTGATACGTAAATTCTGCAGCATAACGGCTATGTTACGAGGTTTTAGAAGACATTAAAAAGAGAGGGAAAATGGGTCAAACATTCATAAATGACCCATAAAACAGTAGATGGACAGAATAAGGAGGATACATGATCATGGTAATGAAATTTCAAGTACATACCATTTGAAATGAAAAACATTGAAGGAAGACAAAAATTAGATTTCTCTTATGAAAGTTCGGCAGCCTAACAGCGTTACTTAAACTTCAACAAAAATGATTTGAAAAGATCAAATAGGGTCTCTCATCATGTGAAAATAGGAGTTCAGTATGATAGATATAGGGATAATTCCCCAACATAATTAAAAAGGGACTTGAAAGACTTGACATGAAAGTAGAACTTTGAAAAGAATTAGAAGGGTGAAAGAATCCCCTAAAAGATTCGGCAGCCTAACGGCGCCACTTAAAACTTCAAAATACTGAATTTAAGAGATCAAATGGGGTCTCTCATCATATGAACATAAGAGTCGAGTATGATAGATATAGAGATCATACCCCAACATAACAAAAAGGAACTTGAAATAATTGACATTGAAGTAGAACTTCAAAACGAGAAGGGTGAAGAACCACTTAAAAATTCGGCAGCCTAACGGCACCACTTAAAACTTCAAAATACTGAATTGAAGCGATCAAATGGGGTATCTCATCATATGATCATAAAATATCAGTATGATAATTTAGATATCATACCCCAACATAATAAAAAGGAACATGAAAGACTTGAATGAGAATAGAACTTGAAAACGAGGAAGGTGAAAGAATCCCTTAAAAATTCGGCAGCCTAACGGCGCCACTTAAACATTCTTAAAACGAATTGATGAGAGCAAGGGGGGGGGGTCTCTCATCATATGAACATGAAATAGTCAGTAGGATGAATATAAAAGAACATCCTCCAACATAAGAACATGGAGTATAAAAGAAATGACATAAAAGAGATTACTTGAAAAGAAAGAGAGGGGTCGGATCCCTTACCTTAAAATGTAACTCTTAAACCTCAACGGTTGGGACCTTGAGGGCTTGGGGGAACCTTGGGAGGACTCCTTGGGAGGTAATGAGACCAGAAATTCGTTGGGAATGAGTGGGGAGTCGAATGGATGAGAGGAGGGCTTGGTATTTATAGGGAAAGTGAGGGGACAAGGCATTAATGGCCAAGGGACACCTCACATGTGCTTTTCTCAAACCCATGTGCTCTCCCTTGTCATTTATCATGGAGTTAGGCCACATGGGGCCCCCAAAACAATAATTCATCACCCTTGGCCGGCCAACCATCAAAAGATCTCATGACATCATCATGACACCGTTATGATGTCATTAAACATACCGGAACCCTAAAACTATATTTTTACTATTCACTGAAAATTCAACTTTCTCAGAAAAATCCCAAAATTTCACATTAACCAAATATCAATGCTATTATTTCAAAAATGAAATCCATTTTATAAAAATAATTTTCTAAATATTTTTAATTTAATTTTTAAATAAAAACACTATTCATCGAAAATTCATTTTTTTTGAAAAAACCCCAAAAATTACCATAACATAATATCGATGCTCTGCGTTCAAAAATAAAGTCATTTTTATAAAAATAATTTACTAATTATTTTTAATTAAATTTTTAATTACAAAACACAATTCACCCGAAAAAACTAATACTTGAATAATAATTAATGAAACCGTTATTTAACTATTTTATTGAATCACATTACTTAATCAAGGTGCCTAGATTATTTTAAAACTTTCTTTAAGTGAGATTACTAATCCATTTGGTCATATTACTAATCCTAATCATAAAATCACTATTCATAATTTACTATTCATCAAAAATCAAGTTGATCTTATTAGACTCTAAATTTAGTACTGAACATAATTGCAGAAGACCATTTTTTGAAAATCATTACACATTTTTAATTATTTAGGGTTTACATAAACATATTTAAAATATCATTTTTCTAAAATTCATCAAAAATATGCATACTATATTTATCCGGTCATTTCAAAATTCATAAACTTCATCATAAGAAGAAATCCCAATTTTTATTTAAAACAAGGATTACACAAGGTAGTTACAGTCTCGTTACATAACCCCTTATAATACCATCATAGGACCTAAGAGTAAGGTGTGCTAGGGTGATAGAAGCTTGGGGTGGCTCAGTCAACATTGCCCGAGTAGTAATTTCTATCAGTTTGAACTTCTCACGAAGGCGATTCCGTTCCAGCTTCACATGATGAAGTTCGGCTTGGATTTGATCCAGAGCAAAGCCCAGTGGTGCTACCTCCTTCCCAAGCTCTGTTAGATGGGCTTCGATCGGTCCAAGACTACTAGGTGAGGCCATCGAATCTTCTTTCTATAATAATTAACCAAGATTACTTATATCAAAACATTTTGTTCACAGCGGTCATATTGACCGATGGTTATATAATAGTCAAAACCCACTGATCTCATTTTAATTATAATCATGTTTATCAAATAAAACGTTTTTGTTGAGTATAACAATAACACATAAAATTGGGAAACAAAATTTATTTAAAAAATTTCCAGTCGTTACATTATTAGTAATATATATTTTTATAATCGTCGATGAGTGGTGAATGTGGAAATAAATCTCATCGCATCATGGAGACGGTAATTTGTACGTATGCACGAGCGACAATATCATTTTCATAAAGGTGTGGAATTGGATGGTATATTAATTTTAAAAAGAAATTATCAAGTAATTTTCATTATTTATATACATATTACTGATCGTTATATCTATCCAAATAACATAGTGTTGAATAACAAATTACAGCACAACGTGGAGACGGTAAGCCATACGTACGCGCGCATGGTGACATTATCATTCATAAGATGGATAGAGTAATGAATATAGTTGTGAAATGTTTATAATAACATCTCATTATATAGTAGATACTAGAGTTATTATTTTATAATGGAAGTAACAAATACTGAAGAAGCAGAAGAAGAAAGGAACCTAAAAGATGGTGGTGAAAACATTACCTTTTATTCGGGTTCTTTCTTTTGATTTGATAAAACGGGCTCCTTATGATGGCTTTATTTTCAAAATAAGGACTGTATGTTGAATTGATGGAAGTTGAGAGAATATTTGGGATGGGTTTTCCTATTCCAAATGGCTTTGAAGGTATGAATTTGAGAGAATGGGGAGTGCCCTTTTATAAGAGGGGTGAGGGGCACCTTAGGAAAAACTTAAACTATTATTTTATAATAAATTCATATTCAATTTATAATGGCTCCAATGTAACTTATTTAGATTATAAGGTGGTTATGGGTCTAAATTCTTTCATCCAATAGATTTTAGATAGGTTTGTGTCAATATATTAACCTTATCATTTATATTTAACCCTTAGTTAAATAGTTTGACATTTACCATGTCTCTTTGTATTTTTATGTTATATGTCTAATAAAATTACTATATACTTACAGAAAAACCCCAAGAGGCTAATTAATGATACACCTATCATTATATAAGCACTTTTTTTGAACCTTAGATTTTTAGTAATAGAATATGAATTAATAATATTATATATTTTTTAAAAACTCTTTTATGTCTATTTTAGCACTATTTGGTATTTTGTTTTTTTTTTAAATTCATAACAGAATTATTACTTAGAAAAAAATTATTCTCACCAACCCTAATATGATATATTAACCTATAAAATTAGTGTAATTTATAAAAAGTATCAAATTTCATTTATTTTTATTTTTATAATATCAATTATTTTAATATTTAATTAATTTGGTAATTACTTCATCACAATTTTGTCATAAATAAATTAAATTATTTATTGTGTAAAAATTATAAAACAAATATAATTATGTAGGAAATATTCTTATCTTTCTAATGAATATTTATAATTGAATGTATCTTATGTATAACCCTCTATTAAAAATGTTTTAATTATTTAACTTTGATTTTATCTCTTTTAACTCTTCTTTGAATTAAATAATAATAAATGTATTAATATAATCCAAGTGGACCAAAGAGGTTCATATTTTATTCCTAAGGTTTTTTAGGTCGAATTATACTTATCCAATAAAATTAGGATATGTTTTAGGGTAATAATAATATCATTTTTACCCTTAATTACCCTTTTTAATTTTAACCGTGTTAAATAAAAGTAAAAAGTTACTATTCACTAAAAAATAATTTTATCTTATTGAACCACATTTTACTCATTGATATTAACTATATCTCTTGGATTTTCAATATTCCATTCACAGAAGCGGTAAAATTATGTTTTATGTAAATTTGCAAATTCTCCTAGGAGATGGGTAAAAGATAGTGAAAAGTTCAATAAAATTTTTATATATCTAAAATTATTATTAACAGAATCTAATGAATTACATTAAACTTATATATATATTTTTATCTATATTGACATAAAATAAATTTAAATAAAATAAATAATAACTTAATTAAATATTCGGTTTTAAACTATAACTAAGTGTTTTTCACTATTCATCAAAAATTGAATGTTTTCAGAAAAATACCAAAATTTCACCCTAGGATAATTTTGATATTCCGAATCCAAAAATTAAGTACATTTTAAAAGATAAAATTGTATAAATTTTCAAAAAGTGGGTATTACTATTCATATCTGCTAGTTTGATTGGTTGTGGTGTGTGTTAGAACATCGATGTTACGTACAATGTAAGCTATTGCATTATTCAAAGGGAAACATACCATGGAAGCTTGGGGTGTAACATTTTCCCCTACTTCAATAAATTATGTCCTCACAATTTAAATTTTTTTTTCGAAAATAAAAGGTTTAAAATAGAAAATGGCTTTTTTCAGATAAGCCACATCAGAAATTGGGTTAATAACATTTAGTCTTAATAAGAGGAAAAGGGGAATGAAAAACTCACCAGCAAATTGTGATCTTGATTAGAAGAACAATAGTGGATATTAGAGAATCATAATTGGATGAAAAATGTAAATATTTATATGGATTTTTGGGGTCATCGTTCACAAACAATTATAGAATTATGGGCTTCAAATCCACCAAACTATGATGATTTAAAATACCATCAGTTCAACAAAATTTAAGGTATTAGGATAACACATTTTTAGTTTTAAGATGCCTTACCTAATGTTTAAAAATTTATTTCTTCATATAATAAGAGATGAAAAAAAATTATACTTTTCATGTAGATTTCCATCCTTTAACTAATTTTTACCACAAACTAATCTTTCAATCCAAACGATTTCAAAAAAATTTCTATTTATCCTAATCATATAGGGTTCCAAAAAAATGAAATTATAATTCATTTATCATAATATATAAAAAATGACAAATTATACAAACCATTACATCATGTAGTTCAGTCATTGGTGATGCACCCTTATCGCTCTTCGGTTGCGGGTTTAAGTCTCGTGGCCTTGTCGGACGCGACAAGTTTTCGCCCAACATTTGGGGTTTCCTTTTATAACAATCCCAAAATAACCTTAACAATAATATACAATTTAAAACTTAATCAATTCCAACCATTATAATTATCAAAAATACTTATATCCAAACTCCCAGTAAAATTTTTTTATGGAAGTTAAACATAATGAGGATTCTTTTTGCCAGGTAATAACATCTGAACGCCTTTATCATGTATTCTTTTACAACACCGCAACATCATGAATTACCAAAATCAATCATCCCTTATTCTAAAATCACTACCTAATTATCATGAAATTATTAATGATTACCTTTCCTTCAACCATGTATTTTACAAAAAGTGTAGTTCACCATTAAATCACTTTTCATAGAACCATATAATCTCAAATCCTTAATAAAATAGTACTGTAGTACAATACTTATTTATCTCCATAATTCATATAACCAGTATATTGTTGATACAAAACTCAAATGAAATAATCCTATAATAACTACATAAGAACACAAGTCATTCTTCTTCATCTAAGGTAGTATCATAACTTTATTATTATCCAATAGCATCATTTGAGGCATACTCTGATGATTTGGACATTGGTTCGCAAAGTGTCCCCACTTGTTGCAGATGAAGCATTGAACATTTGTAAACTTTATCTTACCATTTCAAACACGTACATGGAATCCTTTTTCTCCACACTTATAACAAACACCCATTTCCTTAAATCATTTACCAAGGTGATTATTTTGACATTTATCACATATGGGAAAATCCGTCTTTGCCCTATTACCTTTATCCATCTTTCTATCTACCATCTTTTTCCTCACTTGCTTCCCTTCGAAGCCATATGACTCATAGAATTATTTTCATATCTTACTAACATATGACATTATTTCTTCATATGTTGAGAATATATGGGAGACTATTTCCCTTCTAAATGTTGGCTTAATAACGTGTAATATATTATACTTCTTACTCTTTGGATCATAAGTATTGTTGTGTTCACATTCCTTATACTAGGCGCAATTTCTATACAATGGCATACACTAGGTCAATTTTTGAATTGCAATGGATAATTCCAAACTTGTAAAATACCTAACATAAATTGAACAGTTTATGGATATAATCCATAATCATAAAAATATTTTCATTGAGGAGGTATATACTCGTAAATCCTTCATAGTGATTTTTAACAAAAATGATAATTATCCTTTGCATATCCCCCAGGAGTGTCGTAACCAAGAGTGCAACAAGTACCGTTTTCGTGCACCATTTCCCGTTCGAGTCTAGATCAAAGCGGTGTTTTTTGGTTTTACCCCTAGTTACATCTGTGCCAAAGTAGCCTCTACCTGCTTATATCCAGACAGGGATGTATTTATTGGAAAACTCAAAAAATATCTACACTACCAAAATTCTAGGATGTTCGTCTATAATAAAACTCATTGTCTTTCATAAGGTAATGTGTTCTTATCAGAGTTTATCTAAATCTAGTTTCCAAGGTTATTGTTAAACTTTCTCTGATTCTAACTTTAACACCCCGACCCCAGTTACCCAGAGTCGGTGAATTATTTTGTTACATTGGAATGATTACAAAGAATCAAGTCCCGAAGGACCGGTTGATTTAGCAGTCTTGGAAAATAGATTACATGCATGAATGTTACATTACACTTTATAACATAAAAAAAACATAAAGAATCCTTTATGAATTCCATTATTCCATTGGCTTAACCCTGCATATCAATCACAATAAACATCTTGGAATCTTGATAAAAATAAAACACAGAAAGGGATGAGCTCAAATTCTTAGTAAGGGTAAATAATTTAGCAGAAATATAAACTTCTAAGGCAAGATGTGTAATAAAAAACAGCCTTTTAAACATAAAAATGAATATAATATGGTAAAAATAAATGAAACATTACCATATAAATATGCACATGGATATTCTACTATTCGAATAATCACATGTAATAACTAATTTCACAATGAGAGAATGCCAAATACAGGACATCATTACAACATAGTCAAGGCCTCGTGCCAAGACTACAAATAAAATTTTTGTCAAGTCCTTGTTCAAAGACACTAGTTTGTCTCATGAGACTTACTGATGCATCGTGGAGCTATAGTGGGCTCCACCCATCACTTACTATGTCCACTGCATTCCTCATATGAATAGTTGAAACATAACATAAACATTTGTATTAAAACTAGCAAATGAAATGTCAATACATTAACCATAAACCATAAATGATATAAAAATAGAATATACATATTAAAAAAAATCATAACTCATTAAATACAATATGGAATACTTTTTTATAATAAATCAACCTCAATTAAAAATAATATCCAGTAAAGGATTCTAATATAGTTGAAAATGTTGAGTAAAACTTTTTGAGAGAAATATCCTTTCTGTAAAATCATTTAAAAGTCACACATTTATAAAGGAAGTAATTTAATAGATATTTTATAATCAAAGTGTAAAATACCACTTTGAAACTTTTTAAAAGAATTATCATTTCAAAATATTCATGTCCATATAAAAAATTCCTTAAAATCATTTTGAAAACATGGACATTAATTAAAATGATTTAGAAAGATGAATCTTTAAAACATTTAAAATTTGGATCTTGATAAAGATTACCTTTCACAAATCATTAAAATATTCATTTTGAATTCATTTTTATGAAAAATGGACATGGATGATAAAAATTTCCCAATAAATACTTACACATTAAAAATCTCGGATAATAATGAGACTGAGGAATTAATCATTACCAGTTTGGTATCTTAGGAAACATACACCCCATGAATGAAGTATCATACAATGAATTTGTAAATACACATAAATTAAAGTTTATTAAACAATGAATACAATTATTGTCGGTATATACACCACACAAATGGTAATAGTGTCAATATGGCATGAATTTCACGGGAATAAGGAGTGAGATGAAAACACCTTACGTTGCACTTTCCTTTAGTCGAGGGTATATTTAACCTCCTACATGAAGACAATATTATGTTATTAACTTATACTAGAACCATATTAATATTTATTATATCATACATTATTCATTTATGACTTTATACTATCCATTTTATAATAATTTCCTTGTTATATTAATATTTCAGTTAATAATCACTTTCATTATCGACATGTTTTAACTTGTTACTCTTGATTGTATCACTTAGATCATGATTTAAATACATCCATAATATAAAACATGATTTATATATCATATATATTTATAATATAAATATGTATAATAGACGTATATATGAAATGGAAAACACCGTTAATGGAGATAGTAGTCCGTATGTACGCATAAATGTTGTCTCCGTTTTCATATAGTATTGAACGTAAATGAGTGAATAAGATATATATAAGTACATAAATAATTATATATATAGAAATATATAACTAGTAGAATTATTATTTCATATATTACATACTTATTATTAATATATATTTTTATAATCGTCGATAAATGGTGAATGTGTAAATGAGTCTCATCGCGTCGTGGAGACGGTAATCCGTACGTACGCACGAGCGACAATATTATTTCCTTAAAGGTGAGGAATTGGATATTGTATTAATATTACAGAGAATTTATCATGTTATTTTCATTATTTATATACATATTACTCATCATTATATCCGTCCAAATAACATAGGGTTGAATAACAAATTACACCACGGCGTGGAGACGGTAAGCGGTACGTACGCACGCATGGTGACATTATCATTCAAAAGATGGATAGAATAATACATATAGTTGGAAAATATTTATAATAAAATCACATTATATATAAGATAATGTATTTATTATTTTATAATCTAAATAACAAATAAAGAAGAAGTAGAAGAAGAAAGGAACTTGAAAGAGGGTGTTGAAAACATTACCTCTTTCTCGGGTTCTTCCTTTTGATTTGACAAAAAGGGCTAACTAGGATGGATTTATGATAAAACTAAGGCCTATAGGTTGAATTAAGGGAAGTTTATAGAATATTTTGGTAGGGTTTGGCCAATCCAAAAGGATTTGAAGTTATGAATTTGAGAGAAGGGGGAGTGCCCTTTTATAAGAGGGGTTAGGGGAACCTTAGGAAAAAACATAAAATATTATTTTATAATAAATTCATATTCGATTTATAATGGCTCTAAAGTGAATTATTTCAAAGATAAGGTGGGGATAGGTCTAAATCCTTTCAACCAACTGATTTTAGACAGGTTTGTGTCACTATATTAAACTTATCATTTATATTCAACTCTTAGTTAAATATTTTTACATTTACCATGTCTCTTAGTATTTTTATATTTTATGGTTAATAAACATAGTATATACTTCCAAGAGAACCCCAAGTGGTCCATTAATGATACACCTATCATTATATAAGCCCTTTGGCCGAACCATAGATTTTTAGGAATAGAATATGAATTAATAATATAATATTTGTTTTAAAAAATATTTTATGTCAATTTTGACCCTAGTTGGTATTTTGTTTTTTCTAAATTCATAACAGCATTATTACTTAGAAAACAATTATTCTAAACAAACCTGATATGTTATATTAACCTATAAATTTAGTGTAATTCAAAAAAAGTCTCAAAGTACATTTAGTTTGATTTTTATAATATCAATTATTTTAATATTTCATTAATTATGTAATTACTGCATCATAATTGTGTCATAAATAAATTAAATTAAGTCTAGAAATTATAAATAAAATATAATTATGTAGTAACTATTTTTCTCTTTCTAATTAATTTTTATAATTGAATTTATCTTATGTATAACCCTATATTAAACTTTTTTTAAGTATTTATCTTCGATTTTATCTCTTTTAACTCTTCTTTTAATTAAATAATAATAAATGTCTTAATCTAATCCAAGTGGACCAAAGAGGTTCATATTTTTTTTCCTATGGGTTTTTTTGGTCTAATTATACTTAGACAATAGATTTAGGATAGGTGTTATGGTAATAATAATATCATTATTACACTTAAATACCCTATTTATTTTTAATCGTAGAAAAAAGTAAAAAGTTACTATTCACAAAAAAATATTTTTATATTATTGAACCACATTTTACTCCTTGATATTAACAGTGTCTCTTGGATTTTCGAAATTACACTATAATAAGTGGTAAAATTTAGTTTTATGTGAATTTGTAAATTCTTTTTATGAGATGGGTAAAAGACGGTGAAAAGTTCAATAAAATTTATATATATATAAAATTATTATAAACTGACTCCAATGAATTACATTGAACTTATATAGGTTTTATGTATCTATTTTAACCTAATATAAATTTAAATAAAATAAATAATTATTTAAATAAACATTCGGTTTTAAACTATAACTCAGTGTTATTTACTATTCATCAAAAATTGAAAGTTTTCAGAAAGATACCACAATTTCACCATAGGCTAATTTTGTGATTCCAGATCCAAAAATGAAGTCTATCTTAAAAGAGAAAATTGTATAAATTTTCAAAATTTGGGTGTTACTATTCATAACGGCCACTTTGATTTGTTGTGGTGTGTGTTAGAACCTCTAAGTTGCATACAATGAAATCTATTTCATTATTCAAAGGGAAACGTACCATGGAAGATTGGGGTGTTACACACGATAAGAGTTAAAGGGGTTAAATATGGGTTAAATCCAAAATATAAGGGTATAAATATATGAAAATTTATATAATTTATATTTTATGAGGGTATTTCTACCCATAACCATATTATATTATACATTGATCACTTTGGAGTAATTGATATTTGAAAATCAATTTATATTATTTTAACTTGTTTTGGAATTCCACGAGTGGCCCATCCCTCTCTTATAAAATGGGACCTATACGTCTCATTTATTAACACATAAAAACCAATTTTGTTTCGTAAATACCTACCAAAATAATTCCTTTATTACATAACACTATTATATTGTTCCTTGTATAGGCATAACACCATCCTTATTGGTCTTAATGTGTTAACCAAAGGAGGTTTTCCGAAGAAGTTTTCCAGTTTTTATGTTTTTGTTTCAGTTTTGTTTCCACTTACACATTCCTAACTACTTATTAAAACTTGAAAAAATAATAAATATTGTATTATAAATTTAACTTGATGTTATTATGTTATTTTAACGACTTATATTCTTCTATAATTCAATCATATAGGAAAAGAGTTCATTGTTCGGTTTTATGAATGACAGGTGCCTCATGAACCGATTTAATTTCTTTTTCCTTCACGATATTACCTAAATGGATTATAATTATGGAATAAATTTTTATGTAATATATTATTGAAATATTTATCATTATGAAAAATTAATATATCATTTATGTTTTTACCTTTCCATTCAAAGGAAAATGATAATGTCATCTGTGCGTACAAGTGGACTACCACCTCTATGAAGCTATGCAATTCATTTTTCATCAACAAATCATATTAATGATATATATAAGTGTATTTATATAATAATATGATATTTATGATATTATTATAATTCGGTATATATAAAATAATTCTAAACTTCTTTCCACAGTGATCAATGATAAATGGAGACGTTACTCATGTGTACGTACGACCTAATGTCTCCATGATGGTATCATAGTTCATTATTCATAGTCATCATTCATGGTTTTATTTGAAATTATTATTTATGTATAAAAGTGATAATTATTTAATAAATTTTATTATTTATATGATGTAATTATGGCCTTTTAGACCATAGTAAAATTATTGAAGTCATTTTGGACTTATGAGCTGAATATCGTCAAATCATCCACTGTGAAATAACACAATTATGTAATTGTTATAACATAAAAATAAGTGATATAAATGGAATAATAAATTTGAAAAAGTTTCTCAATAATGTAAATAATATAGATAATTTTATTATTTAAGAAGATAAATAATGTACATAACGTTTCATACTCAATGTAATAGACTTTCTTTTAAAAACCATATATTTAATGTTCTTCTTTCAACTCTTCTTACAAAAGTATAAAGTAATGTATTTTATTTAATTATATGTAATGATAATATTTTACCATCATCCTAGCACCTCAATGATATGATGTTTCCATTATATTTTTCCATGGTTCATTTAAATGATTTTTTTCATTATTATGTGAACAATCTTTAGATGTTAATGTTTATTTTTTAAAATAAAAGGATATTTTGATATCTGAATGCATTTTTATTTGGGTTAAAAAGAGTTTCTAAAAGGGTTTTATAAAAAAAGGTGCCAAAATAGTTTTTTTCCATGATATGGTACATGATTATTATAGATCACAGGTGATCTTTATAGAGATTATACGATGGTTTAAGACCAAATATAGCTCATCTGTAAGCCCGATATAGCATATATGATAGGTTGAGACCCATTATAAATCATGGTTGAGACTGATGCAGCTTATATGATGGGTGAAGCCCTATTATATCTCATGGGTGAGCCCAATACAGCTTATAGTAAGTGTTGATCCCCATTATATCTCCTTGGTGAGCTTGATATAACTTATATGAAGGCATATCCACATTATTGATCTCCAATTCAATAATTAATGGTTATATTATCTAGGGAAATTCTTTATAAGTCATTCGTGTGGTTATTCACATTTTAAGGGTTCTAAAATGGTTTACTGAATGTGATGTCCCTTGTTTCCAAAAAAGGTTTTTATTTTCTAGGTATGGGTTTTTATGGTTTTACTTGAGAAAAAATCATATCTGTTTTTTTGTGAGGAATTTATTTATCTTATTCAATGAAAGAACATTAAAGATAAAAGAAACCATTACAAGGGTTTTAATTTTTTTAGCCGGACAAATATATTTATTAATTTTTTTTCCTTTATTGATATTTTGTGATTATCAAACATTTTTAAAATATTTTTCATAGTGTTTATGAATAGGTAATGGAAAAGAGAATGCAAGTTTAATGTTGGGAATATTTTTCATGAAAATAAATCAGGATTTATTTTATATGATTCATATACTAAAAAATTGATATTGAGTAGATGTGTCTATGATTATGACACTTTCGATGGGGTGCACACATCTATCTATGGAGGATGCGCAGCTGTTGCCCCACATTCCCACTTTCCAAAGGCGGGCGACATCCATTACTTAATCAAGGACGTTTTCTCCTTGATTGAAATGGGATGATGGGATGTCGTTTCTTATTTCCATGGATTCCTCCTCATAACTCGTCACCTAGTCCTGGTCTCCCTTATAGATTTTAGACGTTTTTCGTGAAACTCTTCCTAGTGTCATATCTTCATGGACACCAATTAATTACACTGCTTCTATCGGGACATTCCAAAGGGTCCTGTCAGGGAAGCAACCTTCAGTCAGGGGAGTAGTCACGCTGGACATCACTAGAATGTCTAGATGCTGGGGCACTTTCACGTCTGGGTTTCTACCCCTTATTATAGGGCTTCTCGAGGGAACGAAAGCTTGAGGCCTCGCACATCGAACACGTGAGATCATATGCCATGTTATTGTATCTGAGGTTTTCTGCAGATTCCCTTGTTAAACACATGGTATGCCGTGAATTTAACGTCTAGCAGAGATGAGTTAGAATTATCAGATAACTGATTCAAGTGGATCATATGGGTGAAACCTCTATAGGTAACACTATTATTAAGGGGGGTTAGTAGTCAGGCCCTCACTTGGAGGTAGCGGCCTAGGTAATAATCAATATTGATGATGGAGTGTTTGAATGAAGTGAATGATGAATGGGATGGAATTTACATGAGGAAGACGATGATGTTGGGCTTGAGTCTCAAAGAGAGTTCCTACTTATCCCTGTGGCGGGGAATCAATGTCTGTGTAGTTCATCTGATGGAAGATTACCACCTATTGGGGATTCCAACGGCTTACCGCTGGTTGGGGATGTTGATGGCTTACCGCTGAATGGGGTCACAACAGCGTATCGCTGATTGGGGGAGATAAGGGATTACCACAAACTGAGGTTCACAGTTTAACACCATGCAGGACGGGGGTGAACTAACGTGAAAGTGGACCTGGGACCTAGATAGATGGTTGGATTGAACCTTAGGGAGGCTTCTTATATACCTTGCCTTGGCATGGATCAAAGTCCACATACTTCCTAAAGAGTTGGTGAACTGACCTAAAGGAGGTCGGATCATCCAGGGTGGTGGTCTTGAACCTCATGGAGGCTTCCTACGTACCATGGCTTGGCAATAATCATTGACCTCATAGTTCAGGATGGGTGTGGTGAACCGACGTGAAGGAGGTTGAAACGACTGGGGTGGTGGGATTGAACCTCATGGAGGCTTCCTATGTACCCTACATTGGAAAGGATCAAAGACCACATAGTTTGGGATGGGTGTTTTTGTAACAACCCGAGAGTTTATAAGATATATTCATTTTAATTTCTTTCATATCTTCTTTTGTACGCTACACCAAGATTATCTTGCGATATACTCAACACCGTATTAGCTAGCAATATACGCAACACTAATCTTGGATCATGTTACACACAATTTCATGTTTGTATTATAGTAGTTATTCTATGAAACATTGAGTATATATATATATATATTCAATGTATTTTGTTATATTCAACATCAAAGGAGTCATGCACTACACGCAACCCTGACTTGGCTTGCATTACACGCAATCGCGATCTTCCTCGATAGCCTGTGTTGTACGCAATACCAGGTTTCACTAAACAAAGATATATGGTTATAATATTGTTATGAACTATCCGTTATTAATATTATCAACTACATTTTGAATTTTATAACATTATTATTCATCTTACACATTATCTAGAACATGGTATAAGAACAAAATCAAATTTTCATGTAAAATAAGTATTTTTCAAAAAATGTAGTTTTGTCGCCTTTTGATGGCACACCCACATTAAATCTTGTTTTTGACATGTCTATAAGTTAAATTTGACAAAATAAAATTATTCTTTGGAATCAGGATATAAAAATTTACTTTGGATAAATTTTTTATATTATTCTGATAACTTTCATATTTTAATGAGTAGTAAAAACATGCTATATTTTAATTAAAAACAACATTTTTCATCGCAATAATTTATATGGTTAGATTATCTTTTTAATTGGGTTTAAAGTGTAATTAGAATATATTTTTACCATTTAATACAATTTTGGTCATTGGAATTAATTTCACTTTGAAATTGGATATAAACAAGTATCAATCTGTTGATAGTTATTGTTTCATAAAAAAATGCTATTTATTTTGATAACAGGAATTAATTTTAAAATTAATTAATACCACTTCTATGTTTTGAATTTGAAAAAATAGACATCAATTTTTAATTTGGAATATCAAATAATTCTTAGGCTGAATGTTTGGTATTTTTCTGAAAAACTGCAATTTTCGATGAACAGTGATACCAATTAGTGGTAGTTAAAAAAACAGACTTTTTCATTTAAATGCAATTTTACCACTTCTGTGAATTGAATTTCGAAAATCTGAGAGACATGGTTAATATCAAGGAGTAAAATGTGGTTCAATGATATGAAAATAATTTTTGGTGAATAATAACTTTTTACTTTTTTACCACGGTTAAAAGTAAATAGGGTAATTAAGGGTAGAAATGTTAAGATTATTACCTTAACACATTCATAATTATATTGGATAAGTGTAATTCGACCAAAAATAATCTTAGGAATAAAATATGACCATTTAGGTGCACTTGGATTAGATTAGGACATTTATTATTTATTTATTTAAAGTAGGGTTAAAATAGTTAAAATCAATGTTTAATAACTAAATCAATTTCAATATTGGGTTATACATAAGATAAATTGGACTATAAGAATTAATTAGAAAGATAAACAGATTTCCTACATAATGGGATTTTATTTATAATTTTTAGACATTATATAATTTAATTTATTTATGACACAATGATGATTCAGTAATTATCTTCTTAATGAAACATTGACATAATTGATGTTATAAATAATCCAATAAATGTAATTTGAGACTTTTTATGAATTCCAATAATTTTATACGTTAATATTACATGTTTTTATTGATTTAGTTAACTTTTTTATAACTAATAATTCTGTTATGAGTTTCACAAAAACTACTTAACAAATAGTGTCAAAATTGACATAAAATAGTTTTATTAAAAAATATTATATTATTAATTGTTATTTTATTCAAAAAAATCTATGGTTATACCAAATGACTTAGATAAGGTTATATATTAATAATATACAACTTGTGGTTCGTTTTGATTGATATAGTAAGTTTATTAACCTTATAGTGTAAGAAAACAAGAAGACAGAGTAAAAGTAAAATTAGTTAACTTAAGGTTAAATCTACATGATATGGTTAAAATAGAAACCTAAACTTGTCTCAATTATATTGGATGAGAGTATTTCGACCCATACCCACATTAGCATCGAAATAAATCTATTTGGAGATATTAAACACCGAATATGACTTTATAATAAAATAATATTTTTAGTTTTTCCAAAGGAGACCATCTCCTCCCTTATAAAAGGGTACCTCCTCCCTCTCTTCCTCACACCACTTTGAGCCTTCATTCTTGGCCAACCCCTGAAAAATTATTTTCTACACATCCATAGAAACATCCTAGAGGTTATGGTCCTCTTCAAAGACCAATTTTAGTGCCCTAAGAGGAGGTCTCCAAGATGCGCTTCAAAGAAGAGGTAATGTCTGTTACCGATTCATTCAACTTTATTTCTTCTTCAACTTCTTCTTATTTAGTTTTTTCATTACGAAGTAATAACATCGGTATAACTCATATAATGACATGTTATTATAAGTATGAAACAACCCTATTTCACTATCTATCCATCCGACGAAAAATAAAATCACCAAGCGTGCGTACGTACGAAATATCGTCTCCACGCCGTGGTGAAATCTATTTTTCCACCAACACCTTACATAGATGTGTAAAATGGTGTAAAGAATAAATATATATGGTTATTATAACATCATACTGATTCTGATATATTATACCATCCACTCCAATTCTATTCAATACTTATGGAAACGATATCATCACTCGTGCATACGTATGGACTACTGTCTCCACGACATGATGAGATTCATTCTCCATGTTAACCATAAATTAATGATCATAAAGCATATATAATGAATAATAATTAAATATATGAAATAATAATTCTATTTAATTTATGTATATATATATTTATTTCATCTATTTATTTTCATTCAATTCAATAAGGAAATGAAAACAGCGTTCATGCGTACGTACGACCTACCGTCTCCATGAACGGTGTATTTCATTCCTTTTATCGATCTATAATATATATATGTATATGATGAATATATATTATATATAAATACTTTTTTACATTCTTGAATTAAGTAAATCATGATATAATAAATAATATCAAGAACAACAAGTCCAAACACGTATGATAAATAAAACGATTTAACCCAAAACGGTACTTTAACATGGAACTTACAAAAGAACGGGTAATATAAAGTCATAAGAGAACCATATAGGAAATCATAACAATGAATAAGATTATTTAATAAGTCAATGACATTATTTAAATCATTATACAGGAGGTTTGGATCCATACAAAGCATATCAGACCTAAGGTAAGGGAAAATCTCGCAATCTCATTTTTATCCAAAATTATTTGTACTTCAGAATTTACAGGGGAATACTTATCATCCACATCCATGTTTCTTCAATATGTAATATTTATATCCTTATACAATTTTTTATATCCAATTTTACCCTTCGGTGAGTTTTATTAAATGATATGAAAGGAATCTTTTTCCATTTTTCATAGGAGGTACTTTTTGACGTTTCAGACAAAAGTACGAGAAGAATGTATTTTTTTAACTTATAAGACATGAATGGATTTTTAGAACATTATTTCCATGAATATTCCATTAAATTTTTTCAAGTTTATTTTTAATAAACTTATTTTAGTTCAAAATTATATGACATGTTAAGAAAGGAAAAAAAATTTAAAGTAGAAAGGATATTTTCTTCAAGAATGGAAATCAAGTGTTTTATCAAAATTATTTTCCATCTAAGATAATATAGGGTTCTGTTTCTATCCCTATTATTACATTGATTCGATTATGTTGTGACGGAATTATTTTTATGAATTCCTTTATCTTATATGAATTGTTTTATTATGTCCCGATGTTTAAGAATCCCTTTTTTATTACATGGGTTATGGTATGATGTATGGTTTATGATTTTGTGGCACACATAAGAATGGTATCATTATGAGATGGGTGGGACCTATATCTACATCCAATATATTGGGTAAAGATTTATATCTCCTGAGATAGACATGGATAGAATGATAAGTTAATCCAGTTCAGTGTTACAGGACTGAAACGAGGAGTGAACTCGATTCAGAAAGTGACTTTGTCCACTAAGATGGTCTTCGCAGCAATGCCTTGGCTACTATGGAAATCATAACATGTACTGAATGGTTTCCACAATTATATGTTTTATTCCCATTATATTTTATCATGGTTTATGTTCCATTATTATATATTCCTTATGTACTTCCACGATTTATGTCTTTGCGCAAGATTATGATGTTTAAATTTCATGTTCATGTTTTTGCTTCCAAATGTTTATATTTTTTTTTATGTTATCTATGTTTACCCTTATTGAGAATTTGAGCTCACCTTTTTTTTTGTTTTATTTTCCCCAGGAAAAAAAGAAAGGTTTTAGGTATGGAAACAAAAAGGGGAATATTGTTATGGGAGTTGTTGAAGATCTTTCAGCATGATTAGATGTTTATATTCCAAGTTTCCAAAGACACTAAACTATGACGATCCTTGAGTTTTGTTTTTTTGTTATGTATTAAGTATTCTGAAAAAGTAATTTAATGTCCATGTACGTCAAGCATTGGGTCTCTACATTTGGTATCAGAGGAATGGTTTAGTCATCCTTTGTAAACTAGGATGCGAAACATTGGTGAGATCCCTAGAGATATTTATAAGGTATGTCTAGGGATGTCCCTGAGGATAAGTATACGTATAGGATATAGTCCTAGAACTATGGTAACAATCTTACAATTTAACCTATGATGTTAGATAATGATGGCACTCCCCCTTTACAATGTGGTTTTCCCTAGCATGATTTTTGCCTCTCACAGAATTATTTTTGGAGGGAACCATAAGAAATTCAGTTAACATTGAATCCAATGGACAAATTGGTTACTATGAGAAACAAAATTGTATAATTCCTTGAGAGAACGATATTGTGATTATGCCGAATCAGTCACCGCGATATATGATTAAAAAGGTGAAATTTAGTGGTATGCCTAATTCCTCAAATAAGAGGAAGGTAGACTTTTATTCATGTTCGCATGTTGAGGAGCATAAAAGAATGAAGATTGAGATTTATAAAGAAGGGAATAAGAACCTTGAGGAATACCTCAAATGGAGGGGATGATGTTATCTGTGCGGAGAAAACTGTCATAGAGTGACAGACTGTTCTGGAGTTCAATGTCTTATTTGTGGAGAACATGGGCATTACCCAACATAATGCCCTAACCTAAAAAGTTACTTCTAAATCAAGGAAGGACTTATTCCAGGATAATCATTGAAGAGGGTGGATTAAAGTTTTTATGTATTGGTATTCAAGAATAATGTTGTTGATGTACTTTTATGGTGTATTAGAATATTTTTGTATTAGCCTATTGTGGTTTTCTATAATTTTATGGTATCGGTAACCATGGAATGAGATTGAGATATTTTTGGAAATAATATGATATGCGCATAATGAATGGATAAGGAGGAAATGAAATGTTTGACAGTATTCATGAGCTCATGACTAATATAAGGAGAAGGTTATATAATGGTGTGAGTATATAGAATTTTTGGATTTTGTTAGGTGGAAAGAGTTAACTATTGACAAAATTCATGTTTTCACTAAGGTTTAATGGGTATTCATTTTTCAAAAGAATACATGATTAAGTTATTCACATGATTGGAATGTGACCAAGAAGATATATGGGGGATAAATGATGGTATTCACATGCCTGGTTGATAACATTTCAAGTAATCATTTTCTTTATACTATGAGCATGGACCAAAGTATTTTAGATAAATATTGGAATGGATTATGTTGGATATAAGTTAGTATTGTTTAAGGATATAACTTTTTTTGATATTATTGATGGGATGTTATAGTAATGTAGTTTTAGAAAAAGGACAACCTGGAGGACGGGCGACAGCCCATTGCGTCAGACAAGACTGTGGGAATCGAACCCACAACCGAAGTACGACTCGGCTTTATCACCTACCACTGGCCTACAGGAAGTCCCTATTTAGTAGAAACTAGTTTTATAATATTAAGCGATATGACATATGAAGTATAAGTTCATTTTTGGAATCGTATATGATTAAACTCACCATAGATGTACTTATGTATATTTCATAACTTTTTCTAACCATTTCTTTGAAACAGATGGAATGACCCATAATTCTATCACATTATCTATCAAAACTTCATGAATAACAAAATTCAACTTCATTTCTTTAAGAGATGAAGTGGAAATTTTCCAAAGAACGAACAACGGTGAGACTGTACCAAAATCACGAACGTATTTCTTCTAATTCCAATTTCATTAACTTTAGGGAAATGATATTGAAAACCAAAAATGTTGTACTAGTGCCCTTATATCTGATGAATCAGATGGTACCTTAGATCATCACAATTCTATGGCTTTGTGATTGATGGATTTTTCATAGCCATGTTCTCTACCACTCTCCATCATAACTTGATGGTTAGATTTTTCTTCCATATCCATATTTTCACCTATGTTCTCCTATATGGAAACACAGTGATGAGTTACTTTGGTTAATCGTTACATTTCATACTTTAGTTTTTAAAATTAAGTTTTAGTATTCTTTTTTACGATTTGGGTTTCTATGAATAGTAAACGATTTATAACACCGACGAATTTCGAGGGAGAAATTCATTTTAAGGGGGGTAGAATGTAACAACCCGAGATTTTATATGTTATATTAGTTTTAATTTCTTTCATATCTTCTGTTGTACGCTACAGCATGATTATCTTGCACTATACGCAACACTGTATTAGCTTGCAGTATATGTAACACTAATCTTGGATCGTGTTACACACAATTTCTTGTTTGTTTGATAGTAGTTATTCTATGAAAAATTGCGTATATATATATATATATTCAATGTATTTTGTTATACTCAACAACAAAGGTGTCGGGCACTACACGCAACCCTGACTTGGCTTGCATTACACGCAATTGTGACCTTCCTCGATAGCGTGTGTTGTACGCAATACAAGGCTTCACTAAACAACGATATATGGTTATAATATTATTATGAACTAGCTGTTATGAATTGTATCAACTACATTTTTAATTTTATAACATTATTATTCATCTTAAACATTTTCTAGAACATGGTATGAGAAAAAAATCAATTTTTCGAGTAAAATAAGTATTTTTCAAAAAATGTAGTTTTGCCATTTTTTGATGGTGCATCCAATTTAAATCTTGTTTTTGAAATTTCTAGAAGTTCGATTTGAAAAAATGAAATTATTCTTTGGAATAAGGATATAAAAATTTACTTTGGATAAATTTTTAATATTATTCTAATAACATTCATATTTTAATGAATAGTAAAAACATGCTATACTTTAATTAGAAACAAAATTTTCATCGCAATAATTTATATGGTCAGATTATATTTTTAATTTGGTTTAAAGTGTAATTAGAATATATATTTACCATTTAATCTAATTTTGGTCATTGGAATTAATTTTACTTTGAAATTGGATATAAACAAGTATCAATCTTTTGATAGTTATTGTTTCTTAAAAAACATGCTATCTGTTTTGATAACATGAATTATTTTAAAATTAATTAATACCAATTCTATGTTTTGAATTCGGAAAAATAGACATCAATTTTGAATTTGGAGTATCAAATAATGCTTAGGTTGATGTTTTTGTATTTTTCTGAAAAACTGCAATTTTCGATGAATAGTGAAACCACTTAGTGGTTGTTAAAAAAAACTGACTTTTTCATTTAAATGAAATTTTACCACTTCTGTGAATTGAATTTCAAAAATATGAGAGACATGGTTAATATCAAATACTAAAATGTGGTTCAATGAGATGAAAATAATTTTTGGTGAATAGTAATGTTTTACTTTTTTTAACCACGGTTAAATGTAAATAGGGTAATTAAGGGTAAAAATGTTATTATTATTACCCTAACACATGTCCTAATTCTATTGGATAAGTGTAATTCGACCAAAAAAAACCTTAGAAAAAAAATGACCATTTAGGTCCACTTGGATTTGATTAGGACATTTGTTATTAATTTATTTAAAGAAGTGTTAAAATAGTTAAAATCAATGATTAATAACTAAATAATTATTAATATAGGGATATACATAAGATAAATTAGACTATAAATATTAATTAGAAAGCTAAAAAGATTTAATACATAATGAAATTTTATTTATAATTTTTAGACACTAAATAATTTAATTTATTTATGGCAGAATGATGATTCTGTAATTCTCTTATTAATGAAATATTGACATAATTGATGTTATAAATACCCAAATAAATGTTATTTGAGACTTTTTAGGAATTAAACTAATTTTCTAGGTTAATATGACATGTTAGTATTGATTTAGTTTACTTTTTTCGAACTAATCATTCTGTTATGATTTTCACAAAAATCAATTACCAAATAGTGTTAAATTTGACATAAAATAGTTTTTAAAACAAATATTATATTATTAATTGTTATTTTATTCCTAAAAATCAATGGTTCGGCCAAATGACTTAAAAAAAGTTATATATTAATAATAAACAAAATGTGGTTCTTTTGGCTTGTTATAGTAAGTTTATTAACCTTATAGTGTAAGAAAACAAGAAGACACGGTAAAAGTAAAATTATTTAGCTTAAGGTTAAATCTAAATGAAAAGGTTAAAATAAAAACCTAAACTTGTCTGAATTATATTGGATGAGAGTATTTCGACCCATGCCTACATTTGCTTCTAAATATATCAATTTTGAGATATTAAAAACCAAATATGACTTTATAATAAAATAATATTTTTAGTTTTTCCAAAGGTGCCCCTCTCCTCCCTTATAAAAGGGAACCTCCTCCCTCTCTTCCTCACACCACATTGAGCCTTCAACCTCAGCCAACCCCTGAATAATTATCTTCTCCACTTCCATAGAAACATCCTAGAGGTTCTGGTATTCTTCAAAGACAAATTTTAGTTCCCTAAGAGGAGGTCTCAAAGGGGCGCTTCAAAGAAGAGGTAATGTCCGTTACCGATTCTTTCATCTTTATTTATTTTTCCACTTCTTCTTCTTTAGTTTTTTAATTATGAAGTAATAACATCAGTATAACTCATATAATTATATGTTATTATAAGTATGAAACAACCCTATTTACCCATCTATCCATCCTATGAAAAACGAAATCACCACACGTGCGTACGTACGGAATACCGTCTCCACGCCGTGGTGAAATCTATTTTTCCACCAACACCTTACATGGATGTGTATAATGGTGTAAAGAATAACTATATATGGTTATTATAACATCATACTGATTATGATATATTATACCATCCACTCCAATTCTATTCAATAATTATGGGAACGATATCATTGCTCGTGCGTATGTACGGACTACCGTCTCCACGACGCGATCAGATTCATTCTCCATGATATCCATACATGAATGATCATAAAGTTTGTATAATGAATAATAATGAAATATATGAAATAATAATTCTACTGGATTTATGTATATATATATATTTCATCTATTTAGTTTCATTCAATTCAACATGGAAACGAAAACAACGTTCATGCATACGTACAACCTACCATCTCCATGAACGGTGTATTTCATTCCTTTTATCGATCTATAATATATATATTTATATGATGAATATATATTATATATAAATCATGTTTTACATTCTGTAATTATGTAAATCTGGATATAAGTAATAATATCAAGAACAACAAGTCCAAACATGTACGATAAATAAAATGATTTAACCCAAAATGCTCCTTTAACATGGATCTTACAAATGAACGGGTAATATAAAGTCATAAGTAAACCATATATGATATCATAACAATGAATATGATTCTGTAATAAGTCAATGACATAATTTAAATCATTATACAGGAGGTTCGGATCCATACGAAGCATATCGGACCTAAGGTAAGGGAAAATCTCGCAATCTCATTTTTTACAAGATTGTTTATACATCAGAATTTACTGGGGAATATTTATCATCCAAATCCATGTTTCCACAATATGTAATATTTGTATATTTATTCAATTTTTTATATGAAGTTTTACCCTTTTGTGAGTTTTAGTAAATGATATGAAATGAATATTTTGTCATTTTTCGTACGAGGTACTTTTTGACTTTTCTGACAAAAGTACGAGAATAATGTCTTTTTTTTAACTTAAACGGCATGAATGGATTTTTAGAACATTATTTCCATGATTCTTCTTTTACAAGTTTTCATGTTTATTTTTAATCAAATTCTTTTAGTTCAAAATTTTAGGACATGTTAAGAAAGGAAAATGTTTTTGAAGTAAAAAGGATATTTTCCTCAAGAATGGAATTCAAGTGTTTTATCAAAATTACTTTCCATATAAGATAATATAGGGTTCTGTTTCTATCCCTATTATTACATTGATTTGATTATGTTGTGATGGAATTGTTTTTATGAATTCCTTTATCTTATATGAATTTTTTTATTATGTCATGATGTTTAGGAATCCAATTTTTATTACATGGGTTATGCTATGATGTGTGGTTTATGATTTTGTGGCACACAAAAGAATGGTATCATTATGAGATGGGTCGGACCTATATCTCCCTCCAATGCATTTGGTAATGATTTATATCTCATGAGATAGACATGGATGGAACGTTAAGTTAATCCGGTTCAGTGTTACAGGACGGAAATGAGGAGTGAACTCGATTCGGAAAGGGACTTTGTCCACTAAGATGGTCTTGGAAGCAATGCCTTGGATACAATGGAAATCATAACATAATCTGAATGGTTTCCACAATTACATGTTTTATTACCATTATATTTTATCATGGTTGATGTTCCATTATGATATATTCCTTACATACTTCAACGATTTATGTCTTTGCTCAAGATTTTGATGTTTAAATTTCATGTTCATGTTTTTTCTTCCAAATGTTTATGGATTTTTTTATGTTATCTATGATTAACCTTACTGAGAATTTGCGCTCACCCTTTTTATGTTAAATTTTCCCCAAGAAATAAATAAATGTTGTAGGTAAGGAAACAAAAAGGGGAAGATCGTTATGGGACTTGTTGAAGATCTTTCAACATGATTAAAAGTTTATATTCCAAGTTTCCAAAGACACTAAACTATTACTATCCTTGAGTTTTTTTATGTATTAAGTATTACGAAAAAGTAATGTAATGTCCAAGTATGTCAAGCTTCAGGTCTCTACAGTTCTTAACAGACTTGAAGGAGGTCAGAATGACTGAGGTGGTGGGCTTGAACCTCATGGAGACTTCCTACACACCCTTCCTTGGCAAAGATCAAAGGCCACATAGTTCGGGATGGGTGTGGTTAACCGACGTGAAGGAGGTCAAAATGACCTGAGTGGTAGGCTTGAAACTCATGGAGTCTTCCTAAATACCCATCCGTGGAAAGGATCAAAGACCACATAGTTCCAGATGGGTGTGGTGAACCAACGTAAAGGTGGTCAGAATGACTAGGGTAGCGGGCTTCAACCTCATGGAGGATTCCTACGTACCCTGACATGGAAAGGATCAAAGGCCACGTAGTTCAGTATGGGTGTGGTGAACAAACTTGAAGGAGGTCAGAACGACCCGGTGGTGTGCTTGAACCTCATGGAGGCATCCTAGGTACCCTGCCATGGCAAGGATCATAGACCACGTAGTTCAGGATGGGTGTGGCAAACAACTGTGAAGGAGGTTAGAATGACAGAGATGGTGGGGTAGAACCTCGTTGAGGCTTCCTACATACCATGCCTTGGCATGGATCAAAGACCACATAATTCAGGATGGGTGTATAGGTCTTACACTCTTGGCATCCCAAGGCGTGATGGATGATGGTTTCTTTAAGCCCACGTGAGTCCTAATCAGTGTGAGAAACAAGTGACTGCAAAGACCTAACGATCATGTTGTGAAAGGTGCGTCCATGGGAAGTGAAGTGGGGCTCATGCGTGGTTAGCAAACCAAAGGGAAAATAGGGGGTTACACACGGTTCACCACCAGAGAGATAGAGATTGGGTCTTACTCCAGGGTTGAGGCCCGGGTGGTGACAAATCCCAGTGGGAGAGGGATTTGGCACCTAGTAAGAGAAGAGGTGTTGGGATACTACCTCCTACAAGAAAATCCACTAGCTTACACAAGGGTTGTTTCCCTTTCCCCATGAATGGAAACCACTCCGATAAAGAAGATCTCATTCCATGAGAGGAACTATTTAACTCCCATGGAGGCTAGTGGGTGTAGAGAATGTCCAAGATGATGTACCCCATGTATGATACACGGGGTGAGGACATAGTTTAACGTCATGTGCTGATGACTAAGGTGCTTGATAGTTTAACGTCCTGCATCTCGGATGAGGTATGTTTACTCCACACCCCTAGGACTTAAGTAACAGTCAACCTCTACACCTTGGTGAATATTAAGGACATGAAATGTCATGGTTAGGGGTGTTATGGAGCGTACCATTTGAGGGTCCATGTTTGCATGGCTATTCTAAAAGTCAATAGTCGTTAGTGTGCCTATGCGAAGATTCATGAGGTGAAGCAACTCAATAGGCAGTATCATCTAATGGACATTGAAATAGATTTGTGTAAACTTGATGGGTTGCACAGGAAAAGGAGTTGTAGAGAAAATGGGGCCACAAGTAAAAGCCTTGTGAAGCTCTTATACTCCATGAAATGGATGGGGTTAGTGAAGGGATGTGCATTGGGAAATTAAGTTTCCTAGGATAGGCATAGGGTATAGGTGCATATGGGAGGAGCCTCACAAAGTTGAAAGGTACTCGCAAAGTAATGCCTTGCGATGTATGGGTGCCTCATGATGTAGGGTGTCATGAAGCCATGTAATTTGTGAAGCAAGGTGACCCTGCCTTAGCATATAGGTCATGTGGGTGTGGTGGGTTTTTTGGTGAAGAATAAATGCATTGAGAAAACCCGAGTCCCCATGGGGATCACCTTCCTTCGTGAAGGCCCATGGGCTTCATGAATGTCATCCCTCTCGGAAGAGGGGATCAAATAATTCAAGGGAGAGGCACTTCAAAACGTAGAAGTACCTTGAATAACTCATGGTTTGCAGAGCAAGATGTGTTTCGCAATATGAGAGCTCATAACGTGAATGGTTGGATGCTCTATCCTTTGGGCTTGAGGGGAGCCTAGTATTTATAGGCAAGAGGCACCACGAAGCAGTGTTTGATTGGCGCAAAGCTAAAACTTACCTCGTGGTGGGTTGCGAATGTCAAAGGGGTTCATAGATCCATCCCACCCCTTGCATCGCAGCGGGCCAAGAACGTCAAACGGGTTTTCGGAGCCCCCCGCCTCATTGCTTCGCGGGGGGTCATGAACGTCAATGCTGTTTGTAGAGTCATCCCTCCTCTTTACTTCGTGGCTGGTCGCGAACGTCAAAGGGGTTCACAGAGCCATCCCACCTCCTTGATTTGTGGTCGTTCGTGAAGGTCAATGGTGTTCGCGGAGCCATCCAGCCTCCTTGCTTCACGGCGGGTCGCGAACGTCAAAGGTGTTCACGGAGTCGTCCCGCCTCATGGATTCCTGGTGGGTCACAAAATTCAAAGAGGTTCACAGAGCCAAACTGCCTCCTTATTTCGTGGTGGGTCACGAAGGGGATATCGTGCGCCGAACATACAGATCCAGTGTCTTTGTGATCCGGCTTCGTGAGGCAGTCCATAATGCTTTTAGTATTTTCTGTTCGCCTCCAATTTTTTGGTCAACAAATGGCCCCCCTCAGACTGGGAGTCGAGGAGAAAATGAGAATCCGTGTTTGAGGGACCATCGCCAAAATTCCTTGGTTACCCGCAAGGCGGCCTCGCAAAGGAGGCTCATGAAGCAGAGCCACGATGTATGGGCTGGGTGCGCCGCTAGGTCCACCAATGTAGGATGCCATGTGAAGAACCCTGGGTCCTCACCTATAAATAGTGGGGTTGACTTTTTTTTTGTGACCTTACTCTCCTCCGCAATTTCATCTTTTGGCACTCTCGATTCGCAAAGCTCCGCATAATCCGTGATCGTTCTCTATAAACCAGGCCTTTTGCTTCGCGGCGCACAACAAATCTTCAACTTATCATTAGTGTGATCCGCGACATGCGTTTGAGGGTCATCACAAGGCTCAACGATTCTGATGTCTAGATCGAGCTCTGTGAATGGTCTTCGTGATCGATCTCCCCGGTCGACCTTCACAATCTAGTCCAAAATTTTTCATAATTTTAAGGTTATGATGGCTCACCAAGAGGTTGTCAGGGGGGACCTTGCAGACGCTGCCCGAAGGGAAGAGTTGGGAAATATATTGGTTCTGGAAGAGTTGGTATGGAGACACTCCAACCATGATTCGCTGGTGCAACTATTGTTAGAAAGTCAAATGTACTAACCATTGTGCAAGAGGATTCCTTTGTATAGATTTGGACTGAGGGATGGCGTCTTCATCCCTGAAAAAAGTAGGTATGAGCTAGCATACATGTTCAATAGCACGCAGTGCTAGCGCTTGTGCTTCAGGGCGGCTAACTGCCACGCTCGAGAAAACGTTACGCCTATTACCGCTGATTGTTTATAAAATCATCTGAATGATATTTGTGGGAAATAATTCTAGGAAGGGACATCCCCTCTTCTATACCAAAAAATCCTAAAGGCTTTTTTGGCAAACCCAAATAAGGGATGGTCTGATGACTGGGACCTGTGCAAAGGTGGAAACTTCACGGATGAATGGGCATGGGCCTACTGGGTAAGCACCTCGTGTGATGTTTTCGGGCAGAGCTGAGGAGAGTAGGTACATATGAGGCAGCCTATTCCTCCGAATTTCACATCTACCAGCCGAAGTAGCTGATGCCAGAGCTATTGACCAGGTTGTCATCAAGGACCAATACCTTCAACCAACATCACAGGGAGGTAGGAATCAGCATATGGGATGTGTATCAGATCATGGGGGACCCGATATTGGGAGTGATGCATGATGAATTACTCCCTACTATGATTTCATTGGAGGATCCAAAGAATATGCATCCACTGGTGATGGCGTTGATGAGACTAGTGCTGTGAGAGGACAAGGAATCGGTGGGAGATGTCCACTTCAGACGATCGTTCAACCAATTTCTGAACATCCTGGAAAACAGACGGTTCCTGGTGAGGCCCCATAATTTCCCAAAGGGGGCTCAATGGGGCAAGGAGAAATCATACTAGCGGATGATGGAGGAAAACTAGTGGAAGACCTGGGGATTTAATGTCAACACCGAGCAACGGTCGATAGTCAGGCTGTTGGCATTCTTCTCACCTCTCATCTATGGCTAGATCTTACTGGTGAGGGACTCAAATGCAGTTGTGCAACCCATAAGATTCATCATGGCCTACATGCTAGCGATCATAGGGCAGGTGAATCTCGGAATCCCAATGCTCGCCAAGATGTACAAAATGCTCTAGCACATCAGCGAGCGGAAGAGGCCACAGAGTATTTGTGGGTCCTTCCACCTGATGTACTGGTGGATAGAGACACACATTAGGGGGTTTATAATTTCCCAAACCCTAATTTCCATCGATGATTGGACTTTCTCCCATCCATCCTGAATGATGATGGGAGCTTTCCAACCAAGCTGACCATACCATCGGTATTAAACAGAGTCTGGAAGGTAGAAGAGTTAAACTTCCATCTATTTCTGAATCCAAAGGGGGGCTTCACAGATGATGACCGAGGGATAGAAGAGAAAATTTCCTATATCATCGTATTTTGAGGTGGATTCCTGGTGGAGAGGGTAGACCATGATCCCCTCTACGAGCTGTACACCCCGCACTGATTTTCCCGACAATTTTGGTGCATGCAGCGACTGACCCCGAGGGTCTATCTAGGGGTGATCCACGAGGAACACCTGTGTGTGATGAGGCTGATGTGGATCATGTTCATATGGGAAGAGGGTATGATGAGAAATGATTTGCCTCTACCTATTACTACCTTCAGGTTAGTAATTGAGTATTCCCAATGTTGGGTGGTGGCTTACCCAGGGGAGAAGCTGAAGCAACCAGCCGTTCAGGTCAGTGATAGTGGGACTCCCCAATCTCGTGTCTAGGGCTGAAAGGTGGCACGGTCATCCCGCCGTGGTGGGGATGTCATGGAAGCAAGGCCCACATCAGTTGAGGGTGAGGCAGCGGCGAAATATTCAACAGTGGTAGCGGACCTAGGGGTTGAAGAAGAACAGAGTCATCCAGAGGGGAGGCCACCAAGAGGGATCCGTAGGATACCTACCCAGGCTCTGGGAAATTGGTTGCACCATATATAAATGCTGGAGAATGTTGACTTCCCATATGCTTGGGACATCTTGGGAGTCAACCAGAAATTCCCCACCTTGCCCGAGATGTGGAAACACTTGAACAGTCTCGGGATGGATTTGTTGGGGTTAGGCCCTATCAGGGCCATCTTTGTGGTGTCCCGGGCAGAAGCGGAGCAATTCTTGGTAGAGCCAAAGGACTTTGTAAATTGACAAGGTGCCTCATATCTAATGACAGACTGTGTCAAGGTGCTGCTTGATCGCATGGTCCCACTGCAATTGTCAACCACTGAAATGAGAGAGTGCTTCCCTCTACCAGAAGAATCATACGAGTCCTCCTGGGAGGATGAGGCCGGTAGAGGGATCCCATTGGAGGAGGGATAAGTCAGAGATAATGAATCAGACCTCAAAGAATTTGTAGAGGCCCTTGGGGTAAAATCCCAAGACCCTTCCTCAGGGTCTGCTCCCAGGACATTCCGGAATCCATGCTAATACTTGAACTGTGAAGGAGAGTCTCATACACAGAACCCAATATTTTACCTCAGTGGATGCAGGTGCATGGACTTTGGGATCCACACATGTGGATACATCAATTTCTATGTCTAGGGGGGCTTGGACACCTGAGGTGACCCCTCTAGATCCTTCAGACCTATGGAAAATATATGGGGCCCATGCCTCGGGGCCCCAATGGCGTCAACCCAAGAACAAGATGAGGAATTCGTTCTTTGTATGTATCTTCTACGAAATTCATGACTGTCACCCACTGACTATGTCAACTAAAATCCAAGGCCTCTTTGATGCACACAGTTCTTCAAATTGCATGGCCCCCCTTGGTGAGGTTGGTCGAGGCTTATGGCGGCATCCTTCCCAGGGGAATGTTCATGATCGTGGAGGCGGATATCCAGACAGACCGAATTGTGGCACTCCCGATCGCTGGTGGGACCGCCAACGTGGATGTTCCTAATATTTTTGAGGAGGGATGTGATGATGAGGATCGATAAAATAACCCAGATCCTGTTGTCTCTAATCAAACACCAGATACAGACCCTACAAATAAGCTTCTAAGGGTGTTCCCCGCATATGAGCCTTCCAACTGCACTGACTAGGATGAGACGACCTATGATGAAGAGGATAGAAAAATATTCCATTTCCGATCATGGAAGATGATCACGCACTTTATTTATGACACTCCCCATGCACAATGGCTGGATGAGATGGACAGACTTCGTTCGTGACTACATGAACTATGTGTTGTGTTCGTGAATGCCCAGCATCCTCACATGCTTGCCTGATATCTTATGAATGTGAAGACTCTGGATTATGACTGTGGCCTTGGTGTGGGCTAGCAACAAAAGAATGTTGTGAACATCAAGAAACTCTGAGAGGATGATAATGAATATCAATGGCTGTAGGTCTGGGGGAATGAGCACTCAACCACCCTTAGCGCGCAATCAGGGCTGATACTACGATTGAAGGCTCAGCTGGAAGAGGCCGAAGAGGGCATGAGGATAGCCTCCGAGTAAATGAATATAATCTAGACCGATGTAGAGTAGGACCATAGTGCAGTCAATGAATTTCACCCTATCACTACCGAGGAGGATCGAGAACTGAATATGCGGTAGCAAATCCTGGATGCCACAATTCGGAGGGTGGCAGAGCTACAAATTTCTTTTGATGGGATTAACCCATCCATGGGAAGGGTATACCCTCAGATGTAATAAATATCACAAACCCTCTAACATTATTTTATGCTTTAATTATTTGGATACCATAGCTTGCATGAGTCCCATTATTAGTGCTGGTTTTACATGCATCTATTATATTTTCGAAACTCCATGTGATCAATCCCCAATCTCATGCAGGTCGAGCCCAATATACAAAACAAGGGATGATTGCTACATTATTCTGTATGAAAATATGATTTCTAACCCCGTTTCGGGCATCTGGGGATTGAACAACCAACCTGGATCTCCGAGAAGTGAAGGGGGATACCTGACTGGATAATGAAGCTCTCAAAACAGTCGAATTACTATTTTCCCTATGTACTCTTGTGCACTAAAGGGGTAATGCCAAGGGTGATGGAATAAATCTAAACATAGGAAATGGAAGGTGTGGATCACAATACCCAAGACTCAGAACACTGTAGTGATGAAATGTCCATTAAGAATGACTATTGACCGTATTCAAAACACAATATCATTATTGTGTTATCCTGAAATGGGGATAAAACAATGGGGTCCGACTACTGACCATGTTCGAAATACTAGTTCTGACTCGAAATGTCATCCATTTATCTTTCATAACATTAGCCCAGGATAGTAGGCAAGCCATAATACTTGAATCCATATTGTTAGGGGGTTCCTCTAGATGTAAAAGAGGGTGAGGATCCGGATAATGGGAACACAAATCCTAGAGAGTGGAGTGATTGGTTGTTCGACTGGAGTCCAGAACTCTTGAAATTACACCACAGTGGTTGAAACACATTAGGATGATACATAGGTCTGGTCAGGGATCAAAAATTCATCAAAACAATACCTCTCTGATGATGAAATTGTCACCTCCCAATGTTATCATTGGGCCTCCCGAACTTGTTCAAGGTAGAACCACTGTTTAGTGACATGCGTTGAGGACATATGAACTCGTGTAGTTTAATGTCATATGATAGGACGTGGTGTGAAAGGTAAGATCCTAGGAAGGGAGAATGTGGTGCAGTAGCTATAAACCCAATGTGGATGAGGACTTGGAGTCCGGATCACACCATGTATCCCCGGAGGAAAGAATAAACGTCAAGGGACCAATATTGAAAATTTGGATAGGCCCGAAGCAAAGTGGTTGGTAATTCCTACATACCCGATGTGGATTGGAATCATGACATATGTAGTTCTAAGAGAACAGTTTATCATCACACGGGACGAGGAATGGTGCGTGTGACATGGCTGCTCCAGTACACATCCTACCAAAACTACTAATCCCATGTGAGCCGTGCTTGAGGTGGGAAAAAAGTAGTGATGGAACATTCCTAGCACAGGGAGGCATCTGTTAGATACAATGGGACACTAGGTGAATGTAATCCCACTAATACTGACCCACCTATATAATTCCCCTAGATGCATGAAAGAGTAATGCCGAGTATATTGGAATTCCAATGGAACATAAGGAAGTGGAAATATATGAATCATGATGCTCGAGATCTAGACCACAATGATGGTGGTTTGACGATTGGGGATAACTATTGATCTGGTTTGAAACACAATATCTGTATCGCATCATCCTGGAATGGGGAAAGAAAAATGAGGGTCTATCGCTGACCATGTACGGAACACGGGACCTATCACAAATGTTAACCAAGATCTTTAGGGATGTTGGCCCGAAACTGTAGGTGAGCTGAGGCATAATGATTCCAGGATGCGAAAGGGGTCCCTTTTGATGTGGAAGAGGATGAGGATCCAAATAACAGGGCTCACGAAGCTTGGACATGGAATGAGGGGACTGTCACCGTGAAAATTCTACACTTCGGGCTATTTTTCAAGATGCATCTGACTACGACTATAAGATGTATCAGAGAGAGGGAGTTGAGTCCCATCCCAAGGAAAAGGGTCCTAGGGTCACGTGCTTCCAACATATGGTCCTGGGGTGGACCATTTAGGGGCCTTGATTTAATAGACTATGCATAGGGCAGCGAAACAGCCAAACGTGACACACAATTCCCATAGGGAGATCTCAGTTTTGGTACATAGAACTTGGACCGTGCTGGGAAACGATATGAGAAGAACATGGTGTAGCTATTGAAAAACCCGACGTGAACGAGATCTTAAGAGGTAATCGCCACACCACATGTTCCCAAATGTGTTCTGGCCAAGGGAGAAAAATAGAAAGGACATGATTTTTGGATTCCTGGGGCTAGACCCGGAGACAAAAAATGCATGGGTGTTCCTACGTATCCCAAGAGTATGTTAATCAATACATAAGTAGTTATATAATATGTCGTGTAATTTAACATCTTGCAGCTTGTACATGGAGTGGTCTTAGTGTATGGTCATAGAGCTCGGACCATGGATGGTAGGAAATGTAGGAGACACATGGTGTTGTAATTATAAAACCCAATGTGAATGGGAACATGGGGTTCCAACCACCATGTGATCCGTGGAGAGGTTTTAGGTCGAGGGAACAAAAATGAAAGTTAAGATGGGAAAAAGGAAAAGTGCACAGGCATTCCTACGTATCCAATGAAGATGGTAATCAAGACATATGTAGTTCATAAGATGACATGGTGGGATACTAGAGCCAGGTATAATAAGGTTGTGTGGGTATGACCCTTACACAAAAAGAAGAGGTATTTGATAGATCTTGTTTTTGTTTTAGGATGAGTGTTTTTTATAGAGATGGAACTAGGATAGAAAGTATAGACATCGACAAAAAATAAATCCATGTGTAGGAATTTAAAAATGGTATGGCTCATGACCAATACCTAAAATGATGCATCCTAGAGTAGAATATCACGGTGCTATGATGTTTTTGTCATGTGGCTAGGATGATAATGTCAAAGTTTAGGGTCATGTGATGGCACCAACCATTAATTCTTAATGTCATGAAGGGTAGACACAATAACTTAATGTTGTGTGGGAATACGCATTATTGTTTAAAGTTATATGAGGACGAGGTCCCAACCATACTATGCACGATTCTGAGAAGGAATCCTTGGGCCGAGGGGACAACAAACGATAGAGGGTATGTGGCTTGAGAAACTATCTCCCAATTGAGCTGTACCTGAATTCAAGATGACCAAGTGTTCCTACGTATCCCATGATAATGGGAATCATATTTTACATAGTTCTAAAAGATATCATAGTTTATTTTCTTATAGGTCGGACAATAGAGGATAGAAAACCTTCCATGTAAGTGCGGACCTCAAACCAATCCCTAAGCCCATGTAAGACAAACTCTGTGGGGGAAAAAAGGGTGAAAGAGGCTTGTTGAAATACCTAGCATGCACACCAAAGGTAAAATGGTGCGGATCCCCTATTGATGCCCTTACCACGGATTTTTTCCTCATAATTTGCAAATGCACACTGAGGGATAATTCCAGGAGTGTTGAAATTCTATTTGGACATGATGCAGTGGAAAATAATGTAAATCATGTAACCAATATTCAAGGCTTGATGGGGTTGGCATGATGATGGAGGATAACTATGGGCCATGTTTGAATCAAAGCATCTATATCGTGGTATCTTGGAATGGGAACAACAAATGAGCATCAACCACTGACCGTATTCACAATATGGGACCGTTATCATTCTGTTGTTCAAATACCTAGAGGACGTTGGCCTATAATGGTAGGAAGGCCCTTGGGCCAAGCATCCATGGCATTTGGGTGTCCCTTAGGATGTGAAAGATCGGGGAAGCCCAAACTAAGGAAAACACGAACCCTTAAAAATGGGGGAAATCAAGTCCAGGTAAACTCTAACACTCCAAACACTGAACCAGAGTACTCTTAAGCACATTGGTGATTCACTGAAGTGGATCGAGGGGGATTATCTTGAGAGTGGATGATTTGAAAATCTGAGTATAGAACAAGGGGATAATGAACTCTCATGAGAACTATGTACATGGAGTGGTTGTAACAAACCCGATATAAATGGGGATATAATCCCACCCCACAACATATACCCCTCTCCCTGAGAAATTGCAGGCCAAGGGGCCAAGGTGAATGGGTGATTTCTATGTGACAGGACTGGACCCGAAGTCTAGACATTCGGGTGGTCCACCATATCCCATTATGATGTGAATAAAGCCATATGTAGTTCCATAGGAGGTTAATGTGCAGTTTACTATCCTGCAATAAGGCATAACATGGGTAAGATACCACACAAAAAGGAGTTGTATGGTGTGGTGAGTAACCCAACGTGAGTGAGTAACCCAACGTGAGTGAGTACTTGATCCCACACCACACCATACAACCCTATGTGAGAACATGGTCTGGGGTCAGAGAAGGCTAAGAGGCCTGAGTCTGGACCTCGAACAAAAAGTCCCGACCATCTTGCAGTTTAACGTCATGCGGTGAGGATGAAGAAAGGGGAAAGGTTTCTCATTCAGGGATGTGTTCGGCATGGAGAGAAACCCAGCGTGAATGAGGACAGGAACCCACACCACACTATACAACCCTATGTGAGAACATGGACCAGGACCCTGAAAAGGCCAAGGGGCCTGAGGCTGGGTCTTGGATGGAATGTTCCAGTCAGTATGCAGTTTAACGTCTTACAGTGAGGATGAAGGCGATCATAGTTTAGTGTCATAGAACATGGACCGTAGATTCATAGTTTAATGTCATATGTGTGGGACAGAAAGGTAGAATCATCTTTCTTATGGAAGGCTAGAATGCCTCAATGATTATTGAGGAAAACTGTTGACCAGGTTCTTAACACAGTATCCCCCCTTGTGTGACCCAAAGGGGGGTGGACAATTGAGCGTCGACCATTGACCATATTCACAACACGAGACTTGCATCAACTTGTCACCCACAATCCTCGAGGGCATCGACCCATAATGGTAGGATAGACCTTGGGCTGTGTATCCTTGTCATTCGGGGGCCATTCTAGATATTGTGCATGATAGAAACCCAATTGATGGGTCATGTCGAGCATGGAAGGGAATGTGCTCGTAGAACGGATGATAAATGAAAGAAGGGATATCTCAGGGGGATATGTGTCGCATAGTGAAATAGCCTGATGTGATTGAAGGAATAATCTGCACCACACCACATGTCTTGACCCGAGGGGAGATTCTAGAGTTTGGGGCTGTGGAAATAGATGAAATGTCTGGGAATTATTATGTATCCCACAAGGATGGGAATCAAGACACAAATAGTTTTTAGAGGCCATGAAATTTAATGTCATGCGGTGAGGATGTGGCAGGATAGAATAATATTAAGGGGAACATGGTGTGGCCTTCGTAATGCTGATATGAGTGGGGTCCAATGAATCCTTCACTACGCCATGTAAAGATCCTCCAAGAGTTCTACCCCCCAGGGGGGATAGTCAAAGAAATTTTGGGGGATGGTCTCCAGACTAAATGTTTTAGCATTTCTATATATCCCATGTATATGGGAATCAATCCACACATAGTTATAAGGGTGCAGTTTAACGTCTGGCCAGACGCCATACAGTTTAACATCATGTGAGATGTTTTATAGTTTAATGTCATGTAGGATCGTGTTGTTTAGGGTCATACAAGAATCGATAGTATAGGGTCATGCAAGACTAGCTGGCTCAGAAAAATTATTGCTTGAGAAATATAACATTGGTGGGAGGAGTTATACGCTCACCATCCATGGTCACCAGTGAGTACACACCATTGGGTAAACCTTGTGAATAATGAAAGGTCCTTCCCAATTGGGATCCAACTTCGGTGGTTTCCTACCTAGTATCATTAGTGTTATGAGGGCTAATACCAGATTACCTTATAGGAATGAGCGGAGTCATACCTTCTTGTTGAAGGCTCTGGCCATCTTTTTCTCGTGTCTATCCAGGTTGTGCAGGGCACGAAGCCTATTATTGTCAAGTGCTTCTAATTTATTCAGACGAATTTCAGCTACTTTATTTGGCGACTACTAGTCGTAGTCCGTTGAGTGTAACGAAGGAAACTGAATCTCGAGAGATAGCACGACTTCTGTTCCATACACTTGGAAATATGGGATCACCTATGTGGAATTAAGAGTCGTTGTCTGATAAGCCCAAAGGGTGTAGGGGAGATTGTCCAGCCAACTCTTCTGGTTCTAACTAACAATTTTCTACAAAATTTTAGAGAGGGCCTTGTTGAAAGCCTTGATCTTCTCATTTTATTGTGCGTGGTAGCGGTAGGTATGGTTAGAACGGATGTTATAATTGGTGTACAGTTTATTCAACTCGGCTACTTGGAAGTTGGTGCCATTATTGGTGAGCGCGGTATGAGGGACTCCAATTCTGTAGATAATATTGGAGCTCACAAAGTCGATGATAGAATGTTCCTTGAACTCCTTGAGAGGAACTCCCTATTCCCATAAGGAAAAGAAATCAGTAGTAGTCAGGATGAACCTGCACTGGCGAGCATCCACCGGTGGATATGGTTCCACAACATCCAGTCCCCAGACTGTGAAGGGCTAAGAGTACATGGTAGAGTGGAGAGGCTCTGGTGGCCGGTGCGTAAAGTGTTCATGGACTTGGAAAGAATGGCATCTCTTGGAGAACTCGATACAATCATGGATCATAAAGGGAAAAATTACCCTAGCCTCTAGATCTGGTGAGATAGCTTCAACCCAGTCTGGTGGGCCCTACATTAACCAGCGTGAACCTCTAGCGCTATCTAAGATATCTTGACTCCTTGGATGCAACAGAGGAGAATACCACAGAACCCATTCTTGTAGATGATATTCTCAATACTTGGACAACTCTGGAGGGTAAAATGCAACGCGCAACGTCGGATTCTCTCACGCTCGGCTCGATCAGCCGGGAGGTAACGGTTTTCGTGATATTCGACAATGGTGGCTATCTAGTTGGGAGTCACTTAAACCATTCCATCTGAGGGACCTGGGGGTCCTGATGTGGAGGCTCCGGTAGTAAGATGGATCACCTGCATCCCGTCATCATCACCTAGGGTGATGGGAGCAATGAATCTATGATGTGCCACGTGGATAATCAGATTATCCTGCTCAGGTTCTGTAAGTGATGCGCTAGGCCGCCCAGGGCATCAACTCGACCATTCTAAGATCGAGGGACATGAGTAACTTCTGGATGAGATGGGAACTGGGACATTAGGTGGGGAGTGTGCTCCAACAATGGTATGAGCTCCAGATTTCTGTTGACATAGTCACCATTGATCTTCTTGATGACTAGATCAAAATCCACTTTCACATGAAAACAGAGCATATCAATCTCAAGGGCTAGCTCGAGGATAGTGATAAGAGCATGATACTCTACCTTATTATTGGTGCAGCCTTCTGAAAACTGGAATGAGTACGGTAGAATGGATTCTACTAGGATAATAAAGATGATACCCAAGCCTAACCTATTGAGTCTGGGGTCATTGAGCATCTTTCCAGTGGGACTCAGGGAAGCACCATCAAAATTCATCCAACAACATGGGATGACATGATCTACTGAGAGGATTTCATTGTCTTTAAAATCAAAATCCAAGGACTGGTCAGCAGGAGTCGGATGTGCAATAAGAAAGTCTACCAATGCTTTCCCCCTAATAGCTTTCTAAGGGACAAACCTGATATCAAAATGCTAAATAATCACTACCCACCATGCTAGATGGCCTTTCAAGATAGGGAAATTTAGAATATAATTCAGTGGGTCTACCCAAAACAACAACTGTACCTCGTGGTGCTACAAGTAATGACGTAATTAATGTACTACGAATACCAGCTCAATGCAGCTCTTCTCAATGGGGGAGTATCTGGTCTCCGTATCGGGGAGGATGCGGCTGAGGTAGTAAATGTTTTTCATTGCCCTATCATTATTCTTCTGGGTGATAAGGGTGCCAAGAGATCATTCCAGGGTAGTCACATAATGGGTCAGTCATATTCTAGAGAGGGGTGGAATCAAGACAAGAGGGTGGAGCAGATAATGTTTGATTTCCTCAAACGTGGTCTGCCACTCTTCGTCCCATTCGTAAGCGGTGCCTTTCTTCATGAGCTGAGAAAAGGGATTACACTTGCAAGCAGGACTCCCAATGATTAGGCGTATGTAGGATAAGTGTCCTTGAAAACCCCGAAGCTCTATAATATTTCTTGTGGGAGGCATCTGGCGGATGGCCTTGATCTTCTCTTGGTTGATCTCGATGCCCCGATACCTAACAAAAATTTCAAGGAACTTCCCAGAGGTATCCCTGAATGCACATTTCAATGGGTTCATCTTTAGGTGGGGGGAATTGAGGAATCTTAACACATTATCAATTTCCTTGAGATGGTCCTGGAGCTGGTGATATTTGACTTCCATATCATCCAAATAGCATTCCACCAATGTCCTGAGGATTTTCTTGAATATGCGATTCATGGCCCACTGATAGGTGGCACCTGCATTCTTCAAGCAGAAGGTCAAGACCTCGTATCAAAACATACATTGTGGATCCCTGAAGGATGTGTAGTCCTATTCCTTAGGGGACATTCAGATTTGGTTGTATCTGGAGTAACCATCCGTGAAGAAGACTGCTTGTAACCCAGCCATAGCATCAATCAGCAACTCCAGCATAGGATGGGGAAAATCATCCTTCAGACACTGCCGGTTGGGATCCCGTAAGTCGATGTAGACTCTAATTTATCCATTCTTCTTCCCGACTAGCACAATTTTGGATATCCTTTTGGGGTACATTACCTCTTTAATGAAATTGGTCCTAATGAACTTATCAACTTCCACCTCCACCAAGGCATTGTGAGAAGGGTGCATCTTCCATGGAGGTTGTTTGGACTCACAATAATTTACAGGGAGACTGAGGAAGTGGATAGATACTTGAGGATATATTCCTTTAATCTCATCATAGCTCCAGGAGAATACATCACGATGTTGATTTAGGAAGTCTACATACCACTGCTTCTCCTCGAGGGACATGGAGAAATTGATTAACTTATGTCTCGGATCTGCCATGCTACCGAGGTTTACCTGTACCAACTCATCGACTATGGTGGAAGCTCCATCTTCAAAGGTTGGGGGAGTGTCCTACAAATCCATTACTTCTCTTTAAGAGGAGGGATCCATAGCGGGATGAGCTTCCTTTGGGTCGGCAGATTACGACGAGAGGCAAGTACCAGCCTGAGCAATAGTGGTCACTTCATCGGGAGATTCTGGTACTACTGAATCCATAGCAATGAAGTTTGTCAACACGATCCCATATGGTCTTTGGACCAAGGTGCCACACTTTATTATATCAAAGAAATATTGGTGTGTTGGCTTGAGTTGGTTGATTACAGTCTGGAAAAATAGGCAAGTGTGACGTAACGACGTTGCCATGGGGAAAACACCGTGATACCTTATGGGAGTAGGGGGCTCAGGGATCACAGAGTCTTGATTCGTATAAGAATATGAAGTGATCTCCCAAAGTCGTATGGAAATGAGAATATGACTCCCCCTTGTGCTAGAGACAACAAAAAATTCCCCCATATCAGGGGTCCTAGCCTCAAATCAATAGATTGGGAAGACATAGGCGTCATCCAGACCTGCCCAGGGGTTGGTTGCAACTGCGGCATGCTCGACCTCATTGACCTGAATATGCTTTTCCTTGATCTTGTAATAGTCCACATCCAGGTATCGGGATTCACAAGAAGAAAAAGGACATGTGTCACCATAGAGCACGCTGACTTGACCATTGAAGGAGTATTTGAGGCACTGGTGATATGATGAGGGAACCACTGCGCGTTGGTGAATCCATGGTCTACCCATCAATGCATTGTACACAGTGTCATGGGAGACAACCATAAACTTGGTACTGCCAACTAGGCCACCAAACTAGGTCTTCAAATGAATCCTATCAACCGTGGTATGCTCTATCCTATCATATCCCTAGATCTTCAGGTCGTAGGGTGTCAAGTCATATTCAAATAACCCCAGCTTCCATAGTTTCCATGATAATATAAGGTTAATTCTGGATCCAGTGTCAACAAGACAGCAGTCAATCTCCACTCCATTGAATTGGATGGTGATGTACAGTGGAAAAATGTGCCCCAGTATGGGTGAACCTTCATCTTCACTAGATAATGAGATAATGTCCTGGGATTTAGCATTCTCTATCACTTCCGCATGAAAGTCCTCTACAGCTGCTACCTCTGTCTCAAATTTGAGGGGGCTTCTTAAAGCCCTAGTGAGGGCCTCACATATATCTGTCTATAGGAGAAGGGCCTCGGGGATGGAAATCCTTGATGGGATGCTGGAAAGGTGTTTGAGAACATCATACTTCATTTCCAGGCATGAAATTCATCTTGTAAGAGATCACTCTATGACAGGCGGTATGGTGGCCCCTACCGGCTGGGCCGACAGCTGACTGGTGCTGAGCATATCCCGATGCTCACTAGTCGGAGCCTGTAGTGTGGATACTGAATGATGAATGAAAGAATGAGATTGGCCTGTAGCAGGGCATGGCTGGTCGCGACATGGTCGAGATGGCTCTGCCTGACCAAGCAGCACAAACGGCTGTGAAGGAGGTCCTGATGACACTGGATGAGGAGGATGTGTGTTCTAAGCTATGTGCTAAGTCTATTGTCTTGTCTTAGTGGCGTGAATGACTTGGATAAAAGTTTCAATTAATATTCCTCGATGAACAATATGGTTGCAGCTCTGCTGACATTGGCGTCAGTTGGGGACGTTTTAGAGATCTTCCCGGCACTCCCCTTCGTCTGGATTCATATAGGGGTTTACCAACTCTACAGTATTAACCGAAGTGTACCTTTGACTGTTACTCAATGATCCATCGACTTTTGGGGGATTTTGGGAGGAATAACCATATCTGTGGGCATTAAGTATCCAATATAATGGGACGATGATGGCATGGGTGGGGCACATTGCTTTCCCTTACGCCACTAGTGTTTTCTCTTCTAAGAAGAATCTGACTGAGATGACGATGCAGAAGTGGTGGCCACATCTTATGAAGGCTCTGGACAATTTAGGCATGCACAGATGACACCAAGGGCATGAGAGACCATTTTCAAGCCGTCCAGTCATCATTATTCTGGGACCCACAGTTAGAAACCTGCAGCCACTCGCCCTCGCGGTAGCTGCTGTTGTCTGGCCATATGACGACACTTACCACTTGTTCCGGGGCTGGGCCTAAACTGACTATGTTTTCATCGACCTGTTCTTGAATCCAGTATCTGAACAACATATCAATTCTTGAGAGTCTTCCCCATGATCCAGTGATAGGGGTAGTAGTTGGGGTGATTAGTGAGGTTCACCTCTTCTGGCCTTCTACACTCAGGTATACATACAATCCCTTATTTCAATCCACTTCGTAAATAGCATAGAAGCTGATTCTTATTGAATGTGTAAGTCTAGTTTCTTCTATCTTGAAGAGGGGGCATCAGAGCTTGTACCTGATGAGGGGCTAGAGGATCCTGTCGAGGAGGTGGAGCCTGGTTACCACGCCTGGGTGGTGGCTTTGTGTTGCATGGGGGAACCTATCGATTCATAGGCAACCACTACTGAGCTGGAGGTTGTGCCTATAGTGGTGGGCCTCTGTGAGGTTGTAGAGCCGGATCTACAAGTAATAATTCCAACTATCTGGGGTCCTTTATTTGGGCCACCGTGGTGGGATCGGCTCTGGCAGCCCTCCATACGGGAATTACAGGGGCCAACAGACGTGGCTTGCTGGTATGTTACAGGGCTTCTTCAAGGCACTGGGCCTTATCAGAGAAGTCGTGGAATCCTCTAGGGTAGTTCTGGGTTATCATATAAGGAATTAGTTCTATTTTAACATTCCTTACACTCATCATGAGTAATTGATTTTGAGTCAGTGACATGTCAAGGTAGTATGTAATCCCTTTCCACTGGGTGATAAAGTTTGTGACTTTCTCATCAGGCCTATGTTTTCACCTGAAAAGGTCTACAATGCTCATTTTTTGCATGGCAGAGCTAAATAGGTAGAGGAATTTCCTACAGTGTTCCTCCCAATCGGTCACTGATCCAATTGGGAGCTTGTTGTAACAGACAAAATTCGGCCCCTCCAATGCCTGCACAAAACATCAGAGCTTGGTGTCCTCCTACTGCGCTGAACTCCCTGACATAGGCCCACACCTTGAGGAGAAGTGGGACACATGTTGCGGAGGGTCCCCTACCCATTTAATGGGGTAATGGTGGGATTACCAGAACTTGGAGGTTCCAGCATATCATCCACCCATGCTGGATATGGCTTTCCATCATGTAGGAGTGCCACCTGTCATGTTTCCAACACCTCAAGGCAGGCAATGAGTGTCCCCATTGGATCATCTGGGTGAGGGTCCTTGTCTTGACGGGGGTTCTTAACCATGAGGGTGTTACCAGGTTCTTCACCATGGTAAGGTGGATCAGTGACTCGTGGAGCAGCTGGTTGAGCGACCAGCGGGGATGCTGGGGGAACCCATGCTTGGTTCTGAGGCATACCGCACCATTCTGGAGGGTTTGGTAACACATACCACACCCTCTTGTCGTATGTTCCAGCCTCAACCCAGTCTGTGGGGGTATGATGTTTAGGGTCACCTGGAGGCAGCTCACCTAGGGGATGTTGTTCCTGCCCCTACTGCCCTGACCTAGGATTTCCATAGACTGGATGTCCCTCAGCAGTGCATTCGGTGAGGATATCATTGACCATCTTCTTCTGTTAGGGAAGTTGTTAGTGCAGCGAGGCCTTATCAGGGTTCTCCTCTGTCTTCTATATTGAGGTCGATGGGTTGGATTGTTTTGCAGCTCCAAGGTGCTCTTTACCCTTACCATGATTTTGGCTACGGACCAATTCCTCGGTGGGTGCAGGGAGACCTAGCATATTCCTATACTGGCATGTATGTCTTCCGATAGATCCAGTAGTGGTGGAATTCTCTCGGGGGGGGGGGGGGGGGGTGTCCCCTTCAAGAATCTCCATCTCATTCTCCTCATCCAATATGTCGACCATGTTGACTGTGTTCAATCCTGAGGGAATGTCCTCAATATCGCCTAATGAGTCGGGCTGTCATTAGATAGGACTGAAGAGGAGGGATACATACTGCCCCCAGCCACAGATTTTCACGTTGGGGGAAGCCTCTTTGATAATATTGTGGAATACCTTGAAACTCTAAATGCATTACTGTTAGTGGGCCTTACGGTGGCCTGATGACTTGGGGCACTGGCCCACATGAAGCGCAGCCAAATCAACTAGAAGTAATTGCTCACCAATGTCTTCAAAATGTGCTTGGATCTTCGGATAAACCAATCACTGATGACGAAGGCAGAAGATCATCTCCTAGAGGGGTTTGACAGAAACAATCAACTTCTTCTACGGTCAGGGGTTGCAGCCCGTAAGAATTTGCTACTACCACAGGACATAACATCTCAGGAAAGTGGTCCATTGCAAGCATAATCCATAATTTCCTTGGCTCAGATTCACGTTATTGACATTCATTACCACAATCTTCAACTGGAGGTAGCTGAGGAACTCGGAGCGGTACTGAGACAGACATTTGGGATGACAGGCTGGCTGGTTGGGAATACGATGAACTAGAATACTGGCTGCTGAATCTCAGGTTTTCCTCCGAAGATTGTAGCAACATGGATGCTACGTCCTGATAATATGGGATGAAATATATAGTTATTTTCATTGGGGATAGGGTTAATGGAAATAGGCTATGATGTTGCTCGCCCGCCATTGGTACCCAGAACAGCTCTCTGTGATCTCTAGTCGAGATAGAGAATGTCTCTGGTGACGATGGTGGTGATTGCATGACTGTAACATGCAGGGTTGCCCAATTTTCATACTTCTGGATATACCTGAGCAGGGAGGTGGGAATCTGATGGACCTCACATTCGGGGAGTACTAGGATGATACACCTCGTTCTTTCCCCAGCCCATGCCACAAATGAGCGAGGGGAGGGTTCCCACGCTGATCCGTATTCTGCTTCGGAGTATGCGAAGAAGACTCATATGATCTCTATTCATACATTCCCAAAATCCTTTTATAGAGGAGACGACCTGCCTTCTTACCCCTAGAATGCTCTTTTGGACAGGGAAGATTTTTGTCTCGAGAATGTCCTTTGGCCATACTAGTGCTGGGGCAGGGCAGACTTCCACCCGAAAAATATTGGTTGTGAGGAGCACCTGGGAAAATATGAAAATGGATATGGGGAGGACCTCTGTGGGAAGTGCTGGAGTAGGTAGGTCCTCCTCTTGAGCATATAGGAGAACAAGTGAGACCCCCATGATTGTTCCCTCTGATGACATCAGTATGAGGAGGGGCCTCATACTTTTCAATCTGAACAAGGGTTGGACCTCCATGCTGGGTGTTGGTGAGACAAAGTCGTCCATCTCTCCTCTGATTCCTAGGTCGAGGAGGACCATCTCACGTTGCTACGAGGACATGGGGAGGGAAGCCACATTAAGGAGTGACCAGATGTGCAACATCCCCATACCGATGATCTGTGGTAGGAGGAATGAATGCATATCCGTTGTAGTGGTCACAAGAAAGACATTCATTGTGAGGGTCACTGTCGTATGGAGGATCCTCATATGGATTGAAGGCGGCATGAGACAGACCACCATGCCAAGCTTTTAAGTGGGGGGGGGGGATGTGTTCTCTATTGTAGCGGTACAGGGGTGGCCTCCATATAAGTGGCATCACCGCAGGGTAGTCTGCAGTGGCCATTACATGTTCCGGTGACCAAGAGAGTCGACCTAGCCTGACCGTGGGGCAGTTGGGGTCTTGAACAAGGTAGAAAATATTAATGTCCCTATTCAGCATACACAAAGAGTGGATGGTATGCGCCAGCGGTGGCTCAGGCCATAGTAGCCACTAACATTGATTCCCCTTAATGGTCATACTCTTCAGCTGGTGCCTGATGCTGGCATCGGGTTAGAAGGACCAGATCCAGTGGTGCATGTGCATGGATTACCTTCTCATCATCCAGTAAGATAGGGCCGCAGCACTGGCGCATCTGAGTGGGAGACCTCGCTTGGAGCCCCTAGTAAAGGACTCTAACCGGATGGGCATGGACATCCCCTACCTCATTGGTGTATGGAAGGGATTCATCAAAGCATTAGGGGGAAAAGCTCTCGAAATGGTTATATGTTGGGGTGGGGAGAAGCGGCTCCCTACACGCCCCTCGGGGGTGGTGTTGACAATGAGGAGCAGGCACCTCTAAATCTAGGCGGTCCATATCCCGAGTCAGGATAAAAACCCTCCTCCTCGTACCAACATATGAGTTCATTGATCACCCTTCGTTGGATGACCTCAGATGGGGAGATAGAGTATCAGTGCCCCTTGGTCATTGGTGTAGAGGACATTACAGAAGAGGTGGAGCTACATGGGACTTCTGTGGTGGCACTGCCCCTGCCCCTATGTCATTGGGCAGGCGGTGACCGAGTACCGGGTGTAGTAGCTTCGTTTTTGAAAATAGGTATATTATCTCATCAGTGATGAATGAAAAAATAAATCGACGACCAGTTCCCCAGCTCCATTCCATCTTCCATGGCTGGTAAGATGGATCCACGCTGACAATGTCATAGACCAGGACACCCAACATTCTACTACCCCAACTTCTAGTGATTTGCTCACCAGGCCCATAATTTGCTTGGCGGGACCCGACACCCGATAGCTGGATCTAGAGACATGCTAATCCACTGATGTCTCGAACACTACTTATATCTATATTGAGAAGAAGATCTTCACGTCGGGTTCACCATTTCAATTTCCGACACTTTCACCAGGGTGCGTGCATCCGTATATGGTGGAAGTGCAGCTATTTCCCCTCATTCTTGCTTTCCAAAGGCGGGCATCGTCCATTCCTTATTCAGAGATGTTTTACCCTTGATCTAAAAAATATGATGGGATGTCAGTTCTTCCTTCCATTGATTCCTCCTCGGAACTCATCACCTTGTCCTGCTCTCCAATATAGAATTAAGACATTGTTCTTAAAACTCTTACTATTTACATATCTTCATGGACACCAGTAAATGGAACTACTTTTTTAGGGACATTCCAAGGGGTCCAGTTAGGGATACAACCTTCCGTCAGGGGAGTAGTCATGTTGAACATCACTGTCATGTCTGGACGCTGGGTCACTGGCGTGTCTGGGATTCTTTCCCTTATAATAAGGCTTCTTGAGGGAGAGGAATCACGAGGAATCCCACAACAAATGAGAGGGATCATATTCCATGGGCATGTATCTTAGGTATTCTTCATCTTCCAATGTTTAACATAAGGTATGCCGCGAGTTTAACATCTAGTGGAGAAAGGTCGGATTAATCATAACACTAACTAAAGTAGATCAGATGGGTGAACCTTCTGGAGGGAACACTAATGATGGGAGGGGTTAGCTGTCATCACCTCACCAGAAGGTGCAAGCTGGGGTAAGAATCAATATGGATGATGGAGTGTTTGAATGAAGTAAATGGTGAATGTGATGGAATTGTGGTGATGACGATAATGATGTAGGGATTGAGTCTCAAGGAGACTTCCTAAACATCCCCGAGGTAGGGAATCAAAGTCCCCATAGTTCATCTGATGATGTATTAACACCTATTGGGGATTCCAATGGCATTCCTCTAGATGGGGATGTCGATGGATTACCGCTGAATGGGGTCACAACGGCTTATCGCTGATCAGGGGAGATAACAACTTACCGCTAATTGAGGTTCACAATTTAACATCATGAAGGACAGGGGTGAACCAAAATGAAAGAGGACCTAAGCCCCATATAGATGGTGGAATTGAACCTCAAGGAGTCTTCTTATATACCTTGCCTTAGCCAGGATCAAATTCCAGGGAGTTATGAAAGGGTTGGTTAACCAATGTGAAGGAGGTCAGAATGACCTGGGTGGTGGGGTTGAACCTCATAAATGCTTCCTACGTACCCTTCCTTGTCAATGGTCAAAGACCTCATAGTTCTGGATGGGTGTGTTGAACCAACATGAAGGAGTTCAGAATGACTAGGGTTGTGGGATTGAACTCGTGGAGGCTTCCTACGTACCCTGCCTTGGAAAGGATCAAAGACCACGTAGTTCAGGATGTGTGTGGTCAACCAACATGAAGGAGGTCAAAACGATCAGGGTGCTAGGCTTGAACCTCGTGGATTCTTCCTACATACCCTTCCACGGAATGGATCAAAGACCACATAGTTCATGATGGGTGTGGTGAACCGAAATGAAGGATGTCTGAACGAACGAGGTGGTGGGATTGAACCTCGTGGAGGCTTCTTACATACCTTGTGTTGGACAGGATCAAAGACCAAATAGTTTAGGATGGGTGTGTTGAACTGTCGTGAAGGAGGTCAGAATGACCAAGGTGGTGGGTATGAACCTCTTGGAGGCTTCTTATGTACCCTACATTGGAAAGGATCAAAGTCCACTTAGTTCAGGATGGGTGTGGTGAACCGAAGTGAAAGAGGTCAGAACGACCGGGATGGTGCGCTTGAAACTCATGTAGGCTTCCTATGTACACTGCCTTGGAAAGTATCACTGACCACGTAGTTTAGTATGGGTGTTGTGAACTGATGTGAAGGAGGTCAGAATGACTGTGGTGGTGGGCTTGATCCTTGTGAAGGCTACCTACGTACCCTGCCTTGGAAAGTATCAAAGAACCTGTAGTTCAGGATGGGTGTCTGGGGATTACACTATAGGCAGCCAAAGGTTTCATGGCTGATTCTTTCTCTAAGACCACATGAGTCATGATCGGTGTGAGAAATACAAGATAACAAAGACTTGACGATCACATCGCTAATGGTTCGTCTGTGGGAAGTGATGTGGGGCTCATGCATGGTTAGCGACCCAAAGGGGAAACATGGGATTACACATGGTTCATTTCCCAGGGAGATGGATATTGGGACTTACTCCAGGGTGGAGGCCAGGGTGGTGAAAAAGCCCAGCGGGAGTGGGATTTGGCACCCAAGAAGAGAGGAGGAGCTGGGATACTAACTCCTGCAATAAAATCTACGAGCTTACACTAGGGTGGTTTCCCTTTCCACGCGGACAAATGCTGCTTCGATAAAGAAGAAATAATTCCATGTGAGGAATGATTTCACTCCTGTGGAGACCATTGGGCATAGAGAATGACCTAGATGGGGTACCCCACATATGATACATGGGGCGAGGCCGTAGTATAATGTCATCTGGTGAGGACAAAGGTGATTAGAAGTTTAACATCCTGCAGTTCGGACGAGGTGGTTTACTCCACACCCCTATGACTTACATAACCACCACGCTCTACCCCTTTGTGATGAGAAAGGATAGGAAATTCCATTGAAAGGGGGTGTTTTGGAGCGTACCATTGGGTGGTCTATGTTAGTGTGGCTATGCGAAGAAGCAATAGTCATTGGCATGACTATGCGAAGAAGCATGAGATGAAGCAACACAACTTGAGGTATCTTCTGAGGGACTTTGAAATTGCTCCATGAAAACCTAAAGGGCTACATAAGAAATGGAGTTATACAGAAAAAAGGGGCCATAAGTAGATGCCATGTGAAGATCTTGTTCTCCATGAAGTGGATGAGGTTCGTGAAGGGATGTGCTTCACGATATGATATTTCCTTGGATAGGAATAGGGCATAGGTGCATATGGGAGGAGCTTCACAAAGTGAAATGTCACTGATGAAGAAATGCCTCGCGAAGTAGGGGTGCCTCGTGAAGCAGTGTGTCGTGAAGCAATGTTCTTCACCAAGCATAGTGACCCTGCCTTATCATAGAGGTCATGTGGGTGTGGTGGGTGTTTCGCAAAGGATAAATGCTTCGTGGCAACTCGAGTCCCCGTGGGGATCTCCTTCCTCCGTGAAGGCTCATGGGATTTGCGAAAGGCATCTCTATTGGAATAGGGGCTCAATTAATTTCAAGAGAGAGACACTTCGCAAAGAATAAGTTCTTTGAAGTACCCATGGTTCGCAGAGAAAGAGATGCTTCGTGATTTGAGAGCTCATAATGTGAAAGGTCAGATGATCTGTCCTTTGGGGTCGATGGGAGCCTTGTATTTATAGGCAAGAGGCGTCGCGAATCAGGGTTCACTCGGTGCAAAGCTGAAACATGCCTTGTAGCGGGTCACGAATTTCAAAGGGGTTCGTGGAGACGTCTCGCCTCCTTGCTTCGCAGTGGGTCTCAAATTTCAGTTGGGTTAATGGAGCTATCTAGCCTCCTTACTTCGCAGCAGGTCGCGAACGTCAAAGAGGTTCGCAGAGCTATCCCACCTCCTTGCTTCGTGGCGGGTTATGAACGTCTAAGGGGTTCACGGAGCCGTCCCGCCTCCTTGATTCGCAGCGTGTCGTGAAGATCAAAGGGGGTTGTGGAGCGATCTCACCTCCTTGCTTCGCCGTGGGTCGCGAATTTCAAAGGAGTTCATAGAGACGTACTGCCTCCTCGCTTCGCGGTGGGATGCGAACGTAAAAGGGGATCGCGGAGCCGTCCTTCCTCCTTGCTTCATGGCGGGTCGCGAAGGGGATACCATGTGACGGCTGTAGGGCACCAGGGGATTCACAATATGGCTTCGCGATGCTATACTTAATGATTTCAGGATGTCTTTTTTTCATCCAATTTTGGCGTCAATAGTCTAATTTTCAATATATAAGTTGTTATGTATGAATTATGACATAATTCTCTAAAACAAAAAACTAAAAGGATATTCAAGATTAGAATAAATAATAATATAGTTTAAAGACATTAGAATATGTAATACTTTTGTCAATTCCTTATAAATATGGTGCACAATAGTGGACTGTGACATAAGAACACCTTAGTCTAACCTCCTCTAGATTTCACAGTGCAGATCTTGGCCATATCCTATCTACCTAAGGTAAGGCTACAACCTAATGAATACACCACACCATAACCACCCCAAAACTCCATATAAAAAAAACTATATCCAAATCAACCATACTATAATGTGAGGAAATACACTATAAAAGGCCCATATACAAACTAACCATTCCATAATATTAGGCCAAGATGAAACTCCCCTCGGATCTGTTGAACCACCATAACCAACCAATCCAGGTCTCCATGTCCCTACTCACCTCCACATAGTAGCCATCCCAAAATTTGGTAATCATAAAGTAACAGATTATCTCAAACTTATACAATCTAAAAACACATTTACACTACAAGCTTCTATGTCACACCATAAAAATTATCCCCACATCGAATGATCATACTAGATCTAATATTTAAACTATAAATACACAAAATTCTCCCTGAATTTTTTTGATTATCACGTTTTCGAGCTCGTCAAATTAGATGTTTATTTTTAACTAGAATTTCTACAGTATAGCAGCAACCCTAGGTCGTCTCTCGACGGAGCCTTAGATCATTAATTCTAAAATGTGGTTTTGATTATGAAGGTAAAAACGGAAATGGGGATTATAAAACTTGGGGGTTTTGTTATTAATGATGAGAATAGAAAATGAAAGCAATAAAACAAGGTAGAGAATAACATAATTAAATAAGCGTGATCAACCCGGATTACTCACATGATGTTTATCCTTCATCGCTTCATGATATAGGGTTATGATATTTTAATCCCTTGGTTGTAACACCTAGAACTGTAATGTTACTGATTTTATACTAAGATACCTCATAGGGTTCAGTATAAAACACACAATGATTCACCAGACACCACCGATGATTGGGTGAATTGTGTTTGACTTCATAACTGAAACTCACCAAGGAAACACACGAAGAACTCGATATGCTATCCAGGTTTGTATGTTATTTCATTGCGATACCATGACATAAATTTACCTGTCCTTTATAGTGCTTATGTGTGTTCAATTGACCAATATGAACCACATAATCACCGCAATTGAAAGGGGGAATAGAAAGTGGTGAACGGTGTGTGAAACATCACATGAATGGGTACCCCCAAACATGATCATATGAGTTGAGCATGGCATACCAGTAAATAATATAATAAAATAAGAATATGGTATGATGAAAAACTACACAAAAACTTGGAATTCAAAATATCATTCATGTATTACAACCATGAAGCTTGGGATTTACATCACATTCCTCCCTTGGTGATCACAAGGGGTTTAGAAACCCATGGTAGAGGAAGAAGAAGAAGATGTTGAAGTAGAACTTCCCATAGCCTCCAGAACATCTAGTGATGTTGAGAAGACTACTTTGGGACTCCAAAATGGTAGCACCTTGCCTCCTGGCCGAACTTGCAAATGGGGTGCCCATGGTGTCTTTTTATATCCAAAATGAGATGTTGTTTTGGGCACCCATATTTGGAAAAACCACTTGGAGAAAGGTTTTTGGATATTAGAAAGTCGAATATCCCTTTTGAAAAAATTGTAAAGTCGTATCCCCAACTCTTTTATATCCCCACCGAATGTTTGGCACCATTTCGACCAATACAGCTTGAAATATTGATAAAATACAGAACACCTCTTTTGACATTGTGCATATTCGGTGGCTTGGACAGATCAGTTCCGTTGGGCCCCATATAGGCAGAATCAGGATTGGGTTCCTTAATATTAAATGTAGAATATTTATACTTAGATCGGCCCACAAAATATCATCCCATTTTGATGCACGGAATTTTCCTACTATTCAAAACAGTGGACATATGTCCACGGATCCATGCAATTTTTGGCCGATTTTTCTTCCACTTTATCAAGGGCCCTACAAATCATCTCCACCTACATTGAAATAATAAAAACAAGTAACATTTCCCATTATAATATTTATTAACATTAATTAATTTATTCAAAAAAAGTACAATTTATTATTATATTTGGAATATTCATTTAAAAATTAGTTTAAAAAAGCAGTGTAAGGGTAGAACAAAGCAGTGAATCATGGTACGATCACACCCCCACACCTAAACATTTGCACTCCTGGGAAAATCCACATATCCAAATAAAATGATTCATATATATATATATTCCCAAAATTATGAGGATTTAATATTTGAGGAAATTTTATTTAAAGTAATTGGATCATTGCACAAACCACACCAAGGAGTTATTCCTAGTGAAAATTGAAAAAGATGTCTCATAAATCATATAATAGTGAAATTCAAAAAGATCCATGATACCAAATTGAGAAAAGAATTCATAAGTAAACCATGGCACTAAATTACCATGTGTGTGTGTGAAAACCATTCCATGCAATTCTTTCCACTACCTATCCAATAAATATTTGTTAATTTAACATTTTTCAGCTTAAATGATTTTGTCCACTGAACCTACCATACATCCTTTGTAGTCATATTTCAACACCATCTCACTTAAACATTCCCAAAAGTCAAACCATAATCTCCTGACCAAGATATCCCCATATGTTGCACATTTCATCACTCCCATCATTTATTTATTTTTTAGACGTTTCAATTGGAACAAATCTCACACTCATCTCTCAACCCTTGTTTGATCTCCTCACGACACAAATTACAATAGTAATAACATGAATAAGGGTTGAGGAGGAGTGGTTTTTTACCTACCCAAGACACAACATTTTTTTGTTGAGGGCGTACAATAGTCGAACATTTTGTACACACACATAGGTCAATATGGTACAGTAATGAAATAGATCGGATAAGGAACGAATGTATGGAAATATAATTTAAAGCTGAAAAATATTAACCCAACATATATTTAATTTATATTATGTACGAAATAATCACACTTCGCGGTTTGGTGATTTTTTTTTGGGGATATTAGTGACACAGTTTCCCAAAAACTACTCACATAAAGGGTATCAATCATCTCAAAGGTTTCACATAGATACGACCATTTATATCTTTTATAGAAAACCAATTCACTAAAGAAAATCACTCCCTGATGGAAAATTCATACAAATAATTTTTTGGACTTCGTTATGGTATTTTTTACTTTCCCCCCTTTATGGTCTCCAAATCATATAAAATCAAAATTGTTGATGGGGAAAAATGAAAATTCTATAAATAAATACAAAAAGAGAGAAAAAACGATGAAAATTCCTAACTAACCCAGGAATGTATCCGCCCCCCCACACCTAGAATGTGTTGTGTCCTCACTGAAATAATTGATAATATGAGAAGGATAAAACCTGGTGTGTTTTATTAGTATGATTCGTCGAGAAGGTGGATTTCCTCCACCAGATTCTTTGGAAAATCCTCATAGAAGTGTTTAAGTCGCTTCCCATTGACGGTAACACTTCCTCCAATCTGTTCATGAAAAATCTGTATTGCACCAAAAGCGTAAACATTAGTAATAATATAAGGACTGAGCCATCAGGAACGAAGCTTACCTGGTTGAAGCTTATGCCTGGAATTGTACATGAGGACTTTCTCACCAATATGGAACATCAGTTGGTGAACCATGTTATCATGAATAGCCTTTTTCTTCTCTTTAAAGATCCGGGTGTTCTCATATGCATGACGTCGAATTTCTTCCAACTCTGGAATCTGGAACATTCTTTGTTCACTTGCATCTCAAAGGTTCATATTAAATTGTTTAAAAACCTAATATGCATGGTGTCATACCTCTACTGGGAGGTGAAAAGCCTTTCCAAACAAAATATTTTATGGTTACATTCCAATCAGGGTTTTAAAAGCAGTACGGTACGCCCAAAGTGCATCATCCAAGCGCAAACTCCAATCTTTCCTATTGGGTTGTACCATTTTTTCCAAGATTCTCTTAACTTCCAGATTTGAAATTTCCACTTATCCATTAGTTTTTGGATGATATGCAGTGGAGACTTTATAAACAAACCCATATATACGTATCATGTTTTTCATGTTACGATTGAAAAAATGTGAACCCTGATCACTAATGATGAATCTTGGTAAACCAAACCTACTGAAAATTTGGGACCTCACAAAATCAACAACAACTCTACAGTCATCAGTCCTAGTAGCCTTTGCTTCCACCCATTAAGAAACATATTCAATAGATAGTAAGATGTACAAAAATCCAAATTAATTTGGAAAAGGCCCCATGATATCAATTCCCCATGCATCGATGATTTCACAGAATAACATTGGTTTTTGGGGAATTTCATTCCTCTTAGATATATTCCATTTGAATTGACATCGAGTACATGATTCAAAAAACCTATGGGCATCTCTATAAAATTTTGGACAATATAATCCTTAGTGAAGGACCTTTCGAGCAGTACGTTGAGAGCCAAAGTGGCCCCCACATTCCAAGGTGTGGAAGCAGGTTAAAACAGAGGTTAAATCTTGGTCAGGGAAACATTGATGATCTACTTTGTCACTACAAATTATCCACAAGTATGGGTCATCCAAATGTACCAATGAGAATCATGCATAAGCCTCTAGGATTGTGAAATGCTGAAATCAGTGGGGACTATAGATGTTTCTATAAAATTCACAATGTCTGCATACTTGGGGGTAAGGTCTACAACATCAGAAAGGTTCTCATGAGGGAAGAATTCTCCAATGGGTAGGGGTGAGTCAACATGATGGTCCAATGATGGGGAAATTCTACTAATGTGGTCAGCTACAAAAATTTCCACCCCCCTCTTATCACTAATCTCAAGGACAAACTCTTGGAGTAGGAGCATTCACCGTATGAGACGGGGTTTGGCATCATATTTCTTTAGGAGAAATCGAAGGGCAGCATAGTCAGCAAACACAATCAAATTTGACCCAAGATGATAAGAACAAAATTTTTCAAAGGCAAACACATTAGAAAGGATTTATTTTTCTATGGTTGTGTAATTTACCTGGGTACGGTCAAGGGTATGCGAGGCATATGCAATGACATGAAGAGCCTTCTCAACCCTTTGTGATTAAACTGCCCCAACTGAAAAGTTAGAGGCATCACACATAATCTCGAAGGGGAGATCCCACCTTGGTGGTTAGACTATAGGAGGTGATGTGAGACTCTTTTTTAGTGAATTGAATGTATCCTCACAATTTTTAACACAGACAAACATAGAATCTTTTTTCAATAACCGGGACTATAGAAGTGCAATCATACTAAAGTCTTTAATGAATTGGCTTTAAGAACCAGAATGACCCAAGAATGATTGCACCTCATGAAAACATTTTGGATACGGAAGGGTTGAAATTAATTCAATTTTAGATTTATCAACTTGAATTCCATTATTTGAAATGACATTCCCGGGAACAATCCCCCGCTCAACCATAAAATGGAATTTCTCATTATTAAATACAAGATCATTTTCAATGCAGTGGCGGAGGACAGAACCTAGTTGTTCCAAAGAATAATCAAAAGAGGATCCATATAACATGGTATAATCCATAATGACTTCCATACAACTCTCAAGGTACTCAGAGAAAATACTCTACATACATCGCTGAAAAGTACTAGGAGCATTACATAGACCGAATGGAATCCTTCTGTATGAAAATTACCAAATGGACAAGTAAATGTTGTCTTTTCATGGTCCTTAAGTGCTATATAGATTTGGAAATAACCCAAATATCCATAAAGTAAACAATAATTGGACTTACCAGCCAATCGTTCTAACATTTGGTCAATGAATGGTAATGGAAATTGGTCCTTCCACATGGCTTGATTCAGTTGACGGTAGTCAGTACAGACTTGCCAACTATTTTTCACATGTGTTGGAACCAATTCATTCCTTTCATTTGACAAAACCGTTATTCCTGTTTTTTAGGCACAATTTTCACTGGGATAACCCATTTACTATCAGATATAGGATAAATGATCCCCTCAGCATGTAATTTACTGACTTCATATTTTACCACTTCAAGGAGAGTGGGATTCAACCGGTGTTGATATTTTCTTACGGGCATAGCCTCATCATCCCAAAGTATATGGTGCACACAAATAGATGGGATAATCCTAGGAATATCATCCAATGTCCATCGTATTTCCTTTTTACACTCTCCCAAAAGTTTGAGCAGTTTTGATTCCTATTGTGGAGAGAGGATGTGGGAAATAATGACGAGACATTGGTCAATACCCTCAAGATATGCATATTTTAAATTAGAAGGAAGTTGTTTATGTTCCAACACTGGTGGTTTCCAGATTTAGGGAGGGTATTTAGGGGTAGTGAGGTCCATTAAACTATCTATCTGCTCATTTTTATTCTCTAAAGATAGAGACTCTATAGAAATGAGATTTTCAGAATCAATGACCGTCATGGGAACCTCATAATGAACACACACATCAATTAAAGAACAAAATTTACACATTTTAGAACCCACAAAACACTCAAAATATGAATCAAAACTCAAATCATCCAAGGGTGAAGAAAAAATGAATCAGAGTTTGGGTTAAGGAGAGAATTGTGTATGTGTGCATCATTTTAGAGCACTTCCATCGAATAGATAGGAACGGTGGAGTGCTCCTCAATGGGGTGTTTCATATCCTCAAGGATGTTAAACCATACCTTTTCACCTCTGAATTCCATGGACACCATGTCATTGTGAACATTGATGATCGTTTTTGCTGTTTTTAGGAATGGCCTCCGAAGTCTGAGAGAAGCATGTCCTTGGGTTCGGGTATCGTCCATCTCAAGAATGTAGAAATCAGCAAGGAAGATGAGACTCTTCACTCTATCAAGGACATCCTCAACCACTCCTTTTGGATGCGTTGTACTCCGGTTGGCAAGTTGCACGACAATTCCTATTGGTTGAAGCTCTCCAACCTGTAGAGAAGTATACACGAAGTGAGGCATTACATTAATGGAAGCACCTAAATCTAGCATAGCATCAGAAAAGAAGGTCTCCCCTATGGTATAAGGTATCATGAATGTTCCCAGATCCTTGCATTTGGTTGGAATTTCTGGTTGAATCATGGTCGAGGCATTTCTACCCAAGTTGATTCTCTCATTCCCCTTCAACCATCGTCTATGGGTGCAAAGTAATTTAAGAATTTTGGCATAATGGAGAATTTTCTTGACTGCATCCAATAAATGAATATTAACCTAAACTTTTTTAAATGTATCCATTTTCTCATTATCAATCTCATTATCAATATTTTTCTGAGATTTAGTTAGTCTTTGAGGGAAAGGAAGAGTAATTGATTGTTCATGGGAATCCTTAATGATAATTTTATTGTCATTTTTATTTTGTTTTTCTTCATTGGAATCATTTATGGGTGGAGAAAGAGTATTTTCAATAGGGGACATACCTGTTGAGTAGAATCAGTGGAAGGAGAAGCTTCTTTACCACTACGAAGTGTAATCACACATACATTTCCTTTGTCCTTCGGATTATCAATGGGTTGAGATGGTAGTTGTCTAGACCCTTGCATCTTAAGCTCAGCAATGGTGTTCTCCAATTGTCCCACTTGAGTTTGAAAATCTTGAATTAATGATTGTGTGGTCTGTTGGAACTAGAGGTTCTAGGTTTCCATTTGCTTCACTGTATCCTCAAGGATTGGTTCAGATTTGGGAGGAGGAGGATGATTGTTTTGAGATGTTGATGGATAAGAATCTTGCATACCATGGCCTTGTTGATACCAGTTATTCTTGGGGTAGCATGAGTTTTCTCCTTGTTGGTACTAGGGTTGTTCTTTCCAACCAAGGATAAGATTTGGCTTGAATTTTTCTTTCTTCAAGGGAGGTGCTTGTTGAAATGGATGCCTTGGGAACACAGCTGTACAAGACTCAGATGAATCTTGATGTTTTGGGCACTGGTCATAAAAATGAGTGTTATTAGAACAAATACCGCAATGTAATGGAATAGATGTAGAGTGCGAGTTACCATGTGATTTAACTAATTTCCTTATAAGGGTATGCATCTCATCATGTTTAGTATCTACCTTTTGTTCTAGGGAAAAATGACTTACCTCATGAACTCCTCGGGTTGGTGCAATTGCTCGTGTACTAAATTGTTGTGCATTTTGAGGCATATTGGCTATTAAGTCACGAGCTGCAGAAGGAGTTTTGTCAACTAGGGAACCACCACCAGTAGCATCAATCATTCACGATCCATGGGGATAAGTCCCTCATAGAAGTATTGTATTTATAGTTGTTCACTAATCTGGTGGTGGGGGAAGCTTGATCAATGTCTTTTGAATCTCTCTGAATATTCATGAAGGGTCTCTCCTTGTGATTGCCTAATTCCACATATTTCTTTCCTAATTGAAGCAGTTTGGGAGATAGGGAAGAACTTCTCTAGATATAGTCTTTTTAGGTCATTCTAGCCCCCAATTGTGGTAGGAAAACAGTATATCCAATCATTGGCTACACCATCAAGGGAGAAAGAGAAGGCCCTAAAATTAATTAAGTCCTCAGACACATTTTGGGGTTTCATAGTGGAGCACACTATGTGAAATTCCAAAATGTGTTTATGAGGGTCCTCACTAGGAAGACCATGGAATTTAGGAAGAGGGTGGATGATACCTGATCTCAGCTCAAAGTTGGATACTTTCTCGGGATATTGGATGTATGTAGGTTGGTACTCCACATCAGGGGTGTTCGGTTCTTTTAATGTTCGATTATTTCCAGACATGTTTTCTTCAGTTTGATAGGGTTCAATTTTGGATTGGTTAAGGACCACTTTAGGTTCCATAATGGGTTCCTCAATATTACTTGATTGTCCTTCTCTAGATTCCTTGATTTGTGTGTGAAGTGACTTTTCAATATCAGGGTCAAATTCAAGTAGTGTTTCTTTACCTGATCGGGTCATTCAATCAATTTTTTAAGTTTTTTTTAATAAAATCACATAATAAGGGTTGAAAAGAGAATATGATGTTATAATACAGAAATATAGAGAGTGATATGGAGAATAAGAAAGAGAGAGAGAGAGAGAGAAAGAACACACAAAAAAGACCAAAATTAAGGACAAAACCCAAAACAAAAACAATCAAATGGGGGTGGGGTATTTAAAAGAGTACTAATTAAGAAGTATAATAATTAAATAAAATAAAATAAAGAAAAAAAGATCTTTTATTCCCGACAACGGTGCCAAAATTTGATCGTGTTGTCGGGCGCGTCAAATTAGATGTTTATTTTTAACTAGAATTTATGCAGTATAGCAGCAACCCTAGTTCATCTCTCGAAGGAGCCTTAGATCATTAATTCTAAAATGTGGTTATGATTATGAAGGTAAAAATGTAAATGAGGATTTATAAAAATTGGGGGTTTTATGATTAATGATGATAATAGAAAATGAAAGTGATAAAACAATGTAGAGATTAACATAATTAATTAAGCGTGATCAACCCGGGGTACTCACATGATATTTATCCTTCATCGCTTCACGATATATGGTTATGCTCTTTTAATCCATGGTTTGTAGCATCTAGAACCAGAATTTTACTAAGTTTATACTAAGATACCTCCTAGGGTTCAGTCGAAAACACACAATGATTCATCGGACACTGCCAATGATTGGGTGAATTGTGTTTGACTTCATAAGCGAAACTCACCAAGGCAACACATGAAGAACATGATGCGCTGTCCAGGTTTTATGTTATTTCTTTGGGATACCATGAAATAAATTTACATGTCCTTGACAGTGCTTATGCGAGTTCAATTGACCATTATGAACAACACAAACACCGCAATTGAAAGGGGGAAAAGAAAGTGGTGAATGGTGTGTGCAACATCACATGAATGGGTACCCAAAAACATGATCATATGAGTTGAGCATGACATACCAGTACATAACTCAATAAAATAAGAATAGGTGATGATGAAAAAAGACAACAACCTATAATTCAAAATATCATTCAAATATTACAAACATGAAGTTTGGTATTTACATCACATTCCTCCCCAGGTGATCACAAGGGGTTTAGAAACCCATGGGAGAGGAAGAATAATAAGATGTTGAAGTATCACTTCTAATAGCCTCCATAACTTCTAGGGATGTTGATAAGAATCCTTAGGGACTCCAAAATGGGAGCACCTTTCTTCCTGGCCAAACTTTCAAATGGGTACCCAAGGTGTCTTTTTATAGCCAAAATGAGAAGTGGTTTTGGGCACCCATTTTGTGATAAACCACTTGGAGAAAGGTTTATGGGTATTAGACAGTCGAATATCCCTTTTGAAAAAACTATAATGTTTTATCACCACCTCTTTTCTATCACCACCAAATGTTTGTCACCATTTGGAGCACTAAAGCTCGAGATATTGATAAAATACAGAACTCCACTTTTGACTTTGTGCATATTCGGTGTCTTGGATAGATCAGTTCGGATGGGCCCCATAAAAACCGAATCAGGAATGGGTTACTTGATATGAAATGTAGAATATTAAAATTTGGATCGGAGCAAAAAATATCAGACCTTCTTGATTCACTTAATTTTCATAATTTTCAAAGCAGTGGACAAATGTCGATGGATCCATGCAATTTTTGGCCCATTTTTCTTCCACTTCATCAAGGGCCCTCCAAATCATATCCACCTACATTGAAATAATACAAACAAGTAATATTGACCATTATAATATTTATTAACATTAATTAATTTATTCAAACAAAAAGTGTAATTTATTATTATATTTGGAATATTCATTACAAAAATAGATTAAAATAGCGGCGTAAGGGTGGAATAAAAGAGTGAATCGTGGTACGATCAGTCGTTTCCACTTCAATATCCAATGCTCACCATGTAATGGCCCAATAAGTTTTATAATGGTATATATATGTATATAGATTTATAGGTTTGATTTTTCATTTAAAAACACACACAAACACAAATATATGTAAATTAAAAATATTTCATATAGATACATATAAAATATACTTAAACATTTCAATATGCATATAATTGTTTTTAATTTTTATATGTATGTATATATATTTACAAGGTGATAGGTAGATGGGGTATAAGGGGAAAATATTAAAAGAAGAGTAATTGGATGATATAGTTTCCACATGGAATTTTTGATTATTTTAATCTATCTACAGGGGTGAGCACAAGTAGTCAATAGAGATGAATAATACAATATATTCATGTAATTAATTTTTAGTGGTTTTTGTTTACATATCCTTAACCTTACCATATGATTAATTTGTTTTATTTTAAGGAATTTTTTTAAGCCAAATTATTATAATAATTAAAAATAAAATTTTATTTATTATTTTAAAAATGTATATATCATTTTGGTTGAATGTATTTCCATGGAAAATAAAAAGAATACCATGTTTTCTTATATTCATATATTGAAGTGTTTGTGATGGATTAAATATAAGTACACATAATAAAAATGTATAATTCTGTATATTTATATGTATGTTAATGGGCATATGACAAAAATATATATGTTTATATAATCATAAATCATATATGTTCAATAAATATAATTAAATACATCAAAAATATCTTTAAAACTCATGTAAGCTAATAAAATAGAATTTTTTTAAAAATTCCCTGTTTAAAAAAAATATGTAATGATATTTTAAATAAAAAACAAATGAAATGTGATGTTTTAATATTATCAATACGTTATTAATTTGGTTGATTTTGTATATGTTTTTTTATAAAATCAATCATTTTATTTTTTAATATTTTAAAATTAAAACATTAAATTTTTTAAAATAAAATGAATTATATTATTTTTAAAATAATTTCGATTGTTTTTAAAATAAATTTAAATTATTATATATTTTCAATTGTTTTCTTATATTTATAATCAACTATGGGGCATTATAATTTTTTTTAAAAAATGTTTTAATAAATATTATGTTAACTTATAATAAATGTAATCTGTTTAAAATCTAAATATATGACATTTAAAGGATATTTAATAGTTTTTATATTTGAAAACATGTATTGTATGTTTTTTTTAATTTTATTATCATTTTATGACTATGTATATATATATATCTGTATATTTATTTATTTTTTAGAAAAAAAATAAATCATTAATTTTATTGAATCCATAGAAAAAAATATCATTGAAAAAATAAAAAATTAGATTTAAAAACACATTATATATGATTTATATCACATAACCAATGTTTTATTGAATGTTATTTGATTATTTTTTAATAAAATTAAAATTTATATATTTTTGGAAGAAAACCATTTTAGTGTGTTATTTTCTGACCTAAAATATAAAGTTTCTGTTAAGAATCAAAATATTCATTTTTAAAAAAGTGTAAAATACTTTATAAAATAAAACATATATTTCAAGTTATTTTTTAAAATTTATTAATATTTAAATATATGTATTTGGTTTAATGAAAAAAATGTATAATTTTTTTTGAACACCAAGACAATTTTTTATTTTAATTTTAATTTTTAAAACATATGTATTAATCTTATAAAATATAAAATATGATAGGATGAAGATTTTTTGTTTTATTAATATATTTATTCATATTTGAATTTATATATTTTTTTTTAAAATAATGTTCATTAATCTATTTTTAAAAGACAATATTGATTTTGAAACTAATGATCCAGTTTTGTAGTTGAAAAAAGTGATTATTTTTCACTTTTTAAATTTTTTTATTTGTTGAATTTTTTTTTGTAAAAATAATAATATTTATTTGGATCATCATTGGAACATATAAATTATCATATTTTTTGTTAAATCACCATAAAACCTTTTTTATGATCCTTTATTACATCATATAATTTTTTCCTTGATAATTGTTTCTTATCAAGTTGAACTATATTTTAACCATTAGGAAATAAATTTATTTATTTTTTTGAATAAGTATTGTCAAATTTTATGAATCAATGTACATTTATCAACAATTTTATAGTATATTATAAATCCAGATATATAATCGATTGAACATATTTTTGAGAAAAATATAAAACTATGTTATTTGGTATATTGTAATATATGTTTATATATATGCATGTGTGTGTGGATGTTTATTTATGTAAATAAATAGTGTATAACATGTGTATATAGTTTATAAAAACAATTTCTCATTAAAATTTTAGTGAAATTTATCGATTGAAATTTCCAATGAACATTTACATTTTTCATTTTTATTACAATACTTATATGTATCCACACATGTATATTTTTTGATATGTATTAATATAATGAAATTATGCATACTCTATCATACGGTGGACCTTATTTTATCTTCACCCAAATTATTTGAGTTTATTTGAAGATGTGGAGGTTCACCCACTACGAAAAGATCACCGATGAGATCTTTGGGTTCCATATGACTACTCACATATTAAGGGATATACGCTTTTCAAAAAAATCTCCTAATATTGTGATTTGGTGTTTGAAACATATTACAAGTATTATTCCATCAGTTTCATCCATTAGTAGTGAAATGTGTGATCCATTTTTAGAATATATATTTTGATCCTTTTCATTCCCATTTTGGCATCATAAATTTTTTTTTTGGTAAAATTGATATTTAGTGAAATATCATGTTTCAAAGTATTTGATTTGATAAATCCTAGTTCCAAAATAGACATAGAATATATTTTTTAAAAAATATAAATAATTTTCAATAACTCTTTAATATTTAAGGCATGCACATTTTATCATGGTGTAATATGTTTAAAGTCATGAAATGTTATAGAAATCGGCAATCAATGTGGGCTATAAATTATGGTCATCAATACTACATAATAAAATTTTAGAATAAAACATTTCCATGCAATGTATTGATTGATAATGATATTTATTTGGGATTCATCACATATTAATTGATATTGGATGAAATGAATTGGTTACATGATAAATTCATGAGTGAAAACTATCATATTCATAAGACCGATAAAATGAGGATCAAAATCTTGAACATCACATAAATATAAAAGGATCACTTATAAGAATAATATGAAGGAATTAAGAGATACCATAAAGAGTTTTAAACCCATCAACTTGTTCAATCAATTAATAGGAAACACTTATAGGATTGGTTGGATCATGCATATCATTTTTTAGTTTATATTTCAAACATAGGATGTTTTGAAAAATATAGTTCCACATAGATCAATCATATATTCAACAAGTTTTCATTGAAAACTTAATAGAATGATTTAATATGCTGGAAATTAAAAATTTATTTATTAAATGAATCAAATTCCCATCATGAGGTTAAATTGCAGGTTGCGTTAATTTATGTTCAATTGATGAGTAAAGTTCAAGTAATTTTCGAAAGGAAGAGGTCTTTCTTTCACTTGTATATATTGGAAAAAAAAATTCATAGAAATAATATTGAAATTTTTACAACAACAATAAAAAAATAGTTGAATAAAATCAAATGAAATCTTATGGTAATAAGCCATGGATGAGTGGAAACATATTATAATCAAATAATTAGGGTTTAAGGGAATATTGTTACTCTAAATTTTGGGATCAAGTAAATTTATGGAAATCTAGAATTTCTAGAAACTCAATAAAATAGCCTGAAAACAATACATATTTTCTCAATTTAATTTCATCCAGCTTTGATGGATCAAGTCAACACTTTTTTAATAAAATATGAGATATTAATTAAAGAAAGTAAGGATGAAATCTATAAGCAGAAGTAACATTTAAAATAATATAATAATAATTATAATTTATTATTTTAAAAACAAATCCCATTAGATTTGATAAATAAATTTAACATAACACAAAGGTTCTAAGAAAGATATTTTCATGAAGAAAATTTTCATCTAAATAAAATATATATTTTAATCTTCATATAAATAATGAACAAAAACTATTGACTATATCTGAAAAGGATTGTGGGACATAAATAATGTTAAATCATATTTATGCAATTCAATCCACACTCTCATGAAATGAGTGTATATTGTAAATTTTCATCACAAAAGCTAAATGACACATCCATTACTCTGAATTTAATATCTTAGGGGTCGAAACAAGGATACAAGGAAAAGTTTCCCAAGAATTCATTACTATTTTTAACACAAAAGTATAGCTACATAAAATAATACACAATGAAGTAATTCATGTAGTGTTACTTGTCCAAGATAAATTTAATTAGATTATTATTGAGGAAAGACATAATAAAATTCCCAACATAGATCCAATTAAATATAAAGAGGGCCTGGAAGGAAGTTGTTGACTGTAATTTTATTTTGAACTATTATATAATGAAAATGGGGCTAAAATTTAATAAATAAATAAATATACACATTAATGGGAAACTGAGAAAAACATCACAAAATAATCATACATAGAATAAAAATATATAATTCATTTTATAGAAGTTAAATAACCCAAGGACAAATGAAATAGAGGATGTATTGAGATTTAATTTTTGATAAGTTAGATGAATCAATTTGGGAAACATGAACTAACAGATAAAAAGGATTTGATGTGGCTTAAGAAGTATAATTCAAAATTTAATGCACAATTTAATTCCCAATTGAGGGTCAAATAGAAGTTAAATGGTGATATTAAAAAATTATTTAGATGAATATATTGAAGAGTTAAACTCCATTAATGAGTTTAATAGTAAAAGAATGATTGGTCCTATTTTCAACATAAAATTACATGTAATTATAATATAAAACATACATAATTCATCACTAAAGTCTTATCTAGTGAATTTGTTAATGTTGGATAGGGGATGAATAAAGGGAAAATGTTCATTATTAACGTTTATTCACCTAAAAACTAATTCCATGAAGCTGTTAATGAGCTAGAGACATTGAAAACCATGGGAAAATAATTTATAGGTCTGCCAACTGGGTTCAGTATAGTGATGAATTAATTTCCTTGAGACTATGGAAGTGATGTAAAAGAGAATAAGTTAGTAATAGAATATTAAATTGATGGTTCTTGGGGAGAAATGAAGAATATTATTTTTTAATTGTTTTAGTTAATTGTTGTTTAAAAAAAACAAAAAAAACTATGTTTTTGATTTTATTTTTATGGGATATTACATGGAATAAACGCAAAGTTATATTTGGAGAAAAATTATAGGCACATTACCAAGGAAAATAACATCAATGTAATGGGATCTACTAAAAATTATGTTTATTTTTATTATTAATGAATTCAATATTTATATCATTAGTGAATCTATATAATTTTGAATTTACTAATCAAACATATAAAGTTACATGTTGGGGAGTGAAAAGGGTGTCTTGTGTTTTCTATTAAAAATAAATAAATGTTTAAAATTTTATCTATAATCTAAATTATTGATTTATCATAGAGAAACAATTGTGTTTATTTTTTATGATAATGGTTACTAAAGGTAAAATGGAAGGACTATAGGGCATAATTATCAAAATACCACACTCTAGAATTAGAATGTGAATTTGAGTGGATTTTTCACTATAATAGAATCACACTTCTGGTGTAAAAATTAAAATACAATCATATAAGTTCATTGAACTAAGAGTAATTTTGATTGTTGGTATCACACTTAAGTTAATGATATGGCTATGCATTGGGTTTGAGAGTTAAAAAACAATGCTATTCTGGGTGAAACTTTATTTCAAGATATGGTTTCTCATATCCTACTTTTATGACTTAAATATTTCAATTAGTTTTAGAAAATTCTAAATTTATAGGAGGATTTAGTTCATGGATAGAAGAAAACAGCAACAAGGTGAAAAGAGCATTTCATATCTCAAAAATATCATTAAAATGTATGGGGATCATTATTAGATGGAATGGATAGTTAAGGAGATATTGAACCCAAATGAAGATGGGTAATTCACAAATTAGAAAGAAATTTATTTTTTACCAAGGATATCCGGTTAATGAAGTGGAAAATTATGTTTATGAAGAGGAATTTGTAAATGTTTTTCATATTTTTGAAATTATTAAATTAAAATATCATCATTTATACTTCAATGACTTCGTAATCAAACATGATATTATTTTGGTTCGTTTTGAAACTTGTTGAGTGAAAGAAATGATTATAAATTAGCACTAAAGTGTGGGGAAATTTGGTTTGATTTATATTATAATCTATTTTTCATAATATTATATTTATTTTTTATTCTTATTTATCTAAATTAATTTATTTTTTATATTTTAATATTTTAATACTATGTATCTTTTTCAAAACCTTTATAATGTAAAATAAATTAATATTGAACCTTGTTGAAAATATAAGTTTTGAGGTGAATTTTAGGCATTCAAATGTGAATTAGTGTATTTTTGGGATAAAATGGAATAATTAAAGTTTATTTTGAAAATTATATAGCCTAAATGATGGTTTTATGTGAATAAATAGAAATCCTTAGTGCAATGTAAAATTAAACAATAACACAACTCTGCTCAAATTTTAATAAATCGAGCTAGATATGCTCTAAATATGAATAAACTGGTGAGTATAAGGGGTTTCTTGTGTGAATCAACTATTAAATTTTATTCTTTCATAAGATTAATCCAAGGAATGTAAATTCATCACAAAATTAAACAACCCAAATTTAAATTACATCAGATTAAATTCAATTAATCCTCAATCATTTACAATTCCTCATAATGGAAAAATAATGCACCCTTAAACTTAAATATAGCCTCAACGCTAGAAAACATATCTTTAGGGTTCAAAAACATTTCTGGGATCCTCAGTTCACTCTTACAGTCAAACTCCCTCCAATTTCCAACAACATCAATCCCAAAATCTTGTGTTTTTAAAAAGGTATCTGACAACTTGTCATCCATATACATATTGTCAAATTTTATAATGGAACCATGATACCCAATGCGTACAAAACCCTACCATATTACGTCTAGATCTCTAATGCCACCTCAACGATTTCAAATTCAATTTTAATCCCAATTTGTGGCCAACAAGAATCTTGATAATCCATTGATGTTATTGATGATTTCCAATTCATATGGGGATATAAGCGGGAATAATAAAATTTTATTTCACTACACATAAATGTGGTAATCATATATGAAATGAGGAATTATTCATTCACGGGTTTTTTCTAAATCTAGTAATTTATTTTGAGATATCCACATAGAAACTTATAGTATGGAGAGAAATTGAAATATAACTCAAGTTGTTCCCCTATACTTGTTGTAGAATTTAGAATATGTTGGATCCTTAATGGTGTTGAAGAATAACATTTATATAGAGTGATTGGAGGAATGTAATATTTTGACTAAAACTAGAAATTCATGAATTCAAATTGGAGCTACGAATAAAAGTGGGATATTCTGTAATTGATATTATAGACTCCATTTTTTAAACATTTATTTTTTCTATGTTCGGCCATATCAATCCATCCTCACATTCATAAATATTAGTTTAACTCTACATTAAATCAATTTACAATAGGTAGCGAGGAGAATTAATTTGGCACTGAGGTTACAATCAATTCGAGATACACCTATGGTAGATATCTTCTATATCTATATAGGTCATTCATAATTTTTGATATGATAACCTTGTAAAATTTATGTATTTATGAGGAGGATGTAATCTTACTTTTTTATACTTTTTTATTTTGAACCTGGATTTGGGATAATCACATTCTTTCTCTTAATGATTTTAATTAATTTCTATTGGGTAAATGATGTTTAGGATTATAAGATATTATGAGAGTTTAATCATAAACCATGAACTATTTGTTTCATCATTTCACCCTAAGAAATGAGAGTTTAATAGGTTTGGTGGAAACTAAATCATAGAAAGTTCAACATAAATACTTTTTATAAAGAAAAACTGAAACCTTATATCGAATCCTGACATTGTATGTCCTTGTCTACCATGAGAGTCTAATTTTAGGAATTGGTGATATTTATAAATAGTTTTCTATTAGAAATTCAACTAGTATATAACACAAGGATTATAACAACACTATATACCCAGAAACAATTCATCGAAAAAACCCTTCTTGTCCATTTTTCTCACTATGTCTTGTTAATAAAACTACACAAATAATCACACATTTAAGCATTAATAACAGAAAATATTCAAATTCTTACATGTCATACATATATCACCCAAAACCATTTTAAAATTTTCTATTATATAAAAATGATATAATTATTGAATTAACACACATATCCCCATGGTTATAACTTTGTAATAATTTTTATTTATTCTCACATTTTCCTTAACCAGGGGGTTATAATGTTCTCATCAACTAAGGTGAATGAAATGTTGGCTTCCCATTTTGTAATGACACATGATTCTCAATAATTTTATTAATAATATCTTCAATAACTTGTGTCACAATCAACATAGATCTAACGTAACACCTGACTAAAATGAACCGTGACATATAAAGATTACATGAATAATATAATCATTAGTATATAAACGTAAAATAATTATTTGAAATTGTTTTATATCATTATTTACTTTGATTAATATTTTAAAAAAGGGTAACTTTAAAATAGATACTTGTAAATGGGGGTATTGTACTATACTATAAAAAATTAAATTGAATATAGTTAAATGTTTATAATTATAGGTAATATTTAAAATTTTAAAAAATTATATCAATATTCAATTATTTATAAATTTATATGAAGTTATTTTAAGGACTCTTGATGTTAAAGAATTTGTTTATCAATATTTTTTTATATTTTTATTTAAATATCTAAATATATAAATTTTATAAATTTTATTTTATATAAATAACATAATTTTTTATTTTATAATGTTAAAATTTTATGTGGATAATTTTTTTTTGATTTTCCTAAAAAGATTTATTTTTATATGAGTAGTGAAAATACCATTTTTACAAATAACATGAATTTTATGTCATTATAAGTATATAATGTTGATTTAAAATTTCATGAATCCTTTTTATATGAAAAAATATATAATTGATAATTGAATTTATAATTTTTAAATTGTTGGTTTTAATTCACAACCCCATATTTGATGTTTTAGAAAAGAAGTAATATTTTTCAAAAAATTGTTTTTAATACATTATACATTTTATATTTTAAAATGAATATTTATCACTATGAAAAATTAAATCAATCCAAATTTGATTCAAATATCTTATTTTGAGGTTCAAATTATATAATAATTAAAATTTTATTTTTCTTCATAAAAGATAAATTGCCTATGTAAAAATTAGTTACCGAAATAAGATCTAAAAAGGTAAAAGTGAACAATCTAATGGTAATGACTCTAAAACATGTGTGAGAATGTATAGTTGAGTCCTTTCTCAGACTTATCACTACTCCAATCCATTACTTCTCAAATTTTTTAGCTATTTTCTTTAGTATTTACATCCCATTATTAAATTGTTTTAGGTATTTTTAAAAATGTCATCCTTTTTTACTTATTAAAGGGTCATTCCAATATCTACTTCCCCACACACTGAAATCTACTTAGTTAAGCCCAAAATCTACCCAAAACAATCATGAAAAATCCCATCCGCCAAAAATATAATTTTTTTGTTCTCAAAATACCATAACTTATATGACTTTCCTCTCTCTTAAGGGATATTATCCATGAAGTGAGGTATATATTAATAATCTCTCCTCTCCCATTTATATTAAAAAATTTTGAAATTATTTCTAAAATTAAATTACATAATCGTAAAATGATATCATTAATATCATTATTTTAGCATAATTCTATTATAATTATTGTACCCATATTAACCATATTTACCTTTTCTATTAAAAAAATGTCATTCGTGTGTTGTGTTGACTACCATCTCCATGATGAAACATATTTCATTTTCATTTTTAAAAATAAAATGATGTTTCTAATAATAAATTTAATATATTATTATTATTTTTATCATATATTTATATTTTTAAATGATATACCATATTACCCCTTTTCCATATTCTATTGTAAATGTAATCATTATCCACGCAAATGTGTAAACTACTAGCTCCCTAGAACATTGTACTACATCATTCATTGAGACATTTCAAAGAATTTTATCAGAATGGTTATAGAGGATAAATTTTATATTTATTATATAAATAATGTTATAGAAATTAAAATAGAATAAACTATTAATCATATTGAATAAAAAAGATCATTATAAAATTAACCATTTTAATAAGATAAGTAAAAAAAAGAAAATCTATTTATTCATATTATGTATTGTTACCATAGATATTACTTATTATTTTAAATCCTTAAAATTATAGCATATCAAAAAATTTAAAACAATATATGATCATTTCTCTTTTGGTATAATGAAATTATAACTAAAAAACCACAAAATCATCTATTAATCATGACATGTTCCTGTGTTGGTCGGTTTGACCACCTACTTGAAAATGTTATTAATTTATATCATGGATAAATATGGGAATATAATTGATGTTATAATGTTACATAGTTATCTAAATAATAATTTTGTATTGGATCTATAATGGTAATGTTATTATTAACCTCAATAATTTAGAGAACACCTTTTTTCATCAAGAATAACCGAACAAGCTGGTTATCAAACAATATTCAAGGATATAGAATAAAAACACTCAAAAATGGAATTTAAAATATCATAAATTATTATAAATCATAACAATATGTTATGTTAATTGACTATTAATGATACACATTGAGTGCATAATAATAAAAAATAATTCAATTTCAATACTAGTTCAAAGCATCGAAGGTTACATAGACCTGATATTTAAAATTGATAATAAAAAACTAATATTCATGTAAATATTGATTAAAAATTATTTTTATAAAATATTATTAATAATAATAATTTTATGAAATATCTGATCAAGATAATCATATTTTTCATATTGGATCTTCTATTTCATTTGACTAAGCATGGAAACAAGGTTAGTTTTTCTTTGACACTTTTTTAACTTCAATGACATGTTCGATATTTCACATTTGTAATTTATTTTATATGGTGTATTCACCATCCAATGTCATTAAAAATGAAAATATAATCCATTTAATTGATTTTAAATATCTATTACATGATATTTCTATCATTATTTATGTTAGAAATTCGAAAAGTGTTTTATTGACTCAATTTCTAATTTATTGGGTCATAGTTTTTATTGCAAGATTATAATATTTAGGATTTATTTAGAACTACAATTCCATCATTTTTATGGTATTACGTTTTTTTTCAAGGAAAATAACTTGAAATCATAAATAACCACTTTGATAATTTATTTTTTCTGAAATAAATGTTTAAGATTTGTACGAATAATCCCCATTCATAAAAATGAATTTTTTCTTCTATGTACATAACTGCCACCACTCCAATGATTTGTCCCTCTTTTTGGGAAACCCAAGATAGATTGTTTTCTTTTAATATAATTATTCTATTAAAATGTTTTCAAAAGGAAATTTCAATACTCAATTTATGGTTTGGGTTTTTAAACAAGGTTGTTTTAAAATACTATAAAACAGAACCCATCCTTTTAAAATAAAATATATAATCTTTAACTGGATATTTTTTTATGACAATTTTGAATTATTAATGATAAATTATTGGATTTTATTCATAAATTGAAAATTATTTCTCTATTTTCACATAACCTTTTCAAAAATAACTATTAATGTAACTTGTAAGTTCTTATTTTTATAGTAATATTAAAAATGAATTTAATGATACTTTTTGTGTTTTTCATCCATGTAGACACATGGTTTCTCTGAAGATGTCATTTTATATAATACATTACTACTATGGTTTACTAGTTTGTAAAAAAATTATTTCTCTCCATGTTTTATAAAATATTTTCTTTAAACTTATTTTAAATGATCAAGGACATATGTTACTTCAAAAGTATTTTTCTTTAATAACTGTAAATTGTTTTTTCTAAAACATTTTCCTATTTGGATTTTTAATTTGATTATATTTATAAAATATTACTAGACACCTTATTTTTCTATATGAATCATGTAATATAATATTTCAACTACATTTTTTTAATAACCATAAACTATAAATAAAAATAAATTTTCATCCAATGCCTTTCCCTTTTGAATACTTTTTTTTTCCATTTCTTTGATTGAATGGTTTCTTCCAAGATGTCCTACATTGATTAATTAGGGGAATTTATTGAGTAAATTGTATACCATTTATTGATTCATTATAAATATAGTAAGATATATTATCATTGATTAATGGTATTTACCTATAATTTTTACGAATATAATTAGATACCCATATATTTTACATAGGAATATCATGTAATGATAATTGGTAGAATTATGAATGATTTAATTATTTTTTCATTTGGTATTTAGGATATATTTATTTTATGGGGTTTACATATTTTTATATTATGATGGGTGGATTTATATATTTCCTCCTCTCCATTAATTTAGGGTTATATCAAATGAGATAGTCAAGAATTGACATTTTGAGATTTTTCACACAGGCCTCGGAATAATGGGTTTGATCATATTTTTATGTGCGGACATAATGAGTTAATTCACATATAAGTTATAATTATGGTATTTCTCATAGGTATTTTTCCAATGATTACGAATGTTCCATATTTATATGTCTGTTTCGATATTCCATACTTTTATGATTATTCATAAACCTTTGTTATGTTCTCACTCATTAGATTCATGAATAATTATATGACAATCCTTATTCCATGATTTGAGATATATTATTTGATGATATAATTATATTTTATATATTAACTATACCCATATGATCATTTTATGAGCACTTCTGACGTTTAATTGTTACCCCTTATGTTTAATTTTATTGGGCCTCTGAGCTAACACCTTTATTATGATTCAATTTCCCCAGGTTATTATGACAAAAAATATGAATATTCTTGAAGAGTAACTAATTTATAGAATAATTGGTATACGTTAATGATTTATTATGTTTCAATTAGTTACTTATATAATAGGAAATTATATATTAGTTACAAAATTCATGAGTTTTGTCAGTTATTTTTTTAATTCTAAATAACTCTAAACACATAAGGTCTTGGGAATTTATTATAATGTTTTAATATATTTATGTCAAGTAAATTGAAGGTCACATTTTTGTGATTCTATATTTAGTATCAGAGAAGGATTTATATAAATGTTTAAATAATTATTATTTTAGTTGAGGAAAAATATGGAGATTGAAATGTAAAAAAGGGTTCATAAGTTATAGTTGATTGTAATTTATAAGGTACATATTACACATTAAGTTGATTGAGGACATATTTTGGGAATTAGGATAAGATATCATAATAAAACACCCTATGGATAATTATAATGGATATGTCATATTATAGGATAACATCTTGAAATGTTAGTAAAATTAAGATTATGCAGTTCTATGAGAAATAGCATCCATGTATGGATACTGCATGTAGATAAAGGCTCTGAAAAATATTCATGTAGGGGTAATTACCCTAAAAATTCCATGTTGGGTACTAACTCAATTTTCACATGGTGCTTGATAAAGAGGCCTACCTACACACCTTTTTTGACACTAGCAGAGAATATTTTTTGGTAAATGACATTCTCATTATGAAGTATTATGGAGGATTTATTTCCTAATTATTTTAATGGATTGAGTTATAGACTAGAATGAAATCTAAATTAAAGAAAATAATATTTTACTAAATGTATTAATATATAAAATGAAGTATTCATTATGTATGAGTTTTATGATTTTATTTTTATATTCATATAATAATTTTCTCTAATTTTATAGATAACCATTTTGGATGAAGTATTTCGTTAAAATAAGATCATGAAATGAAGATGATAATCAAATGTATCAAGAAACCACTATGTCTTATAACTAAATAAGGGGGAATATATAAATACCTTATAATTTTATTATATTATTCTTATGATGGAAAAGGGTGTGTTTCTATATCTTACCAAATGAATTGGGGATGATGTCTTAATAGAAATTAATTATTGATACTCTAATCTATTTTAATTCTTAGTGATATTTATTAATTATGTCATTTATATTGTAATACTTTTGAGTATTATGTAAATCAAATAAGGATTATTATTTTGTAATTTTACATTAATGATATGGAAACATATATAAAATTGTATTGATAACCTTGACGAGTTACTTTATAACAATGATAGGAGATAAATAGTAGAGAACACATGATTGAGGTATGGATAACTTGTATATTTAATATATTCTTGATTTTGAGGTAATAAAGGGTAATTTAATTTCAACAATGGTGAGTTAGATTATATCTATATCCTTGGAATTTATTTTTAATTTAATTAAAATTGATCCATGATATTTTTAGGGATGTTTATCTCATTTCTGGAATTATGATATTAATATTTCCTAGTGTGTATAGTTATGAATTAGTGGTATATACTATTGGAGGGTTTAAGAAATTGTTAATTTTTATAGGAATATATAAATTCATTATGCTTTAATTTATTTGATATTCAAATGGTTTTTTGTAATGGTAATTAATGATGAATATATTATTCGGGTAAATATACACTAGGGTAAATGATTTTATGAATTATAAATGATGTTTGATAAAAGATACACAACTTTTTGTAGACCAAGAGAGTAAGGTAGATATCATAAAAGAAGTTATGTCATAAATTATGGATATAAAAATATTACTATTACCTACTTTCATCAGTGTATGATAATTAAAATTAGGAGGATGCAATTTATTTAATGGGGACGAATGTAACGAATTAAAAATTTAGACCCTTTAAATTAAAAATATCTTCAATAGATTATGTCACACACAGCGCCAAACTAACTGAACATCCCACTAAAGTGAAGCACTACATATTAAAATCACATGAATAATATAATCATTAGTACATCAAAGGATAATAATCCTGGAAATAATTATATATTAGTATTCTACTTAATTAATACTTTAAAAATGGATTCCTTTCGAAGAGACATTAAAAAAAGGGTAATGTATTTTAATTTTATAAAATAAATTATTCAAAATTACAATTTTGTTTTAATATGCTATATTAATTGTTTTAAACTATTATATAAATATAAAATGAAATAAAAATTTATATGAAATATTATTAGACACTTTATTGTGAAGAACTCATATTTCAATAAAACAATATATATATATATATATATATATAATTTTTATTTAAATAAGCAAAAATATAACAATAATTATTTTTTATATAAATAAATTAATTCTTAAATTTATAATATTGAAACAATCATGGGTTTAATTTTTGGTATTTTTATAATAATGTCGACTTTTATTAGAAAAGTGACAAATACCGTTTTTACAAATAACATGTATTTTAAAACATTTTTACTATATATAATTATCAATTTGAAATTAATTAGACCATTTTATTATAAAAAACATGTGTTCAATAAGGGACTTTATAATTTTAAAAATGTTTGTTTTAATTTACTAACCCTTATTTTACATTTTTGAACTTAAGTAATAATTTTTAGGAAATTATTTTTAGTATATTACACATGTTTTATTTTAAAATAAATTTCTATCACTTTCAATAATTGAATAAAAAATGGATATCAAATTTGTAATCATTAGGTCCAAATAATATATTTATTTCTATATTTAGGTCATGAAGGGTAAATTACATAGGTAAAAACTAGTTACGATGATAAAAGTTAAAATGGATAAATTAAAAAATATAATGGCGATAAGTTGAAAACATGTTTCAATCCATTTTGAGAATTTTTGTTTGAGACCATGCATGAATGTATTACATATCCTTTCAATTATTTAGTAATTTTTGATATTCTTTTATTAATATTGGCATATAATTGTTTAAAACTATAGGTTATTTACAAAAAATCCATCGCTTTTCACTTATAAAATGTCCACTCTTTTCCTCAATTCCACTCATGACAAAACCCAATTAGTTTATCCCAAAATATATCCAAAACTATTTTAAACATTCATATCCACATTCAAGAGGTTCTGTTCTTCTCATAAGACAACCCCTCAAAGGCTTAACACACTTTTTAAAAAGGAAAATCCAAGAAGTGAGGTATAAATATATAACAGATCATTTATCATTCTTATTTATTTACAATAATGTTTTCTTCAAAAAATTATATTAAACTAAATTAAAATTATAAAATAAGTATCATTAGTATAATTTTATGTTATTATAATTATGGTACAATCATTAACTACCTTTCCCATTTCTATTAAAATATCAAAATGATCATTTTTGTGTTGTACAGACTACCACATCCACGATTTAATGTCTTCTAATTTCCATAACTACTTTAAATAGATTATCAAAATAGGATATTTAATATATAATTATAATATTGACTATATATTAATTATTTTTAAATGATATATTAATCAATTCCTTTCCCGATTCCAGGTAAAACAAAATTATCATCCATGTGTATGTGTATACAATAACCTCCATAGAACAGTGCAATAACTATTTCATTACCAACAATAATGAATGGATTTAATAATGGATTGAAAGGATAAATTAGATTTTGATGATATGAATATGGTTATGCAAACACAAACAGAATAACCTAATAACGATATGAATGATAGAAAACTCTTTTAAAATCAATCATCTTAAAAAAGAGAGCTAATAAGAAAGCACAATTTTTATAATATGTAATATTCCTATATTCATTATTTCTTATTATAAATACTTAAAATTATGATATATAAAAGTAATAGTCACTATATATGATCATTATGTTTGTTTTATAATTACATTAAAACTAAACCACCACATAATAACCCATTAATCATGGAATTTTGATGTTTGGGTCGGTTTAAGACCTAGTTGAACTATGTTAGGATTTTATATCATGGGTGAAAATTGGAATAATAATTACTAGTACAATATGACATAGATATTCAAAAAATAATAATAATAAATTTAATTTAAACATTGTAATTAAATATTTTAATTAATAAAACACATTTGGTATGTCAGAAATCACTAAAACGTGCTTGTTATCAGTTTTATCTTATGGGTTAATAACCAAAACTCTCATTCAAGGAAATTAAAAAAGCATAAATGTAAGAACCCATGTTTTCACTCATTTATGGATCATTGTTTAAGTATAATCATTAATTTGGAACTAAATTGGATTATTAAGGGCTTATAAAATGTCTTAGGGGCGTATGGGTCTAGTTCGGAGCCCAGAACCCATATTTTTTTATGAAACATGCTTGGTGCACAGTTTTGAGTAAACTGTGGAAGAATTCCTAATTATTTGGAAAACGGTGCAGTTTTTGTTTTTTTGAACATATCCTCCTCGTGCAGTTAGCACATGAACATGTGGCCTAACCATGTGAGCAACCCTTCTACCTAGGTAACCATGCACAGTTTGGGCATAGTTCATCGAACCATGTAGAAAATCCAAGCACATGTTATTTAAAGGATAAATTAACCAAATTTCCCTTTATGATCTATTAAGACACATCCTTCTTCTATAATCTAATATTATGTGGTATTAACCTATATATCTATCAATTTTGGGATTTTTGAAGATCTATCCATGGAATCAAGAGATATCTTTTATTAGAAAACTGATTGAGCTTCAGTTTATCACCATATATGGACAAAGATAAGAACTCAAGTCTGTTTGATCCAATATTCCTCTCTTTTTCTCTCAACCTAGTTATCCTAGTTTTAGTGTTTTTAAACTATTCTTATATCTACTTTGATCTAAGCCAAATAAATGGGCCAATAATAGTGGATAAGGATTGCCCAACCCTATGGTGGGCAGTCTATAACTTATCCCTAACGCTCGATGATTATGGACTTGTCGTGTGGGGACCACTGATTTCATTGGATGTCTTTTAGTGAATTTATATTTCATTCATATAATCATTAGAACCATATTCATTTGATATTTACATATATTAGATTACTTGTTGGTGGTTATCACCACAACTCCATCCCTTCCATGTTAAGGATATGCTATAATTGGGTTTTTAGTGTTTGACCCGTTTGAGCCACCATTCAGGTGTTCCCTGGATTAAACACTCTATGGGTAAGATTCTATATATTAAATGGAATGATTATGTTGTGAATTTAATAATGAAATATCCATTTATGCTTACCACATTACCCACCTAAGGTATGTGCTTCAATTGATTGTTAAATTTGAAATGAAAATTTTCAAGTATATTTAGTATATGACATGATAATTAAATATGAATGATTAATTTGTTTCATAGTTTCTGAAACCCTTACCACATTAATAGAAGGCAGAGAAATGAACCATAAATTAAGGAATATGCATTAAATGGATTAAATGAATTGTTGCATGATACTTTTCCTTATCACACTAATGAAAGGGAATGCTTGAACCAAATTACATGATAAAAAGGTTTCATGCTACTTGAACAAATCACACTAATGAAATGCCAGGATTAACTGAATGAAATATTACATGACTTCATAATCAAATTGGAATGTCCTGACTCGAGCTCACCTTCGATTCTGATTGGAGAATTCCATGAACCCTCAGGACCCCATTCAGATTCAAGGATACAACTTGCATAGGTTGAGACCCACATAGATCTGGATCCTTGTTTGTTCTTGGATGCCCAGTATAATACTTTATGATCCATCATGTAGTAATATAGGCTTCTATGGATAAAAACCTTAGATCCATTCAATATTGTTGCAAGATTCCATGGATACTCTCCTTGGATCCAATATTGACAAGTAGGTTCCACTGTTAAAACACATTTGTCCCAATCATTACTAAGCCCTATTTTTCTGTGGTCGATCACCTTTGACTCATTAGGTGCATCATTGTGGAATTACTTGGAATATTCTCCTTAGATTACAATCTTAACTATGAAATTCTATAATTCGTACTGAGTTGGATACCCTTGAGGTCTACATCACTGTTTCGATGCTTTCACTGGGGACCACATTCATCGGTGGAGGACGCACTGATTGTTGCCATGTATTCTTTCTTTCCAAAGGCTTACGACATCCACAGATTATTCAGGGATATTTTCTCCCTGATCTAAATTTAATGTTGTGATGTCGACTCCTCCTTCCATGGATTTCTCCCCGGAACTCGATGAATGGTTCAGTACTACCTTATAGAGTTGAGTCATAGTTTGTGAATCTCATTCGTTGTGACATATCATTGTAGATGCTTGTTAATTACACTACTTTTGTCAGGAAATTCAAAGGTTTCATGACATGGTATCAACCTTCGGTTGGAGTAGATGAATGCATCATGCATGTCGGGGCATGTCTGATGCCTAGACATTGGGGAGCCTGTATTCTTCCTCATAAGAGGGCATCTCAAGGGTGGAGAACCCATCAAATCCCATGTCGGGCATGGGGTATCATATGATGTAGGCATTTCTCAGTGGTTTTCCTCATCTTAAAATTTTTAACACGGGGTATGCTGTCACTTTAACGTCTTGCGAAGATGGTTACGCCAATGGTGTGTCTTCTAAGGTTTTCCTTGGGCATATCACTTTTAACATGAGGTAAGATATGAGCTTATTGTCTTGCTGAGATGATATGATGGTGATAAAAACATCTCATAGAGACAGATCATATTGTTACATCCATATGAGGAAGCACCAATAATGCTTAACAGATTGATAGATTAGAACACCCAATGAGAATAGATCTGAGGTGTTCAGTCCCATAATAAGAAGATGTCACACCATGAAGGCTGATCTAGACACCAATGAGGGTGGATCAGAGAGAGTGCACCCAAGAATGGGGGACACCATCGTTTACCATTGGCTGGGATTGAAACTCATGATGGTTTCATATCTGCCTTGTGCATACGGTAGGGATCAAAACCCCTTAGTTCAAAGGGGTGATGAATTAAGTTGTGCTCAAAGGACAGTGACCTGGATGGTGTTTGGTCTTACGTTTGGATTGCATCCCATCGCAAGATGGATGCTCTTAGGTGGATGACTATGGACCATGTGGATATTACTCATGGTTACATGAGCGAGGGAATAACATGATCCCATCGAAATGTTCCCAACATGTTAAGAATCATGATGGATGTTGGATGGTTGGACGAAGTGGATGAGAGGGATGGGATGGAACCGACATGAAGTTGATGGTGGTGTTGGGATTGAGCCTTGAAGAGAATTATTACGTATACCTACGGTAGAGAATCAAATTCCGCGTATTTTAATGGGGCAATGGGACACCTGAGTAGGTGGCCAGGGAGGATGGACACATGAATGGGTCCTAGATGAAGTAGAACCTCTAAGTTGGTTGCAAGAAATCAGGGTGTGCGCAGAGGATAGCGACCCAAAGGCATGATGGGGCTTACACATGGTTAGCATCCCGAATTGGTCCGGCACCATGGAGGCAGACCATATATGGGGATCCCAATGAAGGGGACTACAACCTCTTACAGTCGATTGTGAACTACAAAGTCTTACTACTGGTTGAGGATGACAATGGCATGCTATTGATTGGGGTTTCAATGGATTACCATTGATTGGAGAACAGAACAACTTACCAATTATTGGGGGAAAATAATGGATTATCGTGAATTGGGAAACATAATTGCTTACCATTGATTGGTAAACACAATGTATTAACATCGATTGGGGTTGGACATCAGGGAGTCTTCCTATGTACCATTCCTAGGAGACAAGTATCAAAGCCCAAGTAGTTCGAATGGGTAAAGTTTAACATCTTATAGGATGAAAAGAGGCATATAGTTTAATGTCATGCAAGATGAGGGTGGACCGATGTAGAGTGGTCGGGGCCGATGGGTGTTGGGCTTGATCCTTGAGAAAGATCCCTCTATACCTTTCCATGGAAAGGACCAAATTCAATGTAGTTTCGGAGTTTTTGGTGAACCTATGTGAATGGGTCGAAACCATTAGGTGTTGGGTTTGAACATTATGGAGGTTACCTACATACTCTGCCTTGGAAAAAATGAAAGTCCATGTACATCGGGAGGTAGGATACGGTTTAACATCAACCGAGATGAAGGTGATCTAATGTGAAGGGGTTGGGTCATGTAGGTGATGGGATTGAACCTCATGGATGCTTCTTATATACCCTGTCCAGGGGACAATGATCAAAGTACACATTGTTCGGGATAGTGTAGGGGCTTAAAGATAAGGAGTTCCTGAGAGGATGTCATGGTTGGTACTTACTATATGACCACGTATGTCATGATCGGTGGGATAAAAAAAGGTAGTAAAGAACTGATGATCACTTCACAAAAGTTGCATCTGTGGGAAGTGGAGTGGGTCTTACACGTGGTTAGAGGCCTGAGTGCCGCTAAGGAGCATCAATGGTGAATGGGGCTTACAGAAGGAAGCTACCCAGATGTCGTAATGGAGAAACAATGGTTGGTGGGGATTATGCATGGAAGCTTCCCATGTGTTGCTATGGAGCGGGAATGGTGAATGTGTGATACTTTAGAATGTTTCCCAGGTGTCGCTATGGAGTGACATTGGTGAATGGGGCTTACGCAAGGAAGCTACCAGGGTGCCGCTTTAGAGCGGCAATGGCGAACGAAGCTTACACATTCATGGGTGCCACTATGGAGCGTCAATGATGAATGGGGCTTACGCAATTAAGCAGCTGGTGTGCCGATATGGAACGATGAACGGTGAATGCGGCTTATGCAAGGAAGCAGCCAGGGTGCCGCTCTTGTGTAGAAATGGTGAAGGGGATTATGTAAGGAAGCTTCCTGGGTGTCGTTATGGAGCAGAAATGGAGAATGGGGCTTACACATTGAAGATGCCCAGTTGCTGCTAAAGAGAGTCAACGGTGAATGGGGATTACTCATGGAGGATGCTTGGATTCCACAAATGAGGGGCAATAGTGAATGGGGCTTATGTATGGAAGCTATCCGGATGCCGCTAATGAGCAGAAATAGTGAATGGGGCTTACAAATGGATGCTTCCCGGATGTCACTATGGTGAGACAATGATGAATGGGTCTTACGCATTGAGGCTGCCTGGATGCCGCTAAGGAGCGATAATAGTGAATAGGGCTTACGCATGTAAGCTGCCCAGCTGTCAAAAAAGAGGGGAAATGGTGATTGGGGCTTACGTCTGGAGGCTGCCCGGGTGCCGTTAAGGAGTTGCAATGGTGAAATGGGGCTTACGAATGGAAGCTTCCCAGGTGATGCTTAGGAGCACCAACTGTGAATGGGGCATAATCATGGAAGCAGCACGGGTGCCGCTTAGGAGCGGAAAAGGTTCATGGGGCTTACTCTCAGAAGCTTGATGGGTACCGCTAAGTAGAGGAAACACTGAATGGGGATTACGCATGGAGGCTTCTCGGATGCCACTAAGGAGCGAAAATAGTGAATGGGGCTTATGCATGGAAGCTACCTAGGCGCCACTAATGAGCGGTAATGGTAAATAGGGGTTATGCATGAAGGCTTCCTGAATGCCTCTAAGGAGGGGCAATAGTGAATGGGGCATACATAAGGAATCTACCAAGATGCCACTAAGGAGATGCAATAGTGAATGGGGATTACACATGGATGCTTCCGGAATGTCGTTTTGGGGTGACAATGGTGAATGGGGCTTACACATGGAGGCTTCCCGAGTGCCACTAAGGAGCTGAAACGGTGAATGGGGCTTATGCATGGATGATGCATGGATGTCACAAAAGAGTGGAAATGGTTAATGGGGCTTATGCATGGAGGTTGCTTGGGTACTTCTAAAGAGTGACAATGGTGAATGGGGGTTACAGATGGAAACATCCTTTGATTCCTTCCTCATTTCCGTCCAAGAGGGAATCCAAACTCACTGGTGGGTTGAGGCACATAATTGAGGTCTATACTATGCCTTTTTTTACATATTTTTTTCCTCTATTTACCTATGTTTCCATCCAAACAGTGTGCTACACATTGGTAATGAGGGAATAGTCTCCCCATGGGCACACCATAGGCCCTCACTACTAGTCGGTAGCCTCTGGCGTTCTGGGAGACGTGCTTGAGGCAATGTGGACTAGCGATCTTGGGGAACCTATCAAGTAAAATCCGGGTTTGGGATTTCAAAAAGGGGTTGAAAAGATAGTTCATTTCTTTATTTCTATTTCAAGATAATATATTGGAGATTAAGAAAGCTTGTGACTTGGTCACAATCTCTGATTAGTTGTCACGAACCCATGTTTAGGGTAGAATCCAATTTGCTTAAGTTATAATTATTTTATGCTTTTTCCTATTACAGTTGATATTATTTCTCTATTAGGTGATGTACATGATGTGTGGTGTTTTTTATTATTGTTGTATTTGATGATTTTATTTCATCCTTGGCCCAATGATATGAGGGTATGAATCATCTTTACATGCATCATTATAGGCACTTAGAATTCACATGTCAGGAATATTTCTTTGCCATATAGTTTCATTTTACGAATTTTCATTGCATGATATTCCTATGATTGCTGAGTGATGTTTTGATTGTTAGCTTATACTTGTATTACTCTGGGTTTAGATTAAGTGATTGTCTGTCTCAATTCATGAGGTGTATGTGACCTCATGGTTTGGGATGAGTAATTTATCGAGTCGTGCCATTATTTTATAAATAAATGGGTGTCGCTTCTGGCGATAGGTTAATGGGAACTAATTCATCGAAAATGACTATCCATTATAAAGTGAATAATGAAATATAAATTGAAATTGTCGCACATCCTTATCCTGCTTAGTCATGTTTATGAAAGGTAAAAGGTTTAACCACAAAATTAAATGAAAAGTGAAATGAAACTTATACTTCAGCACTTACCGATGCCTAGCCATCTAAGCAGGTTGTTGGTGTAGTAGGCCCTTGGTAGTGAGTTTTTTTTATGTTTATCATCTTCTAGTGATGCTATCTCCTTGCATTGAATCCTGTTTTGAGGCTTGTTCTTGTCACTTGTAGACCAATTCTACCATGAAATCCTCATATCATACACTTGGAAGGTAGTAATGACCATGCTAGATAGATGGTGGACCTTGAGCAACTAGTCTTACCTCTAGATGTTCCACATAAGGTGCCTACAGCTGTATCTCATTTGGGAACTAATGCCCATGTTTGGGATAGTTTCCTACATATGATGTAGTACATTCATGATGATCTATGGCTTGCAACTATGATGGCAGATTTGACTCGTGGGTTCCAGTAGCAACATCCTTCTACATTCTTAGGGGATGACGGTCCGTAGGCTGCTAAGTCATGGATAGAATCCAATCTATCAATCCTCAAGAATCAAGAGGAACCTCTAGAGAGAATAGTTAAGAATTCCACATACATGATTTGGGATTCGGACAAGTGTTGGTGGGATGTGATTACCTAGGCTTATCATCATCTAGGCATATTATGTGTTAATTTATAGATCCATCCAACGACCCGAAGGCCTTCAAATTTTTTATTATAAGATAATGCCCCCTTTTAAGGGATAAAGGGGGTGGAAACCCAAAGAAATCATGGACATGAGAAAACACACTCAAAGCATAAAAATAATAAAACCCAGAAAGATATCATTGAACTACTCCTCCCCATCATTTGAACATGAAGAAACTCTCCACCATTGCACGGTTAATCGGCAAGCAAATGTCCTGCATCTAGAACATGCCCAATCAGATGGAAGATGCCATACGCTCTCAAACAACCAAATCCAAAAAACTCTGCAAAGATGAATCGGCAGCTCTAAAACCTCCTCTGAAGACTGTTCATGAAGTCATCTGGATCACCAAATGCCCTCCTTCGAACAACAAACCATTCAAGCAGAGAAAATACAACTCTGATAAGATTACCAACTCTGATAAGATTACTAGAGGAACCTGCATACCACCAATAGCACATCATAACAAACTTAACACAAGCATTAGCAAACCAAAAACCTGCTAAAACCACACAGAACCACCAAAGTAGGACCGTCCCCCTTCGATTCAATCCAGATCCGTCTTCAAGACACCGGAAGCATGACAAAGGAGACACCTGGACATGCCATCCCAAATGGAGAGACCATCCGCATCGGACCACACACTGGGGAACCAGGTCTCACCGGAAGAAATTCGTCTCGGCCGAGCAGTGCCTGTCCAAGAAGGTCGAAGCCACAACAGGCCACGGAAAGACGAGCAGAAGCGGATACAACACTGATCCACGACCAAGAGCAGCGAAAATGAAAACACCACCGAACCTCGCCATTGCCCCACCGCACCGTGTCGATACCAATCCACACCAAGTCAGAGCCAACCCAGAAGAGGAAGAATCGAGACCTGAACTGACCGAAGAGGGAAGGGTTTATTTCCAGATTTCCTTCAATGATATGTTATTTCCATATACGTTGAGAGATGATAGAGTTAGAGAGTTCATGCATCATGAATGGGTTTCTATATCAGTTATAGAGTATTTATAACATGTCATGGAGTTGTAGTGATTTTCACCACTTCTAGTTGGTGATGTGATTTCATCTGCTAGACGTTTTGAGGATGGTCTCTAGTATTCCATCTGTACATAGGTCAATGTATTTTTCCTTCATACATTTTTTTTGCTATAGTCAATCTGGCTCTTATCAATAAGAATAACATGAGGGATGAAAATATTACTGGGCATAGAGGATCAGTGCTGCGTCAGGCAGGTAGTTCTTCATGTGGCAGGAAATGTTCCCTCAATGTTTCTTTTAAGGGTAGTTATAACCATAGTATACATTTAGATATCTCTAAAGTGTGTCATCATTTTGGACAACAAGGGTTTTCAAAGCCTTAGTGTGATAGATACCAAATAGAGTGTCGGGATTGTGTCCATATAGGGTATAATCAACGTTTCTACATGACATTTCCACTATCATTGAGTGGAAAATGATCTGTGAAAGCTCCACCTTTATGAACGAGTTATTTTATTCCATGTGATGTAGGGAGTTATAATAGCACCTGCAGGTATGGCTGATGAGGAGGTCGTGGCCATGGTAGCTAGACCCTTGATCACTAGCTAAGCTAGCAGAGAAATTATGATCGTGGTAGTCCATCTGTAGAAATGGGTAATGGATCAGGACAGTTTCATGCACTATAGCTAATACCTAAGGATCTGGCTGTAGTACCTTCTATAGTATGAGGTACTATTCTAGTAGCCTCTAATATAGTATCATATTTATTTGATACATTTGCTTCAAAATCTATAATCTCTATATCTATCGTGGCATGTCTATGACTAGAGATATAGTATTAAAATGGTGTAATGACCCTAGATACACCATTATGGTTATGAGAAGGGGGAATACACAAGTGTAAGAACTGTCCCCTTGAGATAGGATATTACCCTTTCTTTTGGAACTTTTTTGTTCTCGAGATGATGGGCTTCAATGTCATTATCAGTATGTATTGGTTGGTTAAACATCATGATTTTTAGGTAGATATCTCCATATGGTACCTTTTACATCACCAGAGGGTAGTAGTTATCTATATACGGTTGAGTGGGATGTCTAGGCTGGTAAAGCAGGACCAGAGCATCATTATAAGAACCTGACCTTATTACATTATATAATCATGATTTTATTAAAGAAATCACTTTTTTTTACATTGAGGATCCCTTTAATGTATAGAGAATTATAAAATTGGGACATAATACTTTCATAACATTACACATTGTTACAGAGTGTATACCATAAAACAGTTCCCTTTTTTCAATATATAAATCATTAAATCTTAAAACATGATTTCTTTGAAAATTATTAAAAAATTTATCCTGGCTTCCTTCTTCTTCTAATAGATCCTTATGGACTTTGCAAATAATTTAAAAAACCTGGGATGAGCCCCAAAAGATATTTATGGGATGTAAAAGAAGGAAAGTGCACATTAGTCCATGAATACATGTAACGTCTGAAAACATTTTCAAAATACATACTTCTGAATTATATATAATTACTTGGTGATACATGAGATTTAAAAAATATTTAAACTATACATAAGAACATAATATATAAATTAAGGTATATTGGGGCATTACTTACACAATCTTGTATCCCTCTCAACTTTCTTATAATTTGTAACCCTCACTATTACCTTACAATTTGTGTAACCATCGCTGTTACACTTGGAGTAACCATACATCTGACCTCCAACTTACACATACTCAAGGAATTGGAGGGAGATATAGGTCCCACACATAATTATAAAAAATTCAAAAGTACCATAAAATAATCATACATCCTGAATAATTTCATAAAAAAATTCTTTTTGAATTTTTTAAAACAGAATTTTAAATGAGGATTTTCAAAGAAAACCCCTTTAGAAATATCAAATAATTCATGTGAGACATTATAGAGTGAATGGAATGTGGTTAGACACTATAAATAAAAATAATTCATATTTATATAGACACATCCAATCACACGGACAATTTTACTACCACATAAATAACCAAATAGAAGGTCAACCCAAAGAATGGAAATCGAGTTAATAATTCCCTTACCTCGTCTTTGTCTTATTTTATACTTGGTTAGAACCCAAGTATAATGGTTACCATATTGCTAATTAATATATTAGAAAATATATACATCTATATAATACCTTATATGATCATTTTATTTCACCATTTCACACTTTTGTTGTTTGTATTTTGTTCATTGCACTATTTTTTGGTGAGTTCTTTACCTGATTTCAATGATTGGTTCATGATAGATGTTCTTGTCCATTGGGAATGAGAATCCATAATTGGAATTTATTTGAATTTACATATATATAGAACAATAAATTAATCCATTTATCATTTTGAATTATTACATGAGGATGATTCCTATGTTAAAACATAAATGATGATCATTTAGATAATTTTAGTGGCTCTTCGAAAATAGCAACCTCATTTTGTTTAATAATTTAAAACCATGTGCACAAAATAATTCCAGAATAATGTATGAGACATAATATATATATTGTAACTAGGTTCCACCATAAAAATGGATTCCTGACCATAATTTTATGAATTAATGAAAAATGAAATCAAATCGTCCACGATGTCTGTAATTTGACACATTAAACACAATGTTTTTTATTCCTGGAATAAGTGGGGGAGGAGAAGAATATTGATGAGGAATGATCCACGAACATGAGAAAATCATGAATATAAGATATTTATAGAGATTTTAGGATTCTGTTATAAGAGGATATGTGAAAAGAGGAAGAAAATAAATGAACTCAAAATAAGAGAAAATGTGAAAATTCCCTAACGAAAATTCAGCAGCCTAACAATATCGCTTAAAATTTTATTATATAATTTGATGAGTGAAAATGGGTAACTGATAATTATTACATAATATATAATTTAAGGGGGGATATAGAATGAAATATCCTAATATAAACCAATTGGAATGAAAAAGAATAACATAAAATAATGGGAAGGAAAATAATGAAAGGGGATGTTTACTTCTTGATGTCTTCTCTTTGAGATCCCTCTTAAGGCCTTTGGTTTTGTCCTTTTGATGTGACCAGTAGCTCTAGGACGTGGGGAAGAGACTTGAGGAGTATTGGGAATAACATAGGTATAGATCAAGTCTTTAGAGGTGTGGGAGGAAGTGGAAAATTAGAGCGATATTTACAGTGGTGGAGATGGGGTATTTTCCATTATTGTAATAATTATTATAATATTTTTGGTCAAGACTATGAATATTCATAATTCATGTGACCCACAATTGTAATAATGGCATGTAATTTCAAACCAAGTGGGCTCAAATCTCTTATGATGTCATAAATACTGTATTATATTGATAATTTACATATACGTTATTTTACAGTATTTCACTATTAATCGAAAATTTAAATTTTGATGAAAAATCCCAAAAATTAAACATTACCATTTATCAACATGTAGAATTAAAAAATGAAGTCCCTTTTTTTTGAAAATAATTATCTAAATATTATTAATATATTTTTTAAATAAAATCATACTTAATTCGAAAATTAACAATTTTAAAACTATAAATTATTTTATATCACATTGAAAAATTAACACAAATTTCATTATATTCAAAGCTTATGAAAATAAAATGTTATTACAAGTTACTATTTATTAGGTAAATATTACTATTCATATTACTATTCAAAAGGGTATGTTACTATTCACTAAAATAACAAGTTGGTTCCAATAGGGTCTATATAACTTAATAAACACAATTGTACATGACCATTTTTCGAAATTTAAAACATAGAAGTGGAAAAATTATTTTTAAAGGCTAATAATAAATATGTACATAAAAAAATGATTCATGAATTTCATAAATTTTTTTAAAGCCTTGTGCTGTTACATTATCCCCACCATCTGGAAATTTCATTTTCGATATTTTATTTACTTATTAAACAAGTGAAGGTACTTTTCGGAAATATCATTTTCAGACTCCCATGTTGCTTCTTCTACCATGTGTTTTCTCCACAAAACCATACCTGGTAAATTGCCTTATTCTTCAATACTTGTACCCTTCAATCAATGATCTGAACGATTTCTCTTCATAATAAAGGATCTCTTCTAGCTAAACTACTTCTGTGCTCAAGAAATGCAATGACTCTGGCACATACTTCCTCAACATCGAAACATGAATAAAATTGTTTACATGAGAAAAACTCAGAGGAAAAGTTACTCAGTATGTAACTGTTCCAACATCCTCCAAAAATTAAAAAGGAATGAGGAAACATGGAAATATATTATTTTAATTACCGAAACACATCACACTTTTCCAGAGAGAGATTTTACAGAAAACACGGTCACCAACCTCGAAAGAGAAGTCTTTGCTTCTGTTATATGCATAACTTTTCTGCTTGCTTTGAGTTGTCCTCATGTGCGGCTGGATCATATTCAGTTTCTCATCCACATACACTAATGATTCTGGCCCCCACAACATTCCTTCACCAACTTCATCCCAAAACTCTAGAGTCTGACACCACATACCATAAAAGCCTCAAAAGGTGTCATCTGTATACTAAAATGAAAACTAATATTATTTGAAAACTCAACTAAAGAAAGTTGTTGATCCCAACTTCCATGGTATTCCATTGAACATGCTCGAATAATATCCTCCAATGTATGAATTGTTCATTCTGACATGAAATATTATTGAGAATGAAAAGATGTACTAAAATTTACATCTTTTCCCAATGACTTCTGAAGTCCCTTTCAAAAGTTAGATGTTAACCATGGATCCTGGTCACAAAAACTAGAAAGAGGAACTCCATGTAGCCTGACAGTCACATTGCGGTATAGTCAAGAATGTTGATCCAAAGTCATTATATCTCTTATAGAAAAAAATGTGTATATTTTGTCAGCAGATCAATAGTAAACTAAATCGCATTGTTACCTCGAGTAGTCTTTGGTTGTCCTACCACAAAGTCCATGGATACATTCTCACCCTTCCAATACGGTATTGGAAAAGGTAGAAGCATCCCCTTCGGTAAATTCCACCATGTTTTAACATGATGACATGTCAATAATTTCATAGTAAAATCTACAATATCTTTTTTCATTCCATCCCACCAATAAGACTCCTGCAGGTCTCTGTACATATTTGTACTTCCAGGACAAACTAAAAATGGAGAACTATGAGCTTCACACAATAAATCATTTTCAACTGAGAATCACAATGCACACACAAACTTTTTACAAAACTAAAAACATAATATTTATCTAGGATAAATTTAGGAAGCTTACCCATTTTAACCAATTCTACATTTTTCTATAGCTCACGATCTTTCTTCTGTGCTCTCTTTATTCTGTCTGACAACAATGACTGCACTGAAACCTGAAACAAAATTGGGGTATTTCTTTCACCAACAACTTCTAAGAAAAAATTCATCAAATCATTAATCAAGGGATCATTTTCCAAAAATTACATTGTTTATGATGCATGATGTTTTCGACTCCCGAAATCTGCCACGTTGTTTGCTTTTGCAGGATGGTAATTGATTATTCAATCATAATCCATTATTAGTTGAAACCATATTCTCTGCCTCATGTTTAATTCTTTCTGAGTGAATATATATTACAGAATTTTATGGACAATATATATGTGACAATTGGCAGCGTATAAATGATGCCAAAAATTTTTTAAAGAAGAAACCAAAAATGCCAATTCCAAATCTTGCGTGGGATAAAATAACTCATGAGGTTTAAGTTACATTTAAGCATAAGCAATTACCTGATCATTCTATATAAAAACACAACCAAGTTCATTTAAAGAAGCCTCACTGTAGATGAAAAAATCACCATTTTGGGAAGGCAAGACCAATACTGGAAGAATCACCAATCTCTTATTGATTTCCTGAAAACAAGAATCACATTCTTCTATCCAAACAAAATTAAACCCTTTTCATGTTAACTTAGTTATCGTGATAGATAACCGTACAAGGTTTTTAACAAAATGTCGGTAAAAACCTGCTAAAACAAATAAACTATGAATCTCTGTAACATTTTTCGGTCTTGGCCATTCATTAACCACATTAGTTTTGGTAGGATCAACTGTTATTCAATCCTTATTTACAATGTACCCAAGAAAAGAAATCTGTTGCAACCAAAAATCACACATTCTGAATTTTCCATATAGTTTCATTTATTCTAATGTTTTTAAAACAACCCATATATGTTTTTCATACTCCTTTTTATTTCTATAAAATACTATAATGTCCTCAACAAACACAACCCCAAACTTATACAAGAACTCATGAAATAATAAATTCATAAGATTCATGAATATAGCAGGTACATTAGTTAACCCAAAAGACATAAAAACAAATTCATAATGCTCATATCTAGTACAAATTGCCGATTTCAGGATATAATCCTCCTTCACCTTTAGCAGACAGTATCCGGATATCTATTCGATCATGGAAAATTGCTGAGCTCCCTAGAGGTAATCAAACAATTCATTGATGTGAGGCCAAGGATACTTGTTTTTTAGTATTGATGTTATTAATAGATCTATAATCAATGAAAAGTCTCATGGAATAATCTTTATTTTTATTGAACAAATCATGATATCCCCATGGTGGTGTGCTAGGATGAATAACACCTTTATTAAGAAAATACAGAAACTAATTTTTCAATTCAAGAAGTTATATTTGAGCCATATGATATGGGGGTTTTGAAATTGGCATAGCATAAGGAACTAAATCAACTGTGAACTCGACTTCTCGATCAGGTATAAAACTGGGTAACTTATCTAAAAAAACATCAAGGTATTTATTTACTATAGGCACATAATTAAGCAAAACAATTCCTTCATTTTCAACAATATGAGCAAGATAAATTTCATTTCCATTATTCAAAAGTATTTCATCTTCCTGATATGTTATCAATTGTATGGGATCATTCATGTATACTAACCAAAACTCTTTCTGAAAAAAACTACTTCATCTCTACAGTTAATCTTTGCGTTATACATAGAAAGAAAATTCATTCCAATAATAATATAAAACTAGACTAAGGGTAAACAACAATTTTTTAGGTAAAGTATTTCCACAGGACATAACAGAAATATTCTTATAATTCCTCTTTTCTATAATATTTATCCCTAGTTTTTTAATAACAAGTTCGGGACTCATTTGTTTAGGTGATATTTTCAATTTACCTAAAACTTTTTTAGAGATGAAGGAATGTGTAAATCCCATATCAAATAAAACTTTATCAAAATCCGAGTAAAAAAACCATGTACCTGATACAACTTCATTGGATGGATTGACTTCTATTGACGTAGTCATAAAATATCTCACTATACCTTTATGTATATAGTTTGGATTTTTTTTCATCAGTTGTATCTCTCTTTGGGAAGAAATTATCATAGTGACCCATCTCAGCAAATTTAAAACACTTATCAATTTTCTTATCAGGATTAGTATTAGGAATATTTTCATTTAAATATTGGGCCATATGACCAAACTTATCACATTTAAAACTCTTCCCAGTTTTGGTAAAACATTCCCTAGGGTGCTTTTTGCCACACTTTTCACAAACATTAAACTAGATTTTCTAACAATTAAAATTATTTGGTTGATTCTTACCCATCATATTCCATATGCACCTCTTCTTATCCTTGTTTCCAAAATTTACATGATTATCAGAAAACTATATCTCTATCCATTCAGCACTTTCGACAAGTTTCTCATTACATTATAATTCATAGGAGGCCAACCCCCTTAGATATCATGGCTTTAGTCCTAAGTTATAGTAGTTTATTTTGTTATCAAGATCCAGAGATAGATTTGAAGTATAAATCACATGTCGGGTGCACTTCTCTTTATACACATCCACTGAATCTTCCTCCTTCTGTTTCAATTAAAATAATTTCTTCTGCACCCTATGTCGCACCACAGTCGGAAAATATTTTTCATGGAAAATACTTTTAAATTCATCCCATTATAAATAATCAAAATCCACTCTATCTATTATATTACTTACCAATGACCTCCACTGACCAGCTTCAACTTCAAAACAACAAATGGAAAGACTTACCTTTTGATATTCTAAACATACCATAACATCAAATATCTTTTCAAGGGCTTCAATCCATCCTTCAGCCGCTACTGGGTCATAAGATCCATTGAATGTAGGATGGTGTTGTTTCATAAAATGTTCCACTATTATCATGTTCCATTGTCATACCTATGGTTGTTATCTTTCATGGATTCCACCACCATTTATTTCAAGAGTTAGCTAAGCCATTCCTATCACAAACTACTCAGTTCCAATCACTACCATTCTGAGTAGTAGATTCAGAAGGATGTCGTTCTGTTGACCCTCCCCGGTTCAGTTTCAATGTTTCTTCTGAGGAAACTAATTCTGAACAAAAATATATTATATGAAAAAACATGGTAATATTTAAATTCGTTATCATTTCAAATTAATCATAGAGTAAAAATCAATTATGGTATTATTTTAACTTCATCGTAACCCCTAATGTTTTCTAAACCATCCTTTAATACTAAATATAAGGACCCGACCTTATTACATTTAATAATCATAATTTTAATCAAAAATCGCTTCCATTTACATTGAGGATCCTTTCAAGTTTATATCTTTAGATAACTGTGACATAATACTTTTATAACATTACACATTTTTACAGAGTGGATAACATAAAAACAGACTCATTTTCTTCAATATATAAATAATTTAATATTAAAACATGATTTCTTTAACAATTCCTAAAACATTAAAGATGGATTACTTATATTTCTTACACATATTTATGACCTAATAAAATCATTTTAAAATCATGGGATGAGAATAAAAATATCAGTAAGAGATGCAAAATACAGAAAGAGCATAATTGTCCAGGAATACTTATAACTTATGGAAGCAATTTCAAAAGACATAATTGTCACTCATATATACTTACTTTGTAAAAAATGAGATTTAAAAAAGATTTAAACAATACATAATAACATAATATATCAATTAAACTATCTTTTGGCATTACTTAAAATATCTTCAAACCCTCTCGGCCACCTTATAATTTGTAACCCTCACGGCTACATTACAATTTTTATAACAATTGCAGTTACACATGGAGTAACCATACGAACAAACTAAAACATACACATAACCAATAAACTAGAGGGTGATATAGGTCCCACCCTTAATCATAAAAAATTCCCATGAAATAGAAAATAATCATTCTTTATGAATCACTTCATAAAAATATTGCTTTTGAATTTTTTAAAACAAATTTTAAATGAGGATTTTAAAAGAAAAGCCCTTAGAAATAAAATAAAAAGAAAGTAAGACTTAATAGAGTATATGTAATATAGATAAACACTATAAATAAACATAATTAAACATTATGTTTACATAACCCATCAAAAAAATAATTTTAATACCACATAAATAACGAAGTAGCAGGTTAACCCAAAGAATGGAAATCGGGTTAAGAATTCCCTTACCTTAGGTTTGTATTACTTAAAAACTATTTAAAACTCATGAATAATAGTTTAAAAAGTGTTATTAATATCTTAATGAAACATATACATATTTATAGTACCTTATATGATCATTTCATTACATTATTTCACCCTTTAATTGACAGTATTTTTTTCCTTGCACTATTTCTGGGTGAGTTATTTACATGATTTCCATGATTGGTTCATGATAGATGTTTTTGTCTATTGGGAGTGAGACTCTAGAATTCAAATAGAGTAGTATTTAAATATTATAATAACCATAAATTATATGATTTATCATTTTGAATTATTACATGAGAATTATTAATATGCTAAACTGTTAATGATATTCGTTTATATCATTTTAGTGGTTCTTCGATAATAACGACCTCATTTTGTTTTATAATTTATAACCATGTGTAAAAAATAATTCCAGAAAATGATTGAGATAGAATACATATATTATAACACAGTTCAAACATTAAAATTATTTCATGAAATGATTTTATGGAATTAAATCAAATTTTATTCATATCATCCATGATGTTGGTAATTCGACACATCACATACAAATTTTTTAATTTCTTGATTATGTGGGGGGGGGGGAGAAAAATATTGATGAAGAATTTTCTATGAACCTGAGGACATCTAGAATATACAATTTTTATGGAGAATTCATGCATCTTGTATAATAAAAGGATTATAATGATGTATAAAAGAATGGAAATCAAAATAAAATAAAATTTGAGAAATCCCTTATGAAAATTCGGATGCCTAAAGACGTCACTTAAATTTTCATAAAATAATTTGATGGGAGAATATGGGTATCTCATAATTATTACATAATATTATAAGTAAGGGGAATATTGAGTGAAATATCACAACATTATCCAAATGGAATTACAATTAATAACATAAAGTGAAAGGAAAGAACGAAAATGAAAAAGGATGTATTCTCTTGTTCTCTTCTCATTGAGATCCCTCTTAAGGCCTTTGGTTTTGGCCTTTTGGTGAGACCAGAAGCTCATGGAAGTGGGAAAGTTCCTTGGGAGGATTATTGGGCATAACTCAGGAAAGTATAATGTCTTGAGTGGTGTTTTATTAAGATGTATATGGGGGTGGTATTTACAGTGGAGGAGATGGGGTAGTTTTCATTATTTTATTCATTATTATAATATTGTTTCTCAAAACTATTAATAATATTAATTAATGTGACCCCAAACTGTAACAATGGCACTTGAGCTCGATCCAAGTGGGCTTACATAACTTATGATTTCATAAATACTGTATTTTATTGATAATTTGAATATACGATATTTTATAGTATTTCACTATTCATCAAAAAATTTAAGAATTTCAAAAATATCCCAAAAAATCACCCTAACCATTTCATGACATGTAGAATTCAAAAATGAATTTAATTTTTTGTAAATAATTTTCTAAATATTATTAATATAATTTTTAAATAAAATCATACTTAATTAAAAAATTAATAATTTTAAAACTATTAAGGCGTTTATGTCACATTCAAAAATAATCTTAATTGACATTATCTTAAAGCCTTAAGAAAATAAAATAATACTACCATTTTCTATTCATTATGGTCATATTACTATCCAGATTAATATTCAAAAGTGTATGTTAATATTCACTAAAAGAACAAGTTGGTTCCATTAGGCTCTAAATATCTTACTCAACACAATTGTAGGTGACCATTTTTCAAAATTCAAAACATAGAAGTAAAAAAAATTATTTTTAAAGGATATATATAAATATATATATTTAAAACAAATTTTCATGCATTTCATTTATTTTTTTAATACCTTGAGGTCTTACAATCATGGCCTAGGTGAAGTGAACGCCCATAATGCAAATCTATTTATGGAGGATCAAGGTTTATGAAAAAATGATTTACATCAGAAGTTGATCATCTCAAGGATATATTTCCTGATGGTTTCTCTAGCCTTCCTTCTTAGAGATAGGTAGTGTTTATAATCATACTTGTTCTAAGAGAATCTACATTTTCAATTCCTCTGTATAGGATGGCTCCTACAGATCATTAGGATCTCAAGCTGCCGTTAGAGGATTTAGAGAACAATGGTTTCCTATGGCCCAGTACTTCCTCTTGGGGTTCTTCCATGCTTTTCTTCAAGAAGGTGGATGGATCCTTACGTCTATGCATGGATTACAGGAGGTTGAACTAGCTTACAATCAACAACTAATATCCACTACCTTGAATAGATGATATAATTGACCAGCGCTGAGGAGAAAAGGACTTATATAATATCGACATGATATCGAGTAATCATCATGTGCATTTCATACCAACATACATACCTTATAAAAAATTCTGTAGCAGGTATGGTCTATATGAATACCTTTTATATTCTATCCGGTCTTATGAATGTCCCCACTATTTTCCTGGATCTGTTGAATTAAGCATCCAACTTTATTTGGATTCTTTTCTTGTGGTATTTGTGGAAAAAATTTTGGTGTATTCCTACACTCATAACGTCCATGCCAAACATATTGATATCATTTTGAGTACATTGAGAGAAAATCAACTTTACTCCAAGCTTTCTAATTTCCAGTTTTGGATTGACAAAGTCCAATTCCTGTGTCATATTATCTTAAAATCAGAAGTATATATTGACCCTGAAAAAGATAGTGTTGTAGTTTCATGGGAGCATCCCAATAACATGATTGATATTTGGGGTTTCATAGGGATGGATGGATATTATAGGTGTTTCATACAAGAATTATCACATCTTACATCACCTATTACTAGTCTTAAAAAGGTGGGTGTCAAGATCACATGGTAAGAAGTATGTGAGAAATCCATTCAGGATCTGAAAGAGAGGCTTATATCCGCACATATTCCAATTATTCCAAAGATGGTTATTGGTTGTACCATCTTCAATGATGCATTAGGCATTGTTCTAGAAGCAGCACTAATGTAGGAAGATAAAGTCATCCTGTATGGATCTTATTATCAAAGGCCTTATAAGAGTAATTAAATAACACACAACGTTGAGATAGAAGAATTGGTCCATGAATTAAGTTTCTAGATAAATTATCGGATTGGTGAGTGCTTTGTGGTGTACATAGACCAAAAGAGGCTAAAATATATCTTTTCATAGTGTGACTTGAACCTCATTCAATGCAGATGGGTCAAATATCTTCAGTCCATTAGTTTTTATATTGCATATATGCATAGAAAGGGCATTGTAGTTGCTAATGCATTGAGTCGAAAAACTCCAGAATAGGCTGCACAGGAAGCCAATGATGAATTGACGTTAAATTCCATCTTTTCTAAGAAGAATCTTGAGTTTCATGATCATTACGAGTAGTGTTATCAATCATCCTTGACAGTTACATATTCTCTCCTAGAGAAGGTGAAGGGTAGGAAATTTCTAAATCCTGAGGGCTTGGTTTTATATGAGAGTATATCAGGAGATAACCCACCTATGAATTGGTCTATAGATAAATACGACATCCTACATCTACATGGACATATTAGAGATCCAACAGATGTGAGGGAGGAGTTTATGAAAGTTTCACACACCTACCATTGGGTATTTCATCCAGGAATATCAAATATTTATTGAGATATGTGATGCTAGTATTCATGGCCTTGGATGAAAAGATAGATAGAAAACATTATAACTAGGTGTTCCACCTTTCAGCCAGTGACGATGGAGAACCAGAGACCTGCGGGCTAGCAACAACTGATTCCAATCCCAAAATGGAAGTTGGAGGACTTTCCTATGGATTTTTTAGTCGGGTTACCTAGGTCGTTGAAGGGCAGTGATGCTATCTGAGTAGTCATTGACCGAAAAACAAAATCATCCCAATTCATTACTATTCGGGAAACTTTTTCAGTTCATGAGCTGTGAAGATTGTCTGCGACATCATACGACTAAATGGGGTTTCACAAACAATAATTTCAGATAGGGATGCTCGTTAACTTCATGGATCTAGTAGAGATTGTAGAAAGCTATGGGAACCGAGGTTCTTCTATGTACAACTTACCACCCTCAGACCATTGTACAATCATAATAGACAATACATTTTCTAGATGATATGGTGTGAGCATGTGTCCTTAATTTTGACAGTTCATGGGAGAAGAATATCCCTATTGTATAGTTCTCTTATAATAATAGTATTATGGATACAATTTAGATGGTTCTATATGAGGATTTATATGGTAGGCTATTCCATTCACCCCTATGCTGGAAAGGGATATGTGAGGCATCCCTACGAGGTCCTCGTCTTGTTCAGGAGAATTTAGAGCTCTGTTAGATAATCAGAATGCATATGAATGCTTCTCAGTCTAGAAGAAAATTATATACTAATCATTGTCGATGACCTCTTGAGTTCGAGGTCAGGGATTGGGTGTTTCTTTCGGTATCACCTAGGCTGGGGCATAAATGGTTACAAAAGTAGGTACTATTGTTTCCTCATTTTGTAGGGCCTTTGGAAATTCTAGAGAGAGTTGGGCCAGTAGCTTATCAATTGATTTTACCTCAGAGATACCATGCTATACATGATGTCTTTAATGTTTCACAACTTCTTCAATATCATGGAAATCCATCTCGTACATTTGATCCAATTTAAGTTGAGTTAGATAATGATGCTACCTTTGAGGAGTAGCCAGTACACATCGTTGACAGAAGCACAGTTTCTATTCGCGGATGGTATATTACACTAGTATGGGTGTTTTGGAATCATGAATGGATATAGGATGAGACATGGGAGAGGGATGTTGACGTACGTTCCCAATGGACAGATATGTTCTCAGACAATGTTTCTCTATCTTGGGAAGGGGAACTCGGGAATGATTTCTTTTAAGGGTGGGGGGTATTGTAAAAACCCATTTTCACTCTAGTTTGGATCCTTTAATTTTTAGTCTAATCTTTAATTGGGACCTAAATTGGATTACTAAGGAGTTAGAAAAGGTATTAGGGGTGCCTGGATGAATTTTGGAGCCCAAAACCCATCTTTTTGGAAAAAATATGCTTGGTGCACGGTTTAGAGTGAACCATGCTAGAATTATGCACTGTTTTGAAAATTGTGTGGATTCTATTTTTTTGGATAGAGCCACCTCACATAATTGGAGCATGGTCGTGCATCCTAATTATGTGGCCTAACTGTGTGATTGGCCCTTCTACCTAGGTAATTATGCCCAATTTTTGTACAGTTTTTCAAACCATTTGGAAAAACCGAGCACATACTATTTTTTTCTAAATTTACAAAATTTCCCTTAATGATCTATTAAGCCACCTCCTTATTACCTAATATGAGATTATGTAGGATTAAAATATTTCTCTATCATTTGGGGATTTTTTAAGATCTATCCTTGGAATTAAGATATCTCTTTCATCCAACAACTGACTGAGATTATATTCATCACATTGGATGCACAATGGTAAGTACTAGAGTCCATTTGAGCTGTTCTTACCCTATTTTTCACTCAACCTAGTTATCATGGTTTTAGAAATTTGCACCTTTTCTTAGATCTAATTAGATTTATGAAAATTCAATTGACAATAATGGATGATAAGGATCGTAAAACCTTAAGCTGAGCGGTTTATAACTCATCCCTAAAGTTTGTTGATCTTGGATTTTTTGTGTTGGCCCCACCGATTTCATCGGGTCCCATTTATTGAATTTATATGTAATAATTATAATCATTAGAACTATAAGGATATTAATTTTACATATATGTGATTAATTCTTGGGGTTTTTGACCACAAATGCATCCCTTCCATGTCAAATGTTATATCATAATTGGGTAGTTAGTGTTTCACACGTTTGATCCACCTTTTGAGAGTGTTGTGGATTGACCAATATAAGGAAACTATTTTATATATTAAATGGCATGTTATATTGTGAATTAAATAATGGAAATTATAGTGTATTATTACCACTTGAACTACCTAAGTTAAGTGCTTCAATTGATTATTTAATGTTAAATTGAAATGGGCATGTATATTAAGTATATGACTTCATAATTAAATTTGAATGATTAATTGGTGGCATATCCATAGCACCCATTACCACATTAATGGAAGCTATTAGAACGAACCATAAATTTTGAAATATGCCTTAAATTTATTAAATGAATGGTTACTTGCTAATGTGAATTTTCACACAAATGATTTTCAAGGCATTAACCAAATGAATTGATAAAAAGGTTGCATGCTAATTGACCTTATCACACTAATTAAAGGAAGGGCCTGAAATAAATTAAATATTATGCGAATTCATAATTAAATAGGAATGTCCTAACTTGATCTTACCTAGTATTTTGATTAGGTAATTCCATGAGCCCTCAGTAATCTTATTCAGATTCAAGGATACAACTTTCTTAGGTTGAGACCACCATGGATCCCAATCCTTTTCTATTCATGGATTCCTAGTATGATACGATAGGATCCCTCATGTAATACTATATGATTCCATAGATACACTCCTGGTATGTATTAAATATCTTTATAGGATTCCTTGGATACACTCCTTGGATCCTGCATTGGCATGTTGGTTCCATGGTTAATGCCCATCGTGCCCAGACATTTCTTTGCCCCGTTTTACCTTGGTCGATCACCTTGGACTCAGTAGGGTCTTTATTGTAGAATTCATTGGATTACACACCATGGATTACACTCTTACCCCATACCTGGCTACATTTATTACTAAGTTAGCGACACTTGAGGTCTATGTTTCCAAGGTTTGTTACCTTCGGACATCACTATTAAATATTATTGATCATGGTTGCCTTGTTACATCTTGGAACCTTTTCAATTTGTACTATAATGAGGATAAGTTAGTGTTGGATATTCCTCATTGGACCTATCAACATAAATTAGTATATTCTATGTTAAATTAACTGGTTACATGTTCAGACACAAGGTGAGGGATCATGTAGGTACTTGGGTATTTAGTTACATTGTAGAGAATTACTTTATATTTGCACGTGTGCACACTGTTAAATTTCCATTACACTGGCCCAATTGTATAGACAACATTGGTGGTGGGGCACTGATATCTATCTCACTCCCTCTTGGAGTGCCATTTGGAACCCGGTGTAGTTTACGTGGTGGTTGGTGCTGAAAAAGGGAAGCATAAAACATCGAACACTTGATTTATTTCTGTTTAGTAAGGAGCTTGATAGTAGACGACTAAGTCAGTGCTCAGGATTCTTGGGATAGTATTTTATTTCCTTTACACAATTTTGGAACAAGTTATCCCTGCTGTCTGGTATCTACATTTTTCAGTTTTCTAGTGACAAAACATATCGTCATCGGTTGTTGTATTCTTGGATGTAATTCCGTTTATTTCTGTTATTTTTACTATTGTCCCTATCTTCCATTGTGACTTATATTTTCACATATTCCATACCCTATTTAACTATTTTTTCATCCACAAACTTTTCAACACTTTGGTAATGATGGAATTGTCTCCCCGTAGACACACCCTAGTCCCTCACGGCTAATCGGAATCCTCTGGTGTTCGGGGATATGCGCTTAAGGCCATGTGGCCCATGAGGAGATGGAAAACTATCAAGTGGCATTCGGGTCCTAGAAGTCAGAATAAATTATTATAAATAATTCCTAAAATTAACTTTAATTACTATTAATTATGAAATTTTGGTTATGAATGAATAAAAAAACTACTATTATGAATATAGTTCAAAATGACCCAGGTTACTCACACCCGATATTAAAAATAGATTATAAATTACTAATATACATAAAGAGAATAATTATAAATTATGGTTATACAAGTTTATATATAATAATAATGTTATAAAATAGGTTATTATGATATTTATGTTTGTTTTGTAAGACATTAATGTGAATTCTTATAAGCATGGCAATAGGGTAAGGGGTTTTTTGTCTCATTTTCAACTCCATAACACATATTTGATATCATGAACTATAATTTCTTTTATAGAGTGTATTCAATATCAAATATATATCAAAATTTAACATTTCTTCCTTTTAATGAGATATCAATTTCCATATCCTTATTTTCCTCTCAAGATCATTTGATTCTCTTATTAAAAATTATATATAAGTTTAATGAAATCATTTTTTGATAAAATTGTTTATATTATTTATTAGTTTAATATATTTTTAATGTCTTCATTGACACTAAAATTACCCTTTTATCTATCGTATTTATTCTTATTATCTAGGGAAATTACAATACATCATCAATATAATCTCTTTGATAAAATGTTTTATGAAATAATAGCATAACAATGGAAAGAATAACTCTCTTTATCACCAATGAATCTTTTCTACCATGTCCATAATTTCCAACCCACAAATGTTCCCCAATTTGTTTGGGGAAGATAATTTTAAATATTTTTTATGATTATATTAATTCTCTTTACCAATTTTTTGAAATAAAATTTGGTTTCTTACTTTTTGAGTTTTCAGACAATGGAATTTAAAAATATTTTAAAAAAATTGTTTTCCTTTTTTTCAAAATCAAATGTTTGATCTTACACCCTATTTTTTTGATATACACTTTTTCATTTGAAGGATTTTTTAATGGCCTTTTTATTTCAAAGTAATTGTTTTCAATGTTTTCACTTCATATTTTATAAAATAACTTTTGAATGTGATATATAAATTCTTATTTTTATGATAATATTTAAATGTTTTATAATGCGTATTTTTATGTATTTATTATTTATGAACACATATTTTAACTAAATATGTCATTTTATATGAAAATTTTCTTTTACATTTTCATGGTTTCTAAAAAAAATATCATTGTTTTATAAATTTTTTCTATTTAAATTATTTAATAATATAAAGGCCTATACTTATTTCAAATGTGGTATTTCTAAAACATCTAAAAAGTAGAATTTATCTAGGTAATTGTCCTTTGATGGATATTATTCTTGATTTGATGATATTATTAAAATATTACCATTTATATTCATTATGTGGATGGATTATGTAATTTGATCTGTCACTTACTTTGTCTTTTCTAAACATACACTGTGAATCTGCATGAATTTTATTCTAATGAATTTTCCATGTGAATATCTTTTTGTTTCATTTTTTTAATTGAGTGGTATTCACTTAGATTTCATACATCCATTGAATATGTAAATTATTTACTAAACTATATAGCCTTTATCTATATTGTGTAAATACCATATTCTATTTTACCATGATTGAATGATATTTACCTAGAATGTTACTAAATATCATTGGATACCTATTTATTGTCTATAGGTATATCATGTTATGATAGTTGATGTAATTATGAATGTTTTCATTATTATTTCTAGGGTATATTTATGGTATGATTTATTTTGAATTGGATATACATGTATGAATAATGATGTGTGGGGTCCTATGTCACCCTCTAATGGATTGTCTTATGTTTCTAACACATTAGGTAGTCCAACATAGACATAATGAGTTATTTCACACAGGAATGGGCATAATGGGTTTGGTAAAATTTTCATGTTTGGAAATAATGAGTTATTTCACATAGGTATGGGAATAATGGATTTTCTACAAAGTATTCTACTATTCCTATTGTTGTAAAATATTTCTAATTTATTTTCCTTGATATTGATTACTTTTATACTTATTTTTATATCTATGTTATGCTATCAAAGCTCATGTTAATTTATTCATGTTTCAAAACAGTTTTTATTCATGTATTATGATATTCCATGCCATAATCAATTATTTATCATCAATTATTATTTTCTAATAACTCAATTATTTGTCTGGATTAAACCCATATAACCATATTATAATATTTAATTGTTTTCGCACATGTTTACCCTTAATAAGATTATAAGATCATACCTTTATTATGTTTCAATTTACTAAGGATATGAAAATAAAAAAAGTTTTTAATGTTTAGATGAATAATGTTTATAGAAAATAGGTGTGATATTTTGATGATTGTTTATATATTAATAAATTTATTATACAATTGAAAAATGTATATTATTGAAAAAATGTATGAGTTTTTTAGTCATTATTATATACTAATTCAATATAAATATAAACCTAAATGGTCATTAGAATTTAACGTAATGAAATAATTTCATTAGTTCATATAATTAAAAGGCTTCTTTTATGGGAATCTTTTGATGGTATCAGTTTAGGGTTTATATAACCTTGGAGATTATGATATCAATTAAAGATATATTTGGTTATTTCAATGAAATTAAATGATAATAATTTGCTGTTAATTATAATTTAAATAGTATAAATTGAACATTTTGTCAGTTGAATTAATAATCTGTGGATTAGGATAAGAAAAAATAGTGTAAATCTTAGGGATAAGACTAAATTTAATATCTTTGTATAGGATATCTACCTATAATTTTAGAAAATAAGACATCATGTGGTTCTAATGGAAATATAATTCATTTTGAAATATTAAAAATAGATTTTGGATCGAGAATATATCTACCAAGGGGTAATAACTCTAAAAGGGTGGGTTGGGTATTAACTCGATCATCTCCGGGTTCATGATAATGAGGCCAATATACGTACATAGTTTGATACTCATGATAGATAAACCTTGGTCAGTCACAATATCCTTAGGAAACATTATGAAAGATTTATTTTCTAGTTAAATTAAAGGATTAGGTTAATATGTTCATGTGACACTAATTTAAATAAACACATAAGGAACTGAATATATCAATGGATGAAATGAATGTGTAATTAGATAAGACATATGGCCTGAATGGTCTGAAGGCCTTCTTTTAAATTGATTTTCGATAACCCCCCTTTCAAGGGATGAGGGGGAACCCTTACAAGGACCGTAGGCTCAGATATTACATGGCCCGTAGGCCGAGGAAATTACATGACCTGAGGGTCTTAGGGAATTCAACCAGACTGTCTACAAGGAACTGCTCCTTCCGAGCATCGACATCTTGAAAGTACCTCTCCACCTTTTCATGACCGTCTGGCTAGGCTTCCCATGCGAGCAGAGGCTAGTACCGATGGGATATCCATACCCTTCCATTCTGACAATCCATTTGGCTCTGCTCTGGTGAGTGCACCTGCTCTAAATCATCTTCTCAAGCTTCTTTTTTTTGTAGTGTGTCTGGGCCTGCATTTATGTGGCCCGAAAGCCTTGGGGTGGCCTGAAGGCCTTAAGGTGACCCGATGGCCTTGAGAATCAACTATCCCGAAGGCCTTGGATGGCCAGAAAGCCTTGCAGGACCCGAGGACCAAACCAGTGGCCCGAAGGCCCAGATGGATGAGTAGTTCCAGCTGCTACAGTACCGAACATTTCCTGCTACAGTACTGCTACAATAACCCAAAAATATGCCTCCACCCGGATTTGATCTTGGGACTCTTGGATTCACCTAGCAATTCCTCACCAACTGGGCTGAGTCTCTTGAGCTAGATAAGACATTTTATGATTGAGTTTTTATAATCATGTAATAATTTAGTCTTATTTTATTAAAAACTATTTTTGATTTAGTATTTGGTTGATACATGATCTTGAAAATTATGTTTAGAAAGGAATGTATATAGAAAGCACTATGCCTTATAAATGAATAAATTTTCATATTTTAATTAATGATAATTTTATTATATGATTTTTAATGGAAAATGTTTACTTAATTTATAAAATTAAAGGTAGTGAAGATGATATCTTAATAAAAAATATTTTTTTATATTATAAACTATATTCAATAGTTTTTTATATTTATTGATGATATTTTGCATCATTTTTAATGTTATGGGGATTATGTGAAATCATTAATGATTTTAGTCATAATTTTTCTTTAATGGTATGTAAACTTATACTAAATTTTATCTATTACCTTTAAGTGTTATTTTATGTCAAGGTTATATTTTTTTTGGAAAAATACTGGATAAACCTTGATTGAGGTATCAATAACTCTTAATATTAACATATAAATGATATTGTGGAAATAAATAGTTGTTTAATTTTGAGGAATGTTAGTAAAATTGTAATGGTATCATTTTAATTTTTTTTTATTTATTGAAAATGTGATACATTTTATTTTTGGTGAATTTTATCTCATTTTTGGTGTTATTATATATATATATATATTAACTAGAGTGTGTCCTTATAAAATAGTGGTTAATACCATTTGAGGGTTAAATATAGAGGTAAATTTTAGAGGAACATATGATTTAATTGTGGTTTATTGTCCTGGATATTCCAATTATTTTGGGGAAGGGTATGTAATATAGAATATATAACTAATTTATATATATAAGGGGTTATATGATTGTATGAATGATCATTATTGTTTGAAGAATGATAATTATCCTGATATAGGCTAAGAGACTACGGTAGATGCCATATTAGATGTTATATCCCAAATGAAAGATAGATTAAGATTACCCTCACCAACAAGCATCAGTGAGTTATAAATATAATTTTGAGTATGTAATTTATTTTAAGAGATAGAATAAAATGACTTGATATTTTAGACTGTATAAATTAATATTATCTTTAATATCTTGTGTCACACAAAAAATCAAAATAAATAAAAACTAGAAAAAAATTCTGATATATTAAAATTACATTACTAATATAATCATTATTATATAAATTATTAACAATAAATTAAAACAATTATATATTATTATTCTCATAGATTAATATTTTAAAAAAAATGATCCCTTTTGAAGATCCATTTTAAAAAAGTGGGTATTGTATTTGAACACAACAAATTAAATTGTAAGAAGTTAAAATATTAATATAATAGGTTAAATATATATATTTTTAACACTTATTTAATTATTCAAATTTATTAAAATTCAGATGAAATAATATTAAAGACACTTTATGTTTAATAAGTCATATTAACTAAAATAGTTTTTATATTGTTCATTTTTATTTAAATAACTAAATATACATATTTAATAATTTTAATTTGATAAAATGATCTTTATTTTTGAAATTAAAATTCAAAAATTATATTAGGTTTATTATTTGGTATTTTTTTAAAATTTTTTTTTGGTAAGTATTGTGAAATATAGTTTTCAAAAATATGTTGAATTTTATGTTATTAGTATTATATAATTTTGATCTGAAAATAATGAATCATTTTTATAATACTAAAAATGTATTTTATAAGGGAGATTATAATTTTATAAATTATGTTTTTAAATTAAAAACCCATATTATACATTTTATAACACACAATATATTTTAAAAAAACAATAATACATAATACATTTAGTAATTTAAAATTAATTTGTATCAATTTTAAAATTTCAACTAAAAAAATTAATATAAAATATGGAATCATTAGGTAAAAATTATTTAATAGGGACCCTCATTTTTTTAAATAATGGGTAATTTATCTAGGTACAGACTATTTACCATAGTAAATTCTAATATTGTAATAGTCAAAATTCTATTGATAATAAGTTGAAAACATGTTTAAAAACTTTGTTAGAATTTTTTATTGATGTATTTCCAATCCTTATCAATTAGCATATGCATTATTTTTCTATTATAGAGGTCATTACTTGGAAATTGGCTTCTGATTATTAAATTATTTTGTGTATTTACAAATAAACCATCATTATTCACTTTTAAAAGGAAAACTCTTCTCCTCCCTTCCCCTCAAACCAAAACCGACATAGCACAGCCGTAATATTTCCCAACCCCCACATTAATATTACTATGCAAATTAAATAGGATTTTTTCTTCAAAAAGGACCATTTTTCAATGGCTTCACCCCTTTACAATGATGATAATACAATAAGTGAGGTATAAATTTCTAGTCACTTTTTTTCATTTATATTTATTTATATGAAAACAGTACTTCTCAAATTCATTTAAAAATCTATAATATCAAAAAATTATTATCATTTTTAATGGTATGTTTTTATAAATATGTCATAATAATTAACACCCTTTCTGATTCCTATGATGAAAAATCAAACTGTCATCTATGTGTTGTGTGGACTACCACCTCCACGACCTGATGTGTTTTATTTTCCTTCACCTCTATTCAAGGATGATCCTAATAGAATATTTAATTTATAAGTATTATATAATTGATACATTTTATATTATTAAATGATGAACTAGAATACCCATTTTACATGTTCTATGGGAAATGAAGTCAGCTTCCAAGCATACGTGCATATTACCGCCCTCATAGAATGGTGTATTTTATCTTTCATAACTATTTCTGGGATAGTTATATGAATGGATTTAATAGTTATATATGAAATTTTTGATATTAATAAATAAAATTTAATACACATTTAATAATTTATTACTGATATGAATGATAAACAACCATTAAAAAATCAACCATCTTAAATAAGTGAACTATAATAAAAAACGGTTTATTCTTATTAAGTAATTTTTTATATCAACTAAATAGTCTTATAGTTACTTAAAATTAAGATTCATCGTAAATATAAAGACAATATATTAGAATTTTACTTCGTCTTCAAAAATTATATTTCAATTAAGAAACAACTTAATCATCAACTAATCATGGCATGTCCATGTTTGGGTTGGTTTTACTATCTAGTCGAACAATTTTATTTATTTATATAATGGATGACTATGATTAATGAAATAAATTTATATTATTTTAGGAATATGTAAACAATTATTTATTTTTTAATGGGAACAATATTATTGAACTAATTAAATATGAAAACTCATTTTTTTCATCACGATTCACAAAAAATTCTTATTATTGATATCATCTTTAAGGATAAAGACTGAATACCTCATAAAATGAATGTAAAAAACAAAAAATATTAATAATAATCCCTATATTTTTTAAATGACATGGTGAAGATTAAATTTTGAGTAATAACTGATAAAAACACCACTATTATTAAACTAGTTCAAAAAGACCATGTTTACATACCCTCGATAATTGATACAGATAATAACAAACTAAAATACGTGTAGATAATAATTATAAGTTCTGTTGACAAAAAATTTATTTATATAAATAATTTTTTAAAATACAAGATTAATATATTTATTTATATATGTTGGATCTTAGTGTATATTTAACAAAGCATAGAAACAGTATAATGGTTTCTTTGTCTCTTTTTCAACTATATGGGGCATGTTTGATATTGTTAACCATAAATTAATTTATATGATGTATTAACTAACCATATACATTCACATATGAAAATATATTCCATTTAATTATTTTTGATATTTATTTCTCGATCATCATTGCAAGATCATATTATTATTACAATAATAATTGCATAATCATTTCTCTTGCTCAATTTTTGATTCATTAGGTCATAGTATTAATAACTTGAATATAATTGTGTGATTTATATGATCATAAATTTTTTTTTTCTGAAGTTTAATTTAATTACCATGGGAAATTATTCTCATTATCAATATCTAATTATTTGAAATTTTTTTTATGAAATAAAAGTATAATGTTGGTAAGAAATACTCCCATTCTTAGTAGTGAATCATTAATTTGATCTCAAAAATCTCATTATTTCCAATTTTCTCCTCTGTTTTTGGTAAAGTTAATATGGATTGTATTATAATTTTCCCATAATTATATTCACCCACATTCTAAATGAAAAATTAATACTCTTTTTACTCTATTGGTTTCCAAACACTGGTATTTCTACAATATTTAAAAAAAGTGGGTTTCTATCCCTTCCAAATAAATTGTTTTATCTTCGATTAATTTTTTTAATATAATTTTTATATTTTCAAGGATATATTATTTTAATTTCATTTTCAAAGGTAATAATTTTATAATTTTTCACTTCACCATTATAATATGTTTTTTTTTGAAATTAACCTATAAACTCTTCTTCTTATAATAATATTAAAAAATTATAATTACTATTTGTAAGTATTAAATTTGTGAAAACACATATTTTGTATGACTATATAATTTTATGTTAAATAAAACCTTTATGTTTTGAGGTATTCTAAAATAAATTATTTTTCACCAAGTATTATAAAATATTTATTTTAAATTTTTTCCAAATATTGAATACATTTCTTATTTCCTTAGTAGTTTTTGTAAAAATCATAAAAAGCGTTTTTCATATAATTTTTTGTACTTTGATACATTATATTTGTGATTTGAGGATATTTTTAATATATTACCATATAATTTATTTCTAAAGACAGATTAAGTATTATGATCTATTACTAACATTTTCATACATAACAATCCATTGTGAATAGTTATAAATTTCTTCCAATTCTTTTAAAAATTAAATACCTTATTTTACCATTTTTGGATTAAAGAGTGTGTAACAAAATTCCATACAAAAATTTATTAGGGGAAATTATTAACCTAACTATAAAAAATTTATCTATATGTTTGAAAAACAGATTTATCTATTTTATTAATTCAATTGTATTTAGCTATAATGTAACTAAATAAACTTGGATACCAATTCTACTTCCAAGGGTATAGCATATAATGATAAATTATGGAATTGAGAATGTTTACCTTGTTATTTTATTGGGTAATTTATTATATGATTGATTTCACATGTAACACATATAAACGGATTATTACAGGTGGGGTCCTAGATTTCCCTATAATTCATTTTTTATGTTTTTATCTCATGTGATAGTTAGTCATGGAAATAAATATTTTTTTGTAAATTGGCTTGAGTATAATGACTTTTGTTACATTTTCAGGTGCGAACATAATGACAATTTAACATAGGTCTTAGCATAGTGGTTTTCCCAAAATATTATTTATTACACTTATGGTTGTTCGATAATACTATGATATTTTCCATGATATTACATACTACTATGATTATTTTGTTGCATATGTTATACTCTTGTGAATCAAGTTTTTTAACTCATGTTTCTATGTTCTTTGGATTTCTATATTATTATATTAAAATCCTTAATCCATGATTTATACTTTATTAATTGTTGGGTATAACACACTTATATATATTGATTATAACTATATTCTCATTTTTCTCTCACTTAGGTCTTATGAATGTTATCACTTATGTTACACCTTTCTGAGAATCTGAGATAACCCCATTTTCAGGTTTAAAATTCCATATGTCATCAAGATAAAAAAAATGAAATGTTTATAAGTGTAAATTTTCTAGATAATATGAGGGATATGATAATAATTTTTATATATTAAGTATTTACTTATTTTTTGGGGAAAATTTCCATCAGATAAACAATGATTTAATTTTATTAGTTAGTATTTTGCCCAAATTCTATAAAACTCTAAACCTAAAAACTATAGTTAATGTATTATAATTAGTAAACTGAATTATGTAATGTAATTATAATTTTATGTTTGTGGGATAATAAAAATTAATAAATTTAATATGTACAAATAGAGTCAGTAACATATGAGTGGCTATATGGGATTGATATAAATCATGTCTCAAAGTAACTTGGGATCTTAGAAAAAAATAATATATGATTATACCAACATATATATGATAAAAATAGTGGATATAGGTATTTTGATTATTGTGTTTGATATTGATATAGTAAGATCTAGTTTTTCATTAGTAGAATTAATGTTATACTATATGTCACTTTTTTCTTACATTTATGGATTTAAGAATTCATAAATTTTCAATTTTTTTTAAAAGATCCTTGGATCACGATATTTTATTGTGTGAATGGGTATAATATTTATTAAATTACAAGGGCATCCCCAAATAATTTTTATAGGATATCCAATAGAATATTTAGAGTTATTTTCAAATTTTGTAACAAATGATATATCATATGATGGAAAAATGTTTTATTTTCCAAATGAGTTTTAAAAATATCCAAAATTGTGTTTTGGATATGATTTAATATTTTATTACAGAGGATCTAACATAACCTAAAATTTTCTAAATCCACCACCATAGCAGTGTGATTATTCCACATTATGGTCTAACCTGGGATACACCACCACATGGTTATTATCACCATTTCATAATGTTATAGATGAAAATTGCAGTTATTATCAAATAATACATGTTTTGAAATTAATAACATCATTCAATTTATAAAAATCATTTGAATGTCATGTTATTACATTCAATAGGAGCTTAAAAATCTCAAACATTCATTTAAAAATTAAATAAATAAATAAAAATGATGACTTGTATGTTACAAAGAGTATTGACATCCGAAATATTTCATTTAATATACATAAATTTTAGAATCTTATATGTATATTTCAATGGAAATATAAGGTATCTTAAATTTTTTGATTTTTGTTGCATAAAAATGTTTTGAAAATGTTCAAGTGAATTACTCTATATATTTTTAATCATTAATTATTTTGGACAATGTTCTAGAATTTTGTGGAAAGAAAAAAAAATTATTTTGAAGAATCAAGACATTCCCACAATATATGGATACATGAAGATGTAGAAAAAATAATTTAGTCAAACATTTGGATATTAATTATACTCAGGTGATAGACATAAACAATATGGATATACTAGGGAAAGGAACAACATTATTTTCATTCATTTATATTAATTTAATTTTTGTAGATATATTTTTGGTGTAATCTGGTATGTGAGTTGTGCTGACATAACAATTTAGAGATTAAAAATCCCTATGGATATGTTTATCATTTATGTAATTATTTGAAATTTAACATCTATAGTTAATATTTAAGGAAACTAAACCCAATAAAGAATGTTTGGAGTCCCTAAGTCCATTATAAAATGTTAAATTTTTGGATCATCCAAAAATGTTGCAACATTTTCTTACGATTCCACAAATTGTTTTTACTTAACCCATAAAATGTTTAGTGTTTGGGTGATCCTTAAATATAGTATATCTTTGTAACTTCTATAGTTCTAAAGGATATCAAAAATATTTTTTTTTTAAAATAAAAACAATTATAAATAATAAAACAAAAACACTTTTAACAATACGTGAGACAGTTTTAGATTAATTTATATCATCCTTCTGAGAAAACCAATTTTTTATTGAATTGTCATTATATCCTATATTTTTATCAGATGAATTAAAATAAGTAACTTATAAACCCATTTAAAACTGACAAACCCACTTTCTATATTCATGTAGACTACACACCATGTTTTATTTTACCAATAGACTTTATTTCTTTATTAATGGTAGTAAGTCATCCATATTTCTATTTAGAACTCTTTAATATCATATGAATTTTTAATTTTTAATTGATAACATATTCCAAAATACTAAAGGTTTACGAAATGATCATTCCATGACTATTACTAATTTTAGATCTAAACTACCTTCTAAATTTATCCCAAACTAAATGGTAATAGGATTATCTCCCTAAATATTTCTAATAATACATTGTCCCAACCCCACTTAAGTCATCATCCTGATTTAATTATACTATTTGGGATTTAATTAACTTTATCCAACCAATCACATTAGGAATATAATTTATTCAATTTAAAAAATAATAACATTTCATAGAAAAATATGTTTTATCAATTGTGGAAAACAAAAAAACAATACACATTTGATAGATAGATTTGTTATCATAAAGCTCATTATCCTTGATCATATCAAGATACCAACTATTATATAATCCAGATACCCATATTTCAGCTTAATGAATTCAGGATAAGAATAATTTATTCATCTAAAAATATAAAAACATATAGTTCTTATATAGAATTAAAAAATAAAAATGGAATCAATTTTTTCAGATGAAATTTTTTTATTACACACCCATCTAGGATAAAATTGATAAATCTAGAGTGTGAAATCATATGTTTAACTATCTCTAATATTTTTCATATTAACCCTATATACTAAATCAATCTATGGAGGGGTTTTATTCGGTTTTTAAACCAAATATTTCATTTTCTTGTGGAAAACGTAGAAGATTAGGTTGAGAGAATCCATATTCCATTATTAGTCTAAATGACTATAAAATTTCAAATTGGATTTTTTTCTTCAATTTTTTTCTTGTCATATTGTATACCTAATTTTTTTTAATAATCATAAATCCTAATTAATAACTATTAATCACCACCATATATACATTCCCAAAAAGACACATGAATCAGAGTGCACATATTCTGAATTCAATTGGTATTAATGAACATGTCTATTAAATCATATACTATGATCTACCAAATTCAAAAATCTTAGAATATGAAAGACTAATAACATTTATAAACATTAATTAATCATGTATTATAAATTCTTAATAACCCTTATAACTAACATTTACTATCATTTTATTTCACAAGATGATATAACCTTCTATTGAAACAATAAAGGTTTAGAAGTTTATAAGATGTGTAATGTAAACTAATATATAAATCCTCTACTGAATGTTGAATAATGATAGATCTTTTAGTTAGTTGATTTTATCATGTATATGAAAACAATAACCTAATTGAATATGATTTATAGTCTCTATTAAATCAATTAAGTCATCTAATTCCCCTCATGGGTTTCAATATTCTTCCAAGAATCATTATGACTACCTTGAATTTATAGTTTTTTTTATTTTGAGAACCACATTACAAATATCTTATTAAATAACAATATTAAATCACTTCTTATTAGTAAGAAATTATTTATTAGTCCAATATATCATACTTCAAAACTTCATCCCTTGTATTATTCTCATTCTAACTCATCCTTTATGTCTTTTTTGAAATATTAAAAAAAGATGTTCAAGCAGGGATTAAATCAAATAAATGTTCTCATTTTTTAACTAAATAGAGGTAATATTGATATCGTTTTCAAAATGGAAAAATAAATTTCTAACCAAATACATAAAAATAGAATTATTGGCCTTTCCAAGATATTATTGGTCACATCCACATAGAACATTATGATTTCCCCACATTGAATAGAAATTTTCTTTATTTATGGTATAATGCATCAAATATTGTATAATTATTTACAAAACCCCTATCATGACCATACCTAGACTCTTCATAAGCTAGAAAATTGATGTAGTATCATTTGGTCCTTACTTCACCCCAGCCTAGACTATCCTAATCCATCCAAAAAGTGTAAAAACTGTTGGGTTTTTATATTACCCAACCAATACTCACCCAATTATGTATCTCAACATTGTTCTGTTGGGCCTCCACTTTACCGTACCATCTTCCCTAGTTATAGGAAACATTACATTTCTTTTTATATCTTGTCTATAAAATATTTAATTTTCATTCTATAGAAGGGTATTTTATGAATATATTTTTATATATATTAGGATATTTTGGGTTTTTCTTTATAGAAATATTTCTATGTTTGTTTAGTAGGATAATTTTTTATATAATATTGATATATTTATTATTTATTTACTTTATCCTTTTTGTATCAATGAACACCACATTTAAGGGTTTTTTAACAGATTATTTTACATAAATTTTAATTTTTATTTATTCTATACTCATTCCCCACTAGTTGAACACACCCCCTCCTTCCCATATTGGCCAACACCACCCACACCATCCTTTGAATATCTAAAATAGTAACCCCTATCAGCACCCTTCTATACAATCCCTTAACAGAACCCTACATTAGTAGTTATAAATATGGAAAAAAGGTCTCTTTGTTTCCTACCCAACCACCCATCTTCAATCCTACCTTAAATAGTCATTCCCTAGTCTACTCAATGTGAAGAAACAAACCTGAGTACACTAGGCCAAAAATAGCACCACAATGGTGCTCATATATAAAAATCCCTACCATAGTGCATAAATTTACTTCTAAAACAATAATTATAGTTGGTCATAGCACCTCATATGGCATATATAACTGATATCTAGTATAACATATAGAAGCATTTTATGACCCATCCCTAGACATGCGCATTAATTCGGTCATCCGAATGGATTGAAACAACATCATCGACAATATAATCTCTATTATCTATGAAAAATTTCATGTTAATCAAAATACGATGTTTTTATTGTAGCAATAGTTTCATGGGTTGGTGTATATAGGGTAGAAATATTCTCAAGACTAACATGATGTACTCTTGGTTGTTTTGAAAATCCTTCATGTGGAACCTCATGGACTTGGGAAGTCCAAAACCACATTAGAGATCCACAAATTTTATTAGGATATAATGTTATCAACAACGCTGTTCAGGTTACAGAAGAAAATCAGGATGAAAAATCAATTAAAAGAATATCTAACACCCATCCTTGAAAATCATGATGTGAAAGAGTTCCAGGATTGGATCACAATAGTAGAAAAAGATTTTGACCAGATCTATATTCCAAAACACCTATGAGTAAAATAAATTTCATTCAATAAACATAGTAGAGATTCTATATGGTAGAATCTAATGAAAAATAATTGTTGAAAAAAGAGACATATATGGTTCATGATTTATTATAAGGATGACTTTAGTCTTTGTTTCCTAATAAAGGATATTGAATAGATATTATTCCACAATATATGTTTCTCCACCATGGTCCATATACCATGAATCTACACACCTAATGTAATGGCCCAAACCTCTCTCGTCTATTCCTTTCTGAACATTTGGTGTTTGAGGTGTTCTGGGAGGTCAAGGTGACTTATCCTCAACACTTTTCCAAATTTTCATTTCGATGAATTGTTCCAACGGTATATAGTTGTTAACAGTGCATCGGTAAACTTAAATGAACATCATCATCGGTGACCCTCGGTGAACAGTTCCAACGGTAGAGAGTTGTGAAGAGTTCTTCGGTAACCATTTGTGAATAGTTCCAACAGTGATTTCTAATGGTAACCTCAATTTCCTTTGACAAATATTGAGTTCTATGATTAGTTCCATCAGTTAACAGTTCTATCGGTAACCTCTATTTCTATTACAATATTTCTAATTCTAGGAAAATTTCTATCAGTTAATAATCCTTTCAGTAACCTCTATCAGTAACCTCTCTATCCTTTACCAAATTTCTAATTCTATAAACTGTTCAAACGGTGAACAATTCAATCAGTAACCACTAACGGTAACCTCCTTTTCCATTTCCAAATTTTGTGTTTTGTGAACAGTGTATCTCAAGCAGTAGGTGTATAGTGTTTCTATAATGGTAGGTTTACAGTGTTTCCAGAATGGAAGGTGTACAATGTTACATCGGTGAGGTTCTAACAGTGGGGTTCATGAACAATGTTCTATCGGTGAGGTCCTAACGACAAAGTTCATGAACAATGTTCTATCGGTGAGGTTCATGAACAGTGTTCTATCAGTTAGGTTCTAATGGAAAGGTTCATTAATACTATTCTATTGATGAGGTTCTTCAATAGTGTTCTATCGGTGAGGTTCTAATGGTGAGGTTCACGAATAGTGTTTTTCCTTTGCCAAATTTTGAGTTCGTGAATAATGTTTCTAGCTTTCTACAGTTTCACACCTTTAGCATTTTTCTTTGATGTAAAATGCACTTAATGCCTCATTTTTAGGACCCTAAGGCCGATTCAAAGGCTATAACTCCAACATTAATTATTCCTAATGCTCGAGATTTTTTTACGTGGTCAAACTATGGGGTTTGATATGATTCGATTTTAATGGAAAATCAAGTGTATCTTAAATGGCTGATCTGTTAATTCTTCAAATGGGACATGATATCTTCATCCCTATTTCTTCCTCCATGTTTTGGTGTGTGAGACGCTCAAAAATCCCATTCCTTCTCACAGGAGTTGGATAATCAAACTGTCCTCCTCAGATTGGTTCTGCTCTGTTTTGAAGCTACCAAGTTGTGTTGATCATTCTTCGATATAAGTTATGTATTATCATTGGTATTTTGGGGACCATCTTCTCATGTTTATCCTTTCCATATTATATCATGTAATCTCTATGATTCTAATGGAGTTTTCTTGGGGTTTGGTTGGTGCGGTCATACCGTGGAATCCTCGGGTGGATGTAGTTGTCATGAGAGGATAGTCATGACCAGTTGTGTGGATAAACAACGTCAAGAATTTTTTGAGGTAGGGGATTCATTGATCCTCTCTTCTTTTACGTGAAAATGTATCGTTATCATGTTTCATCTCACTTTATGACAATGGAATTGAAATAATAAATATTTGAACCTAATAAATAAATTGATATCGATTGTATCGTTATCATGTTGTTGTAATTGGATGGTAATGAAATTGGTGCAGTAAGCATTTTTATTTATTTGTGATAGCTTACTGATTACATCTCCCGATTTCGGATCCAACAAATAATAAATCATTTAATCCACGATGGATTAAAGAACTGGTGGTTTGTTAAAATATAATTTCTTGTAGGGTTCTGAGTTAACCACTTTTTTGATTAAGGGCCAAGATCCCAATTGATATGACAGTGTTTTAATTATTTTTATGTTGAGATGTGAGCCTGGATGGCTGTTGTGATATATGGGGGCATGGAGTCCTTTGGTTGTGGCAGTAGATGACTCCTAGAGTGGTGAGATGCATTAGTGTATGCATGTGGGTGTTAGGGAGGACACCAATGATGATGGAATGGGATGTATGTGATTGTTGGATGCTAGCTGATTCTTATTGGTTGATTATAGACTTTACTTTTCCTCACAGCTCAAGGTATCTGGTCTTATAAACCCTTATTTTGAAAGAGGCGAAGACGCGCGGGGTATGCCACATGCTTTTTGTTTTTTTCTTCTCAATGGAGGATGGGTCTATACTCTTGATATAATCGGCAATGACTCGACTGGTAGTACATCTACTCACCGTGTTGAGCACCCTCGTGTTTGATGCAAATTAAAATTAATGTTGAATTTTTATTGTTTAATTAATGGTTCATGAATTAATTAATGTAAAGTGGAAATGATAAAAAGGTAATATAATAATTTATTAATTCTCTTAAAATGGTTGTGTACTTATCAGATAACTAGTCATAGAAGTATTAGCCCGAAGTCCAAGAGATGTTAGATGTAATTGAGTATAATACTAGGATATACCCATAGTGTGGTTGTGAGGTATAATATATTCTGTACGTTTTGTGTTTCTATATTCTACTCCACCCTGTCAGTATGGGAAAATGACACCTCAGGGATTCTGAGCCCTAGGGGGGTGGGGTGGGGGTTCCCAACATTCCGGTGGGAGGATGAATGGATGACTACCACCTTTGGCCCCACTCTCTTCTCTTGGAAGTTACTGGTGCTGGTAGGCACAATGGTTAGTTTTCCCCATATATGTGTATAGAGGGTTGTAACAGATTGTGGTTATTAATACACATTTAATCTAGATATAGTTTCATATGGACTATTATAGGTGTAACGTGTATAGGCTGTGATGGCTTGAGGATCCTTACTTAGTCTATGGGCTGTAATGGCTTGAGGTATAATACCGGATGTATGATACACATTATGCGAGCTATGGTGGCTCCCAGAAACTACCTGGTTACATTTCTTATGTGGACGTGGTGGTTTGCTTTCATGAGGTTCAGGTTGTGGGGCTTGCCCAGGTGTCTACGGGAAAGAATTTATGGAGAGAGATTCTTAGGACGTGTGATGTTGGGAAAAGTGGCAAACCCATGGGGAATTAGTTGTGGGGTTCCCATGATATTCATTATTATATTATATACTCTTGTATGCGTTAATTGGCGAGAGTATTGATGGTGAGTCTGGAAACTTAGTATAACTGTTTAGATGATGAGTTAGTTTCACTTGTTGTTCACTTTGATTTAGCATGCATTCTTTACATTTTCATGGAAGGATTCATGGAGGATCTGACTGAGTATAATATTATACCCACCCTATGTACGTATAACATATTTTACAGGTCACTTGGAGCTTATTTGAGATGAAGCTGGTTTCAACTAGATTATGGTTGTAGGAGCTGTTCGGGCTTGTGGTTACTGCTATTTAACATTCTTCTGGGTACTTACAGTTTTCCCCGTTTAGTTGTAGTATTTTTGCATGAAATTTCAATTGTGTACTTGGGATCATTTATCTTACTGGTTGAGTTGGAGTTTGTTGGTGTCCATCTTATCTCTCTCTTATGCATGAGTTATCTTAGAGGGTAATGCCTCACATTTGTGTGTTTTATATACCCTCGGTGCTAGTGGCCAACCCTGAGCCAACTGGATGCGGGACTAAGGAGTTATCATCTCCCTGCTCACATTTCCATCCCAGGAGGCGTAGACTTTGTGGGGAGGGGGTCATGAGAGAGTGGTATCAGAGGTTATGGTTGAGGGATAGGATGTAGATTAGAGTTAGGCACGTGTGAGGTTGCATGGGTTGGTAGGGAAACTGTGTCATTCCTATTTAGCAAGTGATGTAAACACTGGAGACCGGTGGAGACAAAGGTGTTTATGCCCCCCTATGATCTGATGTATAGACATTTAATTTTACAATGGATACAAAAAAAGAGATACTAGTTCTAGGGAAGAGACCTAGGAAAGGATAATGTATCATTCTTCTTTGTTCCTGTGTTTGAATGGGTAGACGTTGGGATAGTTTAACTTAAAATGAATGAAAGAAAAAATTTAATTAATTAATATTGAGTCTTCTATATTCTAGGTTTAAGGGATCTAAAAATTTTATATTTTAAAGGTATGCCTCCAGGTCTACGTCTTCATTATGTACGCGTAGAAAATGTCTAGCAGGAATTTCTAGCAGATCACCGCAGGGTAGAGGTTGACAAAGATGACACTTGGAGAAAGAAACTCAGAGAGTTTTAGTTCTAGAGTCTGCAGAAGTACAATGGATCCATTTCAGATGCACTAAAAGAAGATTGGTTGGAGGAGGTCGCGATAGGCTTCAGTTTGATCTGTGCTCGGAAGGAGAACTGGGTGTCCATGGATGTGAATATTTTGCGTGGAGCAGCGGGGAAGTGCAGGTTCATGATCCTCAGGAATAATGGGGAGTCAGTGATCTAATTGTAGGAGTTTAGAGATAAGTTTATAGTCAAGTTTCTTTCTTCAAATGTGAAGGTGTCTAGTCGCTAGGAGCTTATTACCCTTCGACAGGGGAGCTCCAGTGTGTGAGACTTTGGAATCCATTTCATAAACCTTTTATGATATGCTTTAGACTTGTTTCCAGAGGAGGAAGCCACTGAGAGGTATTTTGAGGAGGTTTTGCATCAATAGATCCAACGCCAGATCACCCCATTTATGCTGAAGACATATCTTGTGGTGCTGGTGAGGGTAAAGGTTGTCGAGAGAACTTTGACCAGGACCCAATCATCAAAAGAGGGGAATAGTCATGATTAATAAAAAAGTAGAGATTTGGTCCGGGGATCCTGTTTTTCAGGGCAGAAGAGTTTCTGTTTAGTCGGGGGTAGGTCACAACCCTTCACATCTTGTTTCTCTAGAGGTAGAAACTCTCAGGCCTATTCCAAGGAATCAGACACTTGTATTTCTTGTGGTGGTCGTGGTCATCAGTAGTGGTAGGGCCTGAGCTTTCAGAGCGGTCATCGTGCACCATGTTCTACGCTCTAGGTTCCTCTGTTTAGGTAGTTCCTTCCAATGCAGTAGTAGTAGGTTGGACCAGCTTTAGATTAGTAGTGGGTAGATGGGGCAGGTAAAGGATATCCCCATGATGATCCCTATCCTCAGAGATCAGAGCACGACCATAGTGGTGGTTATCATCAGTGTCAGAGAGGACTTGGAGGAGGTCGTGGTCAGCTTCATGCTCTAGAGTTTACAACTCCATGCGTGCCAGACGTCATTCGAGGTACCCTTTTCTTGTTTTATACCATGGTGTATGCCTTGTTTGATTCACGATAGACACACTCATTCATATAATCTACCATTTTCCATGCTTTGGGACTTGAGGTAGAGAGGCTTCCAGTGCCCTTGGGATTGACTACGCTAGTTGGAGGTCGAGCTGACTTGTTTGAAGTATGTAGAGGCTGCGAGATAGTGTTGTCGCAACACCATTCTTGTGGTGATATCAAATGATTACTAATACAAACTTATGATGACTTACTCAGAATGGATTGGTTATATTCGGTGCAGGGTATCAGGGATTGCTTTAGGAAGACGGTCATTTTCTTTGGTGTAGACGTAGAGCTGGCGGTGTTTGTTGGCGAGCAAGATCCTCGGATGGGTCATAGGTGCGTTCTGTCCTTATCATCCATTAAGGCTGAGATGTTTTTGAGTTCTTCCGAGGTTCATCAGTTGGCGTTTCCTAGGGTTTTATAAGATTACCCTAATGTCATTCCAGAAGAGGTTGTAGCATTAACCCCTCAATGAGAGATCGAGTTTGGGATCAAGCTACAACAAGGAGCATCTCCTATCTCTATTTCCCCATATAGGATGACCCCTTATGAGTTACCAGAGCTACGTATACTACTTGATGGTCTGTTATAGCATTTTTTTTGTTCATCTAAGTGTATAACCATGGGGTGCACCCATTTTGTTCATGAAGAAGGATGACGGCACATTGAAGTTGTCTGTAGATTATCATCACTTAAACAATGTGCCAATAAAGATTCTATGTCCCCTTCAGAGGATTGATGATTTATTTGATCTACTGAAGGGTGCGTGTTTGTTCTCAAAGATCGACTTTCTGTCAGGATATCATCATATATGTATAAAGGATGAGGATATCCCAATGAATTCATTTAATTGTCTTTATGGGCATTATGATTTCATTGTAATTTTGTTCGGCGTGAGGAATGCTCCAACTGTGTTTATAGGATTGATAAATGCTTTCTTCTGTGAGTTCCTGGACATGTTCTTAGTCGATTTCAATGAAGTCATACTTGTGTACTCCACATCTGAGGAAGAGAATAAAGAGAATCTATGCTCCATTTTGAGAGTTCTTTGTCAACCTCAGCTATTTGGGAAGCTATCGGAGTGTGAGTTTTGGGATCAAGAATTCCATTTCATAGGGAATTTTGTGTCCCAACAGGGAGTAGCTATGGATCAATCAAAGATAGAAGCAGTTATGTCTTGGGATTCCCCCAAGACAGTGTCATATGTGTGAAGTTTCCATGGTCTCATAGGTTACTACATGAGGTTCGTAGCCGATTTCTCCCGAGTTGTGACTCTTCTGGCAGCTTTGACTAGGATGGATCAGGCGTTCATATGGACTGATCAGTGTTAGGAAGCTTTCAAGTTTCTAAAGGAGAAGTTATTAAGCTCTCAAATTCTTTGTCTTCCAGTTGAGGGAGTTCGATTTTATTTCTTCTGCGATGAATCACATCTGCGGTTAGGCTGTGTTATGATGCATTAGAGATCCGTTGTTTCTTATGGGTCTTGGAAGTTGTGTCCCCATGAGCGTAATTATTCCACCATTGATGTTGATTTGGAATCTGTGGTGTTTTCTATGAATTTTTTGAGAGACTACCTCATTGGATAGTGCTTTATGGTTTTCACCGATCACAATTTTTGGAGGATTGTTTTCTCCCAGCGTGACTTGAACTTATGACAACGTCGGTGGATGGAGTTCATACAGGAATACGACTTGAAAATATTTTATACACCTAGATAGGGGAATGTTGTAGCTGATGCGCTGAGTCGGAAGTCACGTAGTGATGCTATTCATGAATCCGGTGATTCCTGGAGAGTAATGGATGTTTTTTCGAGGTAGTATCTAGAGGAGGTAGCAAGACTTCATGGAGTCCCATGGATGATCATTTCTGATCGATATCATCATTTTAACTCTAGGTTGTGGATAGGTCTCCAACATGCTTTCATTTCAAAAATATGCCTTAAAATTACTTTCCAACCTCAAATGGATGGTCAGAAAGAGTGAACCATCTAGACTCTTGAAGACACGTTATGCTCTTGTGTTCTTGATTTTGGAGGATCATGGATGAGGCACTAACCCTTGATGGAATTAACATACAATAATAGTTTTCACTCCACCATCGATATGGAATCATTTGAGGCCTTGTATTTCAGACCTTGTCATTCTCCATTGTGTTGGACTGGGGTCGGAGAATCAGCAACTATCAGACCGGAACTAGTACACAATACAAAAAAAATGGTTCTAGTGATTCGTGAGAGGATTAAGACATCATAGGATCATCAAAAATCATATGTTGTTCAAAGAAAGATACCTTTAGAGTTAATGGTTGGGGATCACGTTTTTCTGAAGGTGACTCCCCATCATTAGAAGCCAAGGTTTGGTCATGGGTGTAAGCTTTATCCATGGTTTTTTGGCCCTTTTGAGGTGTTAGCTCGTGTTGGAGCTGTGTCATATCGTGTAGAACTTCCCCATAGATCAGTTAGATACATGATGTATTCCATGTATCACAACTCTATCGTTATCATCATGATGACTCTCGCATCATAAATTGGGGAGATATCGATGTTGATGATGAGGCATCCATCGAGGAGTGACTTGGAGAGATCCATGACCGCAAGGAGAAGGTGTTGTGTAGGCGTTCTATCACCTTGGGTCGTGTCTTGTGGTGACATGGTGGAAAGGAGTAGATTACCTAGGAACGTGATTCAAAAATATGTGCTCAGTACCAAGAGTTATTTCATTTTTATCTTTTTTCATGTATCGATGTAGACGTTATGGTTATAAACCTTCTATGATTAAGAGATTGTTTCATTTTGTTGCTTTTGTGGATTTCTCTCTTTTGAGAGGTATTTCGATGGGTGATTTTTCGGACCCTGTTTCATTTTCCCTTTAGGTGGGTTTTGAATTCTCTCGGATGAGAATGTTTGGAGAGGTGACTGATGTAATGGCATGGACCTCTCTAGTCCATTCCTTTATGAAAATATGGTGTTTTAGGTGTTATGGGAGGTCAAGGGGACTTATCCCCAACACATTTCTTAATTTACATTTCTGAGAATAGTTTTAAGTATAGATAGTTCTGAACAGTGTATCGGTAACCCTCTATGAATAGTAGCTTTGGTGACCCTCGGTGAATAGTTCTGACGGTAGACAGGTGTAAAAAGTGCATCGGTAACCATCTATGAATAGTTCCAATGGTGAGCTCTAACGGTAACCTTTATTTCCTTTTCCAATTTCTAGTTCTATGAATAGTTCCATTGGTGAACATTTCTATCCATAACCTCTATCGGTAACCTCTCATTATTTTAAGAAATTTCTAATTCTATGAATAGTTCTATCGGTGAAAAGTTTTATCAGTAACCTCTCTTTCCATTACCAAATATCTAATTCTATGAACAGTTCAATCGGTGAACAGTTCTATCGGTAACCCTTAATGGTAACCACTTTTTTCCTTTGCAAAATTTTGAGTTCTCTTAACAGTGTTTCCAAAACGGTAGTTGTATAGTCTTTCCAAAACGTTAGGTGTACAATGATTCTAGAATGGTAGGTGTACAGTGTTCTATCGGTGAGGTTCTAATAGTGAGGTTCATGAACAATGTTCTATTGGCGAGGTTCTAATGGTGAATTTCATGAACAGTGTTCTACAGGTGAGGTTCTATTGGTGAGGTTCATGAATAGTTTTTTTCCTTTTCCAAATTTTCAGTTCGTGAATAGTGTTTCTAGCTTCCTATAGTTTCACCCCTTTAGCATTTTACATTGATGTAAAATAGATTTAAAGCCTCATTTTATGGACTCTAAGGACGATTCAAATTCCATAATTCATATATTAATTATTTATAAGGCTCGTTATTTATTTACTTACTCAAACTGTGGGGTTTAATAAGACCCGCTTTTAATGTAAAATCAAGTGTATCTTAAAATGATTCTCCGTTAATTATTCAAAAGGGACAATATATCTTCCTACCTTATTCTTCATCCTTGTTCTAAGGCGTGAGATGCTCGAACATCCCATTCCTTCTCATAAGAGTTGCAAAATCAAACTTTCCTCCTCAGATTGCTTCCACTCTGGTTTGATGCAACCAAGATGTATCGATCAATCTTCGATATAGGGTATGTTTTATCGTTGTTTTTTGGGGTTAATCTTCTCTTGTTTCTACTTTCCATATTATAGCATGTTATCTCCATGCCTCTAATGGGGTTTTCTTGGGGTTCGGTTGGTGCAGTCATAACGTGGAATCCTTGGGTGGATGATGTTATCTCAAGAGGAATATCGTGACCCGTTGTGTGGATAAACAATGTCAGGAACCGTTTGATGTAGGGGATTTGTTGCATATTGCTTATTTAACATGAAACTGTATCATTATCATATTTTATCCCACTGGATTAAAATGGAATTGAAATAATAAATAATTGAACTGAATAAATAAATTGATATCGATCATTTGTTATTGCCTCTTGTTTTGCTAGATAGTGTGATATATATGATTGTTCTTGATGAAAATTAGTATAGAACGTAAATCCATAGTTAATTGATAATCGGTTGGCTAAAGATAAAGAGGCATGTGAATGAATTTGATTGATGTTGTTTAAATTTGATTTTAATCAAATTATTGTTGAAAGCATGTTTATTTTTTTGTGATAGCTTACTGGTTAGGTCTCCCCATTTTGGAACCAATGAATAATAAATCAGTTAATCCAATATGGATTATATAACTAGTGGTTTGATAAATGATAATTGCTTATAGGGTTCTGATTTACCCTCCTGTTTGTTTAAAGGCCAAGATCCCAATTGATATGATGTTGAATTCCTTATGTTGGTGTTGTGATGTGAGCCTTGATGGTTCTTGTGATATGTGGGGGCATGAAGAGATTTGGTTGTGGTAGCAGATGACACCTAGAGTGGAGAGATGCATCGATTTATGCATGTGGGTGTGGGGGTGGACACTGGGGATGAGAGAATGTGATTGATGTGACTTGTTGGATGCTTGATGATTCGTATTGGTTGATTATATGCATTAATTTTCCACACTACCCCAGGCAGCTGGTCTTACTTACCCTTCTTCTAAAAGAGGCGAAGACGCATGTGATACACCACATTCTTTCCGTGTATAGCTTCTCAAAGGAGGATGGGTCTATGCTCTTGATATATGCTGCAAAGACTCGATGGGTAGTATATCTACTCACCATGTTGAGACCCCTTGTCTTTAGTAACATAGTTTGTTTTTCTAGAATTCCTGGGAATATGGGAAAGTAATTCTGTAATGAATAATTGAATAACTGATTTTCACCCGTGGGGATGGAGATTGCTAGAACATAATGATGAGGTTGTAATTTTAAAAGGACTATGGAATTTGGGTGTGATGCGAATGAAATTTAATGTGGAATTTTTGTTGGTTAATTAATGTTTAAGGAATTAATTAATGTAAAGTGAAACTGATAAAAAGGGAATGAAATAATGTATTAAAGCTCTTTAAATGGTTGTGTCCATATAGGATACCTAGTCTTAGAAGTATCTTCCTAGAGTCCGAGAGATGTTCGTTGTAGTGGAGTATAAGAATAGGTTATACCAATAGTGTGTTTGTGAGGTATATTATATTTTGTTCTATTTGTATTTCTATATGCTACTCCACCATCTCAATAATGGAATCTGACACCCCGGGGATTCTCAGCCATGGGGGGGGGGTCCCAAACATTCCGGTGGGAGGATGAATGGATGACTACCCCATTTGGCCCCTCTCTCTTCTCTTGGTAGTTACTTGTGCTGGTAGGCCATGCAGTTAGTTTTCCCCATATATGTTTGTAGTGTGTTGTAATGGATTGTGGTTATTCACACACATATATTCTGGATATTGTTTCCTATGGACTACTATAGGTGTACCATGTATGGGTAGGGATGGCTTGAGGAACCTTAATCAGTTTATGGGTTGTGATGGCTTGAGGTATAATACCGGATGTATGATACACGTTATTCAAGCTGTGGTGGATCCCTGATACTACTTAGTTTCTTTTCATCTGTGGATGTGGTGGTTTTGTTGCACGAGGTGCCGGTTTGGGTGCTCTACCTAGGTGTCTGCAGGCAAGCCTTTTTGGAGAGAGATGCTTAGGACGTGTGATGATGGGGAGAAGCATCAAACCAGTGGGGAAGTATTAGCAGGGTAACATTGATATTATTTATTATATTATATAATCTTGTATGCATTAATTGGTGAGAGTAGCCATGGTGAGTCTGGGAACTTAGTTTACATGTTTAGATGAGGAGTTAGTTTCAATTGTTTTTCACTATTCTTTAGAATGCTTTCTTTACATTTTCACGGGAGGCTTCGGGGAGGATCCTACTGAGTATTCTATTATACCCGCCCTATGTATATATAAAATATTTTTCAGGTCACATTGAGAAATTTGGAGAACAAGAATGTTTCTACTAGCATGGGGTTGGAGGAGATGTTCGGGATTGTGGTTTCTTCTGTTTTATATTTTGTTGGGTACATGTAGTTTTTCTCCTATTAGTTGTAGTAGTTTTTCATGACATTTCATTTGTGTACTTGGGATTTCTTTTGTCTTATTGGGTGATTTGGAGTTGGTTTGTGTCTATCATATCTCTATCTTCTACATGTGTTCTCTTAGAGGGAAATTCCTCCCATTTGTGTGTTTTCTATACCCTCAATGGTAGTCTCTAACCCAGGGCCTACTAGACGTGGGACTCTGGGGTCATCATCTCCCTTATCATATTGTCGACCTAGGAGGAGTACACTTTGTGTGGAGAAGGTCGTGACACCTAAGACTATCTTCATCTTTCTGTTCAAAGAATCTGTTATGAGGTTAAGTGATGATAGACTTGGATTCTTATTGGATGAAATTAGCCATCCATAAGGTATTGGGTGTAACTCATCACATTATTCAATTTCAATGAGGAAATATCTCAAGAACTAATGATGGAGGATCAGATATAAAAACAACTATATTCCCACCACGTGATGTCTTGATATTCATCCTAGAAAAAAAATTATGTATAATTGGGTCAAGAACCTCCTAAAATTAAGGTTCCCTTTGAAACATAGGCAACAAAAATAAAGAACCAAAACCACATATTCCAAATTAACCAAAACTAATGATGTATTTTGAATTTTTGAATTGAAGAAACCGTATACATTCATCATAAAAAAATGTTCCAAATATAAAATATCTTCTACAATATAATTGTCGATTGAAATAATGAAAAAAAAGATATGTTTTATGTCATTCTGACTAAAACATAATCTATGGTGGAAAATTATTAATTTTTATACTAAGGAAGTAAATGATGAACACAATTTATATATCAATGTTATGATTATTTTAAACATTGAAAATTTCCCTATATTACTAAGTAGATTATATATTAATAAATGGATCTGGTTTCATCATCTTTTGATCATCATGGGAAATATGCGTGCTGGATTTGATCATAATAGGCATCCCTTCACATGAAAAAATGCATCAAAAACCTTAATTTTTTACTTATATTGAACTATGTATACATCCATAATGAACCATTATGTATCATTAACCTAAAAATCATTATATATATATATATATCATGAATTCCTTCACCCATTATGTATCCTCATAATAGACCCTTATAAATCATCAGAGTTGACCCTAATCCTAATTCATTGTGTCTCCACACATTCCCCTTTTAGAATCACCAATGTTTCTTCAAATTGTAATACTTCTGGACAACCTTCATTTAGACATCCTTATTTGGGTCATGCTTCTCATTTATCTTCATCTAATTTTTAAAATTAGACCACCAAAATTACAACATCGGTAGGTTCTAATACAAATCCTTAAAATTGGTTTCACATGGGTGAACTAAACAATTTCTGACTCGAGAATCATTTTTTTTAGAATTCCACACCACATCCTTCATCATAATTTTCAAATTTTAACACCCGAACATATTTTTATATGATTATATTTAAATAAGATAATGGGTTTGATAAATTTCTCCAAACACAACACCGAACACATACCGAACCGTGAAATGTTTCGATAAAAATAAAAATATTTTTTATAATGATTAAAATTTATTAAATGAATAAGGTGGAATGAATAGGATTAATGGATTTTTGAAATATTTATAAAAATAAAATATCTGCTACTTTTTATATGATGAAAATGTAATTATTATATTTAAAAAATAAAAAAGAATCATTTTATAATAAAAATATATATTTATACTAATAGTGTTTTATTATAAGATAATATATATATTATGAAAAAATAATAATAAAACTTATTTATAATAATATTTATATATTTGAAATTAAATAAATACTAATTGAGTAGAAATTAAAATATATAAATTTAACATTTTAAAATTTTAGTTTCCAAAATAATCAATATTAAAATATATTTTTGGACCTCATGTAAAACTTTAATTGTCCAATTTGGAATTTGAATTTAAATAAATGAAAATTATTTCTAGATTCATCATCTCAATATTACTGAAATATGAATATTTGGTATTTGTTTTTAAAAATTATCATTTTTTTGGTGAAAATACTATTTTTACAAATAACATAACTTTTATGAAATTATTAGTATATAAGTGTAAATTTGAAATTCAGGAAACTTTTTTATGATAAAAATTAATATTTTATCTGTGTTTTTATAGTTTTAAAATTATCTCTTTTAATTTAAAACCTTATATTTGGTTTTGTAGAATATAAGTAATATATTCTATAAAATCATTTTAAATACAATATACACATATTATTTAAAATTAATTTTTATCTATGTTATAAAGTAAAGAAAATTATCCTAATTTGAAATTTAGAATCAGTGGGTCTAAATAATTTAATAATTTCAACTTTTATAGGTAATAAAGGACTAGTTTATTTAGGTAAAAACTAGCTATCATGGTAAAACCTAAAATGTTAAAAGTAAAGAATATCATTGTAAAAGACCTCATATTTATTTAAAAAATATTATTAATGGTTTTGAGGACTTTATCAACCTTATCCATCCACACATCCATTATTTATCAATTTTGGATCCACTTTACATAATATTTACTTCCCATTATTGAAAAATATGGGGCATTTAAAAAGTTTTCATCCCTGTTTTACTTATAAAAGGGACACACCACCCTTCAATTAACCTCAGGAAAAACTACATAGGTTCATCTAACTATATGACCAACCCAATCATAAAAATGCATAGATACCTTAATGTGGTTTTGTTATTAAAAAAATCATCCCATAACGGATTATCCTCTTATACCAAAGAGATAATCCAAGTGGTGTGGTATAAGTTTTTATCCTCTATTTCTCCTTCTAATATATTTCTTCTCTTTTCTATTTCCTTAAATTTATTTTCATCTTAATAAAATAATAAAATAAATATAAATATTTTATTAGAATGTTATTATAATGATGTTCCATTCACTAAATTACCCATATTTTTATTATAATAACAAAATAGTCATTAGAGCTTTGTTCGAACTACCATATCTTCGGCGTAACATGTTTTATTTTCCATCCCCGCCATAAAACTAAAGTATAAAAGGGTAATTTAATAAATATATATTATACTTATTTCATTTTAATTATTCTTAAACAATAAAAAATAATAATCATTTTTCTCTAACTACTTAAAATGATATTGTCAACTAAGTGTATGTGTGGAATACTACCTCTATATAATGAATTATTTCATGTTTTATTTTCATTAAAACCATACATGTAGAATCATGAGGATTGGGATAAAGGATATATATTATTTTTATGATATTATTATGGGTTTTATGATAAATTTTAGAACCTATTAATGATGTGATCAATAAATGTTTATTTTTAATTCAACCAATTAAAATAATCGAACTAAGAGGAAAATGATATATTATTTCTAGGTAATATGAATATATAAATTATAATCTTTTTATAATTATTTATAATTCTGATATATCATTCTAATATGAAAAAAAATATATTTCTATTCTCTTATAGAGATATTACATCTTAACCACCTCATAATCAACCATTTATATCATGGATGAATATGAGAACATATTTAATTTTATAATAATACATAAAAATATGAATTTTTTTTGTTCTCTTAAGGTTATCAGAATATTTAACTAATTAATTACGAAATCATCTATTGGTCATCAACAAACAGAAAACCATGCTCATCATTTATTTCAACCTCATTGATCGTAACCAACAATACCAAGAAATGAAATTATATATTAATATAATATATTTTAAAATCTATTATATTAAGTATAATTATGTTGAAATTTTGAAATACTTAACAATAATTAATACCAAATTATTTTTATGAAACTAGTTCAAAGTGATAATGATTACTTACAACTACTGTCAAAAACAGGTAAATACTAAAAAATAATTATTTGTATAGAATAAACATAAACAAAGAGTATAAATGGTTTTAGTTTTTAATAATTTTTATTTGAATTTATTTAATTAAATTTATTTAATTATTCGAGACATTTGGTGCATGTTACAAATGAATCAGTATCAAGGTAATTATTTCACGTTAAATTCTGCTATTTTATACATATTTGGTATTATAAACCTTTTTTAATTTCTGTGGTGTATATAATACCTATTTGAAATAATATATCAGGATTTATATTTTATTAATTGTATCTCAATTTTAATTACAATCCCTCTCCGTTAAAGGGTATTACTTAAATTGTTACTCATGTATCAAGGTTTCTTTGTCCAAAACTTTTATTCCTTGAGACAAGTTTATGTTATGCACCTTGTTTTCCATTATATAGTTCATTAAATAACTATGAATTTATATTTATTATATGTTTTCTTTGTTCATGTTATTTACTAATCCAAATTAGTTATATTTCATTAAATGTATTTTGATTCATTTGTTATACTTAGTCGTATGTATTTTTGGCAACTCAACTTTCATACATTGAGTTATGATCGTTATCATAAACATATGAAATTTATGTTTGATATATTCATCCAATTGATTTTATTTAGTGGTATTTACCCATTATTTCATGGGGATATAAATACCAACCAAATAAACCCTTTTAAAAATATTTCTCTTCTGTAAAGATAGTTTCATTTGAAATCATATTATTTCATTTTATGGATGAATTATGATGATGTTTTTACATTGTTGAGTTATCTACATACTCATTATTCTATATGGTGTAAACATCATATTTTACATATCTCTAATTATATAATGTTATCATAGATAGAATTTTATTATATTTTCATGTGGAATAGTAATGACGTATTGAATATTATTATTCAAATATGTATAATTATTGGAATGTTTATTGTATATTATTTATCCATCAATTTATTTTATTAGGATCGAGTTGGATGTTGATTTAGAATTTATTGATATAAGGGAATTATTTTAATTCATAATTATTATTTACTACTAACATAGTTTAATCATGTATTGATAGTACATATTATTCGTTATAGAGATAACAATTGTTTTATGCAGCCAATGTTTTCTTATGGATTGGTATGAATGGTCTTGATGAATCATATGGTAAATTCAATAGTCAAAATTAGGTGATAGGTGGGCATAGAATTATATATCCCATTGATTAATTGAAATAAATTTTTATATAAAATATGATCGGGTATTTGGTTTATGCCTACCCAAATTTAGAAAATGTCTTGACTATTGTTTTGTTGACATGAAAATTTCATAGCACAATACCTTAAAAACATACTTTTAATGTCCGACATTGTACATTCCACCAATAAGAGATTTTTATTATTTAAATAAATGCTACCATTTATTTTAATGGATATATAATTCTATCATTTTCATTTGATTATGGATTTGTATTGTTTACTTATTTCTTCAAAAATATTTATGCCATGTGTATGAATTGATTACATCAGTTTTATGTTTTCCTATATTGATTTTTTGATCTCATTTATTCTTATGTATCCATTTCTCCAAGATTTGAAGAAAATTATTATAAATAATATTTTTATAAGGATAACATGTGTGGATGAATTTGAGCGAGACATTAAAAATTCATTATTTTTATTTTTTATTTTTTATATAATAATAAAAATGTTCATTTGATCATCCTTAGTTGATATTGTATCTTAATTGTTAAAATATCTTACATAGAATTATCCTTAGGATATAAGAGATATAATAATAACTATATATTATGGAATTAAGGCTGGTTATATGTAGGATTTTAGAGATTTTATCCAAGACAGTATGTAAATTATGTTTTCATTACACCGTGCTTGAGAGTGATAGTCTAGTGAATCACGGTTAGTATTAGTTTAGGTTTTAGATAAATTTATATATTTAGAAATTTTTCTTAGTATAATTTAATGGGTTCTAAATTATAGTTTATATTAATTTAAAAGTTATATATAATAATTTTAGATAGTATATGATTTAATGTCAACTTAAAAATACACATCTTATTTAGGCATAAAGATATGATAATTTAATGAAATCCCTAAGCATAAGTGTAACTGAAAATATTAAGTATAGGAAAACATCATGATATTTTGTTAAAGAAATTATTTTGTTCAGGACCAAGAAATTATATACAATTTTGGATACAAAACCATGATAAAGGATTCAATAGAGATGTTCATAGGGTAAATAACCCCAAAAATATAATATTGTGTATTAACTCGAACATCACATGGTGAATGTATAACAAACCAGATCATGCACTCCCAAGTCCTATGCATAAATCAATAACATTAAATTTTCATCTATGAAGCTGATAATTAAGAGCCAATTTTTTCCATCATAACATTACAACCTCAAAATTAAAACTTAGTTCGGTAACATTTTTAGATACTTTTGGGTTTAAAGTGTTATAGAATTAGAAAAAATTCCCAAAAAAACAATTCACATGAATTTAAATGAGAATTTATCCCACTTAACCCATAATTTATTATTTATAAATAAGTCATTGACATCATCCTTGTGAAATAAAATATGGACATAAATTATTCATCATCATTCTTTAAAACCCAGGGAAAAGGAAATTTATAAAGGATAAGCTCAAAAAATCAGTAAGATAAAACATAATCATTGAAAAATTAATGTCATCAATGAGAATAAGAAGTGTGTAATGATGAGATAACATAATCAAATATCAAAAGTTAATCATAAAGGAACACATACAAAAAAAATACTTGGATCATCAAATATGACAACATGGAAAAGGAAACATGCATTAAAATAAATAATCACGAGCCATTGAAATCAATATCAATCATATGAATCATTATAATTTTAAATAAATCAAATAAAAAAATGTTTGGTAACTTTAATCATCAATTTAATAATTCCATTTTAAAACCCTTTTAGTTTGAATAAACATGAAGATGATTTCCAACATTATCATTACCCAGTGCATGAGAGTTCTATATGGGCCGCCCCATCGTATAAGCTGCAATGGGATAACCAAATAATATCTATTATGACACATTATTATGAGCTATAATTAACTCACCTGATGCTACATGGGCCACCTCACCACATAAACTATTATGGGCTCCCCTGATGTAATCTAGGCTACCCCATCATGTAATATTTCTGAGAACCACAACATCAATAACAGTCAAAGAAATAATCATTATTCCTTTTAAAAATTTATTAGAAATGGAAATGAAATTGGTATCATGTCAAAATTTTTGAAAAATGATTATCCCATAAAAAATAAAAAGGTTCCATAACAATATCCTTGAAACATGGTTATCTCATCGAAAATAAATAGTCTCCCAAAAAATATCTCTGAAACATGATTCACCCATGGAAAATAAATGGTTTACAAAGAAATCTCCTGGAAACAGGATTAACCCATGGTAATGAAATCGGTTCCCAAGTAATCACTTTGAAAATTTTTTAATCCATGAGAAATAATTGAGTTCCATAACAATCTATTCAAAAAATTATTAACCCATGGAAAGGAAATTGGTTCCATAGAAATCTCTTTGAATCATGGTTACTCCATGGAAAATGAATGAGTTTGTTACAATCTATTTGAAATAATTAAAATCCATCTAGAGAAATAATGGGGATGGTTTCGATAAAAAACATCCCCAGTGTAGGATATTTAATAATAATATTTTTTGACGTTGATGAGTGGAAATACCATTAAATTATCATTAGCAACATTCTTGAGGAAAATAATATTTAAACATTCAATGTATCCAATTCCACTTTGAAACATTTGAATTATAATATCCATGAAGGAATAAAATTAAAATGAAAAACATAATATCATGATAATAATGTTTTTCATGATATAACATTTCAAAGGAACAATATATAAACCTAATAAAATAATATAGGTGTGTGAAATTAAGAACATGTCAATGAAATAAAATTGTGACTAAAATTCCATTATCGCATTGGTAAAACTAAAACAGTAAACCCAAATAAAGAGATATCCTAAAAAATATATGTAAATATACAGAAATTTAAGTATAAGAATAAAAAAAACCTTCATGTTAGTATATAAACCACTCAAAAGAAATGAGTGGTAAATACGGAATATGTATCATAGAAATAATTTTGATACTAGAAATCCCCATACAACTTGAGTAACTTATGTATCAAGAAATATATGAATTAAGAAAATCAATTAAAAAATTGAATATCAAAGAATAAATGAATGTAATCATGTAACCTTTTATCGGTATGTATATACACCATACAAAATTATAAAGGTTCATAATAACAAATAAGTCACAATAATATGTAAATTGAGATAAAATCCCTTAAAACTATGGTAACATCTTAATTGAATGACCAAACATTAATAATCATAAAATTAAACATTAAAAAAAAATAAATATAATACTATTAATTATATTATATGTAAAAATAGTAAGTATATACAACACACAAAATAATTACGTGGTGAATATGACATTTATCTTATAAATGTAAAAAGTGAGAAGAAAATCCATTACCTTGAATCTGATTTGTCATTATTGTCATATTTCATATTCAACAATAAAATTATTTTAATTATTTAGTTTCATAATAACCTTATCAATTGTTTAATATTAATTTTCTTTCACCTACAATTATTTTATATACAATTACTTAACTAATAATGTTTATTTCAAATTTTTTGACCATATTCAGCTTATTTTTCAGAAAATGACTTTGATAGGTCGACTAATGTCAAATAGGAAATTATTTAAAAACATAAAAAATAATAAACATGAAATAATTAGCACATTTTTACATCAATTATACTTCAAAAATAAAATAAAAAATATTTTTATGAAAAACAAACTAACATTATGATCATGGAGATGGTAGGTCGTACCTACCCTTGAGTAATGTTCCAATTTTCATTGATCACTATGGAAAGAAGGTAGGTAAGTTTATATTATAGAATGAACATTATATCATAAATAACATATTATTTAAATATATACAAATATATATATATATATATATCATTCTTATTATGTGGTTATGAAATTTAAGAATCACATCGCTTTGAGGAGGCGGTAGTCTACATGGCCACGAATGACATTATCAATTTTTCAATGTTTGAAATGGAAAGAGGAATATGATATGTTATATGACCATATAGATAATTATGCCATTAATATCATAAATATTTTGTTTATGTAATATATTTTTATTAAACCCGTCCTTAATACATTCCATGTAAACCTGAATGAATCACATTGCTTTAAAGAGGCGGTAGTCCACCCATCCAGAAACTATGTTATCGTATTCCCACAAAATAGAAAGCTTGAAGGTATGATTTATTAAATTTAAAGGATAAAAAATACATAATGTAAATCATATATATAATATTAAAAAGTATTTCCATCATAATTCCCAACTGTGATAGGTGTAAAGGAAAAATGAACAACATCGTTTTTCAAGCTGTAGTCCGCTATACCCACAAATGGTGATTTTGTGACCCATTTGATGGAAGTGTATGTAAGTGTAGGTTAGAAACTTAACATAAAAAAATATCAAAAAATTTAGTATAATTAGGTTATTACATAACAATTACATAAAAATAAATGAATGGGTGGAGAATTAAAAAAACAAATGTGCTTGTTGAATAATGTTACATCTTCTCCAGGTAACTCCTTTTGTTTTACTCCCAAGTCCATGTTTGGGTTTATTTAAGAAAAAATTTATTTTTCTAGGATAATATAATTTATTTATGGAGCTTAGTTTTTGGGGGATATTTATTATACAAAGTTTATATACAGATGTGAAGAGATGGGGAGATGTGGTGGCCTTTTATATGTGCGGAAGAGGACCAATTTAGTATTTATGAAATGAATTGTGTGATAACCATGTTTTACTTCTGTAAAAAGAGTTTAAAGTGGAGTATTATAGAATTATAGACGTTTAATGGTATAAATTTGGTCATAAAATAATTTTTATACAAGTCTACGATCATTTATTACATCTTATATTCTATGATTTAACATTAAGTAATCTTGTTTTTACTGTAATTACAATAATTAATTTTAAATGCATTTAATAATAAATTTTATAAAAAAAATAATTTGAAATTAATATAAATTATAAATTATACTGATTAAAAATATGGAATCCATTTTTCCAAATTCCAATCACATAAGTGAAACACTTTTATTTAAAATTAATCCTGTAGATTTGACAGAAAAGTGGCTTTTTAAAGTGAAAAGTCCAAAAAGTTAATATTGTTTTCATATCTAAATTCAACTTAAAAAATATTAAATTTAACTAAATTATAATAATATATATAAATAATATATATAATTTAGCAGTAAAACCAATTATTAATATAATTTATCTATATAAATAATTAATATGAAAAAATGCTTTCAATTAAATTTCAGTGTATTTCACTATTCATCAAAACATGAAAAATCCTTGAAAAAAAAACAAATAATTCACCCAATGTAAATTTTGATATAATGATTTCAAAATTTAACATTATATTTTCCAATAAGAAACAATATATAATCAAAATTTATTTTCAAAACAACTCTACCATTGAAAAGTAGAAAAACTGCCTTTTAGAAAAATACAACTTCTTTTCTTAAAATTGGATTTATTCTTATTTTATGCATATAAAACATATCAATGGAATTGAAAAATATTTGATTGAATATATAAAATATAAATTTAATTAATATTGTTCACTAATAGTGATTAGTTTAATTTAATAACATAAAACTCTTTTAAGGGCATTAAAATTGTATTTCTTAAAGACACTTCATTTTTATTAAATTTGTTTTTTATATTAACATCTAATTAAGTTGTAACGAATTAATTAATTATATATACATGTATAAATTGTATTTTCATAATTTAGTTAATCCCATTCCTTCCTACCATTCTAACATATAGGTGATAACTATTATGTGAAATAAAAATTATTAATAGTATAATGTTGTCGGGTAAGACTCGAACTTCTGTGTAACATATGTTATCTAAGAAAATCAATGTTATGTAAAACACAAGACAAAATTGGTGTTTCATATAATTGAAGATAAACATTTCATTTCTTATAAAACAAGCTATAAAAAGATTTAAATTTTTTTGAATGAATAAAATTCCTGAAATATCGGGTTATTACAGCCTACCACCCTTAAAATGAATTTTCCCTTAAAATTAATCATTTGTTATCAAAAGAAAAAATTTTATTTTAAGATATTTTTCTAAAGGATTATAGATTATTTTACCATATATACTAAAACATAAATAAATATACATACTTTACAAGTTAATTTCATCTTTTAACCAATTTACACCACCATACCATTTTTTCTTCAGATGATGTGTATTCAAGATGAATCTTCTTATTCTTGATGATAAAAAATTCAAAGATAAAAGTAATATAAAATGAATAGTTAAGTAATTCCACCTATCATAAGATATTTACCAAATAAAAAATAGTTATAACATGTTGTAATAATTCATAAAATGGGTAAACCTTCAAATGATACAATAATCATCAAATATAAGACCCAAATTTCAAACCAAACCATTATTTAAATAACTATATTTGAAATTCATCAAAATATTCAGGAATAAGTTCTAAACATAATGAATATAATGATTTGATCATATATTCTTCTAAAATATATAAACTAAAATTCCTCATATAAAAAAACAAATTTTCTCAAAATAAACACAATTATTACCTCAAAAAAATTTATACTAACTTCGACATCACCAAGGCCAGTAGTAAAAGTGAAACCCTTATCATCCTTTGGTCATGGGTTCAATCCCTAGTTCCTCAAAATATGCGATGGGTTGTAACCGAGCATATAGTTTTTCCCCAATTTTATTTATTTAAAATTGAAAAACAATTCCTCACAAAAAGTAATTCGTTTTGATAATAGGGGTTATAAATACCTCATATAAAAAAATGTCTCCCAAAATATCATTAATCACTTAAAGATTTCTCTCATAAAACCTTAAAGGGGTATTTGAATCATTGAACTTAGGACCGTACTTAATATTATTTTCATATACAGGTATCCACTCATAATATACTCTCAAACCAAGGTATCCTATTATCCAATTTTATCTAAAATGAACATTGATAACAAATATAACATCCTAGAACCTGTACTCCCTGATCCAGTGTTGAAATACATAACATTACATATTTGTCTTTGATCCCAATATTAATAACACAATATTTTCCATCAAAACCTTACAACCTCAAATGTAAAACTTTGACCACTAAAATTATGATGTTGCTTTTAGTTTTGTATTTTTTGGGAGAATTAAGTCAAACTCCTACATAAATAATTCAAGTGAATTTTAATGAGAATTTCTCCTACATAACCCATATTTTATTATTTCATAACAGGACATAAACATCATTAATGGTAAATACATTATAAACCTAAAACGTTTTACATCATTCATTAATACCTATGTAAAGAAACATAAGAAGGGTGATCTCAAACACTCATTGAGGGAAAAAATAGATTTTACAAATGCATTTCATCATTTAGAATAAAAAGATAATACGCGTATACTTAAATAATCAAATTTCGAGAGAAAATAAAAAATTAACTTATATAAATCAATATATGGATCATAAAATATGAAAACAAATCAAATAAAACATACATGAGAATCAATAATAATGATCCATGTGATATCAATCTCGATCGGGGGAAAATTTATAAAGTCCAAGCCATAAATAAAAACTATTTTTGGTAACATAGACCATTAATTTCAAAAAAAAAACTATCAAAACCATTTTAATTGTAATACTATATGGCCTAATTCCAATATTTTCATTACCTAATGCATTGGAGCACTATCTGAGCCACCACATTGTATAAGCTATAATGAGATCACTTGGTACTATCAAGGCTACCCCATCGTATAAGTATTAATGGTCTCACCTAGTGCTATTAGGGCCACCTCATCGTATATGATATTATGGGATCAAACGATGCTTTCTAAGCCACCCCATCATGTAAGACTTCCAAGAACTATAACATGAATAAAACTCATAGAAACAATCATTATTGATCTTAAAACATAATTAACCCTTGGAAATGAAATGGGTATCATGTAAATATCTTTAAGAAATGATTAAATCATAGAAAATAAATGGGGACCATAAAAATCTATTTGAAACACTGTTATATTGGGGAGAAGAATTTGGTTCTCAAACAATCTCTCTGAACTATTATTAACATGTGTAAAGAAATGAGTTGAAAAATGATCAATTGGGAACATGATTAACCCATGGAAAAGAAATGGGTTCCCATAATGACCCTTTGACAAAATGATTAAACCATGTATAATAAATTTATTATATATCAATCTCTTTGAAACATGATTAACACATGATAAAATAAATGATTTCCATAACAATTTATTTGAAACATGGTAGACCTACGGAAAAGAAACGAGTTCCTTATAATATATTTGAAAAAAAACACAATTCATGTAGAAAAAGAATGAGGATGGTATCAATAAGAAATATCCCCTATGAAGGAGAAGTAGCAATAATAGTTGTTGATGTAGATAAAATGACATACCATTAAAAGACCAACAATAACATTATTGAGTAAAATAATCTTTAAACATTCAATATGTCCCATACCACTTCAAAATGTTTGAATTATAATCTCCATGAAGGAATAATATTAAAATTAAACTTATAATATAATTATAATAAGGATATTCATGATATAACATTCCATATAAGTGGTATATACACCTTATAACAATAGATAGGGGTATAATAAAATAAAATTCTCAAATATGGAAAATAGGAAAAATATACCATTTCTGCTTTAGTAACATTGAAACTATAAAACCCAAGAAATATATATCATAAAATAGATATGTAAATCCCTATACATTTATGTATAAGAATTATATAATACATTCATGGGCAGTATATGCACCACACAAAAGGATGAAGGGGTGAATATGGAATATGTCTTGTTGAAATAAAAGTAAGACTAGAAATATCTTTATGATATGAGTAACTTTTAAATCATGGGATCCATGAAATAATAACATGAATTAAAACATTTAATATCATTAAAAAAATGAAACTCATGATATAACATTTCATAAGTAATTTAATACACCATATAAAATTAACTAGGTTCATAAAAACAAATAAGTTTCAATGGAATGTAAATTGAGGAAAACCCCCTTACAATTGTGATAATATCTGAAATGGAAGACCCAAAAGTAATAATAAAAAAATTAAAGATTTAAATAAAATGAATATATAAAAATTGTGGATATAATATGTTTAAATTAGTAGTAGATACAAAACATGAAATAAGTAAGTGGTGAATATGACATTTATCTCATATATGTAAAAGTGAGATGAAAATACAATACAATGACTCTAATTTTTCATGATTAACCAACATATTGATGAATAATAAACATATATTAATTATTTAATGGATTAATATCCTTTTAATTCATTATTTTTACTATTATTTTACTTATAAACAAGTTATATATAAGGAACCAGTTTTAAGAATAAATTCTTCTAGTGTTTTTTGAACTAGAATTCACATTTGTGGATCTTTTCAGTTTATAGTTTTAGAGAACTAGGAAGAACTCTTACAAAGGAATCCCATACATTTAAAGTGGAAACATATTCTATGTATACATTTTTCTACCAAAGTAAATCCTTTTAAGACAAAATGTGATTTATTTTTGAGACAAGTCTTCAATTATTTCATCATGAAATCCTTTTTCCCTTAACAATCATAAAACCGGTGAAAAACATTTCAAGACTTGTGATGAGCACAAAAAATCTCATCAAGGGGCGAAAATAATGAAATTTTTAGTCCATTGAAATCATGAAAACCTATTGAAAACCATTTATTTAGAAACTAGATACATTGTATAGAAACATCACATAGTTACCTTAGGACATCATTACCATATCACTCTAACTTAAACCCTCAAAAATTGAATAACCATATGACCAAATTCCACCTTCAGAGTACCCAATGTATTGGAGAGATACAATGGTGATCACCCTTCGTATATTCTATATAAGTCTCACCCTTACTTCATGAGCTATAATGGGGATCAACCCTTCGTATAAGCTATATCGAGCTCACCCATGAGCTATAATGGGGAATGTCCCTTCATATATGTTGTATCGGGCTCAACCTTAAATTGTACAAGTACAATTATATAATAATAACACATAAATTATTTTTATTTTCAACATTACAGTCATAAAATTTCAATTTACCTCATAATAAATCGTTTCATTTTATTGAAATAATAAATTTATTTAGAAAATCAAACATAAAACATTTATAAAATAAATATTTGAATCAATGTGTCCCTTACCACATTTAATTTTTTAAAATAAATTTGAAAATTAACTATTTTTAGCATTTATGTCTATATAAATAAATCCATAAACCATTTTGAAAAAATGGACAATAATGAGAAATATTTTGAAGAATAAATCTTTATAACACTTAAAATTTTGTTTTTGTTAAAGTCTCCCTTACCATTAGTCTGACTCGTTATACACATTATTTATGTTCTGAAATAATAAATATAGGATAATTATTTACATTCTTGAAAATAATTTTAAATATTATTATTATTTTTTATCACTTATTACTAGTTTATAACTATTACTTAATTATTTAATTTTACGTCAGATGTTTTGACGATATTCGGTACGTGAGTCCAAAAGGACTTTGGACAGATGTCAATAGTTAAAGTGGTAATTAGTCTATATTCTACATAATAATATTCATGAAATAATAATTTATTTTATTCTTAAATTATACCCTGATATCAAACCATTAATGTATGGTTATGAAAAATTAATAATGTTATTATCATAAAGATGATAGGCCGTATGTGCATATGAGTAACGTTTCAATTTTTCAATTATCATTATAGAAATAAGATAAATATTATTTTATATTTCAATTGTTATCAAAATATTATTAATATCATATTATTAATATATATATATATATATATCATCCATGTGATGTGGTGATGAAAAATGAATCACATCAGTTTATGAAGGTTGTAGTTCACACGTACGCATGAATGACATTATCATGTTTCTATGAATGAGAAGTAAGAATGTTATTGATATATTATTCTATTATAATGATAAATATGTCATTAATATCATATATACAAATTAATTACATCATTATAACATGTCATTATAGATAGTAATGGAAAATGAATTATATCGGTTCGTGATGGTGGTAGTTCACACGTATGCACAAACGACTAATTCTTTTCCCATTTGATGGATGTTTAGATGGATTTAAGTTATTATATTTACATAATAAAAACATTGTTAATTTATGATACTATATTTATTATCTCATCATTTTTGGAGAAGATTTTCATAAAGTGGAAGAATAAATAAAATATAAACACTTAAAAAAAAATCGTAACTTCTCTTCAGATGATCTCCTTTGATTAACATCTTAACACCTCAAAGATGGGTGTTATGCATAAAATAAGGCCTCTATAATATGTATATGTATTATAATAAGGTATTTGATTAGATATGTTCTGAACCAAATATGTTATTAGTTGTTTATGATAGATAAGAATGAGTACCCTTCTATAGTATAGGGGAGGGGCACTCCTGGAAATCATCACAATATTATTTTGATATGAATTAATTTTATATTAAAAATGTATCAAAAGAAATATATTTCAAAGATATGATTATTCTGGGTCAAATAAAATGCATAAAATAAAAAAAATCAATAATTATTTACAATTTTTAATCTTTATCTTCTTGTTTTAACCCTTTTTAATTCTTACTGTAATATTATTTAATAAACACTTTGCGGGTTAATATAATTACAATAAAATTCCAAATGAAAACTAAATGAGTAATTGATGATATTTTATAACTTAAAAAAATTATTTGGTCTAATTTTTTATTTTTATTAATTTTATATCATTTAATAAAATATTATTTAACAGAAAATATTAGTATAGACAATTTTGATACTATTCAACATCTGTGTTTTTAAAAATTTCATAAAAACATTATATATTACAAAAACCTATTTTTAATAAAACCTAACATGTAAAATACCTTTTTAAAATTCTTGTATGATATGAATTATATCAAATAATATTTATTTTAATATTTTTAATATTAATAATTTGATTCATCTACTAATGAAGCAATTATTTGCATCATCATTATAACATCATTTAATTAATTATTTATTTCCTAAAAATAATAAATAAATTTCCTTAGTTTAGGTAAAAATTTTATATTTATAAATAATACATATAGTTGTGATATATTGTAAATAATTTCATATTGAAAATTTTATAGCTATCAATACATGAGTATGTCATCTTTGTCTTTTCATTATAATAAAAAACAATAAAGGTGATAATGTTATCCAAGTAGCTCAATTAGGTACTAAAATCGACCAAAATATTATTTTTGTCAAAAAAACTCAAAAATGGAAATTTCGACATGGGTTAGGGTGATTTTATAATAAATTTAATAGTATTTTTACCCTTAATTATTCTCTTTACCCCTAACCATGGTAAAAAAAATACTAATAATACTATTAAAAAAAAATATGTGTATCCAATTAAAATATAAATATTACAATGATTTTTTTTTGTGTTTTTTAAAATTTCATTCACAAATGCTTCTAAAATTAATTTAAAATCAATCCCATTGATGGATCGAGAAAAAATGTTTTAAAGTAAAAATTTTCATAAGTTTAAAAAGTTTTTATATCCAATTTCAATTTGAAAATAATTTTAATAAAATAAATTATATTAAATGATTAAATATTATTTAATTATAATTTTAATAATTATTAAATATATAATTTATCTTTATAAAAAATTTTGACAAAAAAAAAAGTTTTAACTAATATCTTGTATTATTAAACATTCATCAAAATATGATTGTTCTCAGAAAAATACCAATAATTCATTCAGACGAAATTTTTATAATCAAATTATAAATAAAAAGATTATTTTTTAAATAGAATTTATAAATGTGAAAAAATAGATTTCAAATAGGTGCACCTACAAGAGGCGGGAAAACTGTTTTTTAATACTTCTTTTATTTATAAAATAGAACTTGTTTATATATCATATCTTGAAAACACATAAAAATAATGTTATACATTATATTGAATATATTACACATATTTTTCATTAATATAATCCAATATTATTGATGTTATTATTTATAAAACAAACATTTCACATTTATGTCATTTTTCCAAAGAAAAAAATCGCCTTATTTTAAAAAGGGTTCTACATTAATTTAAAAATAATTGTAATACAAATAATTATATATACATGTGTAAAATATATTTTCATAATTAAAATAACCCTATTTATTCCCACCATTCTAATGGCTATGTTATAATGATAACAAATAAATAATAATATTTAATTGTTCATTTAAACTCGATCTAGCATATCATGCACGCTATCAAACATAGTATTTCCTTTTTTAAAACATAGGATGTTACATTTTCCCACATTTAATATATTTGAAAACTCACAATTGGAACTCAAAAAAAAATTGGTGTTTTAATTTTTAAGATATCTTTCTTCAAATCCCACATTGAATGAAAGATAAATGACACTTCCACATTAAAATAAAGAATGGGAAATACTAAGGTCCCCTGAGATAACGCATACATGGATACCATGTATGAAAAACATAAATATGTGAGGGAAAAACATTATTTTTTTATAGAGAGTGATATAAAACATTGTTTGGGGAAAGATAACGACCACATGACCATAAATTTATGATTAGTTAAAAGGCCATTGATTTCTTAGAAAGAAAAATAAACAGATATGTTTTGTGTTTCCAAATAATTTTTACATAGTTGAGGAATTATTTTACTATACTGAATATAAAAATAAGGAAACATACATACTTGAAACTAGAGTATCATCTTTTAATCAATTACAACTACAAAATAATATTTTTCTCTAAATGATGAGTATTCCAGATGATTTTGTTCGCACCTGAAGCACTAGAATCAACTTCTAGAGAATGAAATAATCCAAACTAGTTTAACTATCTATTTACACTATATTTAAATACTATAAAAAACTAACATGGTTATTACAAGATAAGATAATTCTCCAAAATTCAACAGTAATACCCGATGTTCAATATAGACCATTCACCGAAGAACAGTCCTTAAAAATTTATAGAGATATTAAAAATAAGATTTAAACCAACAAAATCATAAGGATTTTATAACATAGTATTGAAAGATAAATTTTATAAATTTTATCTAAATAACATCAATTACTCATTATGTCTCATTTCAAAAAAGTAACTTTCCATGTAATCTTTAAAATATACTAACCATTTCCATGAATAACCTAAACAACAAAATTTCACAATTAAATCATATATTATTCTAAAATATAATTATACCTTTATTCCTTATATAAAATATCATATTATTCTATTTACCTTGATCATATAAGATTTAAAAAACATCGAATGTATTTCAAAATAGCATTAATCACTTAATCACAACATAATTTTTCAATATGATAATTTTTTCCCAAAATCAACTTATTCTTATTCCATGACATTGTTTATCTAAAAGTAAAATTTATACTAACCAAGACTTCACCTAGTCCAGTGGTAGGTGATATTCCTTTATCTCCCTTTAGTTGTGGGTTCAATTCCCACGGCCTTGTCAGATGTGATAGTTTGACACATATCATGCATGTTATCATTTTTCTAAAACAACATAATTATTATAAAATTACCAATAATTAAATAACCCATAATTATATCCATAATGAATGTATAAAGAAAATACCATTAATTACCTTTAATTTTCAAACATGAAGTCTAAAAAGGGATTCTAATACATTGAACTAATGATGAACATTAAAATTATAAACACGTGATGATATCCCTAACTCTAAAGAAAATGTCTTAATATCCGAGGTTTTTTAATCCTTTCCATTGATACCAAATTTAAGGAATGGACCATAAAAAAATTATTCTAGTGTTTAAAACATGAATTTAAATTCTAGAATATTTTCTGATTATAGTTTTAGATAATTAGAAATAACTCATACAATGTAAACCCATACATTACAAGTGGACACTTATTCTATGTTTCAATACCCTCAAAGGAAACCCTTTTAAAATAAAAGATTATTTAATTTTGTGACACATCTTAAATTATTTCCTCAGGAAATTTTGTTTTCCATTAACAATATTAAGACTTCTGAAAACATTTTAAATCATTGGATGAGCACAAAAATATCATCAGGGGAAATAAATATATATATTGTTAATCAAGTGTAAACACTAAAAACCAATGGAAATCAATTTCATAAAAAACATGTTAGAATTCATAGAAAAATGACATTTGTGTATTTGGAAATTATTATCACATCACTCTTACATTAACCCTTAAAAATGGAATAAACATAAGATCAACATCCACACCAGGAGTACCCAATGAACTGGAGATATATAATGGGTAACACCGTTTGTATAAGCTATATCCAGATTAACCTTCTTTCAAGATCTATAATGGGGATGAACCCTTTGTATAAGCTGTATCGAGATCACCTGTAAAATATACTAGTAACATTATATAATCATAACACATATAAGACTGAATATTTCAACATTTCACGCATAAAATTTCACTTTCACTCATAAGAAAACATTTCATGTTATTCAAATAATCAATAAATTTTAGAAAACCAATTTTAAAAAATTTATAAAAGATATTTTTGAATCAAAGTGCCCCATACCACATTGATTTTTTTTTCATAAATTTGAAAATTAATATTTTAAAACATTAATCACCATATAAATAAATTCATTAAACCATTTTAAATACATCAAAATGAATGATAATGATTTATTAGAATAAATATTTAAAACACTTAAAATGATGTTTTTGTTAAAGAGTCTCATACCATGAGTCTGAAGAATCATGTAAATTATTTATATTCCAAAATAATAAACATTGGTTAATTATTTACTATCTTTAGAAACTTATTCATTTTTATTATTGAGTTTCTATGACTTATTACAATGTTATAACAATTACTAAATTATTTATGTTCACGTCAGATGTTTTGGTGATATTCGGTACGTGAGTCCAAAATGACTTCAGTAAAATATCAATAGATAAAGTTATCATTAGTCCATATTATCCAGAATAAAATTCATTACATAATAATAAATTTTATAAATCAATTATACCATTAAATCAAACAATTAATTTATGGTTTTGAAAAATTAATGACATTATTATCAGGGAGACTGTAAGTCGTTTGTACACAGGAGTGACGTTTCCATTTTTCAATGATCATTATAGAAAGAATATAAATATTGTTTTATATATAAATAATAATAAAAAATAATAATATAATATTAATGACATATATAAATCATCCATGTGATGAGGTGATGAAAAACTAATCACATATCTTCGTGGAGGCGATAGTTCCCAAGTACACACAAATAACACTATCATTTTCCATAAATGGGAAAAAATTTAATTGACATATTATTATATTATAATGATAAATATATCATGAATATAACATATAAACATTAATTTACTCATTATAACCAGTATTTAGAGATGGTGATGGGAAAAAATATATTTGTTTTTAAAGGTGATAGTTTACACGTACGCATAAATGACAAATTATTTTATAATTTGATGGATGTTGAGATGGATATAGGTGAAGATATTAACATAATAACAAATAATTATATTTATTATAGTTTATTTAATATCTCATAATGTTTTGAAAATATTTAATGAAGTGGAAGAAGAAATAAATTAAAAATGAATCATTTTCTTCAGACGATCTCCTTTGATTAACACCATAACAACTCTAAGGAGGGTAATCTACATAAAATAAGGACTCTAGAATGTGTTATAAGATTCTAGGAAGGTATTTTGGTAGATTTTGAAAAAAAAATTGTTTTTGATGAGTAAATAATAGTGAATAATGATTTCAATTTTATAGGATAAGGGATTGGTACTCTCAAAAATATTCACAATGTAAATTTAATATAAATTCATTTTCAATTCAAAAAGGATCAAAAGTGGTTTATTTATTTGATATGATGATATTGTGTCAAATAAAATTATGCCAATTAGAATTATATAAGTTTTAACTATTATTTAATCACTATATTTTTGTTTGAACCATTATTAATTCTTACCTTGATAACGTATAATTTACAATGTGAGGGTTAATATAATTACAATAAAATGTCAAAAGACCACTAAATGAGTAAATTATTACATTTTATAACTTATAAAAATCATTTGGACAAAATTTGGGTTTTTAATTAATTTTAAGCAATTTAATAAAATATAATTTAATTTAAAATGTCAATATTGTCAATTTTGACACTATTAAACATTTTACATATTACAAATATCATAACAGCATGACATATTAGAGAAAAATATATTAAATAATCCATAACATTACAAAGTCATCAATAAATTAATGTACAAAATTAATTATATCAGATAATATTTATTTTAATATTTTTAATATCAATTTTTTGATTCATCCACTTAGGAAGTATCTACCACGTCATTATTATTTCACTATTTAGTTTAGTTATTTATTTCATATAAAATAAATAAATAAATTACCATGTTATAGATAATGATTATATATTTATAAATACAACTTATAGTCAAATATATATTCTAAATAACTATATATTAAAAATTTTACAGTTATTAATACATGAGTTTGTCATCATTATCCTTTTAAAAAAATACCATAAATAGAATAATGTAATCTAAGTAGTCCTAAAATGGAACGAAAAATAATTTTTTAGAAGAAACTCTTTAAATTAATTTAGTGAATTTTTTTGGGTAATTTTAAAATCATTATAATATTATGTTTACCTTTAGTTTATTTATTTATATATAATGACTTCATTGGTTACTAATTAATTATAAGTGAATTTATAAAAACCAATTGAATATAAAGGATTTTTTTCTATGAAAAACTATTTTTATAACCTCAAAATATTTATATATTAATAAATTATATTAATAAATTTACTGAACCATATTAAATAAATTTATATTTTATATACTGAAATAAATAATTTTCAATTAATCCAATAAGTTTTATAGGCATAAAATTTAAATAAATTCCATTTTAATAAAAAAAACATATTTTTTCTAAAAGGAGGTTTTACTACCGTTTAAAGGAATAGTTGTTTTAATAAAATTTGACAGTTTTATAAATTTTATTTGAAAAAATAAGTTTCATTTTTTTAATCAGAATAAAAAAAAATTTAAACGGTTAATTTTTGGTTTTTTAGAATTTTCTAGTTTCGATGATTGGTGAGAAACACAGAATTTTAATTGAAAACATTGATTTTTTATAATATATTTACAAAGATAAATTATATTTTTAATTGGTTTAAAAGTTATATTATATCAATTATACATCTATTAATCCAATTTGATGCATAATAATCATTTTATGTCGCATTTATATATAAAAACCAAGTGAACTTTTGGACATTTTCACCTTAAAACTCCTTATTCCCATTACTCCAATGAGATTAATTTTAAATCATATTCGTCCACTTATGTAATTGGAATTTTTAGAAATGGATTATATATTAGGAATTAGAATAATTAATTATATATATTAATGCTAACTTAGTTTTTGACAACAATATTACTAAATACAGTTAAAATAAATTACAGTAATTAAGCTAAGAACGAGACTACATAATTTTTAAACCTATAATATAACATGAACAATGACCATAAACCTATATTAATATTATTTTCATGAAATATTTAGAAATTTAAACCTCTATTTATCTACAATGATCGCTTTGAATAATTTTATCATAAGTAAAATGAGGGTATCAAAATAGTCTTTTCAAGAATACCAAATACATATTCTTCCCATCTTATAAAATACCGCCACATCTCCCCGTCTCCTCACACATCTCAAGACCATTTGGATCATCAAAAATTATAAACAAAATACAAAAATAACTCCTCTCATAATAGAATAATTCCTTTAGTCAAATACAAAACCAAGAAATTCCTTTGGTGCAAACCAAAAGGAGTTACCCGAAGAAGAGGTAACATTATTCAATGAGAACTTTTGTTTTATTTCATTCTAAACAACCTTCATTTATTCTTATATAATTCTTATAACATCTGTATAAAAAATATACTGAGATTTTGTTATGTTATGGGTTCAACTTACACTTACGCACACTTCTATAAAATGGGTAATGAAATCACTCTTCTTGTGTATGGCAGACTACTGTGTCTCAAAACGATGTCATTCAATTTTTTATTTACCACAACTCATGGTAGTAAATTATAATGAAAATAATATTTTTATATGATATATATAATATTTATTAATCTTTTTTATTTCTATAATTATTATATTACTCATACATTCACATTTTTCATTTCATGGGAATACAATAAAATCATTTGGGGATGTGTGGACTACATCCTCCTCAAAGAAATGTTTTTCATTCACACATAAAATTGAATTTATTACGAATGAGTTTGATAAAAATATATGATATAAATTAAATATTTATGGTATTTATAATACAATTATCTATCTGGACTTAAAATATTTAATTTTCTTCCTTCCATTTGACACACTAAAAAAGAGATAACGTTATTTTTGGACGTGTAGACTACCGCCTCCTAAATGTGATATGATTCATACTTTTTCATCACCATATCACATGAATTAAATATATAAGTATAAATAATTAAATAATTTGTTATTTATTATATAATTTTTATTCTATAAAGATAAATGTTACTTACCTTATTTCCATAATGATCATTAAGAAATATGAACATTACTTAAGCGTATGTATGGCCTAACATCTCCAAGATCATTATGTTGGTACATTTTTCATAACCATATTTCATGTTAGATTTTAAAATTATAATTTATGTAAATATGTGATAATTATTTCATGGTTATTATTTTAGGGATGTTCAAATAATGACCTCATTGACCTTAGTCGGCCTATCAAAGTCAGTTTTGTCACATAAACCGATATGGTCAAAACATCCCACTTATTTATTCTATAAAATTTAAAATTATGAGTTTTTAAAAAGTAAATACCATGTTTGATAGCATATAGTATACACCACATCAAATTAAAATGAACAATTAAATATTATTATTAAAATATTACTATTATAACAGAATCCTTAAAATGGTTGGAGTGAATAGTTTTAATTTAATTATGAAAATATTATTCTAAACATATTTATATAATAATTTTGTGAATAATTAATTATTTAATAATGTAGAACCCTTTTTCGAATAGAATAAATTTTTTTCAAAAAACTATTAAAATGTGCACATGTGTGTTGTATAAAAAATAAAATCACTCTGGTTGGATTATATTAATGAAAACTATATGTAATATACTAAATATAATGTTTAAAATTAATTTTATTTTTTTTATAGAATTGATACATAAACAAATCCAATTTTATGAATAAAAGAATTATTTTTAAAAAAAATGTAGTTTTGTCGCCTTTTGATTACACACATATTTTAAATCTAGTTTTTTACATTTTTATAAAATATATATGAAAAATTAAAATTATTATTTATAATTATAGAATCAAAATTTAATTTGGTTGATTTTTTTATTTTCTTAGAACATTCATATTTTGAAGAATAGTGAATAATACAACATATTAGTTCAAAACTGCATTTTCATCAAATTTATTTATATAGTTAAATTAAATTTTTAATTAGTTTTAATTATATTAAAAAAATCGGTTTTAATTTAATTCAATGTATTAAATTGTAATAAATTTCACATTCTAATTGGATATAAAATGATCTCGAACTTTTAATAATTTTTACTTTAATACAATGTTTTCTTGATATGTCAAAAGGATTAATTTTAAATTAATTTTAGCTGCTTATGTAAACTGAATTCCAAAAAATGTATATAAATTATTTTAATCATTATGATATTTTTAGTTTAATATGATTAATTTATCTTTTGATGAATAGTATATTTAGTATTTTATTAACATATTTAAGGGTAAATAGGGTAATCAAGGTTAAACATAATATTATAATCATTAAAAAATTACCATAGAACATTCTATAATATAATTTAATGAGTTTTAAAAAAATGTTTTGTTATATTTTAGGATCACTTAGATCCACTTGGATTACTTTATTCTCTTTATAGTATTTTATTTTAAAGAAAGGACAATGATGATATAGTTATGTATTGATAATTGTAACATTTAATGAAAATCATGAGTATAAGTGTAACTAAAAATTCTATGTATTGGATAACATCATGATGTTTTGGTAAAGTTATTAATTTGTTCTTGGCCTAGAAATTACATCTATTTCTGGATACTTGACATTGATGTAGGATCCATTACGAATGATTAATGGGGTAATAACCCAAAAAGGTATGATTGTGTATTAACATGAATGTAACATGGTGCATGTATAATTGCGAGCCATTTTGTTTCTATTAAAACCTTACAACCTCAAAATGAATGCAAAGATCCATTACATTTTTATGTGCTTTCTGGTTTAAAGTATTAGAGAATTAGGAAAAAATAACACATAAACAATTCACATGAATTAAATGTGAATTTATCCTACATAACCCATATTTTAATATTTCAAAATAGGTCATTAACATCATCATTGTGGAATCAGTTATAGACATAAAATTTTCAACGTTATTCATTAAAACCCAAGTAAAATGAAACATATGAAGGATGATCTCAAACAGTCAGTAAGGGAAAATTGAATCATGAAAAATGAATGTCATCAATGAGCATAATAAGAGTGCAGGTATATTATGAAATACTCTAACTTCATAAAAGAATCATAAAGGAACTTATAAACATAAATACCTAAATCGTCAAATATAATAACATAGAAAATGCAACAAACATTAGAATCAATAATCGTGAGCCATGTGATATAAATATCAATAATGTAAAAAATTGTAAAATCATAAGAATAAATTGATAGTATTTTTGGTAACTTTGTTCATAAATTTCCTAATCCTTTTAAAAAATATTTTATTAATAATAAATATATGAATGATTTCCAAAATTATCATTACCCAGTGCATGAGAGTAAAATATGGGTTTCCCCATCATATAAGATGTAATGAGATCACATGATGCTATCTAGGATGCCAGATTCTTATAATATATAATGAAATCACCTGATGTTATAGGGGATACCTCACCACATATGCTATTATTGGCTCACATGGTGAAATCTAGGCCACCCCATAATTTAATATGTCTAAGAACCAAAACATGAATACAAATCAAATAAATAATCATTATCCCTTCTATAAATTGATTAAACCATGAAAATAAAATGGATATTATATCAATATTTTTGAAAAACAATTAACCATTATAATGTAAAATAGTTTCATAACAATATAACTGAAACATGGTTATCTCATGGAAAACAAACAGGTTCCCATAAAATATATGTGAAAAATAATTATCCCATAACAATGAAATGGATTATAAAACAATCTCCATGAAACATTATTAACCCCTAGAAAAGAAATCGATTCCCAAGTAATCTATTTGAAAAATGATTAATCCATGTAAAATACTTGGGTCCCATAAAAATCTATTCAAAACATTATTAACCCCTGGAATAGAAATGGGTTCGATAAAAAAATCTTTGAAACATTGTTAACCCATAGAAAAAATGTGGTTGTTTCAATCTATTTAAACCAATTATAATCTATTTAGAGAAAGAATTTGAATGGTGTTGATAAAAAATATCCCTAGAGGAGGATATGTAACAATAAGTGTTTTCACATTGATGAATGTAAATACTATTAAATGATCATTATAAAAATTCTTCAAGAAAATAATATTTAAACATTCAAAGTATCCCACGCCACTTTGAAACATATAAATTATAATCTCCATGAAGGAATAATATTAAAATTAAACATATAATATAATGATAATAATGATATTCATGATATAAAATGTAAAATGAATAGTATACACACCTCATAAATGAATATGTGTGTGTAACATTACTAAGATGCCCAATAAAGAAAATTGTGAAAAAAATTACATTATCGCTTTGGTAACATTGAAACTGCAATCCCAATGAAAAATAAATCCCAAAAAATATGTGTAATTACACATAAATTTAATTATATGAATCATAAAATACATTCATGGTATTATTCACACCAAACATATTAAAAAAGTGGTTAATAAGTCATATGTATCATAGAAATAAAAGTGATAATATAAATCCCATTACAAATTGGGTAACATTTAATTCATGAGATATGTGAAAGAATAAAATCAATTGAAACATTTAGTATCATATAATAAATGATAGTCATTTTATAACCTATCATAGGTAAGTAGATTCACCATACAAAATTAACTAGGTTAATAATAAAAAATAAAATCCAATAATATATAAATTGAGATAAAACCCCTTGAAAAAATGGTAACATCTGAATTGAATTCCCAAAAAGAAATCATCATAAAATTAAACATTTATATAAAAAGAATATAAAATTATTCATTCTATACTATGTAAAAAGGTTAAGTATATAAAACACAAAAAATAAGTAACTGGTGAATATAACATTAATCTAACAGATGTAAAAATTGAGATGAAAATACCATACATTGAGTCTAATTTTTCCGGATTGTCCTCTATAATATAGAATAATAAACATATGTTAATTATTTAGTTACATAAGAACTTTTTATATTGTTTAATATTAATTTTATTTCACTTATAAATATTTTATATAAAATTATTTAAATAAAAATATTTATGATAGATGTTTTGACTATATTTTGCGTATTTGTCAAAAAATGACTTTGATTGGACAACTAAGGTCAATGAGGTCATTATTTAAAAATATAAAAAATAATAACCATGACATAATTATCAATTTTTTTCATCAATTAAAATTTTAAAATTAAATAGGAAATATGGTTATGAAAAATGAACCAACATTACGATCATGGAGACAGTAGGTCGTACTTACACGTGGGTAATGTACCAATATTTCATTAATCATTACGAAAATAATGTAAGTAACATTTATATTTATATATTTATAATTATATAATAAGTAATATTTTATTTAATTATGTACTTATATTTATTATTCGGATGATGTGGTTATGAACAATTAAGAATCACATCGCTTTGAGGAGGTGGTAGTCTATATTTCCACAAATAACATTATCACTTTTTCAATTTGTAAAATGGAAAAATTAAAACGAGATGTTATATGACCTTATTAATAATTATATCCTTAATATCATAAATATTTAATTTATTTCATATATTTTTATTAAACCCATCCTTAATATATTTATTGTAATGCGTGAATGAATCAAATCATTTTGAAGAGGCAGTAGTCCACACGTTTAGAAAATATATTATCATATACACAAAAAATTGAAAGAATTAAGGTATGAATTAAATAATAATTATAGAATCATAAATAAATCATAAAAACTTATATATCATATAAAAAATTATTTCCATCATAATTCTCAACTATGATAGGTGTAAATGAAAAAAACAACATCGTTTCATGAGGCGATAGTCTGCTGTACACACGAATGATGATTTCGTTACTCATTTGATGGAAGTGTGTATAAGTGTAGGTCCAACCCTGTATAAAAAAAATCTGAAAAATTATTATAATTAGTTTATTACATAATAATTATGTAAAAATAATTAAATTTTTGGATAAATAAATAAAACATATGTTCTTGTTGAATAATGTTACATCTTCTACAGGTAACTCCTTTCGGTTTACTCCAAAGGCCGTATTTGGTTTTATTTTTGCCTAAATTCATGATTAGTGGATCATAGGATGGATTTAGGTTGTTTATTTGCTGTGTAGTTTTTATGATACAAAATTTCTTTAGAGGTGTGAAGAGATGGGGAGATGTGGTGACCATTTATAAGTGTGGAAGATGAAACATTTTCTATTTTTGAAATGAATTGTGTGCAACCCATGTTTTAATTATGTCACAGGAGTTTAAAGTGGACAATTATAGAAAAATTGATGTTTCATGGAATAGATAAGGTCATAAAATATTTTTTAGACAGTTGTAGGGTCATTTTTACAACATAAATTCTATGTTTTAACATTATGTAAGCTTGTTTCTACCTTAACTATAGTAATTAATATTTAATGCATTCAATAATATTTTTTTTATAAAAAAATTAATTTTTTATTAATATACATTATAAATTATTATTATTCATAATATGGAATCCATTATCCCAAATTCCAATCAAATAAGTGGAATAATTTCATTTAAAATTAATATTGTAGATGTGATGGGAAAGTGCAGATTTAAAGTGAGTGTCCAAAAGTTAACTAAGTTTTCATATCTAAATTCAAAATTAAAATAATTCAAATGAACTAAATTATAATTATATTTTTATAAGTGATCTAATTTAACTTTAAAACCAATTACTAGTATAATTTATCTATATAAATAAATAATATGAAAAAAATATTCAATTAAAATTCACTGTATTTCACTATTCATCAAAACATGACAATTCATAGAAAAAATTCAAAAAAATAAACCAAAGTAAATTTTTATATTATTATTTAAAAATTTATGTTTATCTTTTCAAATAAAAAACATTATAGTTTAAAATTTTATATATAAAAGAACTCTACCATTAAAATGTGGCAAACTTATATTTTAGAATAATACAAATTTTTTCTTAAAATTGGATTTATTATTATTTTATGTATATAAAACTAATTATGGGAATTGAAAAATATTTTATTGAATATATAAAATATAAATTTAATTAATTTTTTTACTAATAGTGATTAATTTAATTTAATATGATAAAACTCATTTGAGGGTATAAAATTTTATTTCATAATAACATGATCTTTATATTAATTTTGTTTTTTATATTAACATATAATTGATTTTTAACCAATAAATGTATTATATATAAATATATAAATTTTTTTTCACAATTTTTTTTATCTCAATCATTCTGTTCATTTTAACAGCGATGATAACTATTATGTTAAATAAATAATATTAATAGTATATTGTTGTTATGTAAGACTATGTTTTTTTTATAACAAAAGTTATCTATGAAAATCAATGTTACATGAAGCACAAGATAAAAATGGTGTTTCATATAATGCAAGATATTCTTTTCATTTTGTATAACACAAGATATCAAGGAATTTAAATTCATTTGAAAGAATAAAATTCCTGAAATCTCGGGATGTTAAAACATACCGCCATTAAAATGTATTTCTCCCACAAAATTCATTTTGGTTATCAAATGATTAACATTTTATTTCAAGATACTATTCTATAAGTTGAAGTATTATTTCACCATCTATACTGAAAACATATTATATATACCTACTTGACTAGTGAATTTTATACTTATGCAATTCCTATAACAATGTCATATTTTTCATGAGATAATGAGTAATCAAGATGAATATTCTTATTCCTGAAGAATAATAATAATAATAAAGACCAAATAACAATAAAATGGACAGTCAAGTTATTCCACAAGTATTAAGATATTACCCAAATCCAAAAATGATTAAAATGTAGTCTGATAATTCAAAAAATGTGTACACCTTAAAATGATACATTTATCATAAAAATTAACTCCATAATTTCAAACTAAACCATTCCATAAAAAAATATACCTATAATTACTCAAAAATTTATTAAATAAGTTTAAAACCCAATGGTAAGATGGACTTGATCATATATTGTTCCAATACATATAAACTATTATTCATCAAATAAAAAGGCATATGTCAAACAAATAAAATTAATAATTACCAATATAAAATGTTATACTAAATATGATATATCATAGGCTAGTGGTAGAAAAAAACCCCTTATCATCCTTTGGTCATGTGTTCAATCCCCACTACCTCACCAGATGTGATGGGTTGTAACCGAGCATATAGTTTTTCCCTGTTTTTATTTATTTAAAACTAAAGAATAATTCCTCCCTAAAAATATTTATTTTTATTTTAGGGGTTATAAATACAATATATAAAAAAATGTCTCCCAAAATGTCATTAATCTCTTTACAAACACTATATTAACACTTAAAAGGGGTGTTTAATACATTGAACTTACAACCATCCTTAATATTATAGTCATATAATGTTATCCATAACTCATAATATAACCTCACATGATGGTATTTTAATATCCAAAGTTATCTAAACCCACCTTTGATATCAAATATAAGGTCCCAAAAACCCGAATCCCTGATCCGGTGCAGAAATCCATAACATTACATTTTTAAATATGATGACAATAATTTTGACACAAATTTTTCCCATCAAAACCTTACAACCTCAAAAGGAAAACTTTGATCACTTACATTATGGAGTTTCTTTTAGTTATATATTTTTAGAGAATTAAGATTTTTTTTTTCATAAAACAATTCACATGAAATAAAATAGGAATTTTACTCACTTAATCCAGATTTTATTATTTAGTTATAGGACACAAAAATCATCTTTTTGACATAATTTATAGACATAAATTGTTCAATATAATTCATTAATACCTATGTAAAATAATCTTATTAATGGTGATCTCAAACACTCAATGAGGTAAAAAATAAACTTTAACAAATGAATTTCATTAATTAGAATAATAAGAGAATAATCGAATGATTGAATAATCCGATTTCATGAGAAAAAAATATATAACTCATATAAATCAATATATGGATCATAAAATATGAAAACATGTCAAATACATCATCCATAAGAATCAGTAATAATGAGCCCTGAGATATCAATGTCAATTGTGGGAGACATTAAAATGGCATGACAATAAATGAATTTTTTTTGGGTAACTTAGCGAATCCCATTGATAAAATCCTTTCAGAACCATTTCAAAACCACTTTAACTTGAATAACCATATAAAATAAATCTAATATTATCATTACCTAATGGATTGGATCACTCTATAGGCCAACCCATCATATAACATTTAATGGTCTCACCTGGTGCTATCTAGGCCACCCAATTATATAAGTTATAATGGGATCACCTAGTGATATCTGAGTTTCCTCATTGTATACGCTATAATTGTCTCAATCTATGATTTCTTGGACACACTATCATATAAGATGTCTAAGAACCACAACAACAAAATAAGTTATAGAAATAATCATTATTCATTTTAAAACATGGTTAACCCATGAAAAATAAATTGGTATCATGTAAATATATTTTAAAAATTATTAAATCATTGAAAATATATGGGTTCCATAACAATCTATTTGAAACATGGTTATCCAGTAGATAATAAATGGGTTCCCAACCAATCTCTTTGAATGATTATTAACCCGTGGGAATGAAATGGGTTACAAAAAATATATTTTGAAAATGATTAACCCCTGGACAAGAAATGGGTTCCCATAATGTCTCTTTGGAAAATTATTAAAACACGAAAAATAAATAGATTCCATAAAAATACCTTCGAAACATTATTAACCCTTGGAAAATAAATGGGTTCCATAATAATCTCATTGAAACATGGTTAACCTGGGGAAAATGAATGAGTTCCTTATAATATATTTGAAACAACCAAAATGAATACCTAGAAAGAATGGATATGGTATCAATTAAAGATATCCCTAGTGTAGGATAAGTAAAGATAAGGGTTGTTGATGTTGATAAATGGAAATACCATTAAAATATCATCATCAACATTCTTGTGTAAAATTATATTTAAACATTCATATTGTCCTATACCACATAAAAATAATTGAATTATATTATCCATGAAGGAAATATATTAGAATATAATTATAATAAGTATATTAATGATATTACATGTCAAATGAGTAGTGTATACACCTCATAAAAATAGATTGGTGTATAATAATATAAACATATCAAATATGGAAAATATGGAAAAATATTTCATTTCCACTTTGGTAATATCGAAACCATAAAACCCAAGAAATATATATCCTCAAATAGATATGTAAATCCACATAAATTTAAATATAAGAATAATATAATACATTCATGTGAATTATATACACCACACAAAAGGAACGAGTGGTGAATAAGGAATAAGTCTTGAGGAAATAAAAGCGAGACTATAAATCTCATTATTACATGAGTTACTATTAAATAACGAGATATATGAAATAATAACATGAATTAAAACATTTAAAATCACCAAATAAATTAATCTAATTATGTAATAATTTATAGGGAATTAGATACACAAAATAAATTTAAATATGTTCATAATAACAAATAAGTCTCAATAAAATGTAAATTGATGCAAAACCCCATACAATTGTGGTAAAATTTTAATAGTAATCCCCAAAAGTAATATTAATAAAACTAAAATATTAAATTTAATTAATATAAAACAATTAATGATAAATGTTGTGAAAAAGTTAATAGATACATTACATGAAATAAGTATGTGGTGAATAGAACATTTATATCGCAGATATAAAAGGTGAGTTGAAAATGCATTACTTGTGTTTAATTTGTCATGATTTTCCAATATATTTCTAAATAATAAAAATATGTTAATTATTTACTTGATTAATGACTTTTTAAATTTTTATTATTTCATTTATTTCATTTATAAAAACGTTATATATAAGGAAACTACCTTAAAAAAAATTATTCTAGTGTTTTTGAACTAGAATACACATTCATGATCTTTTCAGTTTAGAGTTTTAGAGAACTAATAAAAACCTTTACAAAGTAAAACCACAAAATTACATATGGAAACTTATTCTGAGTATCCATTTTTCCCCCAAATTCATCCCTTAACAATTTTAATACCTGCGAAATACATTTCAAAACATGGGATGGGAAAAAAAATAATAGTAAGGGATATAAATAACGAAATTTTAATTCCAGTGAAAACATGAAAACCCATTGAAAACCATTTCTTAGAAAACATGCTAGAATGTATAGAAAAATCACATATGTGCCTTGGGATATCATTATCACCACTCTTATATTCACCGTTTCAAATAGAATAACCAAACGGTCAACATCCACCTTCGGAGTACCCATGGAATTGGAGGGATACAATGGGGATCACCATTATTATTTGATAAACTAGGCTCACCCATTTTTCATGATCTATAATTGGCCTCAACCCCTCAAATAAGCTATATAAAGCTCACACATGAGCTATAATGAGGATTAACCCTTCATATAAGCTATATCGGGCTCACCCATATAATTTCGAAGTAACATTTTATAATAATAATAGATAAAATATTTTAATTTTCAACATTACCCCAATAAAAATTAATTTTCACTCATTATAATACATTGTGAGTTATTGAAAAGATAAATCCATTTAAAAAACCTAATTTAAAACATTTATAAATGTGATCTTGGAATAAAAGTGTCCCATACCACATTAAATTTTGTAAATTAATGTTGAAAATTAAAAATAATAAATTTTTATTTATATATAAATAAATCCATAAAACCATTTTGAAAAAATTCACATGAATGAGAAATATTTAGAATAATAAATCATTAAAACACATAGAACGATGTTTTGGATAAAGAGTCCCTCACCTTGAGTCCAAATCGTCACATAAAATATTTATATTGCTAAATAATAAATAGAGGATAATTATTTCCTATCAAGAGAAATCTTTTAAATTTTATTATTACTTTTATATCACTTATTACCATGTTGTAACAATTACTTAATTATTTATGTTCATGTCAGACGTTTTGATGATATTCAGTTCGTGAGTCTAAAATGATTTAGGAATGATGTCTATAGTTAAAGTGGTAATAAGTAAATATTCTCTTGAATAATATTAAGGAAGTAATAATCAATTGTATACATAAATTATTACTTTAAATCAAACCATTAATGTATGGTTATGAACAAGAAACAATGTTGTAATGAGAGAGAAGGTAGGCCCTATGTACGCATGACTAACATTTCTATTTTTCAATGAACATTATGGAAAAAAGATAAATATTATTTTATATTTCAATAATTATAAAAATAATATTAATATAATATTAATAATATATACATATATCATCCATGTGATGTGGTTATGAAAAATGAATTGCGTCATTTTGAGGAGGTGATAGTTCACATTTGCGCGGGAACGACGCTTTCATATTTTTCATGTATGAGAATTATGAATGAAATTGATATATTATTATCTTATAATGATAAATATGTTATGAAAATCGTATATAAAAATTAATTATGTCATTATACCTAGTCATTACATACAGTGATGGGAAACTAATTATATTTGTTGGTGGAGGTGATAGTTCACACATATGCATAAATGATTAATTCATTTCACATTTCATGGAAGTGTAATTGGATTTAGGTTAATATATTTACATAATAAAATATAAATAAATTAAGGATATTTTTTTTTATTTTCACATCATTTTTGGAGAATATTTGAAGGAAGTGAAAGAAGAAATAAAATAGAAACACTTAAATAAAAATGGTACATTCTCTTCGGATAAACTCATTTGATTAACACCTTAACACCTATATGAAAGATGTTATGCATAAAAGAAGGCATGTATAATGTTTATAGGTATTCTAGGAAGGGATATTATCATATATTATCCATACCAAATAGGGTTTTAGGTGTGGATAAAAGATAAGAATGAATACCATTTTATAGTAGATGAGAGGGGAACTCTTGGAAATCGTCACAATATTAATTTAATATAAATTTATTTTCAATTAAAAATGTGTCAAAAGTAATTTATTTTGATGATATGAATGTTTTGAGTTGAATAATATTAATAAAATTAAAAATAGATAATTTTTTACAGTTTTTTAATCGTTATCTTTTTTATTTAACCCCTTATAATTCTTACGGTGATATTTTGCAATTTACACCATGAGTATCAATATAGTTACAATAAAATGTCAAATTAACACTAAATAATTCATTCATGAAATGTTATAACTTATTAAAATAAGTTGGACTAATTTTTTATTTTTATTAATTTTATATCATTTAATAAAATATTATTTAATTGAAAATATCAATATTGTCAATTTTGACACTATTCAACATATGACATTATAAAAATATAATAAAAATGATATATATTCTAAAAACCTATATTAAATAATAACTAACATGTAAAATTATTCCATAAAATTTGTGTATGACATTAATTATATAAAATAAATTAATTTTAATATTTTTAATATCAATCATTTGATTCTTCTTCTGATGATGTAATTGAAGCATCATCATTGTATCACCATTTAATTTAATTATTTATTTCTAAGAAATTATAAATTAATTTTCTTGATTTAGGAAATAATTTTATATTTCTCAATAATACTTATATTTGACGATATATTCTAAATAATTTTATATTAAAAATTTTATTGTTATTAATACATGAGTATATCATCTTTGTCATTTCTTTAAAACAAAATACCATAAAGTTCATAAAGTCATCGAAGTAGCTCCATGGGGAAAAAAAATAAAAAAAATATTTTTTAGTAAAAAAAACTCAAAAAATTAAATTAGGACAGTTGTTGTGGTAAATTTATTATGATTTTAATATTTTTTTACCTTTAATTATCTGATTTACCCTTAATAGTGGTAAAAAAATACCAAAATTACTATTCACCAAAAGTAAGTTGAACCTATTAGAATATAAATATAACACAAATTAAAATAAATATGTTTATATTAATCAAATTTCAATTCACAAAAGTTTCTAAAAATAAATTAAAATTAATCACATTGACGGATAATGAAAAAATGTTTCGAAGTAAAAATGTTCCAAAGTTTAAAACGTTTTTATTTCAAATTTCATTGGAAAATGAATTCCAATCTCATACATCATATTAAATGATAAAATTTTATTTAAATATACTTAAAAACTAATTAATAACATAATTTTACTATATAAATAAATTTGATGAAAAAACAATTTTGAACTAATATTATGTATTATTTACTATTCATCAAAATATGCAATTTCTCAAAAAAATCAAAAAACTAATATAATTAAAATTATATAATAAAATTATAAAGAATAAGTTTATTTTTTCTAAAAAAAATTATAAATGTGAAAAAATAGATATAAAATAGGTTCTCCATCAAAAGGCGGAAATACTATTTTTTTTAAATAATTCTTTTATACTTAAAATTGAATTTGTTCGAATATAATATCTAAAAAACACCAAAAATTAAATCAAAACATTATATTGAATGTTTTACCTATATATTTTATTCACATATTCCTAAAAGATTGATGATTAATGAAAACTAAATTTTTTATTATTCAAACACTTTTGAGGAAAAAGTGAGAAACCAAATAGGACTTCACGACATAAACAATATATCTCCATGGAACAAAAGTTTTATGCCAAACAGCACCCCTCTATCACAGAAGATCCCTAAAAAAGCATCAAATATGACAAAAAAGATTGATGTTATTATAAAAAAATAGACTTGTACACATTTAAATATTTTTTCAAAAAAAATTACCTTTTATTTTAAAAAGGGTTTTACATTCATTAATAATTAATTGTTAATAAAAAATTATATATACATGTGTAAATGATGTTTTCACAATTAAATTAATTCTATTCATTCCCACCATTTTAGTGACTATGTTATAACAATAATGTATAAATAATAATTTTTTATTGTTTATTTATACTTGATATGGAGTATCATGCACACTATTGAACATAGTATGTCCTTTTAAAAAACATAGGATGTGAAATTATCACCACCTTTAATAAATTTATAACTTTCAATTTGAACGTAGAATAAAAAAATAGGGGTCTTAAGTTTCAGGATATCTTTCTTAGAATCCCACATTAGAAGAAAAATAAAAGAATGTTCCACATTAAAATAATGAAAGGGAAGTCCGAAGGTAACTTGACAGAACATATACTAGGGTTCTATTTAGGAAATCATGGATATGTAAGAGAAAAATAACCATAATTTTTTGATGGATATTGTTAAAATACATGGTAATTAGAAATATAATGACCAAAAAATGATATATTTATGATTGGTTAAAAGGTCATTGATTTATTAGAAAGAAAAATAAAAGGATATTTTTTTGTTTCAAAATCATTTTAATATAGTTGAGGAATTATTTTTCCATATGGACTATAATCATAAGGAACCATACTTACATGAAAATAAAATTTTTATCCGTTAATCAATAACAACCAAAAACTCATATTTTCTTCCAAAGGATGAATATTCAAGATAATTTTTTCCACACATAAATAACTATAATCAACATATATAGAATCACATAATCCACAAATGTTTAACTATCAATTTTTGATGTCTGTAGATATTAACCAAAAATAAAATGGTTAGTGAAATATAAGATAATTCTATAAAATTATATATTAATACATGATGTTCTATATAGACCATTTAATGAAGAAATGCCCTTAAAATTCCTCTGAAATATTATAAATAAGATTAAAATAAAAAATAAGAAAGATTCGATCACATTGTCTTCCAATATAAATATTAATAATTATATCCAAATAACATAAATTACTCTTTAAATCTCATATCAAAAAATATCTTCCCTAGTAATATTATTTATATGCAATCCATTTTCATAAATAACCTATATCAACATAATTCCATAATTAAATCATATATTATTCCAAAATATAGTTACTCAAATTAAATACCATAATATTTTATTTACCCTGATTATATAAGATTCAAAAAACATTGAATGTCTTCCGAAATAACATTAATCATTTAATTACCATATCATTATTTAATATGACAACAATTTGTTTCCCAAAACCATCTTATTCTTAATCCATGAAATCATTTAACTAAAAACTAAAATTTATACTAACCATGTCTTCACCTAGGCCAGTGGTAGGTGTTGCACATTATCACCCATCAGTTTTGTGTTCCATTCCCATGGCCTTGTCGGACATGATTTATTGACACACATCTTTTGAGTTATTATTTTTTTAAAACAACATAATTCTTATAACATTACCAATACTATTATAACCCATAATTACCTCAAAAAATGAATGTATCTAGAAAATAAAAATAGTCATCTTAAATTTTCCTAACATAATGGCTTAAAACGGTTTCTAATAAATTGAACTTATGATCAACCTTAAAATTATTAACAAGTGATGATATGATTAACTCATACTAAAAAATCCTATTATCAAAATATTTCTAATCCCTTCAACTAATACCAAATTTAAGAAACAGACCACAAACAAAACTTATTACAGTGTCTTTGAACTAGAATTAAAATTATAGCATATTTTTAGTTTTTATATTTATAGAATTTGGAAAAACTCTTATAAATTAATCCCATTCATTACATTTGGACACTTATTCTATGTATCTATTTCTTCCACTAATGGAAACCATTTTAAAATAAGGCATGATTTATATTCGAGGGATGTCAAAAAATATTTCATCATGAAATTTTATTTTTCCTTAACACTCTTAAGACTTGTGAAAACATTTCAATGCATGGTATGGCAACAAAAAAGTTCAGTAAGGGTCATTAGGAAAGAAATTTTTAGTCAAGTGAAAACATGAAAACCTATTGCAAACCATTTCCTAAAAAACTCGTTAGCATACATAGAAAATCTCATATGTGTACTGGGACATCATTATCATATCACTCTTAAATTAATACATACAAATGGAATAACCATATAATCAAATTACACATATGTAGTACCCAATTCACTGGAGATATATAATGGGTAACATTATTTGTAAAGTTATATCCGGATCACCCTTCTTTCATGATCTATCATGGGGATCAACCCTTCGTATAAGCTATATCGAGATCACCTGTAAAATGTTCATGTACCATTGTATAATCATAACACATAAAAGATTGAAATTTTCAAACATGTCACTCATAAAATATCACATTAACTCATAATAAAAAATTTCATGTTATTGAAATAATTAATCAAATTTAAAAAAATCAATTTTATACATTAATAAAAGATATTTTTGAATCAAAGTGTCCCATTCGACCTTGATTTTTTTCAAATAAATGTGAAAATTAACATTTTGAATCATTTATATCCATATAAATAAATCCATTAAACAATTTTAAAAACCAAAACAAAATTATAAAGATTTAGAAGAATAAATATTAAAAACACTAAATATAATGTTTTTGTTAAAGAGACTCATACACTGAGTCATAATAATCATGTATGTTCTTTATATTCTTGAATAATAAACATTGGCTAATTATTTATTTTCTTGATAACCTTTTTCTTGTTTATTATTTCTTTGATATCAGTCATTACCATTTTATAACAATTAATTAATTATTTAAGATCACGTCAGATGATTTGATGATATTCAGTACGTGATTCCAAAATGACTTTGGTAAGATATCAATAGTTAAAGTGATCATTATTATATATTATTCTTAATAATATTAATTAAATAATAATAAATTTTATACATGAATTATACCTTTAAATCAAACCATTAATGTGCGGATATAAAAAATTAACAATGTTATAATTTTGGAGACAGTAAGTCATACGTACGCATGAGTAACATTTCCATTTTTCAATGATCATTATATATATAAAATAAGTATTTTTTATCTTTAAATAATAATAAAAATATTATTAATATCATATTAATAACATAAATTTATCATCCATGTGATTTGGTGATGAAAATTGAATCACATTGCTTCGTAAAGGTGATAGTTCACACGCACAAAAAAACAACACAATCATTTTAACGTGCAAGGTATGTAAGGATGTAATTGATATATTAATATATTATAAGGATAAATATGTCATGAATATTATAAATAAACATCAATTCCATCATTATAACTATTTTTTAAAGATGGTGATAAAAAAATTATATTGGGTTGTAGAGGTGATAGTTCAAACGTACACAAAAATGAATAATTATTTTCTAATTTAATGGAAGTGGAGATGTATTTAGGTGATGATATTAAAATAATAAATAATAATAATATTTAGGATACTATATATAACATATCATCATGTTTGGTGAATATTTAAAGGGATTGGAAGAATAAATAAAATAGAAACACTTAAATAAAAATCATACATTCCCTTCGGTTGATCTCCTTTGATTAAAACCTTAAGATCTATAAGGAGGGTGTCATTCATAATGTAAGGTATCTAGAATGTGGGATGGTATTATAGGAAGGTATTTGAGAAGATATTGAAAAAATATATACGTTTTATGAGTAATGAATTGAAATGAATGAGTTCCATTTTATATGATAAGGGATGGGTACTTAGCAATATTAGCAATATTAATTTAATATATATTAATTTTCAATTAGAAATGGATCAAAAGATATTTATTTAAAATATAGTACGATATTGGGTCAAATAAACATAATAAAATTAAAATTATATATGATTTAACTATTTTTTAATCTATATCTTCTTGTTTAAACCCTTATTAATTATTACTATAATATCATATAATTTACAATTTGAGGGTTAATATAATAACTATAAAATGTCAAAAAACCAATAAATGAGTAAATTATGATATTTTATAACTTAAAAAAATAATTTTGAAAAAAAATTATTTATGTTTTATAATTTTATAAAATATTATTTAATTTAATGTATAAATAATGTCAATTTTGACACTATTCAACATTTTAACTTTTACAACTATCATAAAAATTGATATATTAGGGAAAACTATATTAAATAATCAATAACATGTCAAATTCATCCATAAAAATAATTTATGAAATTATTTATATCAAATTATATTTATGTTAATATGTTTAATATCAATTTTTTGATTCATCTATAAAGAAAGCCATTACTACAACAACATTATGTCACAATTTAATTAATATATTTATTTCATAAAATTATAATTAAATTACCATTATATATTTAAGGGGTTTATATTTATAAATACTATTTATAGTCGAATGTATCTTCTAAAAAGCAATATATTAAAAATGAAATTGTTATTAATACATGAGTGTGCAATCTCTATCATTTCTTTAAAATAAAATATTATAAAGAGAATAATGTAATCTAACTGGATCCAGGTTGTCCTAAAATATATATAAAAGAAATTTAGAGAAAAAACTCATTTAATGAAATTATGGAATGTTTTAGGGTAATTTTATAATGATTATAATATTATGTTTACCCTTAATAACCTGATTGACCATTTAACGTGGTAGAAAAATTCTAAAGTTACTATTCCAAATATTTAAGTTGATCGTATTAGACTATGAATATCATACAGATTTCATCCATGTATTTACATATTTCAGAATTCAATTTACATAACATGCTAAAATTAATTTAAAATTAATCTCATTGATAGATCGAGAAAACATGTTTTTAAAGAAATATTGTTTAAAAGATTAAAAGAAAATTATATCCAATTGGAATGTGAAAATTATTACAATGACCAATATTAAATTAAATTATAAAATTATTATTTAATTATACTTTAATAAAAATTAAAAAAATAATATTGAAGTATAAATAAATTTTATGAAAAATTAGTTTTGAACTAATATTTTTTATTATTCAATATTTATCAAAATATGGAAGTTCATAGAAAATAAAAAAAATCAACCAAAATAAATTTTGATACACCAATAATAAAAAATAATTTTAATTTTTTAAATCTAATTTATAAAAGTGACAGAAATTACATTTAAAATCTGTGTGTCATCAAAAGGCGACAAAACAAAATTTAAAAAAAACATCTTTTATTCATCAAATTGGATTTTTTATATATCAAGTATAGAAGACACATAAAATTAATTTTAAACACTATATTGAATATATTAACAATATATTTAATTAATATTATCCACCAAGAGTGATTTTATATTTTATAAAATACACATGTGTACATTTAAATAGTTTTTCAGAAATCCATTTCCCTTTATTTTAATTTTTTTTACATTCATTTAAAAATAATTTTTCACCAAATAATTATATATACATGTGAAAATTATTTTTTTATAATTTAATTAATATTATCCATTCCAACCATTCTATCAATTATGTTATAATGGTAACATTTAAATAATAATATTCTATTTTTTTAAACATAATGTGGTGTATCTTGTATGATATCGAGCATAGTATTTACTTTGTAAAAACATAGGATTTTAAATTATATACAATTAATTAATCAATAATGTTAATGTTGTATATTTTGACCATATCGACTAATATGTCAAAACTGACTTTGATAGGTTGACTAAGGTCATTGAGATCATTATTTGAAAATCTCAAGAATAATAACCATGAAATAATTATCTATTATTACTTGAATTATACTTTTAAAATCGAATAAAAAATATTGTTATGAAAAATGTACCAACATTACGATAATGGAGATGGTAAGTCATATATACACTTGAGTAATGTTATTATTTGTCAGTGATCATTATAGAAAGAAGGTAACCCTCATTTATCTTTATATAATAAAATATATATAATAAATAACATATTATTTAATTTTATATACATATATATAATTCTAGTGATGTGCTGATGAAGAAGTTGGACTTACATTTCTTAGAGGAGGTGATAGTCCACATGTCCACAAATGACGTTATCACATTTTAAGTGCATGAAATGGAAATAATAAAATGATTTGTTTTAAGTAAAAATAGATAATTATAACATGAATACAATAAATCAATAATTTATGTCATATATTTTTATCAAACTCATTCTAAATAAGTTCCCTGTAAAGTGTCAATGAATCAAATTGCTTTGAGAAGACAATAGTCCACACATCCACAAATGATGTTATCATATTCCCGCGAAATTAAAAATGTGAATATATGAGTTATATAATAATTATAGAAACAAAAATGTTTCATAAATATCTTATATATCATATAAAAATATTATTTTCTTCATAACTACAAATCCAGAGAGGTGGAAATGAAAAAAAAGAATGACATCATTCAGTAAAACATTTGTCCACCATAAACACGAAGAGTGATTTCATTTCCCATTTAATTGAAGTGTGTGAAAATGTATGATGAAACATTAACATAAAAAATTATCAGTATATTTAGGATAATAATTTTATTACATAAAAATTATATAAGAATAAATAAAGGTGGGGCAGAATGAAATAAAACAAAGGTGATCATTGAATAATGCCACCTCTTCTTTGGGTAAATTCTTTTGGTTTAAACCAAAGGACATCCTTAGTTTTATTTTTCACCAAAGTGTTTTTTCTAGTATGAGAGGAGGGTTTTGGTGATTTTATTATTTCAGGGTTGGGATGAGCCAAAGGGTCTTGATATGTGTAAAGAGAGGGGGATATGTGGATGACTTTCATAAGTAGGGAATATGACATATTTGGTTATCTTTAAAAGAATTGTGTGATACCCACGTTTTACATATGTATAAATGTTTCAAAGTTTAAAATTATATAAAATTAAAGTTTTAATGTTCTAAATATGTCCCACAAATAAATTATAGACTAGTTTAGGGTCATTTTTTGACCTTATATTATATGATTAAACATTATGTAGTATCGTTTTAAAATTAATTACTATAATTTATTTTAACTACATTCACAACATTTTTTTCAAAAACTAAGTTAGCCTTACTAGATATTATTTATTATTGTAATTACAAATATATATTAAATTATTACAAATTCAAATAACAAACATGGCTGAATTTTAATTAAAATTAATCTTTTATATGTGATGGAAAAATGGGTTATTAATGTGCAATGGTCCAAAATTTCAATAATTGATTTATATATATTCAATAAAAAATTATTAATATGAAAAAATTTGACTAATAGATATATAATTTATTAATATAAATTTTAAACCAGTTAAAAATATAAATTAATATATAAATAAATCATATGAAATCAATGTTTTAAATTAAAATTCATTGTTTCTCAGCACTCATAAAAACATGACACATCTCAGAAAAACACACAAAATTAACCCATAGAAAATTTTTACATTATGATTCTAAAAATGATGGGTTTTGTTTCAAAAAAAATTATAAAGGTGTCAAATTTTAGTTCTTCCATTAAACGGCGGCAAAACCAGCTTTTAAAAAAATATAGCTTTTTTATTAAAATGGAATTTATTTTTATTTTATACCTATAAAACTTATTATATGAATTGAAAAATATTTTATTCAATATATAACATATAAATTTAATTAATATTTTTCACAAGAAGTGATTAATTTAATTTATTAATATAAAAATCCATTGAGGGCATAAAAATAATTTTTCATAAAAACAGATCTTTTATATTCAATTTTGTTTTTATATTCACTTATAATTAATTGGTAACCAATGAATTCATGATATATATATAAAATAAATTTTAATAATTTATTTATTCACATTTATTAACCAAATTCAAATAGATAGGTGATAAATAATATTAATAGAATGTTGTTGTCCACTTAGACTTGGTCTAGCATATAAAACATGTTTTTGAAGAAAATTAATGTTACATGCAGCACATGCTAAAATTAGTGTGGTATATAATTAATTATACAATATTAATTACAAGAAAAAAATATTTAAACTAAATTAAATTAATCATAAAGATTTCAATTCATAAAATTTTGGGATGTTACAACATTGAAAACAGCCCTAACTTCACACCTATTTCAACACTCCCAAGGATATTATATTTTTATTGTTATTTTATCCAATTATCAATTATGAAGGATTTTATTATAATTTTTAATAGTTATGAAAGATAATCTAATATGAAAATGATGATAGGTACCCAAAGATTGAACAAGGAGAGTGATAGGTTGAACTGATATAATGAAATAATAAAATGAATGGTTTGATAAAGGAAGACATATTCAGATTGATATTTTCATATTAGTATTTTTAATAATTTCATATTTATTTCAGTTTTAGTATTTTGTTGAGATTGTTTCATTAATATAAATCGGTTAAAGTTATGTATATAGAAACCACTATGTCATATAACCGAATAAGAGAGAATACATAAATGTATAAGAATTTTTGTACATGCCTATAATGATGGTAAAATAAGGGTTTACTAGTACTAAAAGTGGTAATGATGTACATTTCATAGTAGAAATTAATTCATGATAATATTAGAAATTTTTATTTGTGAATTGGTATTTCATGATGAATTTTTTGTGTAATATAATTTTTTTAGAAGATTATGTGAATCTTCTAAGGGGTTTTCATTGATATCATTTAATTAATGCTATGGAATCATATATTAATTTTTATTAATAACATTGATAAATGGATTTTTTGAATGATTATATTTTTGGACATAACTATTTAAGAACAATTGTTTGAGGGATGGAAAAGTATTATGTTTAGTGTATATTGAAAGCCAAGATAAAAATTAGTTCATAGATTTTTATCAAGTAAGTTAGAATGTATTGGTAACATTGGGATTGATAATTGATTTATGATATTATTGGTGAATTTAATATCATTTTTATATTATTATTTAAATTTACCTTTTTTATCCTTAAGGACTAGTTGATAAAACCATATGAGGTTTAATGATACAGTTAATTTCTGGGATGAATATATGACTTCGTTGCGGCTCATTAAGTTGAAGATTCAAATTATTTTGGGAATGGTATTTTATAGATAATATAAGATTAATGCGTTTAAATACATTAATATATGATTTTATGAATGGATAATGTTTTTTAATGAATGATAAGTAACTAGATATAGCATAACAGAGCATAGTAGATTCCATATTAGAGGTTATACCTTGAGTGATGAATATGTTATTAATAACCTTTCGAACATTACTCAGTGAATAAAATTTAAAATTTCAAGGATATAATATATTATATATAGGGAGAGTGAATCAACATGATATATTAATATATTATTACCTTTAAATAATTCAATGCATTCAATAGATTTCATTACATGTAAGATATATCTAAAACAGAAATACGATATATTTAGATAAAAATATGAATATTATATATAAAAATAAAAACATATCAATTTATTTTTTATAAATTAATATGAATAATGAATTTATATTAAGAATCATAATATAAAATTTTTTACTTTTCATATGAATGATTTTTTATTAGTATAACTAAAACAACTAACAAAATCAGTTTATTCTTAATGATATATTTTCCTAAAATTACTCTTCTATTTGAAAAATAATAATTTTATTATGAAAAAATAATATTAAAATTTATTCATAATAAGAATAATATAATACTAATAAAATAATTATTAATTTTTAGGAAATAAAAATAGAGTATAGTTTACATTTTTAAAATATATTTTTTCTCTATGAATAGTATTCAACTATAAATTATTATTGTTTTAAAATTATTGAATAATAGAATTTATAATTTGAATTTGAATACGTAACATCATGAGAATAAATATATATATCTTTTAATTTTAATAGATTGTTTCTTGGGTTCGATAGGATTTATATTTGTTCTAAGAGTTTATAGGGGACCTTGGATAGACATTTCTATCAAGAAATATTCACATCATGAATATGATTCGTGATGTGAATATTTTTCTATGTAGATGTCATGAGTTAGATACAATCCATGAATCTTCACTAGTAAATATCCACAAAAATGGTATAGAGATGGAAAAATTTAAAAGCCACGAATCATTTTCACATTCTAAAATTATTGATCTAGATACATTAACACGATTCAACATCTTTTTCAGTATATATGTGACTCATATAATTCATACATTGAATTAGGGATTCACGTAGTGAATCCTTCATATCTATTGGATTTTATCACTCCTCATCTGTAACTCATATCGCATTCATTGTTTAGAATTCACTTAATAATTATAGGCATATTTCAGATGCTTTGTGGGAAATTTTCCCTCTTCTTAATCACCTCGTTCAATTTTTGATCTCTAGTATAGATTCACCGCATCTCTATGGTATGTGGAATTTATATTTATCCATTTTTATTAGTCACAGCAATGGCATTGGATTCTGTTTTGGAACTTTTTTGTGATTGTTTTGTGTTTTCTATCAATCCTTCACTGTTTGGCCTCATGCGTTGTCCTTTATAAGCTGAACTCCTTATTTAAAATATATATTTTAAAATTTTTCTACGTTTCCTATTTTATTTTAGGTAGGATTGTTTAGAAAGTTATACTAATTTATGAATTACAATATATTATTGATAATCTATTTCAATTATTCCATGAAATTATTTTATTTTTGATCAAAGTGGTTTTATTGCAAGAGATACATTATTATGGGGTTTTTCTTTCAAAAAAGTTTTTTCCACACCATGTGTTCAATTAAATTATTCTATGGTGGGTTTTCTTATAAAATTATTTTTCATACTTAGAAGTGGAAATGAATTATAGTTATTTTTTAAATAAAAATGTGAAAATGGATTGTAAATTTGTTTTGAAAAACATATCAAATTTGGTAAACGTGGATGTGTTGGGAAATAAATTTTCCACTCTTAGTGTGTATAATTCCACTAGTGTTTTTTTTAATTTAGTTTTCATAATTCTACTAGATGTTATATTGGATGGATCCACCTTTTTCCTGGATACTATATTTTCATTCATGTATAGTATGCAGAACCACTATTTATATCCCAAAAGGAGTTCTTTTTTTCTTTGATTATTAAATTCTAAAATCATGGCACTTTTATAGTTATTTTATCACATTAATATCTTATGGTGTACCCATGGTTGGTTTGGAAATTTCATACCTAATTTATTTCATACATTAAATATTATTTGGTTTAGTGAAAACTGTATGTTATATTATTATTATTTTATTTTATAAAAATTCATGGAATACATGATTTTTTTAATGGTATAACTGACTCAATATTTATATTAGAAAATTTATTTATTCTTCTATGAAATAATACTAGGATTTTTGATTATAACCTACTTTTTTCCATTGACTATTTGTAGATGTTGTTTTGAAGGAATCATGTAAAAAAAGGTAATTATGTAGTATTCCATTTTCTCTTGCTTGTAATCTTCTTTATAGAGGGATAATTTGGGGGTGATGGATATTTAAATAGAGACATAATATTATATACTTCATTAACATTACAATTTTTCATATTTTTATTGAATTTTATTATGTTATATATTCTCAAGTTTACTCTTTTCATCCACGTAATTGTATAATTTCTTTAGATATATATGATAAATTTATTTGATTGTTTCATTTCATTACATGATGGTCCATTTTGGGTTGTATTTTTTAGTTAAATCGTGTGGATTTTTTTAAATTGGTATCAAATGGATATCCATTATGAAGTGTTTTTAAACTACCTATGTTTGGTTCAATGTATTTGGTAGACTTTAGATAGGACCATTAGAATTTAGATAGTAAGCATGAGGGAGTTCCTAGTCAGCTCACTTCATTGTCTAAACATGAGTTTCCAGGGGTGGTCTAAGGTTTTTTCCAAGAATATGACTTTTTAATTTAGGTTTCTTAAATAATGTATTTTTTGGGTTTATTTTAATGAACATTTTCCTTCTTAAAGATTTGTCTTTAATTTATAGATTTTTTAATTTATTTAAATCATTGCTTTTTAAATTCATTAAGCTGGATTTCTAAAATCTAGTCTTATGATTGTGAAATATTCTATTAAACTGATTTTTCATTGTCTAGGGTTTAATATAAAATTCGTCAACGTATAGATCTTTTGAATCTAAGAGTGAATGCCATGATATAGGTTTAATAGGAAAATAATCTAGCGGAACCTTTTTTGGTTGTAGCTTTAAACCACACCATTACGACTCTAGGTGAAGTGGGTGTTGGGAACTGTAGAGGAGTAATGGAGTAGGTATAATAATTTAATACGAATAATCCACCCATATTCCTTGATAATAATGGAACCCAGGAATCAAAAGAATGACTTAAGGGGATTGAGAGTGTCATTAATTTTTAAAAGAATTCTGAGGACTCTAAAGTGTTTTTTCCATTTGAATTCTTGATGGAATGGGGAGGAGAAGGCATCAATCTATATTGAAAGCTAGGATAAGTAATGATATTACATGAGATTCATTTAAGAAATTTATCAATAAATAGTTTTATTTTCATACATTTTTTGATGAAAATACTAATGAGTTTCTGAACATAGATATAGAATGATTTACCGTACCTTAGTTTTCCATCCACTTTTCTATGTTGGTGAACTTAGACCCATATATTTTTACCAATAATTACGTATAATCTTTGAAGTTTTGGATTGGTAGGAGCGGTAATATGTAGTTTATATAGATTATTTTAATCCTTCCAAACTTTTTTTAAGTTGTAAATAAATAGGTGATAGAAGTGGTTTATATAGATAGTATAACATGCTTAGTTGGAACTTTGTATAGTTTAGTTGTTAGATAGGGAGTGTCTACTGCCCAAAAAAGGATGTGTAATGTTTTCGTGCTTTCTTCAAGACCAATTTTAAGGGCATCGTCCGGACAGAAGCATGTTGACTTCAATTTGTGTGATAGGCCTTCTCATGCCAAGCCTAACTCCATGAAGGATCCCAATAATTTTCAATGATGTTTATAATTTGGTCTTCTCATACAATTTTTTAGATGTATATCTCAAGGTAATATGGTTATATCCACTCCCACCAAGGGTTTATAGGTTTGTTAGGATGTTTTTGTGGGTGCTGTGTATAATCCTTAGGCTAAGAGGGAAGTCCTAGAGACATGGAAAGATCGGGGATGAGTTGATTATATATGTCTTTATGTAGGAGAGTATGAGCCAAAATAATCTGATGTTGGGTAGGTTTCTATTAGAGGTATGGTGTTTATTTCATATTGTTGGGTGATGACATTTTTTGAAACAAGGGATAATCATTGTTTTTTATCTTCAATGATAACTGATATGGTGGGATTTATTCAGAGATTACATCATTCTTACTTTAACATTCCATACCATTGGTAATAAGTTCTGAGTGACGTTTCAAGTATCTCGCATGTTGGATGATGAAAGAAAACCATGAGTATTGGTGGGACTTCTTGGTTCATGATTATGATATCATCAACATAATTATTCGAATGAATTGGATGATTAGCGTTATGGCCTAGATAAACTATTATCATCATCGCATACATTTTGTTATCTCTTGATGGATTCACTCATTCCTTTTAGAGTGAGTGGAAATCTAGATCTGGGACAAAACGACTTATTATTCCATATGGTGGAGTGATATAATGGTCATTGTTTGAAATATTCTTTTTTTATATTGAACATCTTTTGAGAAATCACCTTTTTTAAGTGGTGTATGTGTACCATGAATTTTTTTGGATTATTTTTCAAGTTTATCACTATAGATATAGGTTTATTTTATAATTATCATACTACATAATATGATTCTCATTTCTATGGAATCTTAAGGAACAGAACCTACTGGGTTTGTCGAATATAATGACCATCTTGTGGAACATGAGGATAAAAGATTAATTCATCCCAACCTATCACATTAGGATTCTCCAATCCGCTTTTCTATGAAGTTATACTATAGGTTCAGAATTTGTATTAATTATCGAATGTTACATTGGTTCAATATTATGAAAAAGTGTCATGTCCCCAAAATTTATTATCTATATGACCAAATCAGAGGGGAATATTGGCTTCCAAATATAGGCCTTCAGTCGAGGTACCGAAAAATGAGAGTACGAGAAAAAGATATAACTAAGACATCATTTAGGAAATGGTTTGACCATTTCATGTATTATTTATGCCATTCAGTCTCACTAATACTCCTTTGGTATTTTTGGATTTTATATACCAAGTCATTCGTCGGTTCTTAGACTCTTTTTTTATCGTGTTCCTGAATGATATTTTTGTATACTCTAAGTCAGAGGAGGAACACATGGATCATCTTGATGGAATTTTTATAACCATTAAGAAACATCATATGTATGGTAAGCTTTCCAAATGTGACTTCTGGAACCTGGAAGTGAATTTTCCAAGGAATTTTATATCTGAGTGAGGAGTCTCATTGTATATTAAAAATATATAGGTGGTTATTTCTTAGGAGTATACAAAAATGAGTTTGAGAACTTTATATTGTTGGGGATGGGAAATTATTAAAGCCGGTTTCATAAAGAATTCAGCAATATCACATCTATGATGATAGATTTTATCTATAATGGTGTAAAATATGATTCTAATAATAAATGTTAGTTATCATTTCAGGAATTAATGGTGATGTTGACATCAGAATCTGTTTCTATTCTTCTATAGAATGGTTTGGGTTATGATAAATATTGTTATTATTCTATTATGGGTTTGGGATATATATTATTATAAGGTAAATATATGGTGTAATATGGGTCTTTCCATTTCTTACCTCATGATAAGAAATTCCCTAGCCATGATCATGAATTAGAATCAATTATGCGTACATTCAAAACATTTCATCAATATTTCATTAAGGAGCAGTTTATAATATATTTCAATAAACAATTCTGAAATATATTTTCACTTAGAAGGATATAAACTTGTTAATGAAACACCGGGTTGATTATATTTAATCTTTTTTTATATTTCTTTCACATATAAGAGAGGTAATGTCGTCTCTTATTCATTGAGCAAGAAGAAACCTAACTCAAGCAATAGGAGAATCTCTGGAAGAGTGGTATTTAATGAAAATGATCAATGAGATAATCTCAAAAATAAATTAAGATAGTGGTTAGGTTCTCTAACTATCAAATAATGTTAAATAAAAATTTTATGAGTGGGTTTATCTAAACCAATTTCCTTGCACTGAGACATCAGGTGACTGGTTTTGGTCTCCTAGTAGAACATTGTGTTACGAGAGTATGTTGTTTCTTTATATCTCTCTACATAAGAAGTTTATGTATAGTGGACAATATTCTTTTTTTCATACCCCTTGGGAATATATATATTTGTCACAATCTGAGATGTTGTTATTGGTGTCTGGGGATAAGGCGGTTGACTATAGATTTTGTGTTGTGGAGCCTAAATTATCAGAGAATTTAGGCATAACACTAGATAACTATAGATTTGTTTCAATCCTTAATCATTTCTATATGGAGTTATTATAGGATTTCCATATCAATAAGCATTGGGTTCCATATTTAACTAGTGGGAAGGATTCAATTTGGGATAACAATGATAAAATATTTAAACTAAAGTGTTTCCACCCTTCAATGAGACAATGAAGGCAGAATAACTCATACTATTATCTGTCTACGAGGTTATGAGACATAATTGGGTAACATCTATGATTGTTTGTGATACAGACACATATTTTATATCCACATTATGTAAGGTTTTGAAATCGGTGATGTGTTCCAAGTTAAAATCGAGAAAGACATATCTTCTATAAATGGATGTACAGATAGAGGGAGTTTTCGAGGTCCTTGAGGATATTCTCTGGGGTTTTGTAATTATTTTGGATGGTCTGAAGAAAATAATATTCCTCCAACTGATATTTCTATGGAAACACTTATTAGGTATCAATTGTGATGGACCCTTTTTAGGTGTCTTTTGGGAGGTCATGTAGATCTCCCTTATACTAGTAAGAGTTGGAAGATTAGTCCTTGGTTGGAACAAATCTTGTTTAGAAAACAATGTAGAAGCTGATGTTTATCTAGAATTGTATGGTAGTGGAATAGAGTCATCAATATTATTATGAGTTCAGTTTTAATCGCTAAATTAGATTGAGGTTGGTAATAAGGTTTTTCTCGGATATTTACCTCTTATAGGACACTATCGGTGGGTAACCAGGGTACGTTAGCAGTAAGGATTTTTCCTCATTGATATTGTTGGAAAAATTTGAATGGTGGAATATATTTTGGACTTAATTACTCATTTTACATTCATTAAAAATGTATTTAATTCTTCTTAGATAATAATTCCTCAAATAGATCCTTCTCATGTGATTGAATGGGGGATGTTGATATTGATCGTGAAACCGTTATGGTTGGACAACTAGTTCCTATTATAAATCTATGATAAATGTTAATACATTGTAGACAAATTACATTGGTTCATAGGGTATAGAAATGAAATCATAGCTATAAGATTCAGGGTAATGAATTGATGATGAGGAAGTAGATGACATCTATATATGTAAATCTAGCATCTTTATAAATTTTTGGGAACATGAATCTTTTATAGTAGAGATAATTATAACATCTATAGTAAAAAGTTCTGTCTATTTTAATTTTGAGATCTTGTTTCCTTGGATCATAGGTATTCCAAGTTATTTTGAGATTTTCTTTTTGACTCAGGTAAGACACTAAATATAGGACACATTCACATCATGAATAAGATTCACAACATGATTTTTTATCTATGAAGACATCCTAGGTTGAGTAAAAGTTTTCAATCAGTGCTAGGAATTATCACCAAAACGGTTCATTGCATGAAAATTTTTACAATTCTTGAAACATTTTCATATTGTAAAAAGGTTGATAAGGATATCTTAGGCTAAGGTGATGCCTTTGTGACATACATTCAACTCATAGAATTAATTATGTGATTCAAGGATTCATGAGATTAATTATTTATATTCAGTTAACTTTATCTATTTTTGTGGATAACTCCTCTCCCATTATCCATTCATGAATCCCTCTCAAACCCTAGTCATATAATAAGTTCATTATGGGTTATTTCTCACATCTGGATCACCTCATTAAGTGTTTGATCTCTATAATGGTTGCACCACTTCTATTTTGTATATATCACTTCTACGTTTTAATTTATATTGGTCACAGAAGTTGTATTAGCTACATTTTTAGATCAAATTAGTATCATTTTGTGTTTTCTACTAAGAATTTTTAGTTTTCCCTTTCACCATATCTTTATGTGTCTGATTTACTAATTTTCCATCTCTGTTTTCTTAGGAGGGTAGGTTTCCTCCATTCGTGAAGTATGTGTGTCTATAGAAGAGATCTAACTAATGAATTTCATTATGTTCTTCTTAATTCATTTGGGTCTTCCCGAATGGGTTTTTATATTTTATCACAAATATTTTTTGAAGATATTCATATTTTTATAGGGGTTTTCCTTTAATAATAGTTTTTACACCAAGTGCTGAATGAAATTATTCTATGATGGTTTTTCGTATAAAATGGATTTTCATAAATAGAATAATAATGGACATGTAGTGAAAATGTTTCATAAAACTTTGTGCATGGTTTCGTAATGGTTTTTGTCAATCATAGCACAATGGGTAGCCTAGGGCATGTCAGAAAATAGACTTTCCACTCATAGTTTGTGTAATTACATTAAAGGGGTTTTCACTTTAGTGTGTGTACTGAAAGTGGTGGTCATATTTATTTGACTATCATTAGGTATAGATTGGTTCTTTTCATTAATGTTTAGTATGTATACCCACCAATATACACCAAATCATGTTATTTATCCTTAACTATTGGTTTATCACATGATGGTATTTTAATGTTTATTTTCTCACATGTTTATCTTATGATGTAACCATTGTTGTTTTTTCTAATGCTTACCCATTTTTTTAGATACATGAAAAATTAATAGATTTGGTTGAAATTGAATGTTATTTATTTACAATAGGAAATGTTTAATGAAAATACTTTTTAAACTAAGTTTTTTAATTCAAGATATAATGAATTCTTGAAATTAGAACATGTATAGGTTCTTTAGCTAAATATTACCAAGATTTGTTCTCACACTTTACTTTATCCTTTGGGTTGTTATATATGTTGTTGGTAAGGACTTGGGTTAAGGTAATGGAATTATATAGTATTTTTATTTCCCTTGTTGGTCACCATCATTACAGTTATATTTTTATAATATCCCTTCGTGACCTAGTTTATCACTAGTGCTGCTCTCTTCGTGTCTTTTAGCTCTTTTTCGACCTTCAATTTTCTATTCCTCTCTCTTCATGTCTATCTTGGTCAGGTTTTCATTATCCTTATGTTGTTAGCTCAATATTGAGGCCTTGTTCATCTCAATATATACTACATCTCCTAGATCTATTGTAGAAGACTTCTTTTAGGTCGTATGCAGTGTCTCTTATGGGGGTTTGGGATGTGTTTAGTTGAGTGTTCATTAGTTCCCAAAGGGTCATGATTCGTGTTGTTTATCCTATGCCTTAAAGTTTAAGTTTTTATCATAGGTTGTGTATCAAGACTTTTTGTTATGGGTTTTTAATTCGATCCTGGTGGGTTTTCGAGTCGCGATTGATGTTGGGACTGGGGAAGTTTGACTTTCTTCATGGTTTTCATCCTTGTCGACATCCGAAGATTTTGGTGATGATGTTCCCACTCGATGATGACTGCTACTACACTAACATTGATATAGGATTCCACTACTATTTTTCTAGTAGAATTTTCAAAATGGGTGTCATGATGTCTTGATAGGTGAGTTAGAGTTGTAAATGGAGTTCCTGGAGGTCGTTGTACTTGGTGATGTGGTTCTTTGCTGCTGGGTTTATTGATGGATGGTAGGTTCTGGTGCAGTTATCTATGACAGTGATGATGTGGATTTTTTTTTTGAAATGCTATTGTTGTGATATTATTCATCTTGTGGTTCTTATGGATTTGATTGGCATACAATTTGTAGATTCTTCAGTGGCAGTGTTGGTTTCTGGTGTCATCTCTCACAAGTTGTGTGGTGTTGCGGTGATGATCAGTTCGGGTCAGGGTACATGACGTGAGGTGACTCGTCAACTAAGGGTTTGATGATGGCTTCTCATTTTCATTTGAATTTTTTAAATTTAATTTTCTCTTTTTTCTCATTTTATATTAATTAGAATGTTAATGACCATTGGGGTAGATGTGTAGGACATATCGATGATCATGGTTTATGATTGAATTTGAATATTTGTTATAATTAGATTTTTCTAATATCTAGAAATATGTAAGGTCACCACTCATCCTAATGTAGATTTTGAAAATATAAAAAAAAATTATTTGGATTTGGAATAATATTATTGTATTCATCAAAGTAATATTATCTTATGAATACTTTTTCTTGTCTTTCTAATAAAGAATTATTCTTTGCTGAAAATACCATTTTTACAAATAACATGAAACTTATGAAAATATTAGTATGTAAATATGAATTTGAAATTCATGAAACATATTAATAATTCCAAATATTTATTTTATAAATGAATTTTTTGTTTTCAATTTTTTTTTAAATTACAAACACATATTTTTTATTTTATAAAAAATGTAATATTTTCTCCAAAATTGTTTTTAATAAAATATACATTTTCATTTTTAATTAATTGATTTAAATTTTATAAAATTAATCAAATAAAATTAAAATTAAATTTATAATAATTGGGTCCAAATTATATAATAAGTTTAACTATATGTTTGTTCATAAATGGAATGTTACGTTTAGTAAAAACTTATTACCCTGGTAAAAGATATAATGGTTAAAGTAAAAAATACATTAGTTAAATACATAAAAAACGTAAGAAATGGTACTTTAGGTGTTTATAAGCCATATACAGTCACCTTAATTAATTATAAATTTTTAATCTACTTTATTTGAGATTGACTTTCCATTATTGAAATATTTTGGGAATTTATATAAATGTATTCCCTTTTAACTTATAAAAAGGAAACTCCTTCACAATGTTCCCCTCACACAAAAAATTCATTATATCATACCGAAGTATTTGAAAACCTATACTAAAAAATAATATCTACCTGAAATATGTTTTATTCTTCTCAAAACACCCTCCCTCAAGTGCTTAACCTCAATTTTAAAGTAGATAATCCAAGAAGCGAGTATAAATTGTTAAACTCCCTTTCTCATCCTATTTAATTATGTGATTTAATTCCTACTAGAATATTATTTATCAATATTAAAATAATAAAATCAGTATCATTAGTATACAATTATGTTATTATAATTATGGAATATACATTTAACACCTAACCCATTTTTATTAGGAAAAATAAATTCATCACTCGTGTGTTGTATGAATTTCAAATTCTGTAACGTAAATTTTTTTTCTTCCATTAACATATTAAAAGGATGGTATAAAGGGGAACATAATAAATAAATATTATATTAATAGCATTTTTATGATTTTGAAACAAATAACCACATATCTTTTTTCTCTCATTCAATAGAATATGAAATCGTAAACCTTGTGTACATGTGGACTATCGCCTCCATGGAACGATTGATTTCTATTTTTCTTTTCTTAACCAAATTACATTTATAGCATTGATAATGGCATTAAAGGATAAATATTATTTTTATTATATCATTATGGTTCTGTTATGAAAAATTTTATACCCTATTAATTATATGATTAACAATTGACTATCATTAATTCAATCATTTAATACAAGAAAATTATAAGGAAGATTAACTATTTTTTCTAAGTAATGACATTATATAAATTATATTCTATTTATAATTAACTATAATTCTATTATATCATACTAATAATCACCAAATATGGTCATTTTTCTATTTTTATAATGATATTATAACTAAACCACCTCACAAACACCCATTAATCATTATAGGTTCATTTTTTGGATAGTTTGACCTATCTCATGAAAAAGATTATGAATATATAATGGATTTCTATGAAATATTTTTTACATTATAATATAAAATAAATAAGTATAATTTATTTTTGGTTTGGTATGTTTATATGAATATTTTATTCATTAATTGGGAAATCTCACTTCATTTATCATGAAACAAGGAAATAAGCTCATCTTTGATTCTGACCTAATGGGATGTAACCAAAAACACCCTGAAACAAAATTATACATTTGAAAAAAAAATTGGAAAAAAAATATAGTACATTTTTTATATTGTAATGGTGACGTTTTAAGAAAAATGAATATTAACAATGTTTTTACAAAACTAGTTCAAAGTGATAATGATTAATATCACCAAGTGTTGAAAATAGGAAAAACCTAGTCAATATTGATATAAATAAATTCAACGTAAATGAAGAGATTAAATGGTTATAGTTTTGAAAATGGTTTATGTACCAATATTTAATTTACTTAATTTAAATGTTCAAGATGTTTAGAGAATGTTCATAATGAATCTAGATTAAGGTAATGGATTTCATCCCAAGTTCATCTTTATTGATACATATTTGGTATTATACATCTAAATTTATTTATAATATATATACAATGGCTTTTTTACATATAATTTTATGAATAATACTTTAATAAAGGTATTTTATCTTCAATTACAAGACCTCCCCTTTAAGTGGTTTTATGTAAAATTGAACACATTCTTAATGGAATCGTTTTCTTAAACATTACTTCATTATGGAATGTTTATTTTATTTACCATGTTTTCCATTAAATGGTGTATTCATTTTATATGTAAGTATCATTATCATATATTTTTGCTACTCATCAGAAAAACTAATACAAAACAAGTCATTTCCTTCAAATTTATTTTGATTCGACAGTTTTCCCCAATATTTATGATGTTTGGTAACTCAACTTTTATTCATTGAGTTATGATTATTCCATTGAAAACTTGTCATTTATGTTGTTTATATTATTCTCTTAATTTTTATTATGGGTAATTCCATCATTGTTTTCAGGAATATACATTCCTACCACATAAACCCATTGTAAAATATTTCTCACTTAATTGGATAAGTTATTTTGAAACCATATACTTGTTTTATTAGGATGGTTATGATCATGTTATTTTTGTATTAACATAGTTGTATAATCATTGATCTATATGGTGTGAACATAACATTTTACATAACTTACATTATAGGACATAGACCTATATATTATTTTATAATATTTGAATATAGAAATTAATTGGTTTTCTAGATATTATTATTCCAATACAGATGATTATTTTTAGGTTTATTATATATTGTTTTAACATGAACCTTATTTCTCATGATAGTTTATGATCATGTTACCACTTTTATTAACATGGGTAAAATTATAGTCATTCATTATAATTATTTATTACCATAATAGTTTGATCATATTTTCATATTAGAAATTGTACATTAGAATGATATCCATGTTTTTACTTAGTAAAAGGTTCCATGTGGAATGGTATGAAAGGTCTTACTGACTCTTATAATAAATGAATTGTACATAATCAAGTTATGGGTGGGGATCAAAATTAAATATCCAATTGATGAACTAAATTATCTCATGAGACAAAAAATGTTACAGAAATTGGTTTATGATGACCTAATTTATCAAGATGCCTTGAATGTAGTCTAAAAAATATGTAAATGTCTTAGAAGAGAACCTTGATAACATTTTCCTGTTTTCCAACATTATGAATTCTATCAGTATGAGATCAATATTAGTTTCATCCATTCAATGATTTATTTTTATTGATATATAATTCACTATTTTCTTGTTTATTATGGTTTTATGTTTTTTTACTAATTCCCACCATAATATATATGCCATGTTTGTACCTTGATATCCTTAATTATATGTTTCTCTTAAGAATAATTTTATCTCACCCCTTATTATCTTCACATTTCCATAGTATATAAATAAATGTATTACAAATGATATTTTTTGATGTATTACATATGTGTTAGAATTTTTTGTATACCTTCTATACTCGTTATGGATTAAGTTGTGCTTCATATAATGGGGAAAATGTCTTTTAATAGAAAAAACATGGGATTCATTAGATTATGTTTTTTCACAATTATCAAAATATCTAAAAATATATATTTAGGGTATAAGTGATGAAATAATAATTATATAGTTTTTAGTTATGTGTTGTTATATATAAAATATTTCATCTTATATCAAAGAGAGTATGTGTGTGCTTATGGAATTGGGATCAAGAGTGTGAGTCTAGAGAATTACAAATACCCCCTTCACTCACAATATTCATTTTCAGCTATATGATTACACCACCATACATCTTGGTATCCCAGGACAACTAAGGTAAAACACTACCAAATAATATCCATCACAATAACAATGATCATAATATCTTCAATAATAAAAAATCCATCCACCTTTTATAAATTAAGAACATTCCCCCTTAAAACTTATAGGGAAAGTGATAATTTAGATGATTATTCAATTTACTTGATTGAATCATCAAATTTTCAAATATTTAGATCAAAATTGTGAATCATAGATAAATTTTCCAACCTACTAGTTTATTTTGAGATATTCCAACTCCCCTTTTTGACAAATTAACTCCTTCCCAAAACACATTAGCAAAATATACTCTACTTCCATTGTTTAAAAATTAACTACTTGTTAATGATTATAAATCGAGCTCACATATATTCATTAATATTTTACCACATATCTCTTGGTTATCTATTTAGTGTTCACATCTCCCTAGAAGTATGGATCTTTAATCCGATGAGACTATTCCTTTTTTCTGAAACAAATTTATAATATTTTTGATCCAATGAGATATTAGAGGATACAATTTACCACTTCTCAATATCAACACACCAAATTTTTCCTGAACCTCCTAAAATATATCATTAAAACAACAATTTTCATCCATTTATAAACCATTTAATAAATAAAGATTCAATATTTTTATGATAAATAATTTTTTTCATCAACTCATCTTTGAAATAAGTGTTAACTATATTCTATTTGCTCAAATTTTATGGTCCATCAAGCTAAGTGGTAATCAGTTTCATGTGAAATGTCCTTATATTTCATGGTGTTTTTTTAAGTTTAAAATTTTGTATAATATCATCCAAAATGGTTTAATTAATGGTTTTCCATTAGTATAGGAGATGTTTAGGGTGTCTTGGGTGGTGGGACATGGAAAAGAGGAAGCATTGGCCAATATATGATTAGAGAATGGTCGGTGTACAGTTAGTAGTAACCATGTGCCATAACCCTGAAACCTAAATTAGGGGTATAGGGTAAAGAAAACCATGAAGGGTGTCCTAGTAGACCATGTGTTTTAAGATCCCCTATGGATAGTAGTGATCACATAACCACTTCATTATGATTTGAACCATTTGGGTATCCATGTAAATCAATAAACTTAGTTTCCTCTAGGAAAGAGGGAACTTCATAGTTGGAACATAGTTATGAAAATTGTGTCAATTAAATGTGTTCATCATTAAAATTGGGGGATTTAACATTTTCCTCTCATGATCTAAAAAATATATTCCCTAATTTATTCCCCATTTTACCACCAATGGCCTTGGGTGTGAACCAAGAGAACTTTCCTTCTCTAAGGATGAATCTCCCTTAATTATTATGTATTTATAATACCTTTTACTATAAATCATAGATACTGATAATTATTCGACTAAGTTTACTTACATTTTATGGAAGTTGAATTTTTGGTTGTATCCTCTCTTTGTAATGCCCATGAACCGTATTTTCAAGGGGTTCTTTACCTTGATTTTTAGGCCATTTTAGTTTGAATCATGTCTCGTGGTTGGATGAGTGTTTTTCTATGATCATGAGTTCAGTGGTACGTAATCATTTTCCTATAGTCTCAGTGTATTATATATATATGTGGTTGTGATAATGCACGTTATTGTTGTTATTTTATTCCTTTTGACAAGGAATGTAATTTGGTCCCTAAATTGAGTTTTGTGACCCTTCACAGACCCTATTGGGTCTATTGATGATTCAAGACCAGACCTAAGGCTACCCAAGGGGTTTGAAAAACCCTTGGAATGGTGAAATTAATTTTTAAGCATGTTCATCGGGAAATTAGAAGAGGGAATGGGTAGGATCCATCAATTAGAAAATCAGCATGATTAATGGGATGATTGAATTATTTATATTCTAGATTTTAGGAAATGCCTATGAGTTATTTGAAATGTTTTAAATGATGTTTTTTTGGTTTTTTATTTGGTTATGGTTTTTAATGGGGTAAAATTATGTTTTTAAAGTGATTAATATTTTAAAAGGAGGTGTTAAACTCAATGTGATAAAACAATATGATTCTTATTATGATTTAAATATTGATTTTAAATGAGTTTTTAGATCCCCTTATGTGAAACTTATTTAATGGATATGTTAATTGGTTGTAAATTGAAATTAAGGTATTATGGATGGTTTAGGTTTTTCAAATATGAAGAACTGAGTTTTAAAGAGTTTATTTATGTTTATTTTAAAATATTATTTGGCGTTTACGTTTTATTCAATGAGAAAAGATTTGGGTTTTATTAGAGCCTTGTTTTATTTTTAAGGATATATTTGGAACTTAGTAGAGCATATGATAATGTCGGTAAATGGGAAATGGTTAATAGGGTATGTCAATTTTATTAAAAGGGTTAAAATAACTTTTAATATTTATTATGATGCACTGTCTATGTTTTTGGGACCACGGGGAATTGGTAATTAATAAACTGATCTTTAATAGGGAACCTTGTGTTATATGATAAATGGGTTGATTAAAAATTTGGATTGATTTTTCCCATCATTGGGTTGGGCCAGAGTGAGGCTTTAGGACTACTAATGTATTATGTTATTTGGATGTTGGAATGATGTTCTTTATCCTTGGGTTTTTCAAGAATAATGGTTTTGGACCACCAATATATTGTGTGGAATAGATACTTGGACTAATTTTCTAATGAGCATTGGGTTAAAGTGAATTGATTAAGGAATTACCCTATGACATACAGAGCTTTATCCCTAGAATTTGACTCAAACTTATAGCATTGATGAAGTAATTTTGGTGGGTTAGGATGACAAAATGGAACCTGGGAACCCAAGTGGTTAATTAAAAAATTGTTAAAATCAATACATGGTTTCTAATGATTTGTGTATATTTCCTTATATATTTTCATACCCTCTTGTTTAGACTTTTTATTATTTTATATATCATTGGGGATGACCCACTATGTTGTACTCACACCCTGTTTGGGATGTAATTGAACTTGGGTACCCAAGTAGATGCTAACTATTCTTGCATAAAATTCTGTATAAGAACCTGATTCCATGTTTATTCATGTGTTAATGGGTTGGGTAATGGGATTTCAGGATTAGGTTTGGACATGTGGTCATGTTTTTTTATTTTTCTTGATTTCATTATTTTATGTTTTTTCATTGATTAGATAACATATATTGTATGCATCTTGCTATTATTACTTGTCCCCCTTAGATTATTATTGTCACTAGATGTATGTTTTTTTTATTCTGTTTACAATTGTATTTTTCGTATTATTTATGTTTTGGTTTCCCTATAATAAGTGGGTATAGTATACCCATCATATCTCTTCATACACGCACTACTAGTCGGAAGCCTCTCGTGTATGAGGAGGCACACCTAATGTTATATGGAGGACCAGCTCAGGGATCCAGTTTAGTGGAACCCAAACTAGTATATTACAATGCGGTATCATATGGGTTTTATTTTATCTTACTATTTTTTCATGGATGGTAGGAGACAAGGATCTTGTCGGATCTAGGTAATGATTTTGTGTCTAGGTTCCTGCAACCCCACACATGGGGGAAAACCTAAGATATAGGGGTGGGAATTAATGTTCTATTATTATATTTTATTAATTTTTGGTATTTATAACCTTATTGGTTCCCATGGATGTTATGTTATTGAGTTATGGGGTTTTATTTCTTACCAAATTATGTCAATAGTGGGTTTGATTGATCGTTCATCATGTTGAGAACACATGATTGATAGGTCATCTATATAAATACTATTATTTAATTTTGGATGAAATAATGTTTAATTGAATAAAATGAATAATGAAATTGAAATAATCTAGTAATCTTGAAATATGGGTTAATAAAATGGTTGGAAATGTGAATCCTTGAGTTCTAAATGGGACTGTTTATTTCATAAATGATATGAGAAATAATTTAAACTTTGAGACTTTTTCAATGAGTATACCTTGTGCTGTTTATGTAGACCAGTGAATGGGTGGTTTAGGCTTGAGTGTGCCCATGTTTTGAGACTCCATGGGTAGTTAGTCTTGGATGGGTTTTGATGTAGTGGGTAGAAGATGTTATTACTATACCTTCAGTAGAGTTGTGACCTTGAGGTTGTGATATTTCATCAGGTATCAACGAGTTGGTAACATTCCAGGGATGTAACAATGTGGGATATTTGTTGGACCCTAAAATGAGTGTCTTGGTTGTGGTGCTATTAATAAAGGTGATGTTTAAATGGGTGTGATACCCAGACTAAATTTTTTATTCGGTGAATTAGATTCATTGAGTTTCATAAAAAAAGTAGTTGTGCAAACTGCGGGAAGCATCTTGTTGGAGGATTGATGTGTATATCTTAGTGGGGGAGTGAATATAATTTTTTAGATTGAACCCCAGTTTTGGGATTTAGTTCTGTTTGACCATCAATGGTGACCCATGAGAGGGACCAGTCATGTTTTGAGTGCCTTTTGGTGCATAAAGAAAAGGTGGAAATTTTTTGTCTTTGAAAATTGTGCATGAAGGGCATCTCTTATTATGGGGTCAAGCTCTGGGATAGATGGAAATGACACTGGTTTTGGTATAATGGATTATGTTTTGGCCATGCATTAGTGGTCTTGGGAAATTGATGGTGACCTTTTGGGATTTTATCCTAGTGCTGCAGTTGTTTTGGAATGTGAATCATCGTTGATTCTTTAGAGGTGTAATCAATGAATAGTATTTTTCTCAAGTCTTCTTGAAAGTACAGGGTTATGCCTTGGTTTCTTTCATAGAGAAGAACTTGAGTGGTTGTTGTTAGTGGTATGATTGGTTTTAAAGGTAAATATCATTTTTTTGCCTTCCATGACTATGTTGATTATGTTTTATGTGGTGATTGGTGTTATCATTAGATGAGTGAGAAAAATGTGACTTGGACATGGATAGAAGTTATCATATGGAAGTGAAACCTAGGGTGAGGTGTGGTCACATTTTTGTGATTATTTGTGTGAAATGTTGTGTAATTGGATGGGAATGTTAAGAAGGCCTCAATTTTGACGAGGATGATGGACCAAGATGCCTTTTTTGTGGACGTTTAGGCCTTCGTCTACTAATGTAAGACTCATGGGATATAGTTTCTAGTTTAGTAAATAGTTTTAGGATGGTGTATGAACTTTGGGTTTTGGTGAATACAAGATAGTAGGAACATTATGGATATACGCGATTTCATTTGGGATAGGTGAACAGGTGGCTCAGGAGTGTGTTAGGATGGTATGACTAAGTATGATATATTCTATAAAACCAAATGTAGGATCTAATAAGTAAAATGAGATTCAAATACAAGAGGGGGGTGAATTTTATACTTTAAATAATTCCATTAGGAAATTTTGGATAAATAAAATTCACAACTCCTCTAAGTTCAAAAGACTTTCTTAATTCGAGAAAAGTGATTCTGGAAGTGAAACTTAATAAAAGTTTACACCAACTAAGATTATAACTTAAAGCGTATATAATCTAACAATATTATAGTAGAAGTAAGGTAGTATAAGAAAGTTCTACTTTTCATCACAATACAAAATGCAGCGGAAAAACAATGTAGTAAAAACTAGATGTAACAAACAATAACTCTTTTAACCCAAAGAGAAATGTATCCAACATCCCTGGATAAGAGGTCCCTTGATGAATACTTTCATGAAAGTATTTCTTACCCACACTAGGTTATTTCGTCGATATGATGATCAGAGTCTATCTTATTATCCCCGCAAGCCCTCAACTATCATGTAGTCGTGACCTATTTCTTCCTCAGCATGGAAGCCCAGAACTTCAAGGTGTTGGAACCTCTGTCTTCCTATCATCGGAATCCCTTCATTGTAATTAGCAACAATAGGAGTCTCACAAATAAAGTCTGCACAAGTCAATGTTTGAACAAGATATTCGAACATTCTGCACAAAGCTTTGAGAATTGATAAGATCCTCTCTCTCTAGAAATCACTTCAACAACATGTAAGCACTGATGTCAAAGTTATTGCTTCTTTTCAAATGAGCTCCTATTTATAGGCGAAGCTCCAACAGTCGGCTCCCTCCTCCAACGATCATATTTCTCCTTGAATTTTAGAGGGAACTATATACATGTCACTCAACCAATGGTTAGTGAATAACTGAAAGTAAGACATCGTTTTGTAATGAAACAAGTGTAATCAAAAGTAAATATGACGTTCGAAATGTAAGCAAATAAAAGTTCTGAGTCTATTGAAAATGGAATTCGGAGTCTATAATAAAGAGATAATCAGATTCTGTTTTGTAGGAATTCAGAACCTGAATTCTATATAAATCTGGAGTCTGAATTTCAACGAAATTTGGAGTCTAGTGTCATCAGAATTCGGAACTAGAACTTACAATGTTCAGAGTCAGAGTTCATGGGAATTCAGAGTCAGAATTCATATGAGTTCAGAGTCTGAATTCAAAGAACTCGGAGACTGAACTTAGATAAGTTCGTAATCTGAATTTTGAGTCGAACTACATGAGAGTTCATATCCATAATTCAGAGTTGAACTTCTTGAGAGTTCACATCCATAATTTGGAGTGGAACTTCATTAGAGTTCCTATCCAGAATTTGGAGTAGAACATCATGAGAGTTCGTATCCAGAATTCGAAGTAGAACTTCATGAGAGTTCGTATCCAGAATTCAGATCCTAAAACATAGTGCTTCATATATAAGTATTATATAATTCCAAGGTTTTTGATATGAATCTGATTTCTATACTTAAAAAAATATTGATATGCACAATGAAATAATGGTAGGGGTAATTTCCATTGAGAATTAAATTTTCCTTATATTAGTAAAATATAGATTTGCTTAAGTAAAAGGTGTTTAATATTTTCAAAACAAGAAGGAAGGGAAAAGTCATACAGAGAACCTTATTGACTAAATATAGTGAACACCAATCTTATTTGAAAAAATCATGGTGATGAGAACTGGTTATGCATAAGACTATTTGGTATTGTATTAGTGAGATGGATCATTTTTGTTTATTTGGAAATCATTTGATTTGTGGTGGGGTACCTCAAGTAGTGTGGTGGTGGTAGTGATCAAGATAATTTTAGGTTAATAACTTCTTAGAAGTGAGTCGCAAGGTTGTGTTGTTCTTTGGTTAATGAACCCTCTTGTGTTGTCATTGTAAGGTGTTAATGAGATGTCAGTAGTCAAGGAACATCAGATCTTTCATGTGGGTGAATGTGTCCCCTCAGTGATTGGTAATATTAGGAATGGATCGTTTATGGAAGTATTAATCTAAAATATATAGATATACTATTAGACTTGATATGATCATGCCGAACATCTTGACATCATTATGTTTAATCTAAGAGAGCATTGATTATATTCCAATATACTAAAAGTATTTTATTTTAGTTAAATGAAGGGTCCTCTTGGATGATTCACCCTTGAAGTAAAGAATGTTAACCCATGGAGTGAGAGGTGCACCACCACCCATATACATATGATATTCTTATAGTATTTTTCATGTTGGGAATGTTATGTTTTCCATTCTTGTATGTTGTGAACGGGTGATGAAAAATGTTTTGTTTTGTATATCAAGTGAGGGTGAGATGGGAACATCCACTGCCTAGGATTGGCAGTGGTTGGAGTTAGGGCCATGAAGGATTGGAGTGATAGAGGAAAGTAGTGGAAATGAAACATCTATGGTGAATAGTGATGTGTTAGTTATGGGGTGTAACCCTCATGCTAGTACGATTTTATGTGTGTGGAGATGATCATGGGATGATTAAGGTGGCATTGGGAAGACATTGGGGAACTGTTGAGGTGATATCCTACATTATGTGGGGATTTATTATTGAAAATCATATGTTGTGGTTGGTTAATCTTAGCATAGGATCAATAATCGAGGGAGTGCAACAAAAAATAAGAGATTATTGTGGTACATCCATCAATGGGTATGGTGGGGAACAACAAATAATCATTGGTAGTGGTGGTTTGATGCTGGAATCTCACCGATTCTGGACTATGGACTGTGGTAGTTGTAATTTTATGTTCATGTAATGACTCTAATCATGAAAGAATCATGGATAAGTAATGTGGTAATGTGACGATAGTGGGATTTGGTCAATTTTTGGGGGATTCATCTAAGGATGGTCTGACATGAAATGTTAAATAAAATAGAGGTGGTGAGTTACATGACACCAGAAGAATGATTTTTTTGAAATGATAAGTGTGTTTTGGGAATGGAAATTAGAATTGAAAAAATGGAAATGTATCATTAGTTTATGTATGGATGGTCGGTATGCATCCTTTTATCATGTCTTTTGATGGTAATGATGGATGTCAATTTTAGTTGGGACTCTAATGAATGTTTGGGTGGAGAGAGTTAGGAAACACACTGGGTACGTTGTGGGTACATAAGTTAATGTTTCTAGTGATATTTTCTAATGTTATAGGTTCTAAACAATAATATATTGTGGTTATGATATAAATCATATGGTGGAGAGAGCCATAGTAGGAAAGTGGACTGTATAATTTGTGAGTTGTGTTTCTGGATATATGGTTTTGTGTAAATTCCAACTTTGTATTTTGGTTTTGACAATGGGAATTGTCTCAACTATTGACCGGTTGAGTGTTTTGAGATGAAGGTAATTCATTGGGATTGTTTCAAGAGTTCAGATATGGAATGAGGTCATTAGGATTTTTATTTTTGGATCATAATAGGTTGGGGGATGTGGTTTGATAATCGTATGTTTCTTTCGGTGTTTCTAGGTGTGTCGGACTATTTGATAATTATGTAGTGAATTATACCGACGGTGCACCAATTGTATCTCATAGTGTGGTGTAGTGTTTTTATTAATTCTCTGCTTGGGTGGTAGATTCAATGGAATTACATGGAATTTATCATGTGTTTTATGTTAGTAAAAATGAAATTGAGGTCAATGCATTATTTTAGGAGCATGTAACTTGTGTTGTGAATTCCAGTGACAAGGTTTACGAGGTAAGACCATGATTTTGATCAGAATGGTGTGATGTAATTGTCATTTTCTATAAGAAACATGGGAAATGGATGTAGTTATGAAAGTCTAGTGTCCTAAAATTTATTTCTTTGGGGTTTAATGAAGTTTTAAGGTACAACGTGAGGAAGATATATTCTAATACCAGAAGGTTTGAACATCTCGGTGTATTCTATGGTTCATTTTTATCACAAAATTTGATTTAAATCATTATGAATGTGTAAATAAAATATCTACCTTGAGTAGGGAAGTTATCAAGTGTGTCACAGAATTTTGGGACATAGAAAATATATAAAAGAGTCCAATATTTGATAAGATTCATGGTTGTCATGCGTTTAGTAGTAAGAGTTTGGCCTATGTAAAGGGGAAGGGTTAGGATAACCATACAGGGTGGCCCAAGAGACCACGCATCTCATGTTACCAATTGGATAGTTTCAAGGATACAACCACCACATGGGTTTTAAAATAATATAGGTAGCCATGTAAATTGTGTGGCTCAGTTTCCTCTTTGACCGAGGGAACCACACAGTTGATGCATGGATTGGAAAACCATGTGGCATAACCATGAACCTCATTAAAAGAGAGGAATTTACCATTTTTCCTAATATTGATTAAAGACTTATCCCCATATTTTATTCCCCATATTCCATCCAACAGCCTAGGGTGTGAACATGGATCTCTCCCCTCCTATATGGATTAATCTCCCTCAATTATTAGGTGTATATAGTTCATTTTATTGAGAATCAAAACTTCAGGTATGTCTTCAAATCACTTTCCTGCCATTTTCTAGAAGTGGATTTATTGGTTGTCTCCACTAATTCTAAATCTCATGAAACCTATTTCTAGGGTTTTATTCTCCTTGATGCATGAGGCCATTTTAATTTTAATCAAGGCTCCCAGTTGGAGGAGTGGTTGACTATGAAGATCAGGTAGGTGGATTGAAAATTTTTTACAATAGAATTATTTTTTATATCTTTATGTAGTTGTTCTAATTAGGTTTCTTAATATTTTTTATGTATATGGATAAGGAAGGTAATTCAGGACTCAAATTGTGGTGTGATACCCTTCACAGAGCCCATTAGTTCTGTTGATGATTCAAGAACGGACCTAGGGATACACATGTTGTTTGCTAAACCATTGAAATTGTTAAATGAATTGGTAAGTTTTGAGATAGTGGATTTATGAGAGTGAACCTGTATGAGTATTTACATAGAATATTATCATGTATAAAAGGATTACTGAAATATTTATATTCTTGACTTTGTAAATGTTCTAGGATACTTTTGAAATGGTATTAATGAAATGTTTTTTTTATTTTGATCCCATTATTCTTTTCGATGAATTAATATGATATTTGGAAAGTGGGAGTTGTTTTAAAAATAAGCTTTGACCTCCAAGGGATTTGAAATAGGGTGATTCTTATTTGGCTTTAAATGATAATTCTAAATAATGTTTCGGTTCTCCTTTTTGTGAATAAATTTTAATATATCTTTAGATGGTTAGAAATAGACAGATGTCCTTGGGGGAAAGGTTTAGTTTTTAAAATTAAATACCAATGTTTTGAAGGGTGTTTTCAAGATTATTTTAAACGATTATTAAGGTTTTGGTGTTTTATTCCTAGTAAAAAGTGTTTAGTTTTATTAGGGTCATGTTTTATTTTTAATGGTCTATTGGGACCTTGGTAATGGATCTGATAATGTCGTTAAATGAGAAAAGGATAAAGGGTAATGTTAATGTTATTAAATGCGGTTGAAGAACCTTAAATTCTTATTTTGTTGAAAAGGCCATGTGTGTTGAACATTGGGTAATTGGTCATTAACAACTACTTATTTATGGGAAACCATGTTAGATATGAATAATGGTTTAACATGGATGATGGACTGATGCACCTTATCATTGGGATCATCCAGTCTAATTCTCTAGTCCCACCAATGTATTATTTTATTTAGATATTATACTGAGGCTCCTTATTCATTTATTGGGAAAGTCCGTTTCTCTAGAACAATAGATATGTTGTATGGTTGGAAAAAATCGACTAATTCTTCATGGTATGTTGGGTTAAAGTGAATTGATTTAGGAATGATGCTATGATTAAAAATATTTTAACCCCATGGAATATAGATATGAATTTTGGCATATCCAATGTATGATTGGATTGTTACGATGAAACAATGGATCCCTAGAACCCAAGTTGTTAATAAATAAATTGTTAAAAGAGAATCATGGTAACTGATGCTTTTTTTACTATTTATTACGTATCTATATACATTGTAGTTTACATTGGCCATTTCATAAGAAAAATTTTGTGGTGAACTACTATGTTTTACTCGCATCCTACTTGGTCCTCCATTGCACATGGGTACCTAATTAGATGCTACTTGTTTTCTCATATAGGTTTAGTATAGGGGCTTGATTTTGAGTCTATGAATGGGATGAAGGGTTAATGTAAGGGATTTATAGATTGGGTTTGGACCCAGGGACATGTTTGGGGATTTGTCTTAATTTTAGTATTTGGAGTTTTTGTTTTATGACTACATATCATAGATTGTATACATCTCACTATTGTTTTGTTTTCCACCTTGGCATATTCTTGGTACTGGTCGTATGTTATTCAATCTCTTTATTTAGAAAATTATTTCTCTTCTTGGTATTACTTCCCATGTAATTCCATTATAATATGTGGTCATATTTTCCGCAAAATATATCTATATACCCATGATTCTAGTAGGTATCCTCTTTCATACAGGGAAGTATGCTTGAGGTCATGTGGTGCGCTATCTTGGGGAATCAGTTTAGTGTATCCGAAGTTGACAAATTACATCACATCAGTCATTTTAAATCCTTCCATCACCTTCCATCCACAATTATACATATTCATGACTATTTTTTCTGACTTTAACTCCCATAAACCATGTATCCCAAAAATATGTTTTCCTCGACTAATATCCATCACCACTAAAATTTATAAAAATTTACCATCCAGAGCGTTAATTATTTCCTTTATTAGTATAATAATTAAAATTTAATCAATATAGGGAAGTATAATGATAAATCACATTTCATTAAACACATTTTGGAAAAAAATAATCTATATTACTCTTGATAGACTTTCGTTCCTATATAAATTTACTAACATTTAACTTTTGTGGATTTAGTGCTTTTATTAAAACATAAATGAAATCCTTTTCCCGGAACACAAAATCATACTTCTATGTCACTATGAATCCCTTGTATTTATCCAAGTAAATAGAAATATCTATTTCTCTTTAGTGAAAAGTGGTTATCATATCTAACTATTCTAGATGCAACCCATATATAGAAACCAAATTGATCATCATCCAAATTTATGTGGGTATAAAAAAAAAGAAAATATATAAGAAAAATCAATAATTTATCTTTATTAAAAAACCTTTATTATAATCCTTAACATGTACCCCCATATATTTTTTACTTCATACTTGTTTTGATAAACGCATTTTTCCTGATGTAGTCTCCTCCAGAATGGTTATTATGTCAGATCCCAGGTCTTGGAAACATGTAATGAATTATTTCCATCTCATATAACAAACTCTTACTATCTTTAGTAATTCAAAATTTCCTCCAGTTCCATGTTTTTTGGATTTCCATTTTTATAGATAAGAAAATATTGTAGGTTAATTATTTATTTTTTTACTTAGAATTGAATCTGGGTAAACTTTCACAATGGATCTTGAAACTCATGTCTTTCTAGAACCTATGATAATTGAGGTTATCCATATAAATCTCTCCCATAAGATTATTTATCCCTCAATTTTCTAATATATTAAACCTTGTAAATTTAATTGGAATATGGATTTCATCAAACACATAAATCAGAATGTTACAAAGTTATATAATTAATATACATTACTAGATTTTCAGAACATCTGAAACAATATGGATTGTATTTAGATAAACATTGTGTTGGGATGATACTTTTATCTAATCCAAAAAAATTTATCAGTCTCAAGGTTTATGCAACATTATTTAATTTGAGATAACATTCTTTCTTTACAAATCATTATGTTATTTTTTCCCAGAGCCTAAATCTAAAGACTTCATCATTATGAACTAGAAAGAAACAGACTTAGTACTTAGTCTCTGTTTATATATAATAAATTTTAATATAGATGATAGGAAAATTAAATTTCATATTTAAATCTTCATCCTTATTTCTAGGAAAATAAACTTTTTCATATAAATTCCCTAAATGAGAAGAAAAACATATGTTCATATATTAGACAATATAATTTATAACATCCACCTAAATTTCCATTTGAAAGGAAGAATTTATCATCTTATATAGTGGTTTCTATATTTTAGTTTTATTTATTTTCAAAGTGAATAATTTTTATTCATGACTACATAGTTTGGTTTTCTCATAACTTATTTTTTTCCAACAAAAAAACTCTAGAAGTTTGTTCTTATTCATCCCAATCATTTGAATGACCTCCATCATTTTAGTTTAATTTTTGTCTTTTCTTCCTCTATTGATCATCATTGAATGATGTATAAAACAACTATAGTTATGTTCTATAGAATTAAATCCAACATATTTCATTTCATTTATTTATTAAAGGTAATATTGTATAGTGAACCTTATGTAAAATGGACTAGGGATGACACCTTATGTCAAAACACACTAACTATGAATTCCATTCCATTAGTGTCATACCATATATTTTTTTAAAAAAATATATTTCTACCCAAGGATGCATTCGCCACATTATTGGTACTCATTATTCCAATATTCATCATTCCATTAGTAGAAAGTATTTTCCTTACCATCTCACATGAGTAACCAAGATGTTCATGCCATAATGTTGCATAAGCTACTTGTCTTCTATGCATTCTAAATTACCAGACACCTTTTAGGTATAAGGATCCATATTTTACTCCATTAGACCCCAACAATGAATCACATGTAAAATTTTATCCTCTTACCACAATGGGTTTACCAAAACCACCATCTTCCTTCTATCCTACCAAGATAATGTTTTTTTATAAAATGTTTATATTCCACACTCCTTGAAAATCTAATAAGCTTGAATTATTTTTATGAATGATAACATCACCATTTCACATAATCTATATTGTTTCATCACCATTAACATGAAAAATATTTTTATTGTCTAATTTCTCATACTCCCTCTCTTAGATGTATGGAAAGAATATATATTAAATATTTTAAGCAAGACACAAGAGAACTGGAATCAGTCAGCAAAAAACTTATCTTATTTTTGGAAACTAGATTTGTGGATGAACTTATTGAATTGTATAATACAAAAGTAACTCTTTACTAACCAAAATATTTTGTCATGTAATATTTCTATATGTAAATTTATCATAAGGTAAAAACTTCAAATTATCAATACTTTCTTTTACTTCCTCTACCTTTACATAAATCATCTAGAATTAAAAAAATTACTTATTGATATTGTCTACCTACAACTTACCCTCATAAAACTCCATTACTTATAAAATCATTGAAATACCGATAAACTCAATACAATTAAAAGGTATTAGAAGTTGAAAAAAATAATGTATAAGGCCAATGGAAGAATAATTTTACTGGTCCAAGTTCTACAACACCATATCCATGGTTTGATACTACTTTTTCAGTTTGGAACAACCTTAAAGAGTGTTATGCTTTAAAAGATACATAACATACCCAAATAACTACAACCAATGAATCTTAATAAAAATATTATAATAACATATATGAATCTAGGATGAAATTTCACTCTTGATGTATACCATAATGCTTATGTGCAATCTTAACATGATCTTTTGGAATATAATTATTGAAATAAACATATGGAAATGAAAAACCCATTTTCATTTGGTTAGTATAAATTTATAATTCATAGGGGTTATTGTAAATTATTTTAATAAGGGAGATGATGATGATTATATAGTAAAGATCAAAATCTAGGTAGTTATTTTCATGGAAAAAATTTCTCCAACATACTACATCCTATAGCGCATAACTGATTCACCTAATTTCATCTCCTTTTGATAATCATAAAAATTATGCTAACCATATCAAATATTTACAAGGATACCTTCACATAGTCAATGTTATCCATCACCACAACTTTTCCTTTTAGTTAATAGTGTGTGCATCAAGAATGGTCCCTTACTATTCCTTTTGATTAACTCTTATATGTCCCTCACTAATGAATAGAACCCTTAAATATCTATGGAATAATAATATATGTATCCATATATTTCTCACTGATGAAAATATTTTACATCTCCATATTTTCCCTTTTTCGAATCATGTTTTATTCTAATTGTAAAACTTCTAGTCACTATTCTTCTAGATATCCAAATATAAAAGGGTATGTTTGGTCGAGATGGTTATAATAAAGAAAAAGACACAAGAGGGGTAGAGGGTGAATTGTGTTCTTCAAAATATTTGATGAATCTTGATTCAGAAAACTCCTCTTATTGAGATAACCTTTACTTATCTTAAATATGTGTGAGTCGTGAGAAATAAATAATGGAAATGAACCCAATGATGTTTAGTGGATTAGGGCCCAAAGATCCCCTAGTAAATTCCACCAAATAAAATGTCCATGATAATGGTTATTTTACTATCAGTTTCTATTATCATAATACCTTAAATAAAATGAGTGAAGGTAATTAAATCCTTACAAGGACTCTATAGGATTTTATGGTTATTTTACAAGGAACAAAATATCCATAACTTAGTAAATGAATATGAAACTTCACCATGACTGATTAAGAGTTTTCAAGACTCAAATATATCAAAATAGTTTGGTTTCTCTCACTGAATAGGTTAAACATAACAATTTGAAGCAGAAACTAATAGATTAATTAATGTCTTCAATATAGCACATAAGTAGGTAGACATTCAATGTTGCACTAGATTTATTCAAACAATAAAAAATAAAACACCAAACAAATGTTTATATATGAATGTCTCCAAAGTGTATCATCACCCAAAAAATATTCTTCATTATTATAGAAGAAGAAGTAACAATAAGATGTATTAGAAGAAGAAATAAAAATAGTGAGTCTATCATATAGATAAAAACATTTTAGTCTCCAAAGTGTAGCTCTGAAGGCAACAACACATTGTTTTATATAATGTAAATATCCACTGTATATTTTGATGAAGAAAGTCTTGATATTTATAATTTAGGTCAAATATATATGCGATAATATAGATTCATAAATATCACATAATAAATTGTGAATATTTGAATTCAAAAACATTAAGGAGTGATGTAACATCCCATAAGAATAAAAACAATTTATTTAATTGAATATATGCCTGGAAAATAATCATTATGAGCCTTTTGATTGGTCAAAAAATAGATTTTAATAAGTATTCATTTCCGTCAAGACCATTGCATAAATAATAGATAATATCGTATATTTAAAACTCTATCATTGAATAGTAAAACGTAAGGTTCCTTCATATGATGGAAAAATAAAAAATGTAGGGTTGATAATGTACGGTTGATTACAAAAGTAGGGTTGAAGTACCAAATGCTTGTTTCCTAAAAAGTAGGGTTCCATACCAATGTTGGGTTGAATAAAAATACTTTCCTAATGACATAGGTCATCTGATCCATATTTGTTGTTCCAAACATAGGGTTTCCTTTCCTCTAATTATACTTACACACGTAGGGTGTGAATAAATTTCCCAAAAATAAGTTTAAATGAATCCCAAACCCTTGAAAAAATATTCCATATAGACAATTGAATTAAATATAAATTGAGAATAAATTTTTCAACAAATACAAATTTCTTGAAAGTCACTTAAAAGAAAAATCATTAGTAATGCAAATTTGGGTTTTTGTGAGCATCAAAACCAAAAAGAAATTAACAAAATTTCTAGATCAATACATTCTAAAAAATATCACTATTTTTTACATCCACAAACCGATAACATAAATAAACAAATTTTTAAAAAAATTATAAAATGAAAAAATTTATTTATCCAAATTATTTAAAAAAATATTCTAAAAATAAATCTTCATTCCCATTATAAGGATTAAAACATATCCCATATTATCCCTTTATATAAATTTTATTTTTCAAAAAACTACTCATCAATGTCATGGAAATTAATAATAAATAAAATATGAATAAATTTCTCCTATATGATAATAAAATTAATTCTTTAAAAGTTCTTCCACATCAAAGAAAAACATTTAAACTTATGCCCCATTTTATGAAATTAAATATATAAGAGAAGTAAAATTAATTCCTTCTAAATTTATGGTTTCATAAAAAATAAATAAATTTTTAATCAAAGTCAATATATAAAATAAAATGATTATTTTCATAAAAATCCTTTTGAATAAATTAATAAATCATAAAGATAAATGTTTTCAAAAGTAAAAAAAATGAAATTGTTACTTATAGTAATAAAAAAAATTGTGATATATTGAAATGTTATGTTCACGATTAATTAAGAAAAATAATAACAAATAAATATAAATTACAAAGAAACTCATTTCACTATATCCAAAAATGAATAATACATCTAACATTGATAAAAACAAATAGTTATGAAATTGTGGATTATTCATCTGAACATTCCAAACGTTGAACTTTTTCACATAAAATAAATAAAACTCTTGACAGTTCTTATAAAGTTTTTTGAGAATATGATGTTATTTGATGAGTAGAAGAAAAAAACTATTCAACCATAAAAAGTATTATTTTATCAACATATATCATTGTACAACTTTTTTTTTCGAGCTAATACATTTCTATTAGCATTTCTACTTTCAAAGCTTCGATGTATGATTTGAATATCATACTATTCTGATATTCCTTTTGTTATGAATCAAATTTTTTTTATTGATTCTTTTTCTATTTCATCATACACGTTTTTATATTCATTCAACTAATCATCTATATTTACATTTTATCCATTCATAGTGATAACATTAAATAGAATCTTATTATATGACATTCTAGAAGAATATATTTATAGGTCATCATTACCAAGAACTTCTTTATTTCTCTCAAAATACATTTAATATGAAACATAAACAAACAAAACATTTTGTTCTTTCAATAGACCATAAGGATTACTTCTTTTCTCATTGTGAGAATGATTTTCTTTTGAAAATGAAGAACTTGAAAACTTCATATTTCTGTGAATAGTTTTCAAATATATTTTGAAGAATACATTTCAAAGAAGACAAAGAAGAAGCTGATGAGAAAATAAAATGTTTCAAGAAGAATATGAAACAATTTTTTCTGAAAAAATGTCAACGATGTTTCATTTTATTTATCAAAAAAATAATACAGAACATTTATTACAGAATTTATCATTTTATAAGACATATTACACAAGAAGAGTTTTTCTCATTACCTAAACAAATGAAAATTTATGAACATGGAATATAAAGATTTAAATATATTTAATGATGGAAAATATAACTATTTCTTAATTTAAACAGGTATTGTATTTATCTAAAGAGTAAAACAATGCTTAAATTTTTTTGAAATTTTTTATTTATAGAAATTATATAATAAAAATAGACTAGTTCTTGGTTTAACGAGTAAAGAATAGTTTTTATCAAAATGTATGAAATATCAATATTTTCCTGTATACAATATTTTATGATCATAAGCATATATTTAGTAAAATGGAATACTTCCAAGATCAATGTTCTTATTTCTAATTAATTTTTTATAATGAACTACTTCATAGTTGTTCACTCATTTAGAAGAGACTCTCATCTATCAATCTATCAAACAATCAAATATTTATATATTGAATATAGTGGTGTTATCCTTATAAACATAAAATGAATGTTATTTATGGTCCACATATTCTTTTGGGTTCATCAGTGTTAGAAATTATGTTTTTAGGAATCCAAACCTGTTTATTTTGAGTAGAAATTATACTATTAATTTTACGCAATTATTTTGGGAAATGAGAATTTTTTAAACAAAAAACTATTGGTTTTATAAAACATCAATCATTTTTTACAATATTCGTTAATTCCATAGAAAACAAATTTAATAGTAGACATGTTATTATTATTTAAACCAGGAACAAAAAAATTCTTATATATTGTTGGTCATTCACCATTACTTCATATTACAAAATTTTCATTTGGTAATTTATTTTTTCCAAGGATTTGATTTAAATATTATTATACTTATATTAACATACTATAATATGGTTTTAAATCGTCAAAATATCCATTAGTTAATTAATATTATTTCCACAAAAATCACATGAAATTTTAGATTCATAATATTTTTGATCTATAATTTGTTTGGAAAAATTTGTATTTTCAAATTGAATGGTATCATAATATTTCTCAAATTTTCTATTGGAATTTTTTAGAATTTATATGTATCTTATAGCATACAGTAATATTTTTCTAAATCTACATAATAATTTTTTTCATAATTAGAGTTTTGAGAGTAAGGCAATTTTACGTCATCTGTATCAACAATAATAAACACCATTTTTCTTGTATCCTCAACCTTAGAACCTATCAAAGATTTATCATGTGAACTAGAAGAATTACTCCATGTATCCTTCGTATCTTTCTTTCATTTTATATTGGAATTATATTTCATTTTACATTTATTTAAGTAATAATTATCCTTTGTATGGATTCATTCGTTACATTCACGATATATATTTTCATCAGTTCCTTTCATGTTTATTTCTACACAGCCTTTCAAAATTTTTAGAAATATCTAAAAAATATTTATTTATATATTGATGAATTTAATTAGCTGATTCATCCTTGTATTCATGATTGAAGTTTATTCATGTTTGATATGAATTTTACCTTCAACCTACATCTCAACTTCATTCATCATCAATGTACCAATCAATTGTTTCATAGCTAAATCATTCACTTGTGTATATTGATGTATAGCTGCAGATATTCCATTCCACATAGAAATTAAAACTATGATTACTTTTAATGCTTGAAATGATTATTAAATTTGATATTCCAAAATATCAACATTATTGAAAATGTATATCAATATTTCATTCCATTTATTGACAGTTTCATTCTAATCCAATATAAAAATTCTATCATTAGATTTTCAGTAGTGTATCTTAATTGTACGAAATTGTTAGTTCCCTCAAGGAAATTACAATAGTCTACCAAATCTTATATGTAGTAGAAAATTGAGATACTTTATTTAATTCATTAGTTCCTAAACCACACAAATTAACATTCTCATATTTTTCATTGAGATCATAATATCCTTCTTGATCTTTTTTAAAATCTTTCAAATCCTATTTAGTTATCTCATAAGTCTTATCATCAATTAAATAATCCTTCATTCCCTGATTTTTTAATTAAATAACTATACAGGCCTTCTAGAATCCATAATTGTCCCCATTAATGGAGCACTAATTATAGACCTAAATTCTCTAGAATAACTCATTTGAATATGTATTCATATGAATCCTTAACTCAAGATTATTAGAACTGGTTAATATTTAATAGATAATTCTGATACCACTTGTTGATATTAGATAGGTAAAATACTTTTCAACAAGAAAATATACCCATAGAGCATAACCTATAATACCAATTGTCAGTTCATGAGGGTTATAATGTAGAAAAAGACATTAGAGAGGGAGGGGGTGTAATTATGTTCTTAAAAGACATTAATGAATCTAGATTTAGAACAAACATACTATTATACAGTGAAACTTTCCTTCTCTCAAAAGATAGTGAGTAGTGGAAAATAAATAATGTAAATGAACATAGTGATATATAGTATTTCAGGGTACTATAACCCCTAGTACACTCCACCAATGCTCAACTACACAAGTTAAGTGATATTAATATCATGTATTCTTATCCCAAGACCATCAAACAATAACTGAGTGTAGGTAGTTGACACTGTAGATGGATTTTATAGGGCCTTATGGTTATTTTAAAAGGAATATAATTCACACAGATTATTACAAGAGTCTGACACTTAACTATGACTGAGTAAGATAAGTTGAGACTCAAATAAATGAAAAGAATGTTTTTTGTTTCAAGGTACAGGTCAAAATTCACAGTTTACAGTATAAACTGACAGTTGAAATCTGATCCTCAATATTTCACAATGACAGGTATATCTTCAATGTTGCATAGTATTTCTACAAAAAACATCACAAAAAAAATAGCAGAATGATTTTTAAAAATGTATGTATTCAAAGTTTATCTTCACCAAAAAAGCTTCTTCATTATAGCAGAAGAATATTTAACAATAATATTAAGTAGCAAGAGAAAAAATAGAAGTTAGTAGATTAGATAAATAAAAACTTGTATGTCTCTAAAGTTTAGATCCTAAGGCATTGAAACACAATTTTTCCTAATGTATATCTCCATAATATATTTAGATGAAGAAAATAATGATATTTATAATGTACTTATAATAACTCTTCGTCAAACCATATATTGAAATATCACAGAATAAATCATGAATATTTTATATAAAAAACATTCAAGAGAGTTGTACCATCCCGTAAGAAAAGAAAAAACTTACATCATTGAATATGAGCATTTAAAACAATCATAACGAGACTTTGAATCCGTTATAAAATAGATTTGAATTAGTATTTACTTCCATGAATACCATTTCAAAAATATTGGATAATATCCAATATTTAAAACTTCATCATTGAATAGTCAAACATAGGGTTCCGTTATATGATGAAAAAAACAAACATAGGGTTCGAATCATACAGTTGATTTACAAAGGAGGGTTGATGTACCATAAATTGGATTCCCCAAATATAGGGTTTCATACCAATATAGTGATTCTAAAACATACTCTCATGAATTATTAGGGTATATGATCCATATTTTCTGTTCCAAACATCGGGTTTTCATTCCTTACGTTACAGTTAAACATGTAGGGTATAATCATTATTCTAAAATATGCTTAAAATTATCCCAAAAACTTGAAATAATATTCGTTATATAACAATAACTTGAATATAATTCTAGAATAAGTATTTTAAAAAATATGAATTTCATGAAATTCACTTAAAATCATATTCATTAGTAATATAAATGTGGGTGTTTGTGAGCATCGAAACCAAAAATAAATTACAGAAATTTTTGAATCAACACTTGATCAATAGGGTTAGGATTTTATAATGACATGTAAATAATTTTGGGTGAATTCATATTCAAATAGATTCCTAAAGGTACCACTGGTAAACATAAATATTCAAGTCACCCTCTTTATCTATGAATATGAATCATAAAAAAGTTCTCATTTTTCCAAAAAATCGGGTACCTATGTAATAAAAGTCAAGATATATGTCATGTTATCCTAGAAAGAATATAATGTGGCATTTTATGATGGAATAAGTAAAATATATACATCATAAAACTAAATAATAACATTGAGCATGAGTAAGAACTCCAATCCATAGGAACTTCGTGATGACCAATGAGTCGACACATGTATACCGGTAACTACACAATCACTTCTACCCATAATTCAAGGTTAATGGATCTATGATTGACCTGACCATTGATTATTAGATTCAAGATAATTTTATTACAAGGTTCATGGTTGAAAATTAAACTTAAAGGAAAATAATAACGTGTCACCGTAATATGAAGTGGGTTCCATGTCTATGGGAAACACTTGATTGATATGGTAGTACAACATACTTGTCTACATAGAAAGGTATAAAAATAACATGATCTATGACGTGGTGGAGTAATATATATGTAAAAATATGATTCTGTTACCATCATAATTTGATGTTGATGCATGTGAAAACAACAAGACAATATAGTTTAATTCATCTAGAACAAGGCCTAGGACACATTTTTACCTTTGGAAAGAAGACCAATCACTTAGGAATCAAATAATAAACTAAATTATATGTCTTTTCCTATCTATATTCCATTAGAATTGAGTTAAATTCCTTTTCAATGGTGGGAGAATAATGTTGTATCAATTGGTGACTCCCAACAATACCCTAGAGTTGAACATTCCTAGTCCTACAATAGGTTTAGTAGTTGTTGGGATTTAGTTTTTCTTAACATAGACTGGACCCATCACACCTAGTAAATCAAAACATATAATGGGATTTATAGGTCTCCATTTAATAATATTTTTGACCTAGTTTATATTTTACTTTCAAATTTAATTTTTTTATATAGATGGTTAATATTTCTACTAACACTTCCATTTTCATTAGATAGGATGAAATTTTAACTCCATATATATATATATATATTATAGGATTTTTAGGCCTTAGTTATTGTTTTTGAAGGAACACATTTGAAATAATATCGATCTATTGATTATTTATTTTAGTTTCTCTTTTTTTTCTTTAGTAAGTCCTCAATTATGGGTTCTTTCATATAATGGTTTATTCCCCACTCTTTTCAATTCTTATATGCTTTTAATATTTTTCAAAAAAAAGGAAAATACCCCTTGACCATAATCGTAAATGATTAATCATCCATATGATGTACGTTTCAGAATCTTTTTATTTATAATTTTACAAACCCCCTATCAGTATTAGAGTGAAAATAAGTTGTATAGTTAAAAATCTAACACTCCAGAGATGCAATGGAACTCATCAGTAGACCTATCAAATATTTTAAAATGGAATTTCATATTGATCTTTAAATGTATATAATCTAATATTGACAATATAGTCATTATATAATTTCATCATATCACCTTTATAAAAAACATTATAGTATAAGGGATCGACTTTATCAAAGATATTATAGCTTATACTTGTTCTTATTTTTTCCTATGAATCATTCCCAAAAAAAATACCCTCAGACTTCCACACTATAGAATTGTTTTGTATATTTTTGGATATTCCAACATTTAAAACCCACTTCCAAAATTAAATCCTAAATTAAAGTAAACAGTAATAATATTTTACTACATTAGTTAATCTATATGGTAAATATCCCATCCCATTATTATAATAGTGATGAAAACATTAGTAGAACCCACTCCAAATAGAATAATAATAATAAAAATCAATGATTCTAATTGAGTCTATTTGATGTTGAATTGATTAATATGATTATTAATCGAAATCTACTTTTACATTTTCATGTCAATTAACCATGGAAATAGAATTTTTTTTCTTTAATGTTGTATTTCCATACATATTAGAAAGGGTCCACAAATTTTTTGATGTTGGATGCTCTTAATGGATGTTATAATCTATGTTTTAGGATAGTGGAATTCAGTTGAAGCCTAATAATTTATTTTCCAGTATTTACCATTATTTTTTATTTATCACTTTTAGTTTGACTCAATTTTATAGACGAAAAATATCCTTCTACCGTAGAAAATCATTTACCAACATATTATTTAATAAAAAATCCATACTATTAATATTTTTCAGCCATAACAAACAATGATTAAAATTAAAATCATATGATATTAATTATATCCCATTGAATTAAAAACTATTAGATATTTCTAGTAATGGTTACTAAAATTCAAATATATGGACAAAGCAATAATGGTGATAATTATCCAATCACTAAAACATTTTATCTAGGGTCTAAATCAACTTTTTTAGATTATAACCTATTGAATGAGAGATACCCTCCTGAATAAACCCACACAACAAACATATTACTACAACCATCAAATTAGAATAGAACCCTAATAATTAGGTTTCAATATCTAAGAATTCAAATAATACAAAACAAAAAATACAATAAAAACATACAAGCTATAAAAGAACATCCATAAAACAATTATTTTAAAAAATAAAGTAATGAAGACCATTTTTTTTATAAAATATTATTAAAAAGTTGAGAACAAATTAACACGAGTCATTTTCATAATAAAAATTTCCACAACCTACTTCTTAAAGTATATCCCAATTGGTAAAAAAATTGATGACCTTTTTTCATTTAAAGAGAATATAATCACTCTATTCGATATTTATAGTAATCTCTTTATTTGTACTAAGGCATCAACCTCATAAAATGATATTTTTTGTGAACAACGCATGAATATTAAAAGTAACCACATGTATAATAATGATGAACCCTTATTTATCCAATGTGAATTCCTATAACCCTTTCATAAATTGATATGAAACCAATAAATATCATTATAGTTGAATATTATATAGTCCTTTTCTTCTCCATAATTATTTTATTCAGATTCATTTATGTAGTTCTTTATTATACATCTCACAAAATTCCTTCCAATTGACCTTTAGACCTAATAAGGGTAAGGATTATAATATGATAAGTAAATCAGTCCTAGTGAAGACATTCTGAAATAGATTTCTATAGGTACCACCTATTACTATGTGAATCCTAGACACCCTATTAATCATCAAAATAATATGAATCATTATACTCAATGAATCAATTATAATTTGTATTCATTCCATCAATTGAAAATTATTTATATAACTATAATCTAAGTGTATGTTTAACCAAGTACCTTATATGTGGTGATAATAAATGAGTATAATAATGAGGATCATTAAATAATCAAACCAAATTATATCATCCATGAGGTGTAGGAAATCATTGTAGTGTGATGCTAATTGAACACTACAATGTCGAACCATGAAGACCCTTAGTGACCCGATCTCATCAATAATAGATGAAAGATAAATGGAATGGAGTTCTACTTCACCCTCAAAAACTATTATTAAGAGAATTTGATCAAATTGGGGAGTTAATTAGAGATCATGCACAATGATTATGTTGTTTGATTCACCATATTGGGATACAAGAATCATGTCAATGGGAAACATTCAAGTCATAGAATACTGTTGTGTGTTGTTCTCTATTGGAAGGTATTAAAACAATATGACTTTTGATGTGTTAAAATGAGATATATATCAACTTATTATTGAGTTTCAATGCCAATTTGATTTTGATTCATATTAAATTAGAAGGAAAATATAGTGGAATTAATCAATAACCAGAACTAATGCACTTTTTCACCTTTGACAAGGTTCCCAGATACTCGATATCCTAACAATGAACTATATAAGTGTCTTGGGAAACTAAATAATCTTTTATAATTTTGTTCAATATATTTATAAGATAGAGAGACTAATGAATTATTGGATTAGGACTCCTAATAGAGGCCCATCAAGGATTGGAAAATGCTTTCTAGTGAGTGTAGTAGTTTCTGGCCTTTACTTTACCCAAAACATGATTTCATCTATGGCACCCAACATGATACACCTCAAATTAGGCATCCTAGTAATTTTCAACCAAAAAAATAAATTATCCCATTTTAATATCTATTGATAACATTTTTTATAGAATTTTATTTTTTTAATCTACCCATTCCATTTATTTTTAGGGGAGGATATTTTATATATCTAATTTAATATATACTATTTGATTTTTAATTATAATTTATTTTTTAGGAAGGATTAAATTTGTTGAAATATAAATCTATTTTTTTATTTTTGTTTCACCTTTTATTCTCCACAAACTTCTCTTATAAGGGATCATTTAATTCAGTTTGGACTTCATATGAAATCCTTATTTGACTAGGAGTGTAAATTTTAACATGTAATGACATTAAATTTTTTTTGCCACCAATGTTCTGGATTTAATACTTAATTTAAGATATAATGGTTAAAACATAAACTCATGAAACTATTTATTCTAAAAGTGTTCCCAAACCTAATAAAATATTTCTGTGATTTTAATAACATGTTTTTTTTTTCAAAGATGGGTTTATGGTGAAAGGGTAAAAATAAAAATTTGAAAATATAATATAACATGATGAACAAATTTTAATTGAAATGGATTCACATTAATTGATCATCATTGGATAAGAATTCATGACTAGAGAACCATTAATATATAATTCCATAAGGCTGAAAAATTGAATCAAATATAATATATTTGAAACATAGGGTAACGGATAATACTTGATTGAAATCATTACGTTATTATCAAGGATTAACAAACACTCTCAAGAAATATAATCACACAGATAGATATGAAATAAATGAAAAAGAAATGAAAAAATAACAAAAAGGAGATCCAAAATTTAGTATTGGGAATCACAATATACATATTGTGGGTCAACCAAAAAAATTTAAACACACAATAAGATACCCATGGAATCATGTGTTGATTTATAACATGGATGAATAAAAATGTTTTTATTAATGAATTGATGGTACTATACAAATATTAATTTTTTAAAAAATAATATTATGATTTTAATTCTATATGGAAATAGCATTTATGTGTGAAATAAAATAAGAATTGGTTTTAAAAGGTCAAATAAATAATATTATTTATTTAAGGAAATAAATCATTCACATATTCCTCAAATATAACATAATGTCAAACATCATTAAATATAGGGATTGATCCATTAGTGGTTCTGATAAAGAAAAAAATGATATTTATAAATGATCTATGGAATTCAATACATGTGGACAAACTAAAATTTAAAAATTGAGGTCATTCAGTAAAAAATGTGGGGAAAGAGATTATGTTATTTTGTAACCTCATGTGTCAACTTGGTTGTCATTAAAAAACGCCACCCAGCTTGTACCACCTTCTCTTCCATCACGATGACATTGTGATTAATATAGACGTGCTACTCCTCTTGTTCCTAATTTGTTTATAAATATTCATTCTCTCGTGATATTAAATTTAATCAAACATGATTTAGGAAATATTTTTATAAGTATCCCAAATGATAGAATTCATAAGACTTATCACAGATGTTTTGAGTATATGATTTATTGTTTTTTATCATGGTTCATGTTGCTAAAAATATTGATTGTGATTTTTAAAAGACAAAATAACAGAATGTCTTGGATGGTATTCACCAATTTAAAATGTTATGTGTAGGGTTTTTATCTTCCATTGATATGGTGGCATGAACCCTAGGTTGAAATGTCTAGTTGAATTCAAATATTTTTTCATTGAAGGTCCTGAGAGAGTATTTCATTATAGTATCACCTTCACTCATATGCCTCATGTAATACCCTCATCAAGGATAGAAATAATTATTAGTTATAACTGGTATAGAATATTGGGATAATGGAATTTTAATTACCATGGAAATATTTTTACACTCTATCTCTCATAGGTTATTCCCTGACAAGAACAGATGTGAATTATTGGATGGATGGGGGGGGGGGGATTTTGACAATCATTCTAACACTGATATAAAACATGGTAATATTTTTTATAAGGAATTAAAGGGTCAAGAAATACCTCATTATATTTTTGTAATGTATTTTATTCATTATATATAACATATTTTTATTATAAAATTGTACCCACCATTAAAAAAATACATCATGGAGTTCATAGGTAAGATATTTCAATTGACGATGGTATGATGAAACCATCAAGTCAAATTTATTTTAAAAATCTAAAATTTAAATTAAATATTATTCCATGTAGATTATTCTACAATAGTTATTTTTTATCCTTTAATTGGATGAAAATTCTAGGATTCAATAGGATCAACATTATCCTTGTTAGAGTTTTTATTGTACTCCCATTGAGATGGTAGATATCAAATTGATTCACCAATATCGACATGGACCACAATGGCCAATGAATGATCTATATGTGGTTGAAATTATTGATAATGGGTAATTAGAACCCAATACAATAAAAAATAGGTTCTATGTGAAGGACCCAAAGTGGACAAAAAAATGATCAGTATGTGGTTGTTATTCCTGATGATGGGAAACTGGAACCCAAGACAATGGTATATGTGTTATGTGAATGTCCCACAATAACTCCAATATCACTTTTTTTTATCTTGTTTCTAGTTATATGTTTTTTAAAGTTACAACAAAATGGTGTGTATGTTCCTATATATGAGGGGTAGAGATTCTTCTTTTTGAAAACTGTTGTCCAATATAAATTTAGGAAAGGATTCGACTCTGTTTGGTTTACAGAAATTTACCCCTTTCATCTATTCATTTTGAAAACATATTTTTTAACTTTTTCTATATATTTAATCTTATTTATTTACTTTTCCTTACATTTATCTATTTGTATTCATCACTCAATCACACTATCTCTCTCTATTGTAATTCTATACGTGATGTGAACACAATGCACATATCCTAGGGATGAATGCAAGGGTTGGGTTAGAATTGTTGCAAGGAACATGCCACAATGTCAGATGATGGTGGATCTCATGTGTAATGAACATTTAATTATGTCACATAAGTTATAGGTAGTATGTTAATTGAGGTTCACATAATTATAGATGTCATGTTCATCGGGGGTATAGATTATAGGGGATATTTCATTAGATAAGAGTGAGTAGAGGGTTCATGAATGTGATTTAGTCATACATAGAATGGGACAATATATTGAGTCAAAATGTGCTTCGACTTTCCTATGCATATTTATATTTTAGAAATCAAATATTACTTGGTGTTCATAGAAACCACAAATTTTGTTTTTCATCGTAACCTTATATGATGTTTCATCATAACAATATATGATGTTTTTCATCGTAGCCACATCTGTTGTTTTTCATCATAGCAATATATATTGTTTTTTATCATAACCGCATATGATGTTTTTCACCATAACCACATATATTGTTATGAATTGTAATCACGTTATACATCGTAATCATGTTACGCATCATAACCATGTATTGTATCCATATCATGCATTGTAACCATGTATTTTATCCACTCTATGTATTGTAACCATGTTCTGTATCATATGCATTTTATGCCTCGTTACCATGTTATGTATCATATCCATGTTATGAATCATAACCATGTTATATGTTGTATCCATGTTATTCTTCATAACAATGTTATATTTTATATTCATATTATGCATTGTAACCATGTTATGCATCATACCCATGTTATTCATCGTTCTCATGTAAATAATTGAACTTATTTCTTACTCTAATACTGTATATCTATTTAAAATTATCCTCATACTCATGATTTATATATTCATTATACACATATTAATAAAATATTTTTACCAAAATGACGTTATGGAGTTAATTATATACTAATCAAAATGATGTCGTATATAATATTTTGTTTTGACTGTTATAATTCCAGTTGTCTATTTCCCTCCGAGTTTTCTGCTGAAATATCACCGTTGAAATCAAATATGTCCATTGTACATGAGGCCTATAAATAGGAGTTCAACTGAACTCAAGAAAGATGACTTGGATGATTGAACATAGAGAAAACACTATTGTGAATTATGTTCTAGAGAGAGATGGGGAAAACTCTCTCTTAATTTGTGCAAAAAGCCTTGAGGATTCAAGATGTGATAGAATTGTTCCTAGTTCTTGTATTTCAATAAGTGAATTGTATTGATTTGTCCGATCGATCATAGTGATAATGATCAAAGGATTCTGGGGATTAGAAGAAGATGATGATGATCTTTTTATGGAGGGATTTCATGTATTTGAAAGACAGAGGTGTCGATTACCTTCTTAATCGAGGGCTACTGTGTATAGGAAAACAGATGTGTCGATCATCATATCGAGGGCTTACCTAGGTGGTTGTAAGAAAATCCATTTATCATGGATGAATGGATACCCTACTCTTGGGGATAAAAGAATTGTAATACCAATTAATTTTCCATTTATATTTGTAATAGAAATAGAATCATTTTATTTCCTCTTTCTTTTCATTTTATTTTCTATTTTAATTGTTTCAATTATGATATATTCATTAAATATTGTATTAAAAGATTATATATGCTAAATGTTATAATCACTTAATTTTTTTATAATCTGAACATTGTATTCAATTCATAAACAATTGTTTTAATAACATGTGGTATCGTATTATATGCAACAGATTTAGGACCAGTTTGACCATTTTTTAGGTTTCATAAGAGGCATTGTGAATTGTTTTAGTTTATGATATCATAAAATAAGTTTCTTTTTAAGAGTTTAAATATGGAACCTTTAAACCTACAATTCACCCCCACCCCCCTCTGGTATTGTGCCATCTCATAAAAATTTACATCAATATTTCGATAATAAGAAATATGTCTAGGGTCAGACATGAGGAGGTCAAGCAGAATGATTGAGCATGGTCATGTGGGGAACAAGAAAAATAGACCAACTTCTCTATGCATTTTTCATATAGATCATAGTTTCAATCATATTATTCACACATGTCATGTGATAACTTGATAGATAGTGAATTAGGATCCTTATATTGTGAGAAGAATATATCGATGCGTTTATTCACCAAATGTTATTTTTTTAGAAAATTTTATTTTTTATCTTTTTTTAATGTAATGGGGCCATCCAATAACGGTGAATTGAGTTTATAAAGTCATTAGATCATTGATGGTGAATCAATAATAGTAAAATAGAAGGACAAAAAATAATTCCTCATTCAATTATGAAAGTGAAGGATGGAATCCTTTGATTCTATATATTCATACATCACAGATTGGAAAAGGGGAAGTTCTGATACTATAGACCCGTCCTTCTAAGTCTGGTACCATTAATATGTACATTACATACTCTCTTTCTTACCAAGTGATATAACTAATATTAAATAATCCATAAATGAAAAAACAATAATGATAATTTTATCTCTTAAATACTAAATAACTATTCATGTTTGTAACACCCCAAGATTTTATGGTATGTCTCTTTTTTATGTTACTATTTTCAAAAACTTATTATTCACATAACTCTGATATTCAATGAAAAACAAAATATTAATATTAAATGATACCGTTATTAAGTAGCTATTAATATTAATGCAATATATAGTATGAACTTAATTTTAAAAATATTTTTTATACATTATATATAATCTATTATTTGGTGAACAATTAGTTATAAATGAAAATAAAATCGTTTTTAGAATAAAAGGAAATGTTTTTCTGAAAAACATTTTAAATATGAACATGTTTGTTTTATACCAAGATATAAACAAATAAAAATAATTTTATTATATAAATAAATGTATATAATATATTTTATAATGTTTTAAAAACATATTATGTGTTTTATAGGCATGATATAATAATTAACCAAATTTTAGGCATAAAAACATATATTTTAGTAAGGGATGTTTTACCATCTTTTAATAGAGAACCTATTTTAAATATATTTTTTTTCAATTTTATATATATTATTTGAAAAATTAAACTTCTTATTTTAAATTGGAATAGAATAAATTACTTTGGTTGATATTTTGGAATTTTTCTTATAAGTTTTATGTTGTGATGAATAATGATAAAATCTTTCATTTTAATTGAAAACGTCTTTTTCATCTAAATAATTTATAGAGATAAAATGTATTTTAAATTTGTTTAAAAGTTTATATATATAAATATGTTATCATTTAATCTAATTTAGGTCATTGGTATCAATTTTAAATTTATTTTTGATATAAAATCTTTTCCATCATTTGATCATTTTCACTTTAGAAACTTGTTTTCTCATTTCCTCAACGGGACTAATTTTAAATTAATTACTGCAAATTATATATTTTAAACTTTTAAAAATAAATTCCTTATTATTAATCGTTTATTATAAATTATTTAAATAGGTTCCTTTTATTTTTTTAGAAATAAGAAAAGTATCATTAGTATTTTTTAATTTCATAGTTAAGGGTAAATTGAGAAAATAAGGATAAAAATTATTATATGTGTTATAAAACTAATATAAAACCTATATTAATTTTATTTTATGTTTTATTTTGGACCTAAATTATCATTTTTTCGTGTTTATGGACTCTTGGAGTCACATGGTTGAGTTTGATCCTTTTATAGTATTTTATTCTAAGGTAAATCCAATATGTCACTCTTATTCTTAATAATTATTCCATTTCTTATATATGTTTATTAGGATGATATATTTGACTATAAAAATAATTTAAAAATATAAAATTTTTATATTCATTATGATATTTTATTTTTAATTTTTATTTATAAAATAATTAAATCAAAGGCTTACATTATGATGATGCAGTAATTCATTAATTAATGGACACATCAAATAAATATTATTAAAAATAATAAAAATAATATAATTTGATATAATTATTGTAATAAAATAATTTTATTGAATAAATACACATATTAGGGATACATTAATGGTTTTTTTGACGTTATATTTTGTATTATTATTTTTTATAACATGAAGTAATGAAAAGTGCCAAAATTTAAATTAATGATATTTTAAAATAAATAACATTATATTATATTTTATAAAATTCATAAAACAATAAAATTCATCCCAATAATTGGGATATGTTTGAAAATTTTATACATGACTCATTTATGGTTATTTTGTTATTTTATAGTAACTATATTAACATTCAAATAGTAAAAACACGTGTTTTCTTAGTAAGAATTAAAGGGTTTAAAAGGGGTCAAAACCAAAATACAAGGGAATAACCATGCCCAATACTTGTATTAAAGTTATTGATGAAGATTATTATACCATTATCACCTAAGGATTTAATTTTAGTTGTTTATTATGTGTTGTTCTGTGAAAATAAATTATATATTATTTAAATCAAAGATAGTTACAAAACATGACTCTATTTGTTTTTAATATCATTTATGTGACCACTCCATGAGAACATCAATATATGAAAAAAATATTATATTTTGATATTAATATAAATATTTTAATTACATAAATTTATTTCTAATTTATATAAATTATATAACTACCTTAAATGATTCTTCAATGCAAAAACAAAATTAATTTTATTAACTAAAAAACAAAATATTTGAATTTAAAATTGTTAATAAAGATCTATCTGGGAAAAATTAATTTTTATAATGAATTTTATAGATATATAAGACATATTAGGGATTTTAAGTCATTAATTTGGAATTCAAAATTTACATTGATATATTTGATGTCAAATTAAATGAATAGTTTCAAATTTGATAATAATAATATTTTGTTGAATTAATATATTATTAAATTGTTGAAAAATCATAAACAATATTGAATAATTAAAAATAGTTTATGATATAGTCAAAAATGAATTCAAATATTCAACGATATTCCATTTTGAAGTCTTTTTCTCAAGAACAAACTTATTGTATTTTAATATTTTGAGAATTTCCCAATGTTCCCCTCACCTTAATTATAAAATAGAACCTCCTCTTTCACATATTAAAAGCAATTTTATCCTTATAACTTGACCAATTCATAACCACTTCTCCTCAAAACATATTTATACAAGTTTTGGGGGTCCTGGTCTACCAAAAAGTCCAACCCAAGATCCCTTATGAATTGATCTAATGGAAGACACCAAAGAAGAGGTAATCATTTTTACTAACTCATTCAAGTTAATGTATTATTTTACTTCTTAGTAATATATATTTTCCATTCTCAATAAATTAATAAAGTATTATCTATATAATGATATATTATTATGATTATGGAACAACCATATTCCACATTTTCTCCATCCTACGAAAAGCAAGAGTACGACGTGTACGTACGTATAACTTACCATCTCCATGCCATTTTGTAATATATTTTTCATCCCCTATTTACTTATATAAGTATAATTATAGAAATAATGGATATATATGTTAATTATGACATTATATATATTATTGAAGAATTTATATACCATAAATTCCATATCATTTAACTTATTAAGGGAATGATATCGTCACTAATGTGTGTTTACGACCTATCATCTCAATGATACAATGCGATTAATTATGAAAATAAAACATTAAATAATTGATCAAAAAATCTTATTCAATGGTTAAATATGGTATTTATAACATTAATATAATTTTGGAGTTGTTGGATATATATACTAAGAAAAATAACCGAGACATTCACAAAAAACATGTATAGTAAAATGAAGCAGTTAATACTCAATACAAGGGGAACATTGAACAATTATCAAAAAATGTGTGGTAAATTGAAATTGCATATAAAAACATTTATATATTTTGAATATTTCACTTTAAAAACCCTTTTCTCATTCTACCAGTGAGATATAATTTAAATTATGTAGTGCAACATATGTGTTGATAATTTTGAAAAATTTGATCCTTATTTGGAATCAGTGGGTCCAAATTTTATAAATGTGTTTCTTTTTTGGGGCATTATGAATCGCAACTTTAGTTTTTTTATTTACATAGTTAAATGTAAATAAAGTAATTAAGGATAAAATTCATATTATAAATATTAAAAATTTATCTTAACACTTGTCCAAATCTCATTGGATAAGTTGGTATAGACCAAAATTAACATTGTTATATAATTATAACCTTTTTAAGCCCCTTCGATGAGAGTATGCAATTTATTTTATTTTATTTAAAGAGAAGTTAAAGATTTCATACTCATAATTTTAATAACTCTATCATTTTTAATTTAGGGTCATATATAAGAAAAATTATAATAAAAATTGTTAATTGATATATAAAATTTTTATCATCATCATGATAATATTATAGTGAATATTTAGATATAAATATTTGACTTAACAGATTATACAATGATGATGATGTAATTATTTAATTAGTAGAAATATCAAATAAATGATATTAAAAATATGAAAACAATTATAATTTAATATGATTAATGTTACCAACAAATTTTTAAGTTTACATTATCATGTAAGTGATATTCTAGTTGTATTGGATCAAAGATATTTCGTTGTTATAATATTTTTAAAAAGTCACGTATTGGATAATATCCAAATTGTCATTAATAATATTTAATGATAAATAATATTTTATTAAATTGTTTTACATTCATAAAAATCTACACATTCTCCAAATTAATTGTATAAAGAATAAAATTTCATTAATTACTCATTTAAGGATCTTATTTCTTTCCATATAATCTACATTAACCATCATAGAGTAAAAATATGTGTTGTCACAGTAAGAGTTCAAGGGTTTAGATAATTGTTAAAAATGAAAGAAAATGGTAATAATTTAACATAGACTTGTATGAAAATAATTTTTTTAGATTATTTAAAACTATAATCATAATATATTCTAAATAAATCACTTTCGAGCAATTTGAAATTGAGACTAAATTTATATTAAATTAATATTTTTTGGGTTTCTAAAAGTGCTGCCACCTTAATTATGAAAGGGCACCACCAACTCAATTATTGACACCTCTTTTACCATTATATCACAAAAAACCTACAAGTTTCTCTTCAAAACATTTTTATCTAATTTTTAATGGTTTTGGTCTTCCAAAAAGATCTACTCTAGATCCCTTAAGAAGTTATCTAAAAGATGTCCACTGAAGAAGATGTAATTTTTTTACCAACTAATTCAAGTTCATTTCTTCTTCTACTTCCTCTTAATGTTTTATTTTCATACTAAAGTAATAAATAAATTATAATATGTCTTATGATATGGTATTATAATTATGTTACAACCATATTCCATGATTTATCTATCCTATAAAAAATGAAAACACCACACGTGAAAACATGCAACTTACCGTCTCTGCACCACATTGTAATATATTTTAATCAAAATGTTATTTGGATGGGTATAATGATGAATATAAGGGATAAAAATAATAAATCATAAAATATATTAATTATTTAAAAAGATAATATACCAAACACATCCTTACATTTTAATTTAGAACAGAAATCAGAAGCCATTTAAACATAATCTTAAACATAATATGGAATGAATAAATTAAAATAATATAGTTCAAAATAAATAATCACATGGATATTGTTGTATTATAATAATAAATTCTAATATAAATAAATAATATCATAACTAGAGAATTAATAATTCTAGACATCATAAATATACCATCATGGATTCAGTTATGTCACTATACATAAACTGGTAAAACATTAGCCAATTCCCAAACTAGTTTATCCCATGAGACCTATCGATTCATCGAGGGGGTATAAAGGGAATCTCCCGTAAATTAACAATTAGAATGAATTATTAATATGAAAATGGAAATCATAAAAAAGATAAACATTCGTATAAAAAACTAGAATATAAAATGTGAATACTTTAAACAAAATCATGAATAGTATCAAAAATTTAATATCCATAGTCAAACTAATAATAAAAAATAAATAAAATATGGAAGATAGTATTATAAGAGATGAAACCATTATGAAAAAGATTCAATAGAGTATTTTTACATAGATAAAAATACATTAAATGATATCACTGAAAAATTATTGAGGAAAAACTCTTATTAAACACGTATGAAGAACCCTTTTGTTTAAAAATACCCCCCCTTTTTTGAGAGCACTTTTTCAATATGAAAACATATTTTTCATTGAAAACCCATTTTCAATAAAATAATACCCAAAAAGATAAATATGGATCTTCATTTTAAGAAAATTAAATCTAAAAAAGGAAGATGAAAAATAAAATAACCTCCACGATGGTGGAAATGTAATTTTAATCATATACGTTTATAATAGAACCTTCCTTTTATCGTTTGTCAAAATGTTCCATATATGAAACATAAAAACAATACTTTCTGAAAATTTTTAATTAAATTAAAAATAGAGATAAATTTTTTTATAATACATTTATATAATAAAGATATAAAATAATATCATGAATATGGAGGAATGATTTTGTAATTAAAATATTTAAACATTCAATGTAACCCCATAACACTTTGATCATTTTATTCATAAGACTCATGAATGAATAAAATTTAATAAATAATAAATAATATAATAATAATAAATTCATGAAATTATATTTCATGAGACTTTACATACACCTAATTGAATAAGGTGAGTGTATAACATCAAAATATTCTTAAATGAAAGCACATTGGGACAAAATAACGTTACCTTACACTTACTTCAGTATAATGCGTTTTATCAAAATGAATAATGGTTAAAATAATGTTTTTATATAATAAAAGGACTATATACGTATTGATGATATCATATACAACCTTCTTATATCTTTTTAATAATATTTCCTTATTATCCTTGTTTTGGGTGTTAAATGTAACATTTTCCATTGCATGTTTTGTCAAGAAATTCAGGTTAATTATGTATTGGATATATTTATTTCATATCCATAATGATATTAATTTTATAGATATTAAATTTACTCATTATATACTTCTTTATAATCATTTTTTAATGTTTATCATGGAAAATGAATCACATCGTGTTGTGCAGACGGTATGTCGTATGTATACATGAGCGACAATATCATTCTCTTAATGGATAAAATGAAAGGATGTGTACGGTAAATTAATTTTTTATATAATTAATATAACTTCATATTTATAATGTATATCCATTATATTAATCATTATTCATATCCAAATCAAGTGGTGGTGAAAAACAGATTTCACCATAGCGTGGAGACCGTATGTCGTACTTATGCAAACAAGGTATTTTCCATTTTTGTAGGATTAATAATTAAAAGACTACGGTAGTATCATAATAGTAATAAAATATAATAATATATATATGGTAAATTAATTATAACGTTAGTATAAAAAAATTAATATAATGTAGAAGAATAAATGAACCTGAATTATTTTTTAAACTGATTACCTCATCTTTGGTGGACTACATTTAGATCCCTTCTTAAGGGTTCTAGAGTTAGTATTTTTGGACGATAAGGTACTATAGAAATTTAAAAAACGTTTCAGGAGGATAAATGGGTAGGTATTGGTAGATATATATTTCTCAAAGTGGTGTGAATAACAGAGGTATGAGGTTCCCTTTTATAATTGAGGTGGATGACACTTTTGGAATCCTTCAAATTTTTATATTAATATAAATTAATTTTAAACACAAAATAGATCCAAAGTGATTTATTTATCATATAGGATGAGTTTGTGTATAAATCCTCTATATCAATAATATTTATACTTGTTTAGGTTCCATTATTACCCTTAACTATCAGTTTCAACCCTCATTTAAACCCTTTAAGTATTACCATGACAACCTGTATTTTTACTCTATGAAGGTAAATATACATACTATAAAAAGAGAAAAAAATCATAAAGGAATAATGTATGAAACATTAAAATTTATTCCAATAATTTGATAGAATGTTTTATTTTATGAATTTTATATCATTTAATGAAATATTATTTATTTTAAAATATCATTAATGTTAATTTGTACATTATTCGTTACTTGACTTTTTAAAAATTTCATAACAAGATATATTCGATAAAATTGTTATAAAAAATCCATAAGATGTGAAATTTTCTTAGAAATTTTTTTGGGTGAAATTAATTATATCGAATTTTATTTATGTTAATATTTTTAATACAATTAATTTGATATTTATTTTAATGAAATAATTACTAAGTCATCATTCTATAAGAAATTAAGATAATTATTTATGTCGTGAATATTACAAAAAAAATATAATGATTATTATAAATATATTTAATTTCACTCTACTATTTATAGACTAATATACGTTCTATATAACACTATATTAAAAATGATATAGTTATCAAAAATACGAGTATAACATCTTTAACCTCTCATTAATAAAATATAATAAATATCTTACTCTCATCCAAGTGGATTAAAAATATTATAATATTGGATAAATGATTATTTTGGTATAAAAAACATATCCAATGATATTTTTTCTAGTTTTAGTATAATTTGTTTTAATATTTATAATATTAATTTTACAGTTAATTACTCGATTTACAATTAACTGTGTTAACAATAATTATTAATAATGTTATAATAAATAATTCCCAAAAATAAAATAAACATATTTAAATAATTTGGAAGAACTAATTCAATATATGGAATCCATTTTTTAAAATTTAAAAACACATAATCTAAATTAATTAATTTAAAATTATTCTCATTGATGGACCAAGAAAACACATTTTTAAAGTGAAATGTTCAAAATATGGAAATTTTTTTATATTAAAATACAATTTTCAATTTATTATATTTACCTCCATTTAATTCAATAATAATAAGTAATCATATTATACATTAAAATCAATTAAAATAAGAATTTAACACAATAAATTATTTAGAAAAAAATAGTTTTCAATTAAAATGCAATATTTTAGTACTATTCATTGAAACATGAAACTTATCCAAAATATACCAAAACATAAACCAAAGTAAATTTTCATATTTTTTTAATATAATAATTATAATTTTTAAAAAAGTATCTATAAATGTTTCTAAAAAATTATTTAGAATATGTTCGACATTAAAAGGTGGTAAAATTGACTTTATGAAAACATGGTTTTTTATACATAAAATTGTGTTTTTCATTAACTTCTTGATAAAATATCTATTTTATGAATATAAAAAATATTTTATTGGATATATAACATATATATTTCATTAATATCATTGACTAATTGTGATTAATTTAATTTATTAAGAGAAAATTCATTTAGGAGAAAAACAAATATTTCCTCTATATTTAATAGGTGTATATTTTTGTTTTTAATAAATTCATAACAAATGAATTGGTATTATTATTTATAAACCATATAAATACATAAGTAAGTTAATAAAATTAATAAACACTTATTTAATGGCTCGGTAATATCTTATTATATTAAATAATTACATTTTAATAATTTACAGTTGTTCGGTAAAACTATGTCTTCCTTTTAATGAATGCTACTGAAGAGAGCCATTATTACATGAAATATAAGAATAAATTAATGTTATATATAAATAAATCATGCAATCAAATTATATTTATTATAAAATAAATATATTGTAATGTCTCAGGTTGTTACATTCTCCCCACCTTAATTAAATTGCATCCTTGTAATTTAAACATGATCTTTAATGGTTTGATATTTAAAATTTACATTGTTGAAATACCAAATCATAAAAATGGTTAATCAAATATCCTCTTAATAACATATAATGTGATGTAAAAAATGTCACATGTAATTACATGTAACTAGGTATCTATGTCGGACAACATTAGTGGAAAGTAGATATATGTACATAGAGGAAAAGAGTAAATATTTATAGGGAGTGATTGGGGTCATCAATATCAAACATGTTTATGATCAATGAAAGTTTGAGGGTCTCAAAACTATAAATATATGATGATTTAAAATAACATTGATTAAAAAATTAATGTATTAGGATAAAAATTTTTATCCCTTTCCTAGAGTTTAGGAATTGTTTCACTCTATAATAATGTGAGGAAATATAATTAAATGATAAATTCTTATTCAAAAACACAATATTATCCTTTAATTGCACCTTAAACTATTTGTAATTAATTTCTTATCACATGTTGGGTGAGGCAATACATTAATCTCTAAAAACATTTCTAAATACCAACCTAAACTATTTTTTAAATAGTTAAATTTTTCAAAATGAACTTATCATTAGTCTTTCCACAACATTAAGAAGCTCTTATATTTCACATTCAAAACATATAAATTCCTTCATCATGTGTCCTCATGAAACATGGTAATAACATTAAATATAATAATTTTTTTTGAAAACATTCATGATTCCTTATTCATTAAATAGAATATAGTTTATTATATATAATCCTTAAATCCAATATTTTTGTAAACTCCGTCAATGAAGACATAAACAAATTTTTCAAAAAACCATTAATTAGATTAAAGGTGGTCCATACTATCAAATTTACTTTATCCAAATAAACAATATCTTTATTCTGATATCATTATCTTAGTATCAAATATATATTATGGGTTATCATTTCCACAACAATGTGGTTTCAAAAAAGTTTAACATGCTATTAAGTCACTTTTCTTATTCATTGATACCATTCGGCATATGATCTAAAATACTTAATGAAATTTTACTTTTGTACAATCCATATATAATCCATAATTATTATAACAAATAAATCATTGATAAAATACTCAAATGATATAATTCTTGAAACCCAACATAATCAAATTAATCATTCCTCTTCATCTGTGTTAGTAGTATAATATTGAACATGATACACTAGCATATTTTTGGGAATCCTCTTTTTTCAACAAGAGAAATTTATTTGTATAGTTTTCTATCCCCTTTCATTTATTGTATTGTATATTTGAAACCTATATCTCATCCTTGAAATCCAATGCATAATGGCCTTTCCTTCCACACAAATAGAAAAATCTCAATCCTTTTAATAAATTACTAGGGTGATTATTTCCCTAATTAGTACATGTGGGAAAATACTTCCTTCCCTTATTCCCTTTATGGATTTTCCCCATTTTTCCTCTTATTATCGTGTTTCCCTCTGAATCCATAATAATTATATTACACTTTTCTTGTCTTATTATCATATGATACCATGTACACATATGATTATAATGGTTGGGAGGCTATTTTACTTCAAAATATTAGATTAAGACCATGAATGATATGATCCTTCTTACTCTTTGGATCATTAGAATCATTGAGTTTCACATTCCTTCTAATATTTTCTATTTCTAATTGACGACATACACTAGGTTAGATCATATCTTAAGGTATAAACGAATAACTATAAAAATAATTAATATAAATTGAAACATTTATGTGCATTTAGTCTCATAATTGTAAAAATGGTTTCTTCGGGTTGTTCTTAAACACTTATACTCAATGTCTACCATAGGGTTATGTTCCCTAATATATGTTTTATAAATATAGAATCTAACTTTACTACTAAATTTACTCTAACACCAATAATAACAAACTCGACCCTAGTAGCCGAGAGATTGTTCCTTAATTTACTACATTGTCATAGATACAAGACTAGAATCCCAAAGGACCTATTAGTTTAGTAGTTTTGAAAACTATATTACATACATGAACCTTACATTATAATTCAAACTCGAAAATACAATATATCCAATCCATTGAGATATCCAGTATTCTCATAGCATAAACCTGTATAAATCATAATATAAATCTTGGCATCCATGAAAAAAATAAAACATAAGAAATGGGTGACATCAGATGCTTAGTAAGGGTATGTTTACAATGAAATATGTTATGATTAACATTCATAAACATTATGGTAATAATTATTACTAAAACACAAGATGTTTAAACACAATCTTGAGTATAATATTAAAGAAATAAATGAAAATCATATAGTTACATATAAATTATTTCATTTTTATTCTTTTAATAGAATAATAACACAAAATAATAGTAACTAATCTTATAATTAGGAAATTCCTAATACCATACATCATAAAAATATCATCAAGGCTTCATCTAAGATACCATTCATAAACTTGTACGAAGTCAACCAATACCCAAATTAATTGATCTCATGAGACCAACCAATGCATCGAGGGGAAATAACGTGCCCCACCTATCACTTACTACGTCTAATACATTCCTCATGTGAGAAGGGAAAATCACAAACAACATAATAATCATATTGGAAACCAAGAATATTAAATGTTAATACTATAACCATAACCATGAATGGTATCAAAAAAAGATCATCCACTATCAAACTGACCATAAACCCTTTAATAGAATACATTAGATGGTATCATAAGAGATCAACCTCGATTAATCATATGATTTAATAGAGGATGTTGACATAGATGAAAATACTTTAAATGAGATCACTAAAAAATTATTGATTAAAAACTCTTATGAAACCCATATGAGAAAAAAATTCATATAGAAGTACCCCCTTTTTTGAGAACCCATTTTCAATACCAAAACACCATTTTCATTGAAAACACATTTTCAATAAAAAAAGACAAAGAGGTTTTTTTTATTTATGAAAATATGAAATCTGGAAAATCAAGAAGAAAATAAAATAACCACCACGACGATAGAAAAATCATTATCACTTTATACGTTCAGAATAGACCATTCCATTTGTTTTTTGTCAAAACATTCCAGATAAAATACATAAGAAGATTCCTTTTTGAAATTTTTTTCTGAAATTATAAATATTAAAAAAATACATTATTATACTTTTATATAAAAAATATAAAAAATATTATAATGTAATTGGAGGATTGATTTTGAAATTTAAATCTTTTAAAATTTGAAGTCTCTCATACCACTTTGAAAATTAAAATCATAAGCCCCATAAAAAATATTTTGAAAAAAATCAAATAATATAATAATAATAAATTCATGATATTATATGTCAATGGGAATGTATGTACACCTCATAGTAGAATATGAGTGTATAACATCAAAATATTTCTCAATAAAAAGAGAATGAAAACATATTCCCGACCTTACACTTTTATTATTAGAATGTGTTTTTAACTATTGTATAATGGTTTACAGCATGTTATGAAACTATAGTAGAACCATATCTATATATATGATATCATATATGAACTATTACATCATTTTGTTAATAATATTTCGTTATAACCCTTATTTATGGTGTCAACTACTTCGTTTTCCAATTTATGTTTTTTCATGTAAGTCTTTATTATGAGGTAAATTATATATTTATTTAATATCTATAATGATATTAGCTTTATTGATATTATATTTAATCATTATATAAATTTTTATAATCATTCTTCAATGGTTATCAAAGATAATGAATAATATTGCTTCATAGAGATGGTGGGCCATACATACGCATGAGTGAAGATATCATTCAATTAATGGTGAATAGGTATGGAACTGTATGGTGTATTTAAATTTTTGTATAATTAATATCATATCATATTTATTATTCATATCTATTATATATTTCATATACACATAAAAATAAATTGGTGATGAAAAATATATTACCATACAATGTAAAGACATTAATCTGTATGTAGGAAGGCGCTGTGTTTTAGTTTTTCATAAGACGTATTAATCATGGAATATGCTTGTACCATAATCATAATAACATCTCATAATATAGATGATACTATAGTTATTAATTTATCATGGAAACAACATGTGAATATGAATTAGAATAATTAGTGGACTTCAATTAGTAAATTGGTAAAATAATTACCTCTTCTTCGGTGGAATTCCATTAGATCACTTCTTAACAGATCTATAGTTGGTATTTTTGGAAGACCGCGAACTAAATAACTTTTATAAGGATGGTAAGTGGAGAAATGGGTAGGGGTTGGGTGATCTATAAGGATCAATGATTTGTGAATAAGTGAGAAAGGATGTTCCCTTTTATAATTGGGGTATGATAACTTTTGAAAACCCTCAAAATATTAGGTCAATGTAAATTCATTTTCAATGAAAAATTTCTATAAAGTGAGTTATTTGAATGATAATTTGATTATGGGTCCAATTAATCTCAAAAAATAATTTTTATAAATTTTTAGGTCGCATTATTACTATTATCTTAATATTTAAACTCAATAACTCTTACCGAGACAACATGCATTTTTACTCTTTGACAGTTAATATATTGACTATAAAATCCCAAAAGAACCTTAAATGTGTCATGGATGATGTCACGAACCCCTCCCACAAAATATTCCCCACCTGAGCTGGAAATGTTGAATGGGAGATAATGACCCCCAAGTCCTGCCTCTAGTAGGCCCTGGAGTGGAAACTATCTCCAAGGGTACGAGTTTTCACAAATATGGTAGGGATTACCCTTTTTATTATTTAAGATCGGGAATTAGGATGAGTCAAAAACCAAAATAAAAGGAACAAGTAAATTAAAATAAGTCCAAAACCAAACCCATATGCATGTTTTATACAATACTGAAACAAAAGTACAAGTACAAGAAAAGCTCCAAAGTACGATACAAAAAAGAAAGTAAAAAACTGCAACCAGAAAAACTCCAATGCCAACTAGCAAGGTCCCGCATGATCCCCGAAGACCTCCGGAAAACCTTAATGTAAACATAGGGTGATCATACAAGTATACTCAGGAGGAAAACCTAAAGCTCTGATGCACAGGTGGTGAGACATCCAAATTCACCATTAGAAAACAAAAGGAACCAAAGCCTATAAAGAAATCTATCCACCCAACCTTACAAGCCACACTCACCAAATATAGCAAGTCAATTGAGTAGTATTGTAATATTAAAAAAGTATGGGCACCCCGCACCACCTTCCCACTAAATACTGCTCAAGTCCCCATGCCCAACGCTTTGATGCTTCCCCCTTTTCCTAATCTAGTGTCGCAACCTGGACATACGAAGCTCGAGCTAGTGCCGCAACCTGGCCATATGAAACTTATAGTATCCTGCTGGCACTCAATCCTCAGCCATCATTGTATCTCGCCGACTCTCAATCCTCGGCCATGAACACATCTCAACCCGAATACACCTAGGAAACACATGACATCTCATCCTGAAGACACATAGGAACCACATCTCATCACATCCCGAAGACACCTAGGAAAACATCAAGTCCTCATCCCGAAGACTCTGGGAAAACATTTGTCATAAGCTGCCCGAAGGATCCATGGCTATAGATCCTGGAAGAGGGAGAACATGGGAGAACAGTAACCAGCCATCCTTTATATGTTTGAGAATCTCACCCCCCCATCCCATGAGTGTTTGGAACGTAGTGCTCAACATGGGTGGTGTGCGTAAAGAAACATAAAATGTAGAGATTTATATAATTATATCCACCACTCAGCCCATCCCAAGGCTTCTACACCAAAGATCTGAGCACATGCCTCGACACTGCTACCTCGAATGTATGCACAAAATAAGAAGCCCCAAATACCATTATGATTTTCATGTTTCAACAGTTTTAGTTTATCAGTTCCTTAACTGCTGAGAAACTAACAATAACCAAACAAGATCAATCGTTCGTAAAACATATCCCTTCAAACCATATATAAAGTTATGAAAAACGAAAGCAACACAAAACCATTTTCTTTTATAATCCAGTCAATTCTATAGATTTTCTGTATTTAATAAACTACCATTCCCCATGATTCATTAGTTAACTCTTCCACTTTTATTCATATGCACAACCCATCCTTGCAGCCCTGCTTCCAACAACTATAACCACAAACACATGGGAAACAATACCCGTACCACATCATAATTCCTTCGATACCATTTACCACTGCTCTGCTACCCATCACAACCATATCATACATGCCATCCCACAACCAAGCCAATCGCATCCCCACTACTCACCCATTCCACAACAACCCATGAAACACCCCTTCACATAATTAAACACCAAATAGCACCAAAAAAATTCATTCATTCATTTAGTTTTGCCAGGGTTATCATACAAGGGTTCCAGGTATTCATTTAATCAGTCAACATTACATGATTAACCAATTTCCACATTCAATGATGTTCCATCCACAAAATAATCATGAAAACATGGAAATATTTAATTTTTCATGCAAAGGCCCCCAACGACCGTGATTTTCAGTAGGCATAATCATATTAAATTCACAACATAATCAAAGTATAATCATTGATGGAAATAAAAAAAAATATCAAAAAAATTCCCCAAACATGTTCTTTAAAAAATTATTATATTTATTTATTGTTTCAACCGTATCTCATGAAAACAAGATGATACCCACCCTTCACGATGCACAAAAGAGAGAGAGACGATGGTAAGATCCCTACCTCATGGTTTTTGATGGAAACCACAACCGTTAAGGAACGCTCAAGGAACCCGGGTCGATTCTCCGAAACCCCGCCTTAGATCTCTCCTCCTATCATGATTAAGACCAAGACTCATCATATTCGACATAGAAACACTTATATCTACCCATAACGGGCGTAGATTTAATAAAACGATGGAATAGGAAGAGTATATCTAAGAAGATATAAGAAACCAACAAGAACGATCACATACCTTGAGAAACCGGCTTTCATTTGCAAAGAGAAGCCTCTAGATCGCCTCCAAAATGTTTGGGAGAGGGTCACTTACCTCCAAGGAAGACTAATACCTGGTTATGGTAGCTAAGTGGATTAAACGTACCATTTAGTGGCAAAAGAGTTCAGATCAAAAATTTTAGGATCTAACTTTATGTTCCTGCATGGTTAGTCTGCACGGTTTAACAAACCGTGCGCTAACCGTGCCTTGACATATGCCTCGACAACAATCCTCACACAGTTAGGCCGCATAGTTTGTCCTAACCGCATGCCTTCCGTGTGAAGGCTACTGCCTCCAACACCAACCTCACATAGTTTGGCGGCACGGTTCGGCAAACTCTACACCTCCTGTGCGAAGGCCATTACCCCTTTAGTTTTCCTTAAAGGTCCACCCAAACACACCCCCAAGTCACCTTGATTTCCCAAAACACCTCAAACTCAACATTTTCACAATGTAATAGACCAGAGAGGTTCAGGACAATAAATCAGATACCTCTCAAAACATTCTCATCCTCGAGAATTAAAAACCGACCCATAAAAAGGGGAAAGGTCCGAACAACCACCCCGAAAGATACCTCTCAATGCTCTCTCCATAACGGAAACCAACCACTATCCTATTTATATGAGTCAGGGATTTCCTTCCCCCTTATTGAGATTTTATCTGCTTTAGGTGGCACTAACTCGCCTACACGGGTTTAATCGCATACACATTAATGCATCTCGGTTAGGGATTAGCTACTCCCACCCCTATAATTTATGATTTCTCATACACACACTTCCCCCAACACTGAAAAAACATGAAACACGCTACCCCAACACATGGATGGGGGAATTACTTCTCCCATGTGAGGATACTATCCTCTTTGGGTGGCACAAACTCACCCGCATGTGTTTAATCACATCCACATTAATGCATCTTGATTAGGGATCATGTCCTCCTCTCCACAAATGTTAGGACTCTTCAAACACATTTAAAGGAATGATGGAAACAATTTAGAATTATAGACACATGAAAAATAAGGTCCAGACCCAAAGCAGGGGCGATAATGAGTTCCAAAAGAGGTGTGTGATCCTCCTAAATTTAAACAAAACATAAATGAGAGAATTTAAGTAAAACCAAAAACATCTCTCTCAATCTCTGTCCATGCTAGGGTTGACATTTCTGTTGTGTGCAACTGTTCGCGTCCCACTCCTCTACCTTTCTATTGACGTCCAGGTGCCATAGATATTCGGCAAACAATGATGTCCTAAACCTAAGTAGCAAGGAATTTTTCTCAAGGTTTCATTTTATCATTTTATTTTGATTTCTTTCCTAGAACACCCAAATCAAGTAAAAAACAAATCATGATGATGCATGTACCTTTTTAGGGTCTCTACCTTGAAATCAATGTAGTCATACTTGTTCATTTGGTAAGCTCGGAGTCCTTGTGTCGGATCAAGGGGGGCCACAAAATCCAGTTTCCTAGCCGGTCTTCCCTGGCCTATGTCACGCTCCATGATCAGCCAACATTTTTTCCCTACCATCCCATGAAATCCTCAATGTTCCTAACTCCAAACTCCATCCTATCTCTCAACCATCACCTCTGATATCATTCTTTCATAACCCCCTTCCACCAATGATGCCCCTCCTGAGATGGAAATGGTGAATGGAAGACAATGACCCCCGATTCCCGCATCCAGTAGGCCCCAAAGTGGTGACTAGCACCAACGGAATTAGTTTTAACAAATATGGGAGGCATTACCCTTTTTATTATTTTAGATCGCGAAATAGGATGAGTCAAATGACAAAAGAAAAGGAAAAAGTAATTGAAAATAATCCCAAAACCAAACCCATATGCATTTTTTATACAATATTGAATCAAAAGTTCAAGTAAAAGATAAGCTCCAAATTACGATACAAAAAAAGAAAGAAAAAACTGCAACCAGCAAAACACCAAAGCCAAACTAGCAAGGACCCGCACGGTCCTTGAAGTCCTCCTGAAAACCTGAAGGAAAACGTAGGGTGAGCATACAAGTATACTAAGTAGGAAAACCTAATGCTCTCGTGCACAGGTGGGGAGACATCCTAATGCCCCGTGAGAAAACATAAGGAACCAACGTCTAGAAAACAAATCTATCCACCCACCCTTACAAGCCACAATCCCCAAATATCGCATGTCAATAGAGTAGTATAGTAGTATTATAAATATATGGGTACCCTGCACCACCATCCCACTGAATACTGCTGAAGCCCTCATGCCTAACGCTCTGATGCTTCCCCCTCTTCCTGAGCTAGTGCTGCAACCTGGACTTACGAAGATCGAGCTAGTGCCACAACCTGGACATACGAAGCTCATAGTATCCCGCCAACACTCAATCCTCGTCCATCATAGTTTCTCGTCGGCACTCAATCCCCGACCACAACTACATCTCATCCCGAAGACACCTGAGAACCACATCACATCTCATCCCAAAGACACCTGGGAACCACATATCATCTCATCCTGAAGACACCTAGGAACACATCACGTCCTCATCCCAATGACTCTTGGGAAACATCTGTTGTAACCTGTCCGAAGGATCTGGGGCTATAGAACCTAGAAGATGGAGCACATGGAAGAACAATAACCATCCATCTTTTAGATGTTTTAGAATCTAACCCCCCCGTCCCATGGGTGTTAGGAACATAGTTATCAACATGGGTGGTGTGTGTAAAGAATCATAAAATGTACAAACTTATATAATTATATCGACTACTCAGCCCATCCTAAGGCTTCTACACAAAAGCTCTGATCACATGCCTCGACACTACTACCTCGAAAGTATGCACACAATAAACCTCCCCAAATCCCATTAAAATTTTCATGTTTAAAAAGTTTTAGTTTATCAGTTCCTTAGCTACAGCGTAGCTAACAACAACCAAACCAGATAAATTGTTCATTAAACATATCCCTACCAACCACAAATAAAGTTAGGGAAAATGCAAGCAACACAATACCATTTTCTTTTATCAGCCAATGAATTCCATTGAATTTTTGTATTTAATCAACTACCATACCCCACGATTCAATAGTTAACTCTTCTACTTTTATTCATATGCACAACCCATCCCTGTAGCCCTGATGCCAACCACCATAACCACAAACACATCAGAAACAATACCCATACCACATCATCATTCCTTTGATACCATTTACTGCAGCTCCACTACCCTTGACAACCATATCATACATGCCATCCCACAACCAATCCAACCACAACCACACTTTTCACCCATTATACAACAACCCATGAAACACCCCTTCACATAATTAACCCCCATATAGCTCCCACAAAATTCATTCTTTCATTTAGTTTAACCGGGGTGATCATACAAGGGTTTTAGGTATTAATTTAATCATCCAACTTTACATGATTAACCAATTTCCACATTCAATGATGTTCCATCCAAAAAACAATCCAAGAAACATGGAAATATTTGACTGTGCAAGCAAAGGCCCCCAACGACCGTGATTTTTATTAGGCATAAGCCTATTCAATTCAGAACTTAATCAAAGGATAAACATTGATAGAAATAAAACAACAATATCAACAAAAATTACAAAACACGTTCTTTAACCTGTTACTATAATTATTTATTGGTTCAACCGTATCTAATGAAAACAAGAGAATACCCACCCAACATGATTTACAAAAGAGAGAGAGATGAAGGTAAGATCCCTACCATAATGTTTTTTTACGGAAACCACCACTGTCAAGGAATGCTCAAGGAACCCTGGTCGATTCCCCAAAACCCTGCCTTAGATCTCTCCTCCAAGCTACATCAAGACCAAGACTCATCATATTCGACATCAACACACATAGATCTACCCATAATGGGTGTATATTTAGGAAACCGAAGGAAGAGGATGAGTAGATCTAAGAAGATCTAAGAGCCCAACAAGAATGATCACATACCTTGATAAAACGACTTTGATTTGCGAAGATAAGCCTTCGGATCACCTCCAAAATGCTAGGAAGAGGGTCTCTTACCTCCAAGGATGAGTAATCCTGAGTTATAGCCGCTTAGGTGCTTAAAGGAACCATTTAGAGGAAAAAGAGTTCAGATCCGAAAGTTTAGGATCTAACATTAAGGGCCCGCACAGTTAGTACACACGTTTTAACAAATCGTGCACTAACCGTTCGTTAGATTCTTCCTCGACAACAATCCTCGAACGGTTAGGCCGCATGGTTTTTCCTAACCGTGTGCCTCCCGTATGAAGGCTACTGCCTCTAAAACCACCCTCGTACGGTTTGGCCACACGGTTTGACAAACCGCGCACCTCTCATACGAAGGACATTACCCATTTAGTTTTCCATAAAGGTCCACCCAAATGCTCCCCCAAGTCACCTTGATTTCCCGAAACTCCTCTAGCGCCACATTTTTACAAAGGAATGGACCAAAGAGGTCTGGGCCATTACAGATGAAATTTAAAACATTATCCCAATTAGATGGAATAATTTTATATTTTTAATAATTTTATATCATTTTATAAAATATTATTTATTTTAAAATATCATTATAATCAATTTTGAAATTATTCGTTACTTGAATATTTTAAAATTTCAAAAGAACTAGATATCATCAATACAACACTTGTAAAATAGCCCAAAATGTCAAGCTTATTGTGGAAATTTTTGGGTGACATTAATTATATCAAATTATATTTATTTTAATAAATTTAATATCATTTATTTGATATTTATATTAACTAAATAATTAATGTATAATCAATGTATATGCATTTAAGGTAATTATATATGTCTAAAAATTTATAAATAAATTATCATGATTAAGGAAAAAAATTATCTTTCAATTTACTATTTATAGTTGAATTTATATTATTCCTAACTCTATATTAAAACAATGTCCTGGTTATTAAAACTCTAAGTATGACATCTTTAAATTCTCTTTAAATGAAATATAATAAATGTCATATTCTCATCCAAGTGGCTCAAAAAGTTCATAATCTCAGTCTAATGATGATTTTGGTCAAAAACCACTTATCAAATGATATTTGGAGAAGTGATAGGATAATTATTTAATATTTATAATATTTATTTTATCATTAATTACTCGATTTTCCTTAACTATTTTTTTAGTAGACACCACAACACCCCTTATTACATATCTTAATCATCCAATTGAGTTTCCCACCCTGGGAAAACTGATTAATGAGCCCTGGGCTCACCCTTCTTCGTGAAGTTGATGCTCCCTAAAGCCAACTCACCCCACACAACCCATAACTATAGAGGGTATTAAATCAGTGGTGGTGAAATTATGATTTCGAGACAAAACCCACATAAATCAATACCCCAAAACAAAGGAACCAAGTGAATAAACAGACCACTTTTCCACCCACTAATGGGAATTATATTAATGTAAATAGGTTATTTTAACCCAATGAAACCTTCTCTTCCCATGTGTGGGTCTACCCACAATGGTAGTTGAGGTTCCCCGGCTTCTCTCTAACACTGGTGGGCCTCAGGGGATTGACCAGTTTCTCCTATAGGTGCACAAGGAAATTGGAGAAACATAATTATCCATAGGCGCAATTCTAAGAGGACTCAACACTGTTTCCTCAAAACATGAATCAATAGACAATACCAATCCCCTCCCGACCCTATGGAAAAATGTAGTTGTATATCTTCCATTTTTTTACCCAAAGAATCCTTCACATCCTAAGGGTGGGTCTCCCAACCCTGGTAGTTCATGTTCCTCATCATGTCCCTAACTCTGGTGGGTCATAGGGTATTGACTAGATACTCTTACAAGTGCATGCGAGAATTTGAGAAACATAATTAGGCCTAGGCATGAAGCTATGTGGACTCAAACCCGGAACCTCAGGCATTGACTCCAATGCTTCTTCCACTCCCCTCCTAGCCCTTGGGGCGATTTACCTTTAACTATATTAATAAAAAAAATTACTAAAGTAACAAATCATAATGCAATAATATAAAATAAAACTATTTACATAATTTGGACCCATAGGTTTCAAATATATAATCCATTTTTAAAAGTTAAAAACATTGAAGTATGAATAATTAATTTAAAATTAATCCAATTGACAGAACGACAAGATGAGTTTTTAATGTGAAAATTTCAAAATATTGAAACATTTTTATAACGAAATTCAATGAGAAATTAATTCCAATGACCTAAATTGGATTAAATTATAAAAAATAATCTAATTATACTTTATAACAAATTAAAATTTTATTTTTACACTATAAATTATTTGATGAAATAGATGTTTTCAATTCAAATGAAATATTTTATTACTATTCATCTCAACATGAATATTATCATAAAAATACGAAAAATTCTGTGAATTTATAGTTTTATACTCCGATTTTTAATAAGATTTTTATTTTATACAATATAATATATAAAATTCTCTAATTTTTATTTAAAATATTGTTGTCATTAATGGCGATAAAAGTTCCTTTAGAAAAATATTTGGTTTTTTGCATTGAATTGTGGTTGTTATTATATTTATCTTATAAAATATTTTGCATTAATATAAAAAATAGTTTATTGAATATGTAAAAAATAGTTTATATTTTCTTTATATTTAATTAGTAATTATTTTCATTTCAAATAAATTGGTAACCAATGAATTTATCTTATATTTTTATAAACAAAATAATTACATTATTATATAAATACTATTAATAACTGTTTATTTAATATCTAGGTTATATCTTATTATATTTAGTAATAATATATTAATGATGTAATATTGTTTAGTAAAACATTGTCTTACATGTAATACAAGCTATCAATGAATGTCGTTATATCATGAAATGATAGAATAACATGGTTTTTTGTATAAATAATGATAACCTAAAATTTAAATATATTCTAAAAGAAAAATATTGTAATGCCTTGGGGTGTTATATTATATCGCAAGCTAAAACCATATAGAGTAATGATTTATGGTTATATCAGTGCTGGAATAAAATTATCATAATACGTACATATGAAGAAGTTATATGGTTTAAGAATAACATAACCCAAGTGAAACAATGCACACATAGGTGGGTGTTGATATAAATGAAAAACATCATCACAAAAATAATTCATTGAATGGTATCACAAAAAAATGTGTAAATAATCAAATGGTTTGATATCGCATGTTCAATACCCTAAATGATTAAATATATATATATATATATTATATAATAAATCATGAATCATAAACCTCATTATGATAAATCCTTTTTGAAAATTATATGGAATTTGAAGTAAAAATATAATAGAAATTTTAGAAATAATTTTTAATGTTGGTGTAAAATAAAATTTTACATGTCACATTAAAAAATGACATTTGAAAAGTTGAACATAATGATTTTGAAATCATTCACCTTTAATAAGAATATAAAATAATGTTTCATTTAAAATTACATTATTCTTTCTATAATAAATGTGTATCCAATGATAAAACATATGACATCGAAAGGAAAGTATCCTTTTTATAACATTGAAAATAACTTTGTTGAGAAACCACATTGTCAAAAAAGATTAATAAATTCATTTTTTATTAAAACATAATTTAAAAGAAGGATTATAAATATACTTATATAAAATTATTGTTGTTGTATAACCCCATCATAAAAAATAAATGTTCAATATGAATCATTATAAGTGAAATAAGGGACTTTCAGTTATCAATATATTGTATAAGAAACATACTCCGTGAAAGAAAAAAGATTTGAAAAAGGGGGTAATTTGGTAAAAATATAATCAATTATATAATACCACACAATATAATCAAAATGGTATAATTTATCCAAATTATATTAAATAATTTATAAGGAATGATCATAATTCAATGAATGAAAATTTAGTCACCAACACACTTATGATTATGGTAACAATTGAGTCCAAATTCATTGGATAAAAAAATTATTTTTCATATTATATCACCATAGTTTCATGGAGATAGTGTATATAAAATTATTATGATATTAAATTAATAGACCATACAAATTAATAGTGGTGTATAACATGTAACATGTCTCAAAGAGTTATAACTGAGACCAGGAAAACCCATATGGTTTGAGTAACATTTTGATCAAAACCCATTTAAAGAGAGGGAATATAATTGTACAGAAAAGAACATTATTTAAAATAAATTCCTGACATGATATATAAAATTGTTAGAATAGTCACCACATAAATTAAATTAGTTTTATAATAATGAATATGCCTTAAAGAGAGGAATTTGTGGTGAAATCCCTTACGTATGAACATATTCATTATACACTTGCATTAAATGTAATGAATAATAAAATTTAGTTCATTAAATACATAATAATTAAAAATATTTATATCTATAACCATTTATAATCCTCATTTATAAATATTAGTTTCATATATATATATATTAGTTATTTTTTTGCCTATATCAACACCCAGTGTAAATAATCATTATCACTTTGAACTAGTTTCGCAAAATAGTTGTTGGAATATAATATTTTTCAAAATTCCATAATTATTATAACATATAATTTACTATAATATATGCACAATATATTTTATAAATCTATAATATCATTTCATTGTAGTTTTATTCATGACACACAAGGATAAAATCAACGAAGAGCCTGTTCTAGTGACTCTTAATAAATGATGGTTGATTTATTAGTTAATGATTTAAATGTTGATATAATATTAACATAACCTAAAACATTATTTATATTTTTAGGTAATATAATACCGTTAGGATATTTCCCTATTTCATATATGATATATATTTATAGTATTATTGAAGTAGGTGGTAAAACCGGCCAAAAAAATGTACATACCAAGAATAATGGAATAGTAGAGGGTGTTTTAGTTGTAAAATAATTATTCCTGAATAATAATGATTCTATATTGTTCTTATTACAGTGGTATATCCTAATTTTAAAATATTTATAATTATGATAAAATTTATATAAATTAATTACATAATAATAAGAGATCATTTTTCTCTTAGAACATTTATTTTAAATGATTGAGTTAATGATGATCATTTTTTGTCATTGAATTATTTGGTTATAAAATTTATCATATAATAAACATAATTGTATCATAAAAATAAAATTTTTCCTTTAATACCATCCTTATGTATAATAAACAAATTCAGTGATTAAAAATGGAAAACATCATTCCAAAGAGGTGGTAGTTCACACATAGGAATGTATGCTGATTTAATTATCCATAGAACTGTAAACATGAGTAATATGGTATGTAATTTAAAAATATAAAATATTACATGAATATCATAATTACATATTAAATACCCTATTAGGACCATTTTTATAATCTGGTGAAGGAAAAAAGAAACATGTTGCCATGTAGAGGCGATAGCCCACAAATTGCTTGATTTATATATTAATTTTAATAAAGGGAAAATGGGTATGGTGGTTAATGATTATTTTAATAACATAAATTTCTAATAATGATACTTATTTTATAATTTTATTATTGGTAAAATAGATTTTATGACTAATAATTTAATAAAAATAAATAGAAAATATGGTGGGATTGTTAGAAATAGATACCTTACTACATGGATTATCTTATTTGAAGAGGGTTTTAATCCTTTGAGGGATGCTATTTTGAGAATATTAGAACTTTTTAAAGTTGAATATTAAGGATTAAAAATTCTTACGTAGATTTTGGTAAGAAATAATAGACATTTGGTCCGATATGAACTGAGGAGAGGAGAGCCCCTATTATAAGTGAAAAGGGGTAAAAGGTTTATGAATACTCAAGACGTTTCTATAATGAGAAGCCACCGTCAATGAAATTGGTTAAAAAATTAATAATTAATGGAGTGTGGAATTTATAATTTCAATAAAAGAATTATAATCCCATTCCCACATATATTTTAAACATGTTTTTGGGTGTTCAATCATACTTATTTATTTTTCCATTGTTTTCTTTTACCATGGTAACTGGTATTTACCTAAGGCAACTTGTCCTTTCTATGGAAAATAGAAAATATGACTAAATTAATAATTTGGATTAACTAATTAAACATTTTATATTTATTTTATTATAATAATTATCAAAATTTTGAAAAAATTAATATTAGTATATTAAATGTATAATGTTTTAAATTTCTTTGAAAAATATAACTTAAGTTATGAAATTACAAGTATGGGTTTGCCAATTATAACAAAAAAAATTGAAATTATAAATTACATAAAGAAATATATATTTAGTCATGGAAAATGTTTTTATTAATATATTTTTAATACTTATATTCTAATAATGTCCAAAAAGTCATGTTGTTTGTTAAAACGATATTATTCACTATTCGGGTACAAAAAATAGTTTTATAAAAATTCATAAAATTCATATGAGGAAAATATTAATAAGATAAATCAAAAAAATTCTCATTTTTTCAAAGTAGAATTAGAACTTATAGAAATATAAATTTTAAATAGAAATTGATATATATTGAATAACTAGTTTTGTTATAAAATAAAAATTTTAGAGTACTGGCCATTCACCTTAATATTTAATATTATTTTTTAATCATGTTATTACTAAAATATTATCCATATAAATCATATTTGATCATCATTAATATAACGTTTCAAAAAATATCATTTCATATCTCATATAAAGAAAATATTTACAAATATTTCTTTCTCCACATAAAATGATCTTATTTTTTATTTTAACTGTACCAGTAGAATTTTATTCATATTATAATTATCCTTTGTTTTATTTTTATAAATATTTCTTAAATTACATAATCCTATTCATTCCCCTTAAATAAATTGATATTTTTTCATATTCATAGTTATTATTTGTATATTTTTTCTAAATATATCACTGTTTTATTTTAGTGGATTATAGTTTTTTGGGAATTATAACAAACAAGTTGACATATTCTAGGGTAATAATATATTAAATGTTCAGTTGTTACATTATCCCCCTAGAATAAATTTCATCCACACAATTTGAAACAAAATATAAGAGGAATTTAAAAAGGGAACTCATTATTAACCATATAGCAGTAAATAATCAAGGGTTTATATAGGATGTGGAAAGAGATTTAACTATATGAAAAATTATTATAATCTCTTTATAAGTAGCCATAACCCGTTACTAGTTTCACAAATAATTATACTATGGGAATTAGATTAATACCCAAAAGGAATAACCTCCCACAAACAATTAAAATGATTTATGTGTTAGTCCTACCCCCAAGGGTTTTATTTTATATCTTAACATCTAGTAGTTAGGGAAAACACTGATAACGTATGTCACTAGAATTTATTGAGTAAGAACACAATATATGCTACATTATTATTAGATTCAAATGTTTTTTCCTCCCTAAGGTTATTGGTGATTATTTCCCTCACTGGCCTTTGTATTTGGACATTGAGTCTCATAATGCTCAAATCTCATAAAATTGAAGAATTTTTTTTGTAGATTCTCTCTTTACCTTACACTTGTGATTTTAATAACCTTCATCTCCATACATGTAGAATTTACCTATCTATTTATGGAAATTTCACCCATTATTCTCCAATCATTTTCTAAATGTATGATTATAAATCTTCATTCCTAAATATTCTTTGTCACCAGAATAGATATAAGATTAGATCCTTCTCTTCCTTGGTGTGTCTATGATTTCAACTATGTTGATGTTATAAATAAGAATTATTTATATCTAGTTTGTCATTATCATAAAATATCTCACTTTATCTCTTGTCTCATTAGTATTTTCATTGGGATCGTTTATATATTCTCCATGGAATCCATTACTATCATTTTTATGCTTCAAAAATTAAAAAAAAAACCAAAAGAGTTAACATGACTGATAAGAATTAGAAGATAATTATCATAAATAGCCAAAGGAAAATTTATCGTCCTATTTTTTCTATTTATAAAAATGTAATGTATTCCAAAAATATTTATAAATTAAAAAATACCAAACATGGTTAAATATATATCATTCTAATTTTAACTTATATCATTCCTAGTATAATCTATGTAAAATTATTTTTGTATCTCTCACACTTTATAACCTAATCCTCAAAATAAATATCCCAAAATACCATGAAAATTCATAAAAATGAAAAACCAAAAAACATTGAAATTTATGCTCTAACAATCCAAATTATATTTTACTAGGGTTAAAACATATGAATTTTTTTTTTCAATATATGTAATCCATGTTCAATTTGTTATTAGTTCATCTAATGTAAAAAATTTCAATTACCTTATAATGGTTCATAAAGTGAACACTACAAGAAAATCTCTATTTAGTGATAGTTTAAACCACCTCTATATGGTTCTGTGAAAGTTTCGAAAAACCACCACTAATGTTTTTGAAGACATATAACACGTTGGGGTCCTATCCATTTATTTTTAATTTCTGGTAAGTATTACATAACCCATATTTAGCAGTGGTTTTGTTTGTTTTAGTAGTGGTTTTCTATCCAAAAAATGATATGGATTTAGTGGCGGTTGAAACCACCACAAAATAATACAGAATTATCACAACAATACCAACATTAAAATGAAGGAAAATGCTGATAAATAATAGAATTGAATATTGAATGGTGGTTTTAACCTCCCCCAATAAAAAACATTATAATATTCTGGCGGATTAAATTTCCAAGAATGAAAATTCCATATTTAACGGTGGTTTAAACCATAGCAACATGTTTATGTAAAAAAATCAACTGCAAAATCTGAACACCTAAAACAACCATGGAAAAAAAACAATTCAAAGTCCAAAGAATTCCATCATAAAGTAAAATCAACTTATAAAACCATTTCACATAAATATCATTCCAATAGACAAGTTTTGAATTTTTTTTGTTTTCATCTGAAAATTAATTTTTTTATCAAAAACATACCATCCTAAAAATAATTTCCCTATGGTGGCCAACAATAAACAATCAATCAAAAAATCCCCTTGATCCCATTTCAATATAAAAAACCATTGTAGTTTTATTGTGGAAACATTGATTATATTTTATGTTTCTTCAACTAATTATGGATTTGTATGAGGGATCATTTAAAACAATAATTACCTTATCCACAAGTATCATTACCTAATCATGAAATTATTAAGATGAATGAATAACTCATTAACTCCTAGAAAATTCATATGAATCAACCTGAAACTCATCCATCCCACCTTGTGATTCTTGATCTAATATAACACCTTACTCACCCCAGATTCTCAATTTCCCACACCAAATATCCCTATGAATATTGTGTTTGACCAATTTAATGCTAGTTAGGAATTTTCTATGTCTACCTCCCATGTTCAGAAAATATAACTCTACCTATAATTACACTATCCAATCCCAAATCATGCACTCATACATGTTTTAGTGTCTCAACCAACATCTCATGAACAATAACCATGTGGGGATTCCAGACAGCCTCATGAAAACCACCCAATTCATTATTGGATGACCATTAATGGTGAGGGACTAACACAATCATGGGGTGAATATTCCCTATAAAATAATGTATGACAGTCATTCCCAAACTTATTGAACATTTATTTTGAAACTTCGTTTTATTGAATATCCCAAAAAATATATAGAATTAAAATATTGAGGTAAGAGGGTTACTAAAGATTAAAATATGAAGAAATAAATTTATCAATATAATGCATCAAAATATAGATGAGCAGTTTCAGTAGATAACAAATAAAACATGACTCATATAAATGATTTTTACACTAACAAGCACATTTTGATAAAAAAAATATACGTTAGATACATACAAAAATATATTAATTCAAATAATAATTTGATAAAAACTATGGATTCATGACCTATAAATTGACCCACATGTCCAACTTCAAGTGATATCTATTCCCTTAGAGATGAAATTAAGGTCTTCCCACATACATCAGAACCCATGTTGTGTAAAATGGTAAGGGGTGAGTCTAATTCTATAATAGGAATCCTCAATTCATAAACAATACCGAGTGGTGTTGTGATAATGTGGATTAACATTCATTACATATAATATTTACAAGTTATGCACATGAAACAAACCACTTGAACATATACAATGAACATACAATAATATAAGTCAAGTCATTTTGTGATTAATGGGACCATATAAAACCTAACTATTCCTGATTTATATTCACACTGGGAGGATGGGAGTCACATTGTAACATAACATGTCCCATACCTAGAGACTCAAGGAAGGGTGCTACATAAAATCTGACCCATACTCAAATATTAATGGAATTGTTTCATAAAATATCATGCTCTCTACTTTATGAAATTGAGTAAGGTGTTCACAAGTCATAAACTATCCATTATCATATATATGGGGGTTACATTATTAGAATATAGGTTATCCTTTCTCGATCAAGGGATGACACAAATGAATTACCATGTTTATCCCTTATCAATCATGTAAATTGGAACATTATATCCCAATCCACTCCATATCACTTAAAATTTTCCTAGACATCCCACACAACAAGGACACCATCTCTATTATGGTGGTTCTTATAGAACCATATCACTTATCGATAAGATAGGCCTCATGACCCATCTCCCACATATATAGTCATTTATTATCACATGTATGTTTCTAGAAACATGTAGGAAACAACATATAATTCATGCAACTAGTCTCAGAACTCACCAACTCACAACATGGATTCTTATCACTTGGGAAATATCCCCATGCCTAAACTCTTCCCACAACCACATCAACTATCTATGGGTTCTATAACATATATCTATAATAACCTTCCACATTGATATCATCTAGCTTTTTTGAGAAAAATGAAAATAATAATAAATATAGTACATTAGGTAATCATGGAAAGAGTAAAATAAAAATTCACTCAATATTTATTAAAAAATTCATCACACATGTTGTAAATAGAACAAATCATTATCCATTATCCATGTATTTCTATTATAAACTAATCATATAATTTTTAAAAATCATTCAATGAAAGAAATACATTCTATATTTTATGTATGCTAATCCGGTATTTAAAATCCTAAAAAATCATTATTTATAAAAATCATAGTATAATTTTAAAATACCAATTCAAAACCTATTTCTCAAATTATCACCTTACATTGAAATTCCATTTATCTCAAACACTATTTTAAAAACACATTTAAAAAAAACCTCTGACTATTTGTAAACCAACTTACACCCCCATGAAAATCACAGAGAGGTCCATCCACCTAGTTAGAACCCTTATCTATCAATCATCATCTCATACCAAATGACTCTTCCCATTCATAGTGCTCATTAAGCCTCTACCCACACTTATGAGGGTGTTTCTCATGAATCATTATCCGTATGGATATCTCACACATTTTATTACTGGTATTAATCTTCTTGTACATATTAGAGTAGCCATAGTGAATCCAACCATGGAGACCCACATAAAGACTCATATCCAGATTCCACATGACATCACTTTTCCACGTACAAGGTACCCTCGAACCCTGATGATATGGTCACCATACATTTCGAATTACCTATAATCCTAAAGAGAACTTATTCTGAGCTTAAGAGGCCCAAAAAATAATAAATTTTTCTTTGTATTTTTCTTAGACCATATTCATCTTCATAGTTCCCTGAAACATGAATGATGGAAATTAATCATATATAAACAAGTATATTAATTTACATGAACCATAACATTTCACCATACAGTTATACCAAAGAACATGATATAAATGTATTCAACCACTTCAAACGTATGAAATCATGAAAATGTCATGTGAATACTCTGTGATAAAAATGATACATTAACAAACCCTCTCTTTCCATTTTAGTCCAAGAGATCAAAGAGACCACAAATCAATACCCGATGATGGACCCTACTTGTCACCCTCTCTATCTTTATGTATACTTCCATCTACTGGATCCTTTCTGACAATGATATTGAAAATAAAATAGTGTTTTATATTTATATTTAAACTTTAAAACAATAAAATTTTGTGATCTAAATTATTTTGAAGTTGTGTTACTTACCTTCTCTTTACCAATCATCGATGAAATATCACTTGGGATGGATCCAATCGTCTTATAATATTAATAATCCAATTCACTCTGTAATGTGTGTATTTCATCCACCTCTTCATGAATTATGGATTTCATAGAATCAAAATCTATTTAAGAATCTCAGGGTAGGGAGTGACCAAAACCAGCAGTAGATGCAGTTGTAATCCTTAATGTCCTGCTAAATACCTTTGATGGTAATTGTCCCAAACCCATCCTATGAACTCAACTAGGATGATATTTCAGAAGTACATTACCAACTGGGACATCCTGTGAGTCTGAGAAGTACTGTGCGCGATTGGAATCCCATAGTTCTTTATGTTTTACACATAAATTATATATCAGTAAAATTTAAAGAAATACATACTCACATAGTGAAAAGTGATAATAATATACTATAATGAAAAATGATTTCATACTCTAACTTCTTTGGTTGGGTCATTAACATAACTCCCATCATATTTTTTATGAACATCCAACAATAGTTCTATTCAAGAGACATGTTTCTCTAAATTCTGAAACTAAATTAAACAATGAAAAATCGATAATTTAATATATATAGATTTGATAATATTGTCTTATAAATATTAAAACTAATGAAATGATTACCAAAGATGATCGTTTTATTAAAAATCTCGTTAAACCCATAGTGTGAGAGATGGTTTGATTATATCAAATCGATGCATTCTTCCTTGAAACATACTAAAATAAATAACATGAAATTTAATAATAATGAATGAAATTTAATATTCTTGTCATATTCATGTATAATTGTAAAATGAGATTAATATAATAATATAAATTTATATACTACATGCTTCTCATCACTATGGAATTCAATAAAAACATTCCATTTCTCTCTATGTTCCCCATTTGGTAACTTATCATACAGTTTCTGGGTGGTCAATGAAGTATTTCTGAATTCATTCCATAATATCCATTTAAAATCCTTCCATTTCATATCCAATTTTTTTAATGCCCACATTGTTCTTTAAGATCAGTAATGGGAAATTAGAAAACATCTATACAAAGAGATTAATTTTGAAAATATTATAATATAATGACATAATGAAATTTTATTACACAATAATATATTAAAATTACCTTTATTAATGATTCAAAAACATCATTTACCCAGATAAAGGCTTGTGCCTCCAATAAATATATGTAATCAGAATGGTTACTGGATCCGACACCAGAAAGCATAGAGTCTGTCCAAATAATCCTACGATGTTATTCATAGGGACCCCATAATAGTCAAACAAGACGACTATATTTAGTCCGTTAGGATTGTAGACAACTACAATTTTCATATTTTCTCCATAGTAGCATTGTTTCCTTATTTTAAGAAAAAATAATTAGTATTATAAACAAATTGTAACAACATAATTTATATTAAAAATTTTACCTACAACCATAACCCTCTAATATTTACCATAGAGAACCTAGAGTGGCTACCTGATCCCTCATTACTGATGCTTCTGAATGGGGAGGTGTCGTCTGAGCTGCTGATGGGGAACTAAATGAGGGTGTGTGAGATGGTGAAGGGGGGAATATAGAGGGTGTCTCAGAAGTTTTAGGGAGGGTGACTGATTGATTATCATCTATTGGTATGGTTTATGCAATATCGGCTGAGAGTCAAAGGGCCTCTATATTATGCACCCCTTCTAATTCCTATCATGTAGTCAAATAAAATCAACTTCTGAAGAAATATTTCTAAAAATTCATGCCGAAAAATATAGAAATAATAAAATATTCAGAGTTCTAAAAAAAATGAATAACTATGATAATGAATGACTGCACAAATGACATAGTGTTTGATAAATGAATGGATTCCTGGACATACAATCATTTCCTCCTTCAATCATGTCATTTTCCTACTCTATAATTACTTCATCTACTTCATCCAACCTTGAAAGACTAATATTATCAAGATCTTGATGAAAAAATTAGATCCCTTCTTGATGTTGATGAGATTCAATGTCAGAAGTCAATGTTTCCACTTCATCACCCATATCATACAAGTCTCTTTGTTTGACATAAGTAACTACACTCAACCATTCATCAAAAACATCTTCCATATAATATAACATTTTCTCTTGCAAAGATAAGATATACTAATCATATAATCCATTGTCTCCAACATCCATCAAATGAGAGAAGTTCACATAAGTAAATAGAAAGGAATCTCTTTTAACAACCTTGATAATATCAACCCATCTTATTTTAAATAAATCCACTAAAAGATACATGTTGTAGTTTAATTAGATAATATCAGTGATCATTCCACAATATCCCACATCAGAAAATGTAAAGATACCACTATTCTGTGTTTTCAAACCCTCTTCTTGGTCTACTATATGAAATTTAAAGATATTCATGTTATAATAAACGAACTTTCTACACTATTTTAGAGGACCTTGAGGAAGGAACCTCAAATATTCTTACAACTTCGTTTAATTATAAGTATTCCTGATCTAGAAAAATTTATATACATTATAAGATTTAGAAAATATGTGTGTTAACCTAATATATGAACTTATTACAATATTTATGAACATACACATCATGCAAACCATTCTACATGCACTTTATTAACAGTTTTTTATATCATTCCCATTTCATATTCAATCACTCATTTGTTACCTTTTTTGTATCCTCAACTCTTCAATAAATCTTCTAAAATTTCACTATTCAAAAACACTTATCTATGTTCTTGTAATTGTTTCATTTCTATCAGTGTAACATTTGAGCTCATCCCAACTAATCGGCTGGTAACATGATGGATTTTTGATTTCCCATATAGTTAGGATTGAGTCAATGTGTCATCAACACATCCAAATAAATTTAATATTGTCTAAATATCATCTTAGTATCTAGAAAAAAAATAACACACTCATTTTCCAAATAACATTAAAAAATTGAGCCTTAGGTTGAGATTTATTTTTCATGTATGATTTCAAATATCAAAGGTATCTATGAAATAAAATAAAAAACATAATTGTGTATTTAATGAAGTGTCTAAAATTATTTACATAAATGAAAAATATATAAATATCGTACCTCTCAATTGGATACATCCATAAATAATGTATGAGGACTCCTAGTTTAGCTTCATCAACCAAAGGCACACATAAATGCCTCATGACAGTAAAAAATGATTGTGGAAATATCATCTCCATTAAATAAGATGTCAATAAAAATATCTCATAATGGGAGTAAATCTCAAATTTTTGTATAATTTTCTTACATATTTGTCTAATTAATGTTCCTAATTAGTGAAAAAACAGTAAAATTTTTATGTAATAATTTATGCAATGCCAATAAGAGTAACTTCTATAAAAATATTTGTGAATTATGTCTTTTCAATCAATGTAACATATGATGCTTTCATTCAACACACCATGAGATGTTACTTAAATACCAATTAGATACCTTTAAATGTTTCAAAATTCTAATGAATGTATCTTTATCCCTATTTTTGTTGAAAAAATTATTGAAGCATACTTTCCATTCTTATCTAGAGAGGTATCATGCTTTTTGTTCATGTTTTGTAAGTCATTCCGAGCACTGAGATGGTCCTTTGATTTTCCATTCTCATTAAGAAATGTGAAGTTCAAAACAAAAAAAGCACTACTCTAAATATTTTTTAACATCATGACTATATGAAAAAAAATAAATTCCCAATATGGAAGTTTGAAGAATATACCTTTTTTTAAATTGTTGCATTATGATTTTAGATGAGGATGCACTTCAAACTAGTTTCCTGCAACCATTAAAATGATTCACCTTCCAAAATCTTGTTTCAACATATCCAAGTTATTCCAATATTCTAGAACCTATTAAAAAAATTGGATGTGGTCTACAATCAATATAACAATTAAATTTTTACTTATTCAACCAAAATCCATGAGATTCATCGAGAATTTTTTAATTACAAAAGATGAACCATTTTTTGTGACGTAGTCATTTTGGATGAAAATCAATGTTACAAATAGGAAAATACCAAACATGTTGTGTGTTCCAAATAACTAAATTATCATTTCTAGGGAATTCAATAATATTCCACATTATAGAAGATTTTATTTTATACATTTTTCTAGAAGATGCATCATATGTCTCAATAGTATTTCTCCATAACTCCTGTAATTTTATAATTAGAGGTGACAATTAAACATAAATAAAATTTCTAGGAAGTTTTTTTATAGTAATAAATATATAAATGATAAAAAAATGTTTTTATTCATACACATCCACAATGGTAGATTGTAAGGGATCAAAAAAACTGGACAAATTCTATAGCTGGTGTTCAAAGCCCCAAATGGGTTGAATCCATCGACATCCAATCCCAATCGAACATTCCTAGGATCATGTGTGAAATATAGATGTAATGAATCAAATTTATTGCATGATTATGAATAAATTGGATATTTTATTAACACCTAATTATTTATCTATAGAATTATACTTCATGTGCATAATGGTTTTCGATGACACGAATAATCATTACAGTTAAGGCATTAGAGGAAAGTAATGAAAACCCTTTGCAGGTGTGTTCCATACCATCTTCTTAATAGTATTATGATGATTCATAATTCCACCATTACCAATTTTATTCTATCTAGAATAAGATTATTGTTTTCAATCTTATCTTATTGAATACTCTCTCTAATAAAGCATACAATCCTTGGGACACATATATATTTTTTTATAATTCAGACCAAGCTTTTAAACATCTATTTTCATATCATAAAAATACTTAGGTATCTTTTTTATTGAAAATTCATGACAAAAAAATTCCCATATCATCGACATCACATTATTTTCAATTCCATATAGGCATATAATTTGGTATAACTTCACAATAAAACAATGTTTTGAATATTTCAATCATCCACTATACAACTCTTCATTTCCACTAGCAACTAAACCATGAACTACATTTTTCTACTTAGTGATGTTTTATCATACATTTATTTCCACAGAATCAAGAGGATTTGACGATATGATATAAATTTGATCTGGTTTTCCTATAGTACGAAAAACATCAGTAGTTATGTTTTTATTTATAGAACCCTTAACTGGTTGTTTAGATATGTTTCAACGTTGATATTGGTTTATTTAAATTCCAAATACCTAATTTATAAGGATTTTCATTTCATTGTCCATTTTCTATGATGTTGGGAGATCATTCTGCCGACTTACATCAGTGTTAAAACATTCTGTAATGTTTGATTATCTATTCCAAATCCAACACAAATATTGAGCATGGAATTGCTTCAATATCATGTTTTAATAAAAATTAAGTCTCCTCAACTATCTTTTATATTTACATTAATGACATGACAAACTTACACTCAAATCAATAGATTGATTGGAATTTGAAATATATAAAAAAACTCTTCCAAACCCATAGCATACAGAGTCTTGATCCTTAGTAATATGATCCATATTTTATCCACATTATAATGTTCCTAAACATTATTAAAAAAAATTAAAACACATAAGTATTACTAAGTAAGAAAATAGATAAATAGAAGTGAAAAAAAAACACAACTTATGTATTTAAAAAAAGTGTAACATAAGTAATAAAAATGTAAAAGTCAAAAAGGAAATCAATCATTGATGGTATCATATAAAAAAGAAGAAAAATAAAAATCATACAGTCATTAATTTAAAACATGTATCATTTGAGAAAGACCATAGGGTTAATAATTATAGTGGAACCTAATAATTATATATCACAATAACAGTGGATTTTGAGTTCTAAAATATTTCTAGATAGAGGGGGTGTCACATTATTCTTTACTATAATTGATAGTGGTGATCTAAGAGATTATATTTATACAGACGTCGTATTTTTACTGTTTTACAGATGGAACATCTCCAAATAACTTGATTCATTTTAATATTTCTGAACAGTTCCACTATATTACATGTAAGAGTATTAGATTATGTTTTATTTAGAGTGAATAATTTAATCTTTCATGCAGGTTTTTATGTTGTATTCATAGAGGACGATATGAACTCTTACTAGTCACCTATAATCTTGGATAAACCTTACCTAAAAATATAAAATGAAATCATAAATGGCCATGAAGGTACTATAATTATGCTATTTGTTTAAAATGATTTCCACTTTAATAATTTTGATTCCATTTTGTACCCATAATAAGTGAGATCAATTTTTTTACATTGTCACATTTTGATGATTATAATCCATGTGAATAAAGTTATTTGATATAATAAATTATTTATTTGGGAAACAAATCAATATCTAAAAATTTGATCAAAAACATATAGGAAGTTAAAAATTTTCTATCTAACCATTTGAATATGAAATAAATTTCTATTTATTTTATGTATATTAGTATCTATTAAATGAAAAAGTGTTTGATACTTCATCTATTCCATAATTAGTGTAAACCATTGAGTTCAATATCCCAACTCTATTTTAATCTTTTGACTAGCCTCTTGATATATAATTAAAACCCTTTCCTACTAATTTAACTTATATATTTATAATAGAGAGAAAAATGTACCAATGATAGTTTGAAGATAATTTTCATTTAATAAATAACAAATAATGAATGATATTATGAGAGAGAATTCATAAATTATAGGTTATAATTTAGGATATAATCTTGGAATGTAGTGTAAATGTTTCTAATATAAGTGAAATAAAAAATAATATATCCCTAACTAGAGTGGATTCTTATTTTATGGAATTAATACCTAAACCATAAAGTTATATTGTTAACTACATTCCATATTATTATTTTACAACTACAACAATCATAATGACTCTGAACTAAATAACTGAATAATACTCAGAATATGTATCTATAACACATTATGTGTAACTTATTATTTCCAAAGGATGGTGTAGATTTAATGGATTGATAAATAAATATGTAATAGACACATTTCCCTATTTTTAGTGTTAACTAAAATATTATAGGGTAAAGAAACATTTTTGGCAAGACCATATCAGAAGTAGGTATTTCTCACACACATAACCTAGTCATCAGAAATGGTACAGGTCTTTCAGGTACATTTGGATGATAATAAATAAAAATAACTATTTTAACATGGAATTCATCATGATCACAATCGAAAATATCAGAAAACATTATAAATATCAATAAATTTGAAAAATACACCTCATACATATGTTATGAGAACAAAAAACATTCTAAGTTAAAAAATGAGGGTTTAATGAGTGGGATCTCTTGAATAAAAACTTGTGGACAACCAATTAATTTCTTATCCACTAATAAATTAAATTTTATAAGTGATCCAACTAATTTTCAACACCCCAGATGGGAAAAAAATATTTTTCTCTAATTCGTTACCCTTTCCTGGAACACATACAAGAAGTTCTACACACATCCTAATTGGGAAACAAGTTAGGTGTGAGTATAACATACACACAATGTGATCACCTACATTTCCCCATTATCTTTTCATAATCCAACGTGTATGAAAAAATAATACAAAAATAGGGGAAAAATAAATTTTATAGACTATATAATTTAATAAAGTCTTTTAATATGGATTTTAATGATAATGAAAACCCTACTACATCGAGAGGATCTATACTTGATATAAATTCTTCCAGACTAAATCAAGATATATTATAATAAATACAAAAGAATTAAGGTTAGAAAATTATCTCATTAAAGGGAAAATGAATCATATATATCAGTGCTAGGTAAATATTGTAAGTCATCATTTCAGGAAAAAGGGGAAGGGATATACTAATGTAAAGACATAGAAATCCAATCATATACCATCAACATACCCATCAATAATGGGTATAACTGTGAATAATTTTCTATATAATCATAGAATTTCATTTTTTATCTTGTTTTATACTCTACTAAAATCAAATATAACAATAATTATAACATTTATTACAATTTCGAGCATGCTTGGAAAGAAACAATCCAGATCATAAAACATTTTATAAAATGAAAATTATTATAAATCATAGAGGGTGTCATCATCACATAGAAAATAAATCAATTTAATTTTTTTTAATATTAATATCTTTTATAACAAGAATCAAAAATAACCAAACAAAGAAAAAGTCAATATATTTGTCGTCTAGTTTGATAACATGATAAGCATAAACCAGGGTAAGTTAAAAAACATACAGGCATTGAAAAACAATTTGTAAAAAAATTAGTTGAAAAATCACTATGTTAATTCTTTCTAATTGGATGAAAACCATTTCTAGTCAAACCCTTAAATAGAATTATAGGAATATAGTGTACTCCTATCAAATAAATATATAATTCTTCTTTTAGGTCCATAAGAATTTTATAGTCCATTAACATTTCAATTTTAAATGTATAATATTTTATGGTTTTATGGTTTTATATCCCTTCTAAAAATTATGACAATTTATTATGTGAAATAATAATATCACCATAGTTTCTCTTAACCTAAACCCCCTCACCAACTGGACTATAATAAAACTAAGGAAATTGAAGAGGTTCACAATCCCAAAATTAAGAAAAGAAGATATCACATCAAATATCACGACTAAAAAAATAGAAGAAGCGAGGTTAGATGAATACCACACACTTTCCTTTTCTAGGGAGTACTGGCAGTGAAATTTTGGGTGAAAGAGGGGTCGACAACTTGGGATTGGGCTTAGGGAGATCGAGGGAGAATTGGGCCGACAATGATGTCATGGATTTGGGGGTGTATGGAATGATGGGGCATAAACATGATGGAGAATGAGGCCAGTGTCAAGGGGATAAGGGGCTTAAACCAAGGGTGATAGGGTTTGATAGGGTCGGGTGAAGAGGGGGGGTGTTGGGTTGGGTGGGAGAAGTGTCATGGGTAAAAAACAATAACAGTAGTTTTTAAAAACTGCCGCTAGATTTTGACCATTTTTAGCATCATTTTCTTAATCCCCTAATAAAAAACTACCACTAATTAATGATTTTGGAGTTATGAAAGGTTAATTAACAAAATCATATTCGGCAGGGGTGTGAAACTAGGTTTGAAATTTGGCCTCTCTTCCATTCACTAGGAAATGATCATGTAAATTCCCATTGCACCCTTATCTATATTTTAACCCCAAGATCTATCCGTAGATTTCACCAACATATTGTACATTTATAGTAATTCATTATCTAAGATATCCTAGAAAAATTTACTTTACCAAAACATCAGGATGTAATTCAATACTTAAATTTATCACATGGTCTTATACCTAGGGTTTTTAATAATGTTTTATTATCCTAATACCTGAATAAAAATTACATTATTTCATTATAATTAAATCAATTAATATCCTTGAGGATTATATATACCTTTGAAATTGTGATCATCCTTTCATTATAGATAATTAAATTATCCAAAACATATATTCGAATCTCTTTAGTTATCCAAAACCTCCCTTAATACCAACTACTATTCCATATACCTTTTCTCCTTTTCTTTGTTCCATAAATGTAAACCTTACATACTCTATTGGATACCAAGTGAAATATAAATGATATATCCTTCCTTATTTATAATATCAAAAATGGAAATTTAATCTCTTAAATCCAAAATATCTGCTTATATTTATAGATTTTATGAATTAGGACATGATAGTAGCTAACAATACTAAAGTTAATTCTATAAAATATTCTCATTTTATACTATATACAAAACTACTTAATCCATAACAAGTCTTTAACATCTCCTAAAAAATTATTCACACATGTCACCCTTATAAAAATTTCATATGTATTACTTTTATTCATTATCTAAGGAATTGAAACAAAATAAAACGGTAAAATCAAATACTCAGTAAAAGAAATATATAATTTAATATATAAAAATCATAATCATGTTATACATAATATGGTGGGAATAATTTTTATGAATAATTCCAAAATAAAAAAAATGATTATATTATATCCATGATGATAAATTTCTCCCATGTAATTGATGAATTCTTCTTCAATGACCTAGGTGGTGATAGACATTACATCAGTTCCTCCCTATTACGAGGGGGATGGAATTGTGTTATCTTCTATGGGGGAATTTCTACATTCCATTATCCCATTTTCTAACCCCATTTACCTTTCTCTCTTCTATTATATTACACTAAGCCCTAATGTTTCATTCTTGTTTGAGGGTTTCCTAAAACTCTCACTCTCATTTGTGGTGTTTATAAATACATTTTATATTTTGAATCGGATGATGGTGGAAAACATAAAACTAAATATTACATTGTTTGACTCATTAGTAAGTTTTTTGTTTTCATCTTGGGGCTTACAGGAATGAAAAACAATAGGATTCCTTATCAATAGACATATCATGATTTCTTCTTCATTAGAGAATGATTTGATTCTAGCTAAGTCCGTAGTTCCATGTATCTATGATGGATCTTTATTCAACTTATTTAGGTGGTCTTATGTGTTCCATACGAAACATTATATTATAAACCTGGCACTATAGAACAATTTTCCCGAGCTCACACTTCCTTTTTATAATACTTCATTCTTTTTAATGTTAGGGAATATGGTTAGATGATATTTGTGTTCCATCAATAGATCAATATCTATTTTCCAAAGTATTTCCCTACATATATGATTTTATGTTGAATTTTCTATACTATTAGTATATTATATTTGGATTTTGTTTGATGAAGAGTTTTATTACATGTAACCAGTTTTCATTGATTCATATATTGATTTCTATTCTTCCTGAAAGAGACTAGGGAACTTGTTTTCAATGTATAGGCAGGGGATCAAGAATCACTATCAAATGATTTATGTTGTCTCAAGTAGTGAAACATGTCTAATTTAAAAGGGTTTGATTTCTATTCCAGGAAGAGTTTCAAAGGATCAGGTTCAAATTAGTGACATTTTTGTAAGGATAGGGGAGTTTTATGGGGGTGTGTTCTTTGGGTTCTTAAGACCTAGACACTATCATGTTAAAGGCCTTGCCATATTCTGTGTTCATGTGTGTTGTAACTCATTCTAAAGATGAGTCATTCATTAAGATAGTAAATGAGGAAAGGTCTCGTGTCTACATGCCTCATCGAATCCCAAGGTATGTCATTCTGAATTCAAATGAGGGTTGGTTGAATGCAACCTCTAGGATGAATCCAATAAGGAAAAAATTGACTCTAAATTTGGGAAATCATTTTATAAATCTAAATTTTATAGGTCTAGTTTATGATCGAGGGTAATGGAATATGTTTGAATCAACAATTTCATATATGTAAGATATTTTCAAACAAGACCCTCCTCCATAGGGGTTAATACTGAAGTTCAAGGTCTCTATTAGGTAAAATTTGGTTATGATAGCTTCATTCAATTATCAGTTGACAGTGTAAAATAATTCGAGGTATTGGACTCCATATCCCAAGGAGTAAGAAGGGGAATAAGGGAACCCAAGATTCAAGAATTATCACTATGATTAAGGTAAATAAATCTAAAGGGTGTAAGGATTATTCTTACTTACCTAAACCTATATAAAAAATCATGAAAAAAGGGTGGGGCTAACAAGGAACCTTATATAAAATGCACTATACATGACAATTTTAATATGAAGAGATATAAGATTAAAGGTGAAAATCAAATGGCCGGGTGTGCTAGTACTAACTAAAAAAGACCAAGTTAGTGACAAGATTAATGTTCGACTTCATCTAAAAAGTTCAAATGAGAAGAAAATGGTAGGAAGGGTGGACAATGAAAAATAAAAATGATTGGATATCGTTATCTACTCTAGGTAATATTTACTAGAATATTGTTTATATATCAATGATACATTACAAAAGGTGAATATATTTTAAGAGATAATGATTTGATATGATCTTAAGGGAAATAATGTGCATCGATTACCAAGTAAGACCACATTTTATAATGATGCTTAACTGATATGGATTATAACTCAGAGGAATATATCCAGACATGGAATAAGATGGAGAATCATTTTAAAGATCTTATAAATGATGATTTAGATAAAATGGTAACTATATTACCATGGGTGTTATATAGGGTGATAGATTCCACCAATATTAGTCATGCCTTTAATTATTTCATGACCTCTATTTTTTGTTTAATGACATTATTATTTGAACTTTTTAGGTTTCCCATGTGTTCCATAAAATATCTTTTTGAAATAGGAATTTAATTTTCATTCAGCCATATTTTATCCCTGAAAAAAAAATCGAACCATGGCTAACAATAATTATTGATCTCATACGAATGGAATGAATAATGTTATACATCATATAATGTTCTCAATTACTTGTTCTAAAACATTATACATATATGGGAAGAGGTATATACCATTATATAGGTTGGTTTTTTTCTTGAAAATTTTAAATGAATTGAGAGGATATATAATTTAGATCCCCATTTTTCACAAAATTTAATCCAATAAATTAACCATAAAAGTCAGTGATAAATTCTATATCAATTTGAAGGGAACCCCTTACTGAATAATAACATGGTTATTCATTTAATGAAAAATAAAAATTGTCAATACATAATAAACCTATGTTAGCATAAAAAAACCCATCAATAATATAAATACTTTTCCCAATTTCAATAAAAGGGATAATATATTCATAACCCATCCGAAAAAGTGTATGAATGGATAAATACTATATATTCAAATTTCCAAAAACATAACTATTAGAATAACTATATAAAAAACCCCATTACATTTCTATATGTCAATAAAAGGGATAACATAACCATAACCCAAATAGAGGAAGGAGGTGGTTGATTAAACAATGCATCATCAAATTTCCTATATAATCAATATAAATTATTTTATGAATAAAAAATATTCACAATAGTTCCCAAATCAATAAGTGGGTTTTCATTGTGTGTAATTATCCCTCATGATAAAACAATACGAAGTAGTGGTATAAAATTAAATAAATATTTTAGTAGAATGATCATAATCTATAGAGAAAAATAAGGTGGTTGTTTTTGGAATAATATAACTCATGTTTAATAATTAAAAAATATAAGTCTTTTAACGTAAATAAAAAATAACATTTTTAAAAAGAATGCATCAAATGGTATCATAAAAGAAAGGATCGAGAATCAAATTGTTTTTTTATTATGAGTTCACTCACCCAAATGATAATATATATATATAAATATATATATATCATAAACCATGAATCATAACCACCATTAGGGTAAAAATATTTGTAAAATATAATGTAAAAATAAGTAAAAACATATAAATTCTTCAAGAAAATATTTTTAAAACTGAATTATAAAAAAATTATGTGTCACTTTCAAAACTAACATTTTAAAATTTTAATTGAATGAATTTGAAATATTTTAATATTAAAATTAATTTATAAAAATTTTCAATATAATATGATATATATTTTTATAGTAAATGTCATACCAATGACAAAAATTTTGATAATAAAAGGAATTTAATCTTTTTAACACATTGTAAATGCCTTTATTGAAACCCCAAATTGAAAAAAAGAATAATTAAACTATCTTCTTAATAAAAATTAATTTTATGAAAGAGTATTTCAAAATACCATATAATAAAATATTAAGGTGGGAGAACCCAAGAATTTAAAACAAAAGTTCATGATGGAACACTATAACTCAAAGAATGAGATTTGAGTTATCAATATCCATTATTAGAAACAAACTCTATGAACCCTAAACCATTTTAAAAAGGGGATTATGTGTTAAAATTTATTATAAGTATCTAATAAAAAATATATGAATATAATTGGTTGAATTTACCCATATTATATTCTATTTGATTAATATAACAATCTTAACTCAATGATTTCAATTCGAGTTACGGAAACTATTATTAATGGGGTAACACTTGAGTCAAAAGACATTTGAACAAAAGAAAATAATTTTGTTAAGAATATCATATGAATTAAAAGAAAATAAATTCTATAAAATTCCTAGCATATTCAACTAGTATACAATATAAATTAATCATGGTGCATAACATGTAATAGGTCTCAATGAATTGGAATTGAAACCATGGAAAGCCTTATAGATTGAGTAAAATTTTAATAAAAACCACATGAAAGATAGATATTAGAATTGAAAATAAAATAAATTTTTAAATTAGAATTTATAATATGATATCTCAAATAGGTAATATATTCAAAACATAATTTAAGTAATGTACATATTACAAAACATGTCTCCAACAGAGGAATTTAAGATGAATACTTTTACATCAGTCCATATTCATTATTCACTTACAAAAAAATACTTAAATAATTAAATTATGTTCAATAAATATATTCATAAGATCCTTTTCCATAAATATTAAAATTTATTATACTTTTATTTAATAGTTATATGTATATATAAAATTTTCATTTTTTTATTGTCAATATAGGGTGTAAGTAATCATTATCATATTAATGTTGTTTGATAAAATAAGTGTTGGTATCTAAAATTTTCCTAAATTTAATAATTATTATATAATATAATGAATTATAATATTTTATCCAATATAATTTATAAATATTTCATCACAGGTCATGGTAGTTTTTATATTGATCCGTGATGATAAAATTAGTAACAAGAATGTTTTAATTATTCTTAAAGAATTAAGGGATATCACTTCATTAATAAGTTAAAAAGTTCTAATACCTTAATTGAAAAAAAAAATTTACTTAAATTTTTATATCATATTATACTATTATAAATTTTTTTATAGTTAACAATGAAAAAAATGTATAGTATTATTCAAGTAGGTGGTTAAATCGGCCCAAAACATGAACATACCATCATTAATTGATGATTATGAGGTAGTTTATTTGAAATATATTTATACCATATAAATTGTGATGTTAGTTTTATATAATTAGTCAGATATATCATAATTTGAAATAATTTTAATATGGAGATAATTTTTATAAAGTCATTACATAAAAAATAAGAGATCATTTTCCTCTCATTATGATGGTTTTAAAGGATTGAATTTATGATCATCATTTTTTAATAAAACCATTAATAACATCTAAAATTTTTAATATAATAAACTTAATGATATTATAAAGAAAATCATATTTATCACTTAATACCATCCTTCTATCCATCCATGATTGGTTGTAATGAAATAAAGAATATACCATTTCATTGAGGCAACAATACACATGTACACGTGAATGGTTATTATGTTTTTCATAGAATAGAAAAAAAAGTAATATAGTTTATCATTTATAAATATAAATTTTTTCATAAGAATCAAAATTATATATTAAATTCCCAATTAAAACTATCCTTTTATGGTGGGTAAGGAAAAGAAAACATGTTTCATTGTAGAGGTGGTAGTGCACACAACACATGATTCACATATTCATATTTCTTAAAAGAAAATGGGATGGTCGATACAACTTATAACATAATTTTAATAACATTAAATTATAATTATTATAATAATTATACATATTTTGATATTTTAATATGGGGAAATGAAATTTGAGGAACAAAAAATGATGATAATGAAATCGATAAGTGGGTGGTGCGATTAGAAATGTTTTCATTACTATATAGATTATATCCGTTGCTATGGGGTTGAATACATTAAGGGATTTTATTTTGAGAATAAAAAAATTCCTAATAAAGGTGGATAGAAATATGAATTATAGTGTGGGGAATATTTTTCTTTGAACTAATGGGGTTTTTTTTGTGTGTGGGTGAGGATAGGAGAGACCCTTATACAGGTGAAAAAGCATGACATTTTTATAGATACCAAAACATATCAATAATCAAAATTCACTATCAGAGATAGTAGATACAAAATTTTAAAAAAATAGATTGGGTAAAGAATAAGGTCATAAAAGGAGTAAACATCCATTCGTTTACATTATTTAACCATGCTTGAGGTCTTTTACTCAAAGATTATATACTATTACCATTTTAGATTTTATCATTGTAACTAGTTTTCACATAAGGTAACTTATAATTTATTCCCAAGATAAAATAGAATTTATAAAATAATATGGAATTACTGATTAAATATATGAAATAAATTTTATTATATTAATATATTATATTTAGAAAAATATAATTAAAATTTCTAAATGTATAAAGTATTTATTTTTTGAAAAATATAAAATTTATTTGAAAATGTAAAATATATATTATTTAAATTCAAACAAAAATTTAAAAATTATAAAGTCACACATAAAATACATATTCGGTCGTGCAGAAAGGTTTCATGAATTTTGAATCCATACTTTTATAATAATAATTCACTAAAATTCATGTTATATAAAAAAAATTTATTTTTCATTTTTCTTTTAAAAGTAAATTTTTTATAAAATCCAAAAAAATATGATTATATTAAAATGATGATTCCAAAAATAATGATCATTTTATAAAATTAAAATTCAAAATTTTACTAATTTAATATTTTAATAAAATGGTGAGATATAAAGAAAATTTTATGTCATATGAAAATATATTTTTTATAATATTCACCATTCTCATTCAAATAACTCATTATTCACTAAATAAAATACAATCAACCAATTATTTATATCAAATATGATTTATCTCCATAAAATACATGTTTATTGAAATAGAAAATAATATCACATAGAATGGAAACATTTAGAAAAAGACTTTTTTAAACATAAAATACCATATTAGTCATTTTAGTTAAATAACTGAATTTTATTCATATTAAAAGTATCCTTCATTTTATTTCATTAAATATTTCCTAATGTTATTACTCTTATTTGTTTCAGCTAATTCATTAGTTATATTTTTAATAGTCATAATTAATATTTATTATTTGTATAAATAAGTCAGGATTTCATTTTAGATAAGAGTTTTGTGTGGAAAAAACTATAAAACACATCAACATATTTAATGTTATTCATATATTAAAATTCCGAGGTGTTACAGATGTGACTCTAATGGGAATGCAATCAATTATAGATGATGGTGGAATGTACTTTCTATGATACAAATTGATGCAGTGTAATGGGATAAATCAAGTCCTTTCAAGAATATCTTTGAAATAATTTTTTGACAACACCACAAAAATAGAATACAATCAGATAATTTTGTAATGTAATAAAAGTTTCTTGCAGATAATGGATAAAAACCTATTTATATACTAATAAATAAAAACCCTTAAAAGACTAAATTACTCATAAAATATCCAATGTTATAAAAAATATAAGAAGTAAACAATAGAATTAAATTCTCCCATGGGGGTTGCCGGACCAAGGTCTGGAACAACACCATGAGGCTATAGTGTTTTAATAAAAGGAAAATCTTGCTACATTGGGATCTAGTCATTATTTATCCAAATTTCTTTATTCAAACTCTCTAAAGTAAGAAATAAATCATAAAAATGTTTCATGATGATATTACGTTAGTTTAAATAAATATTACCCCAAAATATATTTTTATAGGTTCCCCTAGAGATATTCCAAGCCCATCCACCCATATACATCGACATTATATCAATGAACACACAGAAAAACTAGCCCTACCTATCCTTGAGACCTCCTTTAAATTTTTTCATTGTATTTGGATGGTTAATATTGGGTTTTTATTGAATAATTGTATTGCTACTATTTTTTTATAATAAGTATGTTTCATTATTCTTTTTCATTTTATTATTATATTATTATATTATATTCTTATACTATGTTATACTAATGTATTCAATTAGTTACATCCAAATTAATTTTTATATAACAAGAAGGGGAAAATAAGCATTAATTTTTTATCTTAATATTAAAATTTTATATTGATCTACTTATTTGTGTAAAATATAAATTTTTTCTATTTAAGTTTTAAATTTTATTTTATATTCTAAATGGTGGATATTGGAGGACATATAAATATTTATCCAACAAATTCTAATTTTATCACTAGTTTTGATGCACAATAAATAAATTCTAATTTGGTTCAAGAGTTCCTCTGAGTCTTTTTGAAATTATTAGATATTCCTTTATATATTTTTATATAATTCATGATTATTCATTTTATGAGATGGAATTTTTATGTGTACTTATTTTTATAATGTTTAGTTTTGGAAATTATAAAATGTGATGTCTGATTTTAATGAAGTAAATCATTCATATAATGTAATAAATCTATCTTATGAATTTCATAAATCTATATTATAACTTTGGGAATAAATATTATAGAGTAAATAAATATTGTGAAGTGATAAATATATCATAAAATCAGAAATATATCTTATAAAGTCTGAATTCTATCTAATGAAGTCTTTTATCTAATGAATATTTGATATCATAAAAATTATGATTTCTATCTTATGATGTTTAGTATGAATTGTACATTAACATTGGGAATAAAATAGTTGGATATATCTTATCAATAACATGATTTATCTTATTAAGCATGATGTATCTTACAATGTGCAGGATATATCATAATAAATTGTATATATGTTATGACATTTGATAAATGATCCGAGATAAGTCATTTGTGTATTTGATATTCAGGTTTTCGATATTTTATAGGGTTATATCATTTTTGTTTTATAAGTAGCAATTAAATGGTTTATTATTATTAAATTTTATGATATTTTAAGAATGAATGTACTATTTAAAAATTTTCACTAATTTTAGGGAAGGACAGAGCTATTCAAATGTTTATATTATTACAGACCATTGTGGAAATTATTGAAAATTATCCATGAATTCATTTAATATCGATTATCATATATATACATATATTTATTTATATATTTATATATTCTTATGATTGTTCTATGTATAGGTAATTTAAAAACAAAAACTTATAGAAAAACATATTTGACACATAAATTAATAGATGGGATGAATTGTTTATGAATATTATGATTCCTATTCAAATTTTTAAATACACGTTTTTTGAATGCTCAAAGTGTTTTCATATTATTATAAAAAATATTGTCATTCTAACATTAATAGTAATATTAAATTTTCACTCAATTAATCCATTTTAGAGTTATATGGTTGATACCTATTCATTAATTGGGAGATTCAGTCATTTGTTAATTGTAGAAGTCATCAACTATAACCATAAATTGGAAGTAATTTTTGTCATCTTTTGTATTCTATCTAATATAAAACGTTTTATATTGTGTTTTTTCAAATAATATGTACATATATCATAATGTTGGAACCAAAGAAATGATCTTAAAATCATTATAAAAAGATAAAACTTAATGGAATTAGTTTTAAAATCCACACTAAAATGATTAGACTAAAACCACCATGCCAATATTGGGTGTTGGAGGTGTAGAGTCGGGGTACAAATGATGCTCAGATAATATCTTCTCATCTCATAGAAAAATTCTAGAATACTAGTATTAGATTTTCCCTAGTATAATATGGTTAGGTCTGGAATAGCTTACCTAAAAATACAACTAACCTAATATGGAAAAATATTTAACATAATAAAAAGTAAATGATTCTCATTGGTGATAAGAATCAATGCATGGTTGATTCAAAGTTGGTGAATCCATCATAATGATCAAATCAAATACATTTACCTCTAACACAGATAAATTCCTAAAAAAACTAATAACAATTGATCAAAATGGTGAACTCAACCATTTTTTGAATAAAATAAAATTATTCACCATTGAAATGTATATACACAACCCCACAAATTTTTTTTATATGGTAAAACCCAAATAGTTGGTGAGTTTATTAAATAAAAAAGTGTGATTCACCCATATAAAAGGGGGGAACTAAAACATTACCTCATACATTCTATGACCTAATGTTTTGGTTAATGGGAATAAACTCAATATCATGCAACTAGATTGAACATCATCCCTAACTCCCCATAGACTCACTAAATTTACATCCTCAAGTAGAATCGCCAAAACATGACCCGATCCTGAGTGGGAATAACCGTAAGCATGCCTCCCCATATTCTATGGGACGTTGACATAAATCCAGGGCATATGTCGTGATTGTAAATATAACATAGTTTAAAAATAATTATCACAAAAAAAAACTCATATAAATAATAATCAAGAAAACCCAAATATACAAAAAAATAATGGTAGTAATGGATAAAGACTATTTTCAATTTATACAATTCAATAATAGTTAAACCAAATTTCCCATAGAGTGACCATATATAAATATTCCCAATATAATAAAATAATTCCCATATATGCACCATGGAACCATTCAACCCAACTCAAAAACTAAGTCGTCAAACTATAGATGAAACCATTGATCCCCTAGTTACTAGCCTCCATACACCATGTGAAACACCAAATATTTTTGTATTTAGATATTTATAATTAATTATGAGGATTTTTGTGATTTGTTTGGGATGTTTTAGATAGTTGATGTCATATTTTGGGGGCTTTTAGGTTGTACCCCTACCTATAAACATTTTGGGGAGAACATGCACCCTACCAAGCTTACTATACATGGAAATATTTAGATTTCGGGTAGCTATAGGATTCATGGGAACATGTATGGTAAATTTTCCTCTCTAGAAAACATTTTCGGTAATAATAAATTTTATGGTTTTTAAATTTTTACATATAAAATGTATGAGGAAAGTAAAAATCCAAAAAAAGAAAATATACTTAACTGCACTTTTTCTCAAAACACCTTCCATTATCCCATTTTCATCAGATATTTAACCTTTTATCTCTATGATAATTTTGGTGGTTACATTATGTTTTGATCTCCCTCTCTTTAAATAATACTATAAATTTTTCTACAAAACAAAGAAAATGATTAATTCTCCTTTCATCATTTTTCTTTTTGTTTCAAATGGGGGGAACCTATTCTAGGGATATCATGCTTGTATATTATATTTATATTGTGTTTGATAGGATTATTATCTAGAACCATTATATTAGTTCTGTAAGAGACCAATTATTTGGTATATGATGTGGTTCCATACTAATTAACATGTTTGATATTGGTTGGGCATCCTATCTCCACTTAGTCTAAGGAAATGAAATATAGTTTTAAAAATTCAATTGCAATGATTGTTTGTGTAAAATAATTTTGATATATCTTAGGCTAATATTCTATTAATGTAATATAGTTTTAAGAAATATTTTTGTTTGAAAAAAAACATGTTTAATGAAATATATAAATGGATACTTGGTTTTAAAAAGGTAGTTTTGGATAGGTATACCCATTACATTGGTTTGGAGTAGGATTGAGTTCATGTGTTCTATCATTTTATTGATAAAATTTGTATTATTTGAAAAATAAATATATGAATATGATAGAATGAATAGAAAATTCAAGCATAAACACTACATGGATAATTATTTTCTGATATTTTGTCATATATATATCTATGAGAACATGTCATATGAATGTGAGCGAGTCCTATAGTAAGTCTAGGGTTGGATAATCCTTAATAAGTATCTTGGTAAGTTGACTTATGCATCCCATTTACTACAATCTCCATTGTAGGGGATCTCATAAAATGGGTAACTCTTATAATTTTTAGGTAGTGTTATAATTTTCATTTCGAAATAGATTCCAGGGGGTGTAGATAGGGGGATGGCATAATGAGAGAGGGGTTCTGTTATTTGATTAGTTTGATTGTAGTACATCATTACCCAATTAGTATATCACTCCCAAGAATGTATTAATATTCCCCTAGTTCATTAAAATGGGTAAACTATATCTCTAATATTCAGACCGATCAAGTAAGGAATTATCCAATCATTTTTCTTAGTCTACATAATCTTGATTAAATCTCTATAAATTATTAAAATAATTGAGAAAAATTCATTTTTATTAGAGATATTATAGAGGGATAATTAGGAAAGATATTCTTGATCATGATATTAGAAGTATATGTATATTATATATGACCACATGCATATGTATCTATGTCATTGCTATAAAATCAGCATTTATAGAGTATAATTTGGATTTTCAATGGTACGAGGTCATACTTTAATGTCAATATATCTACATACATGAGTTAATGGTGGATGTGGCCTTGATGATTACGATCCAAGAAGGGATTTTGGTTAAGGATTATAGCAAAAGGATTCCAGACATTGAATAAATCGACTGTTGTTTTAAAATTGAAATTGAATAAGGGAAAAAAATAATGAAATAGTGGTGGATGATTGTGAAATATAAAAAATATAGTGTTATTAGATAAACAATATTTCCAAAAAAGTGGTAATTTTTCAATAGAATAAATGGTTACTTGTATCATAAAATAGAAAACATTGTATTTGATTCACTAAATTCTACAAGTGTTGATGGTTGAATTGATGAAACTGTGTATGTAATGAATTATCCAATGATGTATTATTTTCCTGAATATTATCATGTTCGGAATCACTTATTCAGAAATCAAGTAGAAATTTATTATGATATGTGGAATAGTGGTGGAATAATATATAGTAATCTTCTAAAAGAGACTACATTAGTCTAAAATAATGCATGTTTATATAGGAGACTTTTTATAGATGGAATTTTGAATACCAGTCTTCTCAAATAAATAGATTAGGAATTTTCTTATCATGTGAATGAGGAAAGTGGTATAAATTATTGTATTATATAAGGAGATAATGAATAATGTGTAATGGTTTTCTTTTCCGAGAAACGTATAATGTGAGATTTGGTGTGGGTAATTATCAAATAACCAATAGTTTTGATCGTGTGTTATGATCCTATTAGTTATGTAAAAATTTATAACACTAATACAATGAAGTTTATTCCAATAGAAATTTTTAATGAAAGGGAGAGGAATTGTGGATCTGCAACTATGTAAAATAGATTCAGAAATACACCCAAAAAATTTCTGATTAAAGGGAAAAAAGGATTATACTCTGAAAGTGTAAAACTGTTAAATCCTAGTCATTAATACCCATAAAAATGATTAAAAAATAGGACATGGGAGTGTGTCGACCTACACATTTTGTAATATAAGTAACATGAAGTTAGTGAATAAAAATAAGGAATTTTTGGAGATTTGGTGGAAAAGGAAATATAGGGAAAAACATGTGTCTTGGAGACAATCAGAGAGAAAAATATAAAACTAATTTGGATAGTGGTAAACACTAAAGGAGATCATGTATTGACATCGGTGGATAGTGGAGTGGGATTTTTTTTCAAATAATTTGTTGTGATACTTCAAAAAGAATATTTTTTAGACCAAGGCATTTTAAATCAATATTGATGATAAAAACAGGTTTCATAAAAGGATATTTATAAGTATTTAAAGGTAAATTGAAGGGTAGAAGAGTTATAAATAAGAACTTATATTTTTTATAAATCAAGGATTGATTTTTTTAAGGTATTTTAAGTCTTGAGACATGTATATATATTAATACACATTAGAAGAAAATTGAAGATCAATTTTTAATGAATGGGTAAGAATGTAATGTTATATGGGGAGAAAAATCCATAAGTTCATCAGATATATTAGAATAATTCCACGGAAGGGGAAAATTTTAGGTGTAAAGGTAACAATGATATATTTTAATGAGGGGTGTATAAGTTGAAAGAAAATAATTTTTGTACCCATAGGATCTATTGGAGGAGGTACTAAGAAGATAAATGATATTGTTTTAATCACCTAGAGACTTACCACCAGAGATAGTATTTGATCACACTATCAAATACAAATAAGAATAATATCCAATTAATATCAAACCTTAAAATCATTTATATAACATAATGAAATATGTTGAAAAATATTTCAATGAAATTTTATAATTGGACTTTTTTTAACATAACATAATTTTCAAATTTTATATAATAATATTGGTGAGTAAGAAATATGGATGATGGAGGATTTGTATTGACTCTCATGAAATAAATAGGGTTAACGTTTCCAACAGTTACCTATTACTAGTAATATAATAGTTTATTGATGAGTAACATGGGGAGGAATACATTACTATAATGGACTTTTATTATGGATTTCACAATGTGAAAATAACGGGTGAAGACATTTGAATGTTAAAATTCAAAACTCATTATTGGAACTATGAATATATATTGATTTCATTGGGGACAATAAATTTTATAACATCATTCTTGGATAATAGGAATATAAATTTCTAAGTAATTATTACAAAGAGTGACATGGTGTTTTTGATGTCATTATCATTTAAAAAAATGTTGGGAATAATTTCCAGAGAAATATGAATAGTTCTACAAAAAATGGAAAAATAATCTATTTCAAAGAAATATGTTTTAGGTGAATATTTATTGTGTATTTCGGGAAAATATTATCAAAATAGAGTGTTTCGATATATATCTAGATGTTTGATGTCATGAAGATGTGGTAGGAGTTGATGAATGTAATGAAAATAATGGGGTTCTTAAGCCTAACTGGGAACTTAAGATATTTTATAAAGGTCTGCATAATGATAGTTATACTACTGATTTCCTTAATTAAGAAAGAAAAATCGTAGAGGATTTTGGATTCATTATTACCTTTTAAAACACTAATGTAATGAAGGATTACTTCACCTTTGTTGAGTATGTTAGACATCTGAAAGGTCTTATTGGTGGAGTGGGAAGATTTAAGATCCTCTATAGGCGATGTTTTATGGTTAGGATGAATTCCATTTGATTATTTTAAAAAATAATATTATAATTAAAAATTGAAAACTAAATTAATTAAATGTAAATGATGGTTTTACTATTTCTAATTGATCATTGGATACAACAATTGATTGGAAGGAAATTTGAGGAATATAAACACCATAAAAGTATAAAGATCATGATAACTACATTGGAAGTAACAATGTATCAATTGTTTTGTTATGATAAAATATTGGTGTATAATTTCGGGGTCATCTATAAACACTACTATAAAATAATCCATTAAAATCATTAAAATTAGCCTTTATCAGTGATAAAAAATCAATAACTTTCAGTGTATGATGAAAATTCATATGCTTTTATCATCATTAGAAAAGTGATTATATATGAACCCTTTATCAACACTTTTAATAATGCCCATTAATGACCTCGTTTATCATCTCTTTTTTTAGCACTGATAAAGGGTTCCTTTATCAGCTATTCTATAAGATCTAATAAAGTAATTCTTTATCACGGGTTTTAGAAGTACTGATAAAGGGGAATACATTAGTGTGCGGTAACAACAAACCATAACACACAAAAAAATATCAGAAATAAGAAATTGTTTTTACAAATATAGAATTTAAATGGAATAAAATTTAGAACACAAATATAAGAAAAAACTATATTATTTGGTAAATTAATAATCCTATATAAAACAGCAAACCAATATTAATTGATAAAAATAATTCACTTATAAAAAATAAAAATTCTTATGTTAGTAATAATATAATGAAATAAATTAAATAGATGGTTTTTATTTTAAACTAAACATTGAGTTATAGGAAGAGCATTGTGTATCCGATTGAGTTGCATTTGAGTATTTATCATCACACCATTTCTTGTTTGTCTTCAAGAATCATATCATTTTTTAACTAAATATGTATTAGATAAAAATTATATGAAAATTAAATAATCAATATCATAAAAAAGGATGAGAAAACAATTTTTCTTTATTTTATCATTTTTTGCAATGCGATGTGCATTTTGAACTCAAATGAAAATTATATATTGAAATAATAAACATTAAGACATCCTGATCACACCGTGGATAATATTGAGGTTTGTATGATTCAACTCATACCAAATGACTTATAGATAATTTTAATAATGTATAAAAACAATCTGGATGTGTTTGATTAGTTATGAGTATGTCACTTGTTTTTTACTAAAAAAAATATGTAACTGGAAACACACACGTTGAATAATACCAGTCACATCATGTTTTAGTAGGACATGATAATGAATCCTATGCATCACAAATTACATAAGAATAATTTATATAAGTTATAAATACAATTTGAACATGTTTTCTTAGTTTTCAGTGAATGAGACTTTTTGAACTAAAATTATAATTTTAAACTGATTATAGACCCTTTGAGTAATAACTGGATCATCATGATTCTTATTGAGCTGTGAATAATTATTACACATAAATTATGAATTATAAAACATTTTACTAAAGTATAAAAATAATCCGAATTCATTTTCCTATTTTTTATTGTATGTTAGTTGTCCTTTTTACTAAAGATAAAGTAAATTTTAAATAAAATGTTGCACTTGGAGTCATATAGGTCACACAATGTATTGGATTGAGGTTTCTTAGATTACTATATAATTTAATGGACATATAAATACTTTTACTAATATATAAAATAATTTTGAATTTGTTTTGTTGGTTTTGAGTATTCCATTTCTGTTTTTTACTAAAATATCATTTTAAACTGGAAACACACACATTGAGTCATATCAGTCACATCATATATCGATTTGGCATGAGAATGATTCCTATAAGACAAAAATTACCAATGAATAATTTTCATAATTTTTCAATATAATAAACAAGAATTTTCTATGTTTCTAGTGAGTAACTCTTTTTGAACTAAAAATGAAATTTTAAATAGATAATAGAATCTTTGCGGAATATCGGGAACATAATGTACAAGATTTAGGCGAGGATAATTAATACATGTAAAAAAGAATTATGGATGGTTTTTCAAATGTATCAAAAAAATAAAAATAAAATTTCTCTTCTTTAATCATGTTATTATTCTTTTTCACTAAAATTAATGTCATTTTTAAATAAAAAGACTCAACTGGAGTCATACGGGTCACACAATGTATTAGTTTGAGGTGTGGATAATTCCAAAACATCAAATATTACTTCTATATTATTTTCCTAAATTATAAAAACAAAAAGAATGTGTTTTATTAGTTTTTAGTATGTCATTTTTTTACAAAATATAATGTCAATATTAAATAAATGCACTTGGATTCATACTGGTCAAACCCTGCATTAGATTGAGGTGAGGTGGATTTCTACATATACCAAATGACTTGTGGATAACTTTATATAATGTATAATAAAAATTAATGTTTTTATTAGTTTTGAGTATTTAAATTCTATTTTTTATAAATTTTATATTAAACAGGATACATGCACATTGAGTTATACCGGTTACATCATGTGTTTGTTTGATGTGAGAATAATTCCTCCACATAAAAAATTACTTATGAATTGTTTTCCGAAATTCTGAAGACAATATAAGGGTTTTCTCATGGTTTCTAGTGAGTGGAAATTTTTGAATTAAAATTACATTTTTAAACTGGTAACAGACACTTTGAGATGTATCATGAACACCATGCTTCAGAATGAGGTGCAGTTAATTCATACCCATAAAAAATGAGTTATGGATTTTTACATAAATTATCAAACAGTATTAATTTTTTTCTCATTTTTGATCATGTGATGTGCGTTTGGAACTAAATTGTAAATTATAAAAAAAAACAAACAGTTCAATTCATAATAGTCACTAAATGTTTCATATTAAGGAGAGATTTATTAGGAATGTGATGTGTCTTTTTCCATCAAACATCATCACTAATCAATACATGAAAAATTGATCATTTTGGATGGCAGAAGAAACATTGGAATGCCTTAAATGCCTCATCAAAAAGAAAAATTTTCCCTCATTTAGGATTGTTTCACGTGATTGAAGAAAAAAATATGACTTCCCATATGATCTATGAAAAATATTATTCAATAAAAATGATATTGAAATTAACAAAAAATAGTATCAAAAATGTTGAAAAAATTAACTAAATAAGTCATAAGATTCTTCATATTAATTTTGGTTTTATACATTCTTGACCAATTTCCTTATTTTTTTCATAGTTATAGCCTTGCAGTCCAATCTATCATGAGAACAAGTAGATTTGAACAAACCACCCCAATTAAAAAACCTCATATTAGTAATACTACAAATAAATAAATTAAACATAAATATGAAACAATACATTAATAAAATGTCAATTATAAATTGAAACAACACAATTTGAGTCATACCAGGTACACCTTGTATTTCTTTGAGGTATGGTTTATTCCACTATGTATTTTTAATCTATAGTGTATTAAACACTATGGTTTATATAATAATATTATATTCTAATATCCTAGAATGTTGAATGTATTATAGAATAAAAACAAAATCGCCTCATCCTATGTGAATCATCATTGTTGAGAATATGCTCATAGTATAGGAGTAAAAAATCCTTATTGACGAAGTCATTTATTCCTAGAAACCATTATAGATTATTATAAACCAATTAGCATTCACCTATTGGACTAAAATAAATATTTACACAGAGGTTTTTATGGTATATAATAAAATATATCTTTCCCTTTCATAATCATTGGGAGAAAAAAATATATGATAAACGATTTACCTTCATTGATGGAAACAACGTTAGTTTGACCCACTATGAATTTTCAGAAGTCACTTAACTCCATTACAAATTGGTCAAGCATTTTTAATAATATAAAAAATCATTATGTCTAATTATAGCATCCAAATAACACAAAAATTTACTGCATCCATTTAGTCTTCATGTATTCTCTTATACATTAGTGTATCCTTTTAAATATTACGGGTGTCGATAAAATCTAACATAACATCATCATTATTTTTTCATAAAAATTTCAATATCATTATTCTCATGTATTATTTTATTGATAATGATGATGTGTTTTTTTAACGACCTTGTAAACAAGGGTTATTTTACATAATGAATGGGAACATTTATAATGAATGTTAATTGCATGGAATTGATAAGAATTTATGGAATTTTATCATGAATTTAATTGATGATCGAATAACCCAAATAATTCCACCACCCACCAAAGTGAAAACATTATGTTGTTCACTTATGAAAATTCATGATCTCGTCGATGAATTTTTTTATTTTTTAGAGGTTTTGGATCATGCTACTGGATTATTTTTCAAATGGGTATTCATTTGGATTTATAGTGATACATTATTTCATTAAAATCATTTTATTATTTTTAGTTTTTTCTTCATAATTTTTTTTCTTTTTATTTGATTCTATGTTTCCATTGGGACCATCCCACCTCGATGACCATGATATCTCAATACTATTTGTGATCCAATTGTTCTCTAATACAATGGCTGACTTTGGGGGTATATTACACATATATTTATTCAAAAATTTGAGCAGGATTATATACCTATTTGATTTTTTTATTTTCTGTCTGATAACTGTCATGTAACTATTGAATCCACCTCTATGAACCTTTCGTTTCATTGTAGAGAATCCATGGGAAAACAACTACCCCTATTTTTGTTGTTTATATATAGTTTGTTCTTGGTGATTGGTTTCTTTACCAATTCAGTTAATATGATAGTTGTTGGAATGTGATAATAAAAATTGAATCTAATGATAATATTTTTTAAAAAATAAGCGGTTTTTTGATTTTTATAAAAACTTACTCCATTTAAATTCATATAAAAATCACTTTAAGTAATTTTGAAAAAAAAATCATATGAAATGTGAATCACTTTCACAACGACACTTATCCAAATTGAAAAGTGTTGTGCATGATTCTCAAATTATTTTTTCAAACACAACCTTAATATAATCCTCATTCTACTCCATTTAGAATAATTTTATTTTTTATAGGACAACACTTTGTCTCTTCCTCTGCCTCGATCTTGACCTTTACCGCCTCCTTTACCTCGGTCTCTATCTCTCACTCTACATTCGTCTCTACATCAACATCAGCATTAACCTCCACTTCTATCTCCACCTCCACCTCCAACCTTTCCTCCTCCTTCTCATTTACCCAATAATTTCATTATTTATAGGCTATTACTTATAAACAAATTGATTTCCTCCATTATAATTATCCTTGAGAAATATATCAAAAACAATAAATATTTATCCTAACAGTAATCCTTCTCACCCTAAATATATTTCTAAGGTAATTTTCAATACTAGATCAGAAACATAGTAGTTATTCAACTAAATTTCTTGTCAGAAAAAATTCTAACAACATGTATTATTCCCACACATCACTAAAATATTTACTTCTTATTTTGAGTACAAATGGTTACAAATGTCTTAGTAATACTGATAAAATATAGAAAAACAAATGATAAAGATTTTTTTAATGAAATTATAGTTCCCATTGTATATTTCTTGATTATGGATGCTGGTATTTTCATGGTTTATGATCTATCTCATAAATTTTCAAACATAATATCCAAAATTAATGTCATTATCTTGATTCAAACATTATATAAACATTGACCAAAATATGTAATTTTTTCAAAATATGTTTTATTAGTAAAAGCATACTATGATGAATTAAATCTATTTCCATTTTTAATAATTCATGGAATTTTAGGTTCAGAAAACCACTTCATGCCATGATTTAGATTATATTTAACGATCACCCTATCAAAAATACAAAAAATTAAACAGAGACTAAAACATATAATTCTTTGTTATCTATAAAATGTTGATTGCAGTATATTAATAACTCAAAATACCCATCATGTGTGGTTATTTTGTTGGATATCCATGCATTGTATCAAAAAAATAAATCTTTAGAGTATCCAGATTCACTGTGATCAATGTCTAGTGATTCCCATAAAAATAAATAAGTAATGAAAAAGATAGAGACATATTTTATGTGATTATATTGTATAGTTTTACTTCTATAATGTAGGCATCAAAAATATTATGACATCAATTATTTTTTTCTTAAACAAATTGATTAACTCATTTATTTTTATCTTAATTTTTTCCTTATCGAGTGTAATTTTTTCTAAAGATATGATATAGGGATTAATGAATCAACATCATTTTTCACACAGTTTCCCTTTTTATAGTAGTAGTATAAATTTCTATAAAAATAATAATTTTTATTAACATTAATAAACATATTATATCACTGTTTGGACATATGTATTATGAAATTGTTCCATATATATGTATTGAAAACTAATGATCCTAGTCATTCATTCTTGATAATATCATTTATACTATCAAGACTAACTACATATGTCATCAGAGTTCTATATATTTCTTCACCAAATGGAAAGTAAGACATATTTTCATCTTAAATTATGGTTTCTTCATGATGTTTTAATGAAAAAAAATGTTTCTCTAGAACTATTGGGGAGAAGGTACTCCTGTATGATTATTATGATTTCAAGGTCAATTAACAATATTGTCTTAATTTTTAATTATGTTTCCCCATATATTTTTCCATATTTAATATCTTACCTCACCTCATACCTATTTTCATCAACTTTTACATGTTTTTTAAATGAAAAAATTTGTTAAAGATATACCTAATGTATCATTATAATATTATATGGTCGTACTATGAATGTTTGAATAACAAAATTGAGAATTGTAATATCAATAACTCCAAGTGGAATAGGAAACTCAACAATGGCATCATGAGCCACCTACAGCCCCTCTATCATCTGATCTTTTGGGAGTACTCTCTAGTGTAGAAGTTTCATGAGATATTATACACCATACGCATCACAATAGGCGATGCACATGTATTGACAGATATAAATCAAATACAACTATGACCTGCATAAATTTAAGAATATAAAGATATAAAGTAGTGTTTGATTTATATTTAGGAGAAAGAGTAATGAAAAAATTGATTACCTCGAGTAAGGTATGTGGTTTGGGGGAATTCATAACCTCAAATCTAGTGTGGTCATTTGGTTCTTTATGTTTGGAACTTTGTTCCACTGCAGATTTTCTCTGATAATTTTTTTTATATTGTCCTGCCAAACCCGGCAGAACAAAAATATATTACATAAAATCTATTTGGGTATACAATTCTTTAACATCTTATATATATCTTCATGTGGTTTTATCTTCTCGAAATATTTTTAAATAGACACTCCAAAACTAACTCCTCTAATGTGAAAATATTGTTCTAACACCTTCAATGCAACGAAAAGCAGTTTTCATCTAATATGGTCGCTGCCCATTATTTATTATAAAATATATTAAAAATATGAACAGAAATAGGTAATTTTATGTAATACTATTATCAATCATAATGAATTACTATTACGTCCTACTTACACATGTTTCCAATAATACTTTTTCATTTTAATAAACAAGTTTACTCTCTTTATTTATGAAATCCTCCTTCTATAGCACAAGACATGAGATTTAAGTGGTTGCAGATTTTAATTCATCAATGTTAATATAAACCAAGAAACAAATTTTGTTTCATATCACGTAAAACATTTATTATTGATTTAAAATACAGAACAATTTCTTCTCTAATGATGAATAACCCATCCTTGCTTTGTGATAGGATTAAATTATTTTTCATGCACCTTATTTATTTTTATCACACTTTTGTTATTTTATAAATTAACAATTTTGATTAAAATTGGAAAAAATAAATAATGTAAATTAATATATTATCAATTGAAATGCACCTAAAATGATTTCTTATCACGATGAATAATGAATTAATTCCACGTTTCTTACTTTATAATGTGTTTTAAACTAACTAGTGTGTGGATATTTACATTCCAATCAATATCATTAAGATATAAGTTGCTAAAAAGAGTGTTGGAAGGCTCCATGGGATTTTCCAGTGTCCATTATAGAAAATTTCTTATGAATATTATCTATAATAAAAATATTGTTCATTGAATAATGAAAATTTTATAAATTTTTTATCATATTTTTTTGGTTATATAGATAATGTATATTGTAATATTATATTTATACCTTTAAAAAGGGTTTCGTCATTAAAGATTGGAAATGTTTCAATAAATCAATATCAATTGGTACATTCATTCTCATTTTGACCACAACAAAAATAATGAACATTGAATTGTTTGAGTTAATAGGTTGGTGGTGTGAATTTTAATCAACCAGAAATTTTATACCCATAACTCACATATTGATAGTTTTATTCATTACTGTGATGTTTCTTTGTTCATGTTTTTTAAATGAATATGTTGTTGATCTGCTAATAATGCTGCATTTTCAGCATCAACAATATATTGTTCCTCGATATTGGTAATATTATCATGTGTAGAATCTATTTTGTTCATGTGTAATGAAACATATAATTTTTATTCAATAGTAATAAAAATAAACATGGAAAAAATGTTTGAGAAGGCTCGTATGCATGATCAATTTAAAACATGATGAATTCTTTAACTCCAAATTCATTCACTTTTGTCAAATGATTTCCATGCATACATTTTTAGAGAAATGTATAATTGAATTTAGGAAAATAATTACTCCATAAAGGTTGGTGGTATCCTCTAAATTCATCCAAAAGTGAAAGTTATAGACATCTTTCATCGTCATCATCTTCACCGCCGAAATAATTATTATTTCATTTTGTTACACTTGAATTTTACTCCATATCTTCTGGACATGAACATATGTTTCTTGAACAACTCTTAGAAGTAGTCATCCCATACATGGTACCGATGATAATTTTGGATGAGTTATTATTAGAGTAGTTAAAAAACATATAAGAGATTGTGGAAGATTCTCATGAAATAAAATGAAATAATTACTATTCGGGAGTTGATGCTGATGAGGATGATAGTTGTCTCCATAAAACCTTTTAAATTTCCACATCATAATTTAAAATTTCAATTATCATCTCAAATTTATAAAATGGATCTGAATCTACCTTGAGAACATCAACTCATTCCCAATGAGCTAAAATGACTCTAATATATGTTACATGTCATTTTCCTTCACCTTTATCTAAAATAGAAGAGATATATTTCACTAAGGTACATTTGTAGGGTTTGAGTATAAAAATCAACAAGTAAATAATAACAGAAAACATAAATCATTCACAAATGTATATATTTATGATTATGTTAAATGTTTTAATAGTAAAGATAAACATGTAAGTAAAGTCATTTATAACTAACCATGAAACCATCAGAAAAAAATTTACGTACATAATTTTTTATCCAAATCATACAATACGTTTATACCATGGATGTTCCCTCAGATTAAAATCATTTCATTAATAAGAGGATAACATTTGAATAGTTGAAGGAAATTGTTTTTTATCTCCATATATGGAAACCCATATCCTAGGTACTGAGAGATTCGACAACAGAACCACAGAATCAAAGACATTCCCTTAGGGATAACAGTCACATTTACATGTTGCATACAAGTTATGAAATGGGTATGAGATCGCCATTTTCCATAGGAAGTGAATTTGAAATATGGGGAAGTATTAAAATAATTTATTCCATTAAAAAATAAGCATATAATGGGTTCCACAATATATTAGTTAAAACTAACCAATGTAAAAAAATACGAAAAAGTAAAAACCAAAATGTCACATTACCCTCACCGTATCACTCAATAAATCACTAACATGTATATAGTAACAAACATTTTGACATAATATACCTATTCCTCATGTAATACCCATAATATTCAAATTGTGTATACTCATATATCATCTATCTTATGAATTTATCATCTTTCTAAATTATCACTTGTTAGATACTCTCATAGTCTATAAGCCATAATTAGTCACCCATAGACCTCGAATCCTAAAACAAAGTAAGCTATATGATCAACTAATACATCATACCCATTGTAGGTTATCCAAGAGGTTTTAAGGGACTATGGTTGATTTTATATAACATATATAATCACTACTAATCACTACTTCCATTAAACATTATTATCCTCACTAGGGTACTCATAATCTAACCAATATACTACAAGATATTAACATCCATGGTGATATCATATTTCCGATGTCTGGGTCTCACATTCTTCATAACAAATGGTCCATAAGGAAACCATTTATAGCCATTAATGACAAAATCCACTCTCATAGGTCCCACTCACACATCTATATAAAAATATACTAGGTCCACCCCTTCATTTTATATTTTAATATCCCTTAGGATTTTCCCAACTAGCCAACTTGAGAATTATCAGTTGAAGAAACCATTGAGTGAGATTATAATCATCCCATAGAGAATTTAATGACTATTTTATTTGTTATAATTATTTTCTTTTATAAATTATGATCATAAAACCATAGTTGTACTCAATATTGCATACCTTCACTAATTAGTCATTCTTATATATATCATATTTCACACTAAAGGGAATTTAAAACATTTCTTGCTAATTCTGGTACCACCAACCTATTTTAGGAATTTAACAATATGGGAATACCTTTTATAATTCAATGAAAAAAATTCTATATAGATTCTTAATCACATGAGCCCTTATATCCATAATTAAATAGTCTAATATGTAATTATAAAATAATCATAACAAATTTTCATAAATTATTTACCTAGGGAAAACTTATGAAAACCCACCAGGGAGTACCACAACAACGAAACCACAACCAAAATAATGGTAATGAACCAATTCATGCTATAAATAATATTATGAGAAAAATTTACCATACGTAACAACCATAATTAATTTATACTTAATGAAAAATAGAAAATATCCTAAGAAGAACTCACTTGGGCATTTACAAATTCCCCAAAGGGAAAAATTAAAAGAAAATGGAGAAAAAATCTATTTATCATATCTATATCAATTAGTTGGAATCTCACTCGGGGAGGGATTTTTTATATCCTCCTTATCATTGTATGAATTAAAAAATCCATTATAAATCCTTCCAATGATGGATATTTCACCATGTTTGTAAATATCATAGGCTCTGATTCCTAACCCACTATGTGATCGAATTAAAAACTTCATTTCGAAAAACCTACATCTAAACTTATAAATGAGAATCATAGATGTTTTGTAACTCACAAACTTGAAGATTCATACTTCTTCATAAAGGAATAATACCAAAAAACATTTATTGAAATCAACACAACTATGTTTTAGCCAAAAAATCGCATGATCACTCATCAGAAATACCATTACCGATGTCAAAATTACCTTATATGGATCCCAAACAAGAAATAATGAGGATGAATAGAAAATAAAAAAACCCAGATTCAAGATTTGGTTTATCTGAGATAAAATAGGGATATCATGCATGAAATCTTGGATTCATTAAAGACATGGTTTGTTCAAGACATGATTCATTCGAGATTCAGATCCAATCCCTGGATGTGTTTGAGACTTGATTCGAGCCTGGATTCAAGGAGGAGGAGCACAGATAGTAGCTGGATTTGGATGAAAGTTTTAGATATCATGACAGAAACAAAAATGGTTAGGGTTCTTTAAATAGATTGGGAGACATTTATCAACGCTTCTAAAAACCCACTGATAAAAATACATTGAGTAAAGTTAATTAATATCTACTAATAAAATATATCTTTATCAACACTAAAGAAGCGCTCATAATATCAATCTTTAACATCACTCAAACTTTAGCACTGATAAAGATGGATTTTATCAGTGCTTTTTTATCACTCATAGAGCTCTATTTTTAACACTACTAAAGAAGCACCCATATAATCCATCTTTATCAACGTTACAACTTTAGTGATGGTAATGGATTTATAATTATAATTATAAATAAAAAAGTAGTAAATATATTTACATATTTATTCCTTATACTTTTATATTTATTTAAATATATAATTATTTATTTATAATTATATAAATACTTTTTAAATAAAATTATATTTTTATTTATAATTATAAATATCTAATTTGATTAATATAGTAAATATATTTTTATAAATATATTTTTTATTTTTTATTTATAATTATAAATATATTTATATCATTAATTAAATATAATTAATATATATATATATATAGTAAATATATTAATTATGTAAATATGTTTATTATAATTTCATAATTATAAATATATTTTTATAATTATTTATATTAATATATATATATATTTAATAAATATGTGTAATTATAAATATTAAAATAGTAAATATATTCATTATTTAAATATATTTATTATAATTTTATAATTATTTAAATATATAATTATTTATTAATAATAATATAAATATTTTTTTAAAAAATAATATTTATAAATTTATATAATTATATATATATATATTTAAATAACTATATATATATTTAAATAATTATATATATTTATTAAACATGTATATATTTAATATATTCATTATTTATATAAATTTATTTTGATTTTATAATTATTTAAATACATATAATTTTTTATTTATTATTATATAAATAATTTTTTGAAAATTAATTTTAATTTTCTTATAATTATAAATATATAAATTTACAAATTTAGTAAATATGCATTTAAAAATATATTAATTTATAAATATTTATATAAAAATACATTTTTAAGATTATTAATTAATTTATAATCTTAAATACATGCTTGTTAAAAATGGGTGAAATTAAATAATTAAAAATTAGTACACTTTATATATTTTCAAAAACTGGATATGTTTTATTAATGAAATATAAATTATTAACAAAATTATTGATATATATATTGAAATAAAGAAGAATACACATTAAAAATATTAAAACATGTTAAATAAATAAATATAAATAAAAATTAAAAAATGATGAATTTCACAACAAAATTTAAATTAAAACTAATATTAAAAATCAATTAATACCTAGCTATAATAATATTAAAAATAAATGAATAAAATTTAATGATTAAAAACACAATATATTCAATGTATCATGTTCTAATTAAATTCTAAAATTATTACCCAAATTTGAATAAATTACATAAATATTAGGTGTATGTGTTTATATATATATATAATATTTCATTAATTATGTAATTATTTGTGTGTGTGCATCACATTTAAAAATTCATTACGTATATTGATGTGAAATCAATGTAACACCTATTTGATTTGTGCTTAATAGAAAAATCAAACGATATTCAATTATGAGCATTTCACGATGAAAGTAGTCCGTATTTTTAATTAATATTAATTTTTAATTATAATCTATCCATCACTAAATATATGACGTATTTAATATATTAGCATAAATATTTTGTATTATATTAATTCATATTTTAGTAAATATTAAACATATATATATATATATATATTTCTATATTAAATGTATTAATTAATAATTATGAATGAAAATCATTTAAAATAAACAATGGTTTCATATATTTTAAATAATTATATTTTTTCAATTTCTATATTTCAATTTAATATATATTATTTATTATTATTTATAATTAATATATATATATATTGAACTAACTAATTTTTATTAATAATTGTTTCATTAATTACTTCTATTAATAATTTTTTAGTTGATTCAAATTTAATTTTTTTATTTAATTATTATAATGTATTCTCATTTACTTATTTTGTCTATTTATTACAATTTATTCCATTTATATAAATATATTAAATTAATTAATATTTATAATATATATATATATATATATATATTAATTTTTTCCAATTTTAGGAATAATTATTTAATTTATATGAAATTTAATATTTTTCTTAATTTAATCATATTTATTTTTTATGTTACTTATTATTTCATTTTATTCATTTTACATATCGATATTTTTAATACATTCAATTTATTAATATTTATAGTATATATATATATTCAATTTGTTCAATTTTATCAATAATTAATTAATTAATTACTTTTCTAATATTTTTCTCAATTTACATTTTTTTATTTCTATTTGTTTAACTATTTCATTTTATCTGAGGACTTTATCATCCCTAAAAAGGCACTGAAAAAATGAAACCATTATCAGGGCTAAAAAATCACTGATAAAGGGTATCTTTTATCAGTGCTATAAAAAATCATTTATAACGAATTCTCTTTATGAGTGTTAAACATAAACATATAAGGGGTACCTTTTATTTGTATTTTTTTCTCGTGCTGTAAAAGGTATGTTTTATAGTGGTGTTTAAACCAAATAAATTGAAAATTGCAATGAATGCCTTTTCATGGGAAACTAGAGTGAGGTTATGCACAATGTTATTATAGATCCATGTTAGGAGGACCTCTAGGTAGGGAGATTTGATATCCTAAAAGTGGAAAACATAACAATGATAATATAATTTTTCTAGTTACACTATACAAAAAACTATGATATAATTTTGGTAGTGGCCTTATGTTTTATATAAAATTTCGATTCTTCCTAAAGTGATCCATTCTGATCCTGAAGATGTTGTTTCATTATCCTTATTCTCTAGTAGGAATACATTTAAATGATTTTAAAGCATACAAATGTCATCCCAATGTGGTTTATTTGGCAGACATGGCATGGTAAATTAAAAAAATATCAAGAATGAAATGTTTTGAAAAATAATAAATATGAAACTTTGATCCTTGATGTGTTAATAGAACAAAAACCAATTCTAAATTTAATCTGAGTATAATCATCTATAGTCTTTTTATCAATGCATACTATGTCTTAGTTATTTGATATATTTCTTGTTGTAGTTAACTGAATAAGAAAATATACTTATTTCATACAACTCAAGCATCATAATTTTTGTCAAAATGGTTTTGAAAGTATTTATTAAATCGGTTCTAATGTTTCACAATATTCCTTAATTTATATAAAGTAATATGGATCCATTTTTCAAAGATTCTTCTAGTAGTAACTCTTTATACACAGAGACAAACAAAAATTATGAGCTCTTATTTTCACCCATATAGTGATAACCAGATCATAGTGGTAAAAAAGTGTTTGGAGGTAGAACTAATTTTTTTTTATTTTGATCTTATGAAATTATGGATAATACATATGTATTGGGATATATTTAGTGAAAACCCTTCTTACTATACATGTATTTTAAATAAAATATTTGAAATTAGGTTTATCCACCAACCTCTGCATATTATATATTAGAAAACAGAAGAAGCTAGTGTTGAGGTAGAAGAAAATACCTTAGTTGATTGAGATGAATCCTTTATTGTAATTTGGATAAATCATGATGGTGTAAAATTAATTATTGTTATGTTTTCTAGTCTTCACTGTAGGAAAGTGACATAAAAATAGGGGGACTTTTTTGGGTTAATATGATAATAAATAAACTATGGGTTTTATATATGATCCAAAATAATTTTTTTTGGATATTATAGGCTATTTTCTATTACTGGGAATGTTCTCATAGTTTTAGAATGACTGAAAATCTCATTAAAAATAGGTTAAAAAATGCTTCATTTATTCCAATTGAAGACGGAAGTTGTGAGACACCCCATAGGAAAAAATTTATTATGTGATTTTTTAATGAAATGGATTTTCTTATAGTTGTTCTACAATTAAATATTAAAAGAATAAAATTTATGTTACTAGGATAGTGAAAATGAAATACATATAAAAAAATAACATGGGACGATGATGATGTAATGAAAAAATACTTCAAAGTTCACACAACAAGGATATGTTTTATTTTCAATGAGGGAGAAATGATATGTATGTGATAGAATCTTATAGTAACTCCATGGAGGTAGATCCCCTTGTAGGACTAATGGGAAGTTTACACAAGCCTTGAATTTACTATAAGTACCATAAGAGTGGTTTTCGTTTGGGGGTCAACTCTTAACTTCTAGGATTATTCTTTAAATTTTCATTTTAATAACATTTTTGTCTGAGATGATTGATTGGGGACTTTTTCGAAGGTATAGGGGGTGTTTTATCAATTATTTTAATGGTGGTATGCTTTGTAATATACAATAGTGTTCTCCCATGAGTGTTACACAAGTCACCAAATTCATAATAATTATGAAACTAAAAAATTAATTCTGAGATTGATCTTGTATGGAATCATTATTCTATATTACATATCCATATCATATATATTTGACCTTTATTAACTATGGAAAACATTTCTATCATGTAAATAACAATTTTTAATGTTGTAAGGGAACACCAATATCCTACGTAGAATCAAAAAAAATTATCATATCACATTAATTGATATGGAAATATAATTCCTATAGTTCTCCTACGATAAATACCCTACACACCATTAAACATCAATTTTTTTATTTCACTAATGACGTAGAAAATGATTTTTATTTTTCTAATGATTGGTCAATGATCACTTAATAATGTAGAGTTATTTATGTAACTAGATTCCCACCACCATCTAATCATCACAGGTAGATTTTCTCTCCACTTTAGCCTTTTTTTTGAAACCTTTTAACAACCCAAATTATTAATACATAAATACTACATATTTTTAGTATATTTTTTTTATTTCAAAAAAATCCTTTCCGTAATCGTAAAATTATATTTTTATTGCAATCATGGATAAAAAATCAAATAGTATATAAAATTTCTCAATCATTTTCCATATGTTTCATTACAACTAGAACCCTTATTAGATATAACATACTTAAAAATTTTCTTTATAACCTAGGGGAAGTAAATAAACTAAATGGTAAGAATAGAATCTCAGTAAGGGTACACATATGAGATGTCAATTAATTATCATAAGTGAGAATATGATAAGAATAATCAAATAATAACATAATAAAACAATATAATAATTATTTTCAATCCTTCATAAATATTAAATATGGAATCATGGAATTTGTTTTTTAAATAAAAATACAAAAAACATTAGATTTTGGAATCACCAATAATCAATCTGGATCCATGAGAAAATATGACTAACATAAGTCATATACTTTAGGAATATTGATAATCAGAGAAAATCACATCATTAATTAAGGTTCACTGTTAATACTATAATATTGTAAAATATCCTTTAATTTAAATGCTTGCCTATCAATTTCTAACATTTTATTTGGAGTAAATTCCATAGATTTAACTCTATTATCTCTTTATAGTTTGTTAACTCCATCTTCTCTAAGGAGTTTCTCAACTACTACATCTTTACTCAATGCATTAGAGGGATATAATAGATACATATATCCTTCTTTTATTATATAACCAATTTTCCTCTTTTTAAAATGGAACCACCCATCACATAATCATAATCCATTAATATGTATTCTGCATGAACATTAACACATTTATCATTATATTAAATATTAAAACAAGAAAATATGATAGATGTCATCAATATTTCATCATCAAAATCATAAACCATCGAGAAAAAAATTAATATCGTAATAATGGATCATATATTTATTCAAGGATAATAAACATAAAATATTGTTGTTATAGATGAAAAAACCATTAAAAATCATTCAATCATTTGTTTGCGAAGATACCATTTTTACATTGGAATAACTTTTTAAAAATCTAAAAGTTTCCTAATTTTTTTTAAATCGTTTTCATTGAAAATAAATCTTCAAAAATATTACATAATCTTTAATAAAAAGATAATACATGATGGTGGTAGAATCTAACATTGTTGGGTATGTTAATATAAAAATTCTTTAAATATTTTTGGTAAATTTTAAAAAATACAATGTTTAGAAAACAACAAGAGGATTCAATTTAAAAAAATAACAAAATATAAAAAATCGGTTAAAATGTCTATAATAAATATTTTTATAATAACGTTATTTTTCTAAAAATATATTTTAATTTAATATATACATGGAATAAAGGATTCATGAGAGAAGTGAGAAATAAATTCATTTTCTAATAAAAGTATTCCTTCAAACTTTTGAGTACATGAAGTGTGTAAAATGAAATCAAATCAATTAATATCTTATAATAAGAAAGGTAAAACTAAATACATATTATTTTGGACAAATATATCATATAATATAATCATTTGAACGTTTATTCATAAAAATATTGGTAAAAATGAGATTGAAAAACAAAACCCTTAATGTTTTGGTATCTTTTGTTTTTTGACCCCCATGAAACAAATAACATTAAATGAATCTATAAATACCATTAATTTAATTAAATTTACGATAAACCAAATAAAATTTTATGTATAAATACCTCATAAGTGAATAGATATGTATCTAATAACATATGTCCCAAAGAAGAATGTTTGAGACAATTAACCCTCACCATGTTGGTGACATTAAAATAAAATATCATAGATGAAATAATTAGAATTATAACATTAAATATAATTAAATAAGTATTATCCATGAAAAAATATATCAATGTATTATTATATACACCTAATAAACGTAAATACCCATATATTATCAAATATGTCTCAATGAAACAAAATTGAGATATAGATCTGTTACAAATTTTTTAATTTTTTGTTCAAAAATAATAGGAATCTTAAAAAATATATAGATCAACAAATACCTTGAATAATATTATTTTTTGTAACGAAATAAATTATTGTGACATTTTTACACCCTAAAATTAATAAATTGGTGTATAATAATAAAACATGTCTTGATGAAGAGGAATTGAGAGGAAAAAACCTAGTCGTATGTCTGAAATAGAATAAAAGAGATCCAAACTCATATATATTATATTTGTATTTATTATAATTATATATTGGAATCATATTCATACTTGTAATATCATATATGATCTAGTTATATAATTTCAAACCTTTTTATTAACAATTTTCTTTTAAAGTCATCATTTCATGTGTTAATGGCATTGTTTCTAATCTATGTTTTTTTTCAGTGATTTTGGTCCTTATATTTTGATCTTGATTACATAATTTCAGGAATAGTATTCCTTTAATATATATCACATTTAGTAATTTTTTATAATATTAGAAGAATACATATAAAGATTTTATGATAAATATATTACATAAATTTGTAGAGATGATGGCTTGTGCATATGAATGAGTGATGTTTTCCACCTTATTATGATTATAATAAAATAAAAATAAAAGATAACCAAACGTTAAATAATTATTATAATATTATAAATATCATATATAATAATTAAATATAGCCATATTACTATCCATGTTAATCATAAATTAAAAATAATTACATTGTTTTTTGGATGTGATAATACACACGTACGCACGAGCGACGTTGTTGTTTTTCAATAAATAGTATGGTATAAAGTGAGAGATGAAATTATAATTATATAATTATATTTATTTAATATATATTTCATATAACATTAAATAAATCATAATATTCATCCATGAAATATGTTGATTAAAATTGAATTATATCCTTAGGTGGTGGCGGTATTTAATACATACACATGAGTGATACATTCATCTCTCATTTGGTGGATAATAGGTTGGAAATTGTTTTTCAAAAATAAACACAAATTCATAGACTATTTAAGATATTTTTTTTTAAAAAATTATCAATACAATTTTTTTTATAGATTGTAGAATAGAAAAGTACACTAAAAGTTCTTACTTAAGATTTATACCTCTTAACTAAGATACCTCCTCTGGCATACACCTTATGACTTAAAATATTTTCGTCATGTGAATTAATGAGGATATGAGTTCAATTTAAATAATATATGATGTATTTAGTGGTAATTGGATGAGATTTATGGCTCAAATCGTGTGAACAACAGAGGAGAATATATGCCCTTTTATAATTGATGAGAGGGACACACAAGGAATTTCTTACAAGGCATTAACGATGTAATGTCAAATTTATGTTAGTGTGGATCCAAATGAAAATGAAATATAATTTATAATAATCCAAGGATTAAATATATTTTATAAATAATAATTATATAAGTGTTGGTGGAAAACATACCCATATCACATGGTTTAACACTCTTGATATAACCATTTTAACAATCACATGGTAAAAAATTGAAGTTTTTACTATTTATTGGGAAAATAAAATTATGTTGAACATATAATATTAAATTGATAATGGTTATTATAAATATTAAATCCATTTTTATATATACAATTTATATAAGTGGATGAATTATTTTTAAATTAGCCTGGAAACCACAACAACAACCTATTTTAGAATAATTCATTTTTAAGAAAAAACAGAATTTACATCCATTCCATTCTATGTGAAAATATAAAATTAATATTAAAACATATGATTGAATATATTATATATAAATTTAATTAAACCAATATTCAATAGGGTTTAAATTAATTAATTTTTAATAAAAAAGAATAGCATGCAGAAAAATAGTTTATTGAAAAATGATTTTTAAGTAATAAAATAATCTTATTTCAAATCAAGTATAATGATGAATTTGACAGAGAAGTAGGATTTTCTTGAATTTATATTAAATATTTAATATGTATATTCATTAAATTACATGGACACACACGTGAGGATCGTAAAGGTACAATTCCTTTAGAAACATGAAAATATATACAAATGATTCATAAGAAAACTACATCGTCTCCCACTTAGTGACTCATAACTAGCACCCTTGTTATTCATTTTAGATTTAATACATGTAATAATAACCTAAGAAAATGAAACATAAAAAATGGTGAGATTATATTAATATTAAGTGTTAATAAGAGTAATATATAAACATAATGTGAAAATAATGGTATGATAACATGAGAATAATATAAAAAATCAAACCCTACGTATCAATGATAAAAATGATGAGTAATGGTACAAATATTGGTAGTTCATAAGTCATGAACCATAATAAAAATTAGTCAACATGATCCATGAGAGTATAAAGTACTTTCTAATGTAGTCCAGACTCATTTACAAGGATATAATAGTATAATAGGTTCACTCCATAAAACATAAAAGTATTCAAACTTCACTCCCAATACTATCATAACAGAAATAGTCCTTTACTGAACATCTATCACTGTCCATTACAGTCCTGTTTATCACATGATATATCAATCATTACCCAATGCATTAGAGAAAGATATAGGTCCAACCTATCACTTAATAAAAATAATTCACATGTGTTCCCTAAGATCACAAAATATTCATTATATTAGAACCCATGATGGGAGATGAGTTAAATTATCACTACAACATGGAATAACCAATGGATAATAAATTGATTTCATAGGCTTTTTCATAGCATAACCCATGTAAAATAAATGGGATCCATATAAATATCATTATATCTTATGCCATGTAAAATTAATGGGTTTCAGTAAAATATCATCATAATATTAAAAAACATTACGGATAAATAATAAATATGGTATAATTGGATCATATCACTAGTAAAAATTAAGAAACACCAATGGTTTTTTCATTGATGAATATAAATTCAATAAATAATCATTAAAACATCTTGGAGTAAAATATGATTTCTATTTCTGAAAAACATCTTTAAAATATAAAAACATAAAAAATATTACATAAAATTTTTATTTTAATATAACATTGTAAATTTTTAATACATGATTTAAAACAATGAGTGGTCAAGATGATGGAAAATTTCATTCACGATGTACAATTTAAAACAAATCATCCATTTAAATTTTCGATAAAAGTGAAAATCATATTATTTATAAAATGACAATAAGATTCCATTTACATTATTTTATAAAAATTCATAAAATTTTATTATTTGATTTAAAAAATGTAATTTTTTTTTAAAAACATCTATAAAACATTTTTTTAAATAGTTTTATAGAAGAAAAATCATATTTGGTTGAAGAGAGAAATAAAATTAATTTTTATTAATCATCATATTTTTTATACCTTGAGTAATTAAAAATGGTAAAATTTAAGCAAAAAAACTAATTATAAGTAAAAAATAGATTATAATAAAATTCATGAGTTTATTCAGAGATAGATCATAAGGTTTTGTCATTTGAAACATTATCATAAACAATCTAGATAAATGACAAGATTGTAACATAAAATCCTTACCACTTTGGTATAATTTGAATCATAAGAAAAAATATATATTTAAATAAATGAAACATTACATATAATTTAAATAAACATCTTCAGTATACAAAATTTCAAGGGATGTAGATACACCTCAAAAATAATATAGGTGCATAACATATCTTATATCCCAAAGAATGCAATTTTAGTCAAAAATCTCTAACATAAGTCGCATATTCATTCATACTCATTAAAAAATACTATATAATATATATATATACATAAGATTATTTTTCATCTATTAAAGAACAATAATCATATTTATCATATCATATATGACTTAATAATTACTTTTTATAACCTATTTATCAAAAATTCCTTGTTACAATACTATTTCGGGTAATAACTACTTATTTTTCATGCGTGTTTTGGCTTGATATTTTTTGTTTTTTTATTTTGATAATGGTTTCATAATATATAAAATTTTAATCATTATATAAATATAATATATATTAATTATTTATGTAATTAGTTTAATCCATTAAAGAAAGATATAGTAAATGTGTTATATTGTTTTTAGGGATGGTAAGTCACATGTATGCACAAACATTGTTTCTATTTCTATCGATGGATGAAATGAAAGAATGTTTATTATTTTATAAATTATCATAACTTTTTTTAATTAATATATATAACATATATTAATTAAATATAAACTTACTACCTTCAATTTGAAGCATTAGTAAAAATCGATTCACATATCTTCATGAGGCGGTAGTATACGATATGAAAGAATGAAATTATCATGTCTACAAATCATTGTTTTAGAAGTATAATTTTTTTTAAAATATTATATATATACATCTAATATATCTTTATTACCATCCATGTAAAACTGAAATGGAAAATGCTTCACATGCGTTTGTGATGTAGTAATCTACCGTACACCCTAGCGACGTTGTTGTTTTTAAATGGGTTTTGTGGAAATAAGGTCAAAATTGTTTTATAATTATAGAGATATATAAATAACATTAATATCATATATAAAAATTAAATAAATAATTGTCTTTGAACATGGTAGGTTGTTATGGGAGATGAATAACTTCATTTACTGAGGCCATAGTCTTCCACATAGACGATTAACAGTTCTGTTTCCCAATTGAAAAAAGTAGAACTTGATTTAAGTAATAAAATTTACATCATAAAATATAAATATATGTTATATAATTTTTTATTATATCTATATATTTTACGAACGTTTTAATGAGGTAGAGTTAGAAATAAAATAAAAATAAAAATTTATAAATTTCACCGCTTCTTCAAGGAGCCTCTTTAGGATTACCCATAAAGACTTATTAGGAGAGGTATATAATTAAAATAAGGCCTCAAATATGTGTTAATGGGACTAAATAATATATTTGGGTAGTTGTGGGGAGAACCAAATGGGGTTTTAAGTGTGAAGGGTAGAGGAGAGGTTGTGGCCATTAATAAGTGTGGGAGAGGATACACATAGAATTTCTAAAAATAATAAAGTGTAACCATGATTTTAACAATAAATAAGGATCCAAAATGGTTCACTATAGAACCTATGATTTGATAAAAAAAATAAATATGTCCATAAATGTTTTTTAACAATTATCTTGGTCATTTAGCACCTTATATATTTAGTTTAACCCCATGGTAAACCCAATTTAACCTTAAATGCGATAATTATTTTTTAATGTTTTTATTATTAATTTTGAAAAACAAATTAACATTACATTATTATATAATATTAATAATTATGATTAAAAATATGTATTATATTATTATAAATTCCATCCATATATGTGGTGAATTTTATCTTAAAATTTAACCCATCAACGTGATAAGAAAACAGTTTTCCAAATAGAAAGTGTTCAAAAGTCTAACACGTTTTTATATCATATTTCAACATGAAATGGATTTAAAAGAAGTAAACTAGATTAAATATAATATTATTAGCCCAATTTTACTTTGAATACATTTTTTAACAGTAGAACACTATCTAAATTATTTAAATGAAAATGTATCTTTCTTAAACAATCAAAATTTTCATTATTCATCAAAAAATTATTCCTTCAAAAAATTCTAAAACATATAACCTAATTTTTTTGAAATTTATATTTAATAAATGAATAAAATTCTCTCAAATAAATTTTATAACATATAAAATGATTAATTTAAAGATTTTTTCAAAAACAAAATAATTTTTTGGAGAAAATATTATATTGATACACATAAAGACTTTATAAAATATTATGTGCATTTATATCAATATGATTTCATTATATAAAATAATTATACATAATATTAATTTTTTTATTCATATTGATAATTCTACGTTTACTGTCAAGTTCATAATGGTCTTGTTAAATAGTAATGTAAATCGAATATTGCGGTTTATTTAAGCTCGATGATTTGTCTAACAGAAGCTATCGATGAAATTAAATTTATTTTTGAAAAAAATTATTAAATAAAATCTCATGGTGTTACATTATACCCAACAAAAAATTAATTTATCCCTAATAAATAAATCAAATCATTTGAAAATATAAGGATAATTCTTACCCATTTCATCCTCATGTTTCCACATCACTTATTCAAATTGGTGGCTTCACTACAAAACTTTGAGAGGGTGAGTTGTATTATTTCATAGAACATTATCTCTATGATCTAGAGTCTCTTCTGGTTGTTACATATAAGAAACATCTTTCTCCAATGGTACTAACTTTTTGTTTAATACATGTGAAAGGTTATGTATATACTTACTTAGTAGTGATACATGGGACAAATCATGGACTGTAGAGCGTTATTATGGAATACCTAATTGGTAAGATACAATATTGATATGAACAAGAATTTAAAAGGAACCAATATATATAGGTATTAGTTTTACCTTATTTCGAAATCAAATAATATTTTTACATAGATATATTCATGGAAACAAGTTTTCATAGAAATAAAATTCCATATCTCATCGATGAATAACAACATAACTTTTCATACAAAAATTTTCTTCCCAGTTGTGTTTCCGAATGGATATAACCTTATCTCCCATTTCATTGTCGATCTCAATTCACTAGTGGAAAAAGGCGATACCAATGGTTCCAATACATTTTTATATCCCCCCAAACTATTGGTGTAGCCTATATCAATGGTTTGGGTGACTACGGTCTGATTCTCTATTGGTATAAAACACTTATACAAAAAGTTATAAAAAAATTTCTATGGTAATTTCAATGTAAATACCTATACTAATGGTTTGGTCAAATAGTTGATCAAGGTATTTTATAGAAAGAAACTTCCAGTGATTTCTATTGATCATGTGACCTCCCACTTATATTCTAATGACTTTACCACTAACCTATGAAATCTTATATATATATATATATATGCATGTGTCTGTGTGTGTAATATTTATGTTAAATTATGTATTTTTATTTTTATTATTAGGTATAAAAAAGGGCACCACAAATACCAACGATTTGACTAAATTTTTTTATAGGAGTCCATTAAATTTACCTATACTAATTGTTTGGTAAAACTATTGGTATAGGTTTCTATATACATACCTATACCCACAGTTTTCGTAAAACGTTAGTATAAGTGTTAATTTTTTACCTATTTCAATGGTTTTGTCATACTGTCAGAATATGTGATTAAATGCATACTTATACAAAATATTTTACCAAAATCTTGGTATAAGTGTCCATAAATGTGATTTGTACAAAATAATTGATTAAACTATTGGTATATGTGTCCATATACGTACATATACCAATGGGTTTTCAAATTGTTGGTATAGAAGCATTGGTATAACTTAGATTTCCAGTAGTTGGTCATAATAACATTCATTCTCTATATTTATTCCATAATTTTATATATATGTACTTATTTCTATATATATCATCATAAGGATCCATCTTAATGATTTATTGAATGTAATTGTTGTATGAATATTATACTAGAGGAACGTGTTCATTCTAACCACCCTTAAAGTACATACAAAAAGATCCCATTATATTATCAAGGGTTATAATTTCTCTCTTAAAATAACCACTTGAATGAGGATGATATGAAATGATTATGTTCAACTTTATATAAAGTAATGTTCGATGATGTTACCGGATCACTGAAGTAAATGTCAGATCCTGATTAGATGCAGTGGTTTGTGGTACTACATCAAACCTTACCACTTCCTTGATGTATATTCTAGAATGATGTTCAAGAGAGAAGTATTCTATAATAGTGATAATGTGTGCAAAATTTGTATAGAGTTTGACTATATACTTTATTTAAATATTACCATTAGAAATTTTGGAGAGTCTAACGACTAAATCCATCATTATATTTTCCAATTTTCAATCTTTTATAGATATTGGTTATAGAATACCCTTATACTTGTATCACCCAACCTCAATTTTTTGACATAATAGGTACTGAGATATATAACAAAATAATATCTCTCCTAATGTTTTCCCACTATAAATACTCATTCATATTGTCTTGTGGTATTGGATACACACTTCTCCCCCCTTAAGTTTTGGGTTTATTTCATCTAACCTTTCTAGATGTAACAGGTCGTTTCCCAACCTATGAGTTACCCTTTTCCAAAACTATATTAAAATAATTCCTAAAACATTCCCAAATTTCAATAACCCATAATTTCCACAAAATAAAATTTAAGATAAACTATAAGGGTTTTAATACCTTTAATTATATTTCTATAAAGATAATTACACCTCAAATAGCATGTTCATTAAAATATAAACAAAACTAAAGGGTTGTATTTTCAGAGAGTTATCTCAAAATATCATTAATCTCAATAAACTCCCATCACACAAAACATTAATAGGGATTTCTATAAAATTAAACATATGATCAAACTTAAAATGACAAACCTGTGATGGTATCCACAACACTTTAGAAATTCAATCTTTGAGGAATATTTTCTTTAAAAAGAAAATTCAATTTTTTCCATAAATAAGCTCTTATCCAGCAAATAAATATTTTAATTGGGATCATGAGTTTGTCTTTACATTAAGATAATATAAAATGTGATTTCATTATTTTATAATCAATATAGTGGGAGAAAATAAATGATTATAATCAAATACAATTTCAATAAGGTAAGAACAAAAATATTTTCATAGGGCTCATTCATAGAAACTCTAACATGAAATTACCAACTCTAGAGGGGAGGATATGTGTTACCTAACAATCTTATTTCAATTAAGATATTGTGATTGAAAACTATTTCACTTTTTACTTTGTTTTTAATGGTTTTATAGATTAATATCCTCATTTTACATTATATTAGGGAAATCATTAACATAATTACTAAATTACATGGACATGAAGCACTGGAGTGAGAGTGGTGTATTATATGGAGATTTACCTCAATTATCATCACTATCCAACTTCTACCCATCACATCTACATTCATCCACTTGATGATCTTCCCTTTCCCATGTAAAAAAATTTATTAGTCCCCTTAATATAATTTCCTCCACATTTCATTCCACACTTAATTCATAATTTAGTGATCAACTCCTTCTCTCCATGGTTTTTATTATTTCCCTTAAACATTATCATTATTTTCTTATCAAAACCAATATATTGATGGGTAACTCTAATATTCATTTCATCAGGAAAGATAAATGATTTCATAATATAATTAGGGTCCCTTTTGTGAAATTACCATAAGATACTTGGTTTTAATCCACTTAAGAATGAGTGAACCATAGTTTCATGTTGGATGATAATAACACAATTATACCTTGCATGTTTTATAATTATTTATTCATAGTTGTCAATGAATTAATCATCCTTATGGTTTAGCTGAAGGAATTATTTCCCCATTTTAATATGTATAATAGAAGGGAACTACTTATTGAAAAATAAATTCATAAAAACAACCCACTGCATATATGAAATGTTAACATGTTCGTTATATTATTGAATGGAAACCACTATTTATCTACATCTCTATAAAATTTATATACAACCAAAATTTATTATTTATATTCTGAACATTGGTGAATGGAAAATATATTTTCAGTGGTATTGATCCATTTGTCAGTAACAAGTGAATTATCGAAACCACTAAAAGATGGTGGTTGATCCCTTATTATGTACTCAACAAAATATTATTCCATACATTCCTTTTTTATACATTCAAAAAGATTTATAGAATGAAAATGTTTTGTGAGTGTAACAATGATATTTTTCATTCCATCTCCCATAAAATTCATTTTCCCGAGCGTAAAATCATTTAAATTTTTATTACATTCAACATTAACAAGGTTCCTAGGAGGTTTATCCATTGACCAAAACCAAAATCATACTCTAAGTATAAAAACACATAGTTAGAAACCACATAATCATGAAGAATCACATATAGGATGTCTAAATTGTGTCACCTTTATTAAAATATATATCACCATAGGCTTATCTTATTCATTTCAAATTCATTATTTAAATTAGTCATAAGGGTTTGTAAATAGTTTGGGATTTTACAAAGCATCTCCCCCACAAATGTCAATCCTAGTGCGTAATAAGGCTCACTATCAAATAATAGGTAAGAATCGGTTCAATTCTAACACACATTTTTTAGAGTTATTACCCCTAGGTACCTATGGTCCAGAAATAAATACACTTATAGTATCTAGATATAGATTTATTTCTAGGAAACTAATCGCTTTATCCTTCACTAAAATTCTAGGATATTTTTCTATACAAAAAATATCCTTAGTCTTATCTGTATTCATATCCATAGAGATATCACTACGATTTTCTCATCATAATTCCAAATTTATAACTAATCATATCCATTCATACCATCTATAGTGACCCAATATTTTTAGACATAGATATTACAAATATTTAGGGGAATATCCCTTACAGTACCCAGACAGACACATGGGGATTTTAATGGTATATTGCCTTTGTAAACCAATAAACATACTCAAATCATTTAGAAGAGTTCTACATAATATCCAACTTATCTCCTCATAACATTCACCCTTCTTATATATATTACACATAATACCCATCATCATAACCAAGGGAAAGGAAACATATGAAATGGTTTTCTAGGATTATCAGTAAGGGAAAATAAGGGAAATGCGTAAAAATAAAATGAGTATAAAGGTATGTCGTCATGATCATAACATATAAAAACCATACCCCACTTTTCAAAGATCAAAATTTATAGTCATGAAATAATGATTGGTAGTTGAACATAATTTAATCATAAGGAAATCATAGAACATGAATCATAAGATCATAACATTTACAAAATACTAGGAATAGTTATATAAAAATATGAATAGAATGTCATTTAAATATTATTCAAGGATCATTGTGAAGGATATATAAGTGGAATTGGATCACTACCCATGCCATCAAAGTAATCATGGTTCACTCCCAAGACATTCATAGTATGAAAACCCCAATACTGAACTATGTTCATTTCCCCTTCTAATTATGTTAATCTCATGAGAATTAATCTTTATCCAATGCTTTGGAGGGAGATATAAGTACCAATAATAAAATAATGAAATTCATAAAAATATTTTACAAAAGGCCATTATACATTCATCATATTAGAACCCATGAAAATCAACGAGTTTTATAAGTGTTACATCATTTAATAACATATAGAAAAATAAATGGGGATTATAGAAATTTCTTCATATCACAACCCATTGAAAAGAAATAGGTTTCATATACATTTCATCATAGAATAACCCATGTAATATAAATAAGTAACATAAATATATATTCATCATAATCATAATTCATAGAGAGATATACCAAGGATTGTACAACTATATTATATCCCTATTAATCCATAATTAATACCAATGGTTATTATCATTTATGAATAAAAAATCCATAAAAAAATTAATATTTTATTGAGGAAAATATCCATTCCATTTTGAAAAAAATATAAATCTAAAAAAATCCCAAATATTAAATAAAATATTTTCCCAGAAAATAACATTGAATACATGTAATGTATGCTTTAAAAAAAATTGGTCATGATGGATGAATATTTTGTTCATGATATACAATTAAAAAATTATTCCATTCATGCTTTTGGTAAAAGTAAAAAAATTGAATCATTTAGAAAATAATAATAAAATTCTATTTCAATAATTTTTTGAAAGGTATACCAAGGGTATAAATTAATATAAAAATCTCTGTATATTTTTAAGATCTTCATTTATTGAAAACATAGACATGGATGAAAAAAATGATCAAAGAGATAAGAAAATTGAGTTTTCATTAAAGACATATTTCTAATCCCTTCAGTACTAAAAAATGAAAATGAAAAGAAAAAATAATTATCTAGAAATAACCATTTAGAAAAAAATACCTAATTTTAATGGGAGTTAGATCCTAAGATTTCATCATTGAAGCATAATCATAAACAATCCTAATAAATGATTATATCATAATGTAAAATAATTACCACATTATTATCTTTCATAATAACCATTAAAGATTAAAATAAAATGAAAAATTAAATATCAAGAAAAAACATATATTCCTGATATAACATGTCAAAGGTATTATATACACCTCATAAAATTATATAGGTGCATAACATACTTTATTCCCAAAAGAAGCTAATTTGAGGAAAAAATCCCTTACCTTATGTCTCAAATTCCATCATACAATTATAAGCTTTTTTATAATAAATATAAGTTTATTATAAATATATTAAATAACTATATTCATATTTATCATATCATATATTATTTACTTATCATTTTTTATCATTAATTCCTAGTTAAATTCTTGTTTTGGTTAATAATGGCTTTGTTTTTTTGTATGTTTTGATTTGGTATTTTTGGTATTATTACTTTGATCGTTCTTTAATTATCTGTATAATGTTAAATGTAATATATATATCATATATATTAATTATATATGTATTTATTATAATGTATTAATGTTATAAATACAAAAAGAGCAACACCATTCACGAGGATGGTAAATCGTACATTCGCTCGAAAGTTGTTTCCATTTATCACGAAATATGAAATGAAATAAATTTAAATAATATATTACCTTTATAGAATAATTTATATCCCATATTTATATCCCATATATTTATTAAATTTATCCTTACTACCTTCTGTGAAAATCATTTGTGAAAAAAGAATCACATCACTCTGTGAGGTTGTAGTACACCGTAAACATGAATGACATTGGTGTATCCTATACAGAATAGAAAGTAAAAAAATAAATGGGTGATATAATAATTAAATAAGTATAATTATGTTAAAAAAATGGAATATATTCATCTAATCTATCCTTATTACTATATACGTAAAATAGAAATTAAAAACCCATCACATCAGTTCGTGAGGTGGTAGTCTTCCGAACACGTGAGCATCATTATTATTTTCCAAAGGGTTGAAAGGTAATAATTTTTATATGGTATTATAATGATAATGGTATAATAATATCATAAATTTTATATATAAAAATTAAGTTGATCATTATATTCAATAGTGAAATGTTTTTTCAAAAATGAATAATATTGGTTTGCATGGTAGTAGTCCACCATACATAAAATCGATAATTTTTTTCCCATATGATGGAAGTGGATGTGGATATATTTTCCGAAAATAACATAAAAACATCACAGTATATGGTATACATTATTTTTATTATATCATAAAATTTTAAGAATATTTTATTGAGGTAGATGAAGAAATAAAACAAATCCTCAAGTTTTAAAATTTTACCTTTTCTTTGGGGAGCCTCTTTTAGGCCAATTTTATGGCCATCAGGCCACCTCAAGGCCTTAGGGACACATGATCAGTGCAGTTTCCCCAGAACAACTCTACAAAAAAGGAGCAGCGCTAGAGGAATATTAAGATCAAGTTCACTCACCAGAGCAGAACCAAATGGATTTTGAAGAATGAGAGGGTATGGATACACCATCGGGACTAGGATGTGATTTCATGGGAAGCCTAGCCATACGGTTATGTAAAGGAGGAGAGTTATAATCACGATGAATATGCTGAGGAGGTCCAGTTCCTTTTAGTTATTTTCTGGTTGAATTCCCTAAGACATTCGGCTCATGTAATCTCTTAAACCTACTGGACTTATAAAGGTTCCCTCTAATCTTTTGAAAATGGGGGCTATCAATAATCAATAAAAATGAAGGCCCTTGGGACATTCGGGAAAAAAAATCATAGGCATGATGAGAAAGCAGTTTTCCAACAAGAATTTATTCATAATGATAAAATGTTTTTAAATAAAAATTCAACATGAAATTGATTTCAATTATCTAAATTGAATTAATTTTAATAATATAGGGATATGGTTATTTTTAAAACATTCATAAAGAATATAGTAATTTCTAAATGCTTAAAATGAAAAAACATTTTTTTAATAAAAATTAGTATTTCCACTAATCAACGAAAAATTATTCTATTTAGGAATGTATCAAAATCATAGCCAAATAGAATTTTGAAAAATAGATTTTAAAAATAAAGTTTATATTTTCAGGTAATTTTATGAAAGATTCATTGTCACAATTAAATTATTTTCATAAAAAACAACAAAAATATATTTTTTGAGAAAATAGTATTTTCAAAACATATAATACCAAAAATTAAGTACTTTTTTATCAATATGTATTATTTATATAAATTTTTTTAATTATTGTTTAATTTTTTTTCCTATTCATAATTATAATATTAATATCTAGGTCGCAATGGACATTTAATAATGTAATAGAAATACTATATTATAGTTCTTTAAAAATAATAGTTTTGTGTAGCACAAGCTATCGAAGGAATTAAATTTATTTGTAAAGGATTCCCAAGATCATAGGTTGTTAGAATTAATAGGTAATTTGTCACGACCCGTCCTCGGGACCCGTGCCGTGACTACCCCAAGCCCGCCTTCCATAGGCCAGGGGCTGGCGACTAGCACCAAAGGCGTAAAATCCCGATAACTGGGAAGGCATTGCCTTTATAAAGAAAACAAGCACCACAGAGTACAAGAGGAAGTAAAGCACTAAGTACAAAAGAAGAGCTGAAAGTAAAAAGGGCCGGAAATACAAGCCCAACTGTAAAGTACAACTCGAAAGGGAAAACAGCAACTGAAAAGTAAAGCTGCTACGCTGAGATGTCCACTGGAAACCCCACCTGAAGGGTGGGTACAGATAGCTCCTCTGCTCCTTGGGTCCCGCCGTCTGCTCCAAGTATGTCCCGCCCAGTGGTCTGCCTCTGGGTACCGCCACGTCGTATAGTCCACCTCCAGGTACCGTCCAGTCCTCGAACACTCGGTCTCTGCCAGTACTGGCCGTCGTCTGCAACCAACACAACGAGGTGCGGGCATAGCCCGTGCAGGGGTGAGTATAACGATACTCAGTAGGGACCCCGAGACCCTCAAGGTCTCACTAAAACCAACAAGGATAAATACAAGAAGATCTCAACAGATAAACTCTACTTAGGTGTATGCCCATACATATACCTAAGTTATCAAGTAACCCATCTCAATCATGAAGTAAACACAAGGTCAAAAGTCTCAGCTCAAACCAGGATTTTCATTATCGAAACCGTAACTGCTGAAGAGCCCCGTCTCTGAAGTGTGCAGTAGTCCTGTCACGACTCCGAGGTACTGCTCACTAACCTAAGACTGCTGAGGTACTCCTCCTGTCGAGTACTGCGGGTTTGCGGCCAACTACCTGGCGCTCCGTCCGCTGAGGGTCTGTCGCCGAATACCGGGCGCTACCCAGATAGCCTGCTGAGGTACTCTCCGGACGAGTACCGCGAGTCTGCACTGTCACACACGTACTCCGTCCGCCATGGGTCTGCACCTCAGAGAGTAGTGCTCCGTCCACTGGGCTAGTCGACTCACTCCAAGTCGAGTCGGTCAAGCAGTCGTCAGGTCTCAGCTAGTTACACGGTCTCCGTACTCTGCACGCTCGTCTTCGGGAGGGTCCGCTCCACGAGCTACTGGTCGATACTCCAAGTATCACAAGGTCCCACGAAGAAGTGTCTCAAAAGTCCGTCTCGTCACAGGGGTCTCAACGCAACAGACGGCGCGTCGATCGGACGCCCGGTCTGTGAGTTATTAGCCTTTTCATCCCAGGGGCCCGGTTGGTTTCGTGAGCGAACCAAACCCGGCCGTATCTCAACTGTACCCCGAACTCTCATAGGGTATACTCATAGGGACCGTTTCTCATCGTGATCATCAACGCCGCTGACGGTTCGTCAGACGGACGTCCTGTCTGAAAGATAACAGCTTTTCCCGTTCCAGGGGCCCGGTTGGATTTCGGTGCGATCCAACCCGGCCACTATCCAACTGCATCCAAAACTCGGGCGGAGGGTGCCAAAAGTTTCGTATCGTCAAGAGGAAGTCAACGAAACAGACGGCGCGTCAATCGGACGCCCGGTCTGTGAGTTATTGGCATTTTCGTCTCCGGGGCCCGGTTGGTTTTTAAGGAAAAACCAACCCGACCGTACTCCACCTGCGTCCGAACCTCGGGCGGAGTATGCCAAAAGATCCGATTCACTAAGAGGAACACAACGTGACTGACGGCGCGTCAATCGGACGTTCGTGGCTCAAGATATGAGCGTTTCCGCTCCGAAGGCCCGGTTGGTTTCGTGAACGAACCAACCCGGCCGAACTCAAAGTAACCCGAAACCTTGAGTGCGATATATCGAAACGACCGTCTCGATCCAAGGATCGCGTTGCCGCAGACGGTTCGTCATTCGGAGGTCCGAGGCTCAAGTTATGAGCCAAAAACCAAATCAGGTTCGAAACGGGGGGGTCCGGGTCCGGGCCGACCCGGCCCGACCCCCCCCTGGGCGGCGCGGTGGCCGGCGGCGGCGGACGGCGGCGGCGCGGAGGCCGGCGGCGGCGGCGGCGGCGGCGGGCCGCGCCGGCGGCGGCGGCGGGCCGCGCCGGCGGCGGGCCGCGCGGGCGGCGGCAGCGGGCCGCGCGGGCGGCGGGGTGCGCCGCACGGGCTGCGCACGCGGGGCTATGCCCCGCGGTTTCTTCAAGGTGGCGCGGCACAAGGCCGCGCCGGTTTCTTCAAACCGCCCCCCCCCCCCCCCCCCCCCCCCCTCACGTGGGGGGGGCCTGCTGGCGGCTGGACCAAAGGGGGCGCTGCCCCCTTTCCTCAAAAACCGCCCCCCTCATTAAGAGGGGGGTTTTAATGGACCGACCGGGGGATTTAATTCCCCCGGTTTTATGACATCCGGCCGGCCAGCTGGCCGGCCGGTTTTTACCAACGGGACCGGAAATTCCGGTCCCGCCCTCGACTTCCGACGCCGGCGGCCCGGCCGCCGGTCTTTCCTTCCGCCGCGGCCCGGAACCGGCCGCGGTCTTCTCGTCCCGCCGCGGCCCGGAACCGGCCGCGGTCTTCGTCATCCGGCGCGGAGCGTCGGCACCGCGCCCCTTCGCCGTGCTTCGATTCTTTTCAACGCGGCGCGACGACGTCGCGTTCTTGAAGATTCTCCTCGGCGTAGCGCGACGGCGTTGCGTAAAATTAAACGCACAATCATCCGCGTGGTGCGACGGCACCACGCCACTTGCTTCCACCCGCAAGAACAACAAGAACGTTGGAGGGGGTTCGGCCGTGTTCGTACGGTCCGGCCCCCCTCACGTTAAATTAATAACGCAACTTTAAAATAAACAACATCCTCACGTTAGTCATACGAACCACGAGCAAGAATGAGATAATTAAATATTAAATCAACATCCCCTACCTTGGGTACAAGATCGAGGATTCGACTATGTCCGCGGAAGACGGCGTCGCGGAAGTCGGACGTCGCGGTCGTCGTTCGTCAAATCCGTTGACGAAGAGGCGCGTCCGAAGAAGCACGTCGTTGGCGAATCCTTGTACGCCGACGAAGGTTTTTCCGAGGAAGGTGCGGTGTTCTCTCTCGTTGACACCGAAGACGAAGAAGAGCGGAGCGGCGTTCTTCGTCGGAAAAAGAGCGTTCCTCGTCAAGTCTTGAGGAAAGTCAAATAATAAAGAGAACAACGAACTCAAGAATCTCTACCTCGATAGTCGCACGGTGACGGAGTCGTGGAATATCTGTGTCGATTCCTTTGACGTCGGAGGAAGAGTCGTTATCGAAGGCGTTCGTCGCGGAAAACCGTCGCGGAAGAGATGACGCGGAAGAAGTACGTCGCGTCGCGGATACGGCGTCGCGGATGGATCGTGTTCTTCGGCGGAGAAGTTCTTCGTTGAAGAACGACGTTCTTCGCGTTCTTCGTTGAGTTTGAAGAAGAAGAGGAGGCTCTCCAAAAGCTCTCAAGGAGACAAACCAAACAACCCAAAATAAAATAAGACCACTTCTTATTTTATTATTACAAAACACATTAGAAGAATTTCAAAAGTTTGAAATTCAAAAGAGATAACTCCACATTTAACTCACTTATTTAATATACATGAATTGTATAATTAAATAGAAGTTAACTTGTCAAGTCATTAAGAGGGAGAGTGGGGAGTTGAAAAGGTGGGGGTTCGTGTGGGCCCCACCACACTTAATCCTCCCAAGGGAGGTTAAGTGGGTGTGGGTCCCACTTCCAACCTCCTTTGAGAGGTTTTAAGAAGTTAAAATAAAATTTGTTCTACACAAATTTTATTTAACTCAACTAAAACCCTCAAAAAATTAACTTTCAACCCGCAACAAACGCAACGCTCGAAAAGGTCTCTTTAAGCGAAAATCGGCGCTGCGAGTTCATCGGTGCCCTCGGATTTCAATTCCGAGCACCGTATCGAAAGTTAGGAATTCCCGCTCGTTTGTTCACTAAACGTACCCGAGCCAAACTTCGGAAATTAATTCCGGGCACTCCGGGCCTCGGAATCAGGTGCCGTCTGAAACCGCGCTCTTGTAAAATTCTAAAGAAAATTAAGAAAAAATTTCCCTTGAATTTTACGGGTCTTTACATAATTAATTAAATGATTTATAATTTAAGGACTTGAATTTCAATTTCTGATAATATTAAAAACATAAGGATTCATTAACCTAAAATAAAAATAATTGTTTTACAAAAACATTTTTTACTACTATTCACGGAAAAATTAATCTTTTTGAAGAAATAAAAAAAATTATCATAAATATAATACTGATATGATTATTTCAAAAATTATATTCAATATCTAAAATAAATTCTCAAAAAAATTAGTAATTAATTATAATTTCCACACCCAAATAAAAGAATTGTTTTTTAAGAAAAAGATTTTTTATAACATAAAAGTAAATTACTAAAAATTTATAATATATTTGTTATGTATTAAATGATACATTTTAATTATTTAAATAATTTATACAAAATTTTCATCATCAATATTATCACCATTCATACCTTTCAATTTAAATTCTAGATTATAATATATCAAAATTCGTTTTTAAGTCAATATTTTATTCCAAAAAATATATCGAACACATAAATTATATTCAAAGAAAAATATATTATAAAATATTATTATGGTATAATCACCCCGATTAGATATATTATCCCCTATAATTTTTTTATCTTTTTAATAAAATTTTTATATTTAAAAAATAAGTTGTTGAAAACCCACAATTTAAAAAGAGATAATAAAAATTCCTTTCAAAATAATATGTTGGTAAAATAGAGGTTAACTAAAATAACACAAAAACATGTCCCAAATAAAGTGAGCCTTAATGGGATGTGAAGATATGAACATGAATGAGGGAAAGAACATACTAAAAATAGTATATAGTTATATAGATCGTGTTCATGATAACGTTAATGATCACAAAAATGTAAATTGGAATGTGGTAAATTAGACTTGTGAAATGGTAAAAATTCATTTTCAAGGTACTTATTCATATATTTGTGGAATTATTTTATTATAAAGGTAGATAACATTAGAAAATATAATTATTTGATTTATTTCTATTCCATAAACATAATTTAATAATTCGATTTTGATTTAATAAAGTTACACTTATATCTCATAACTTATAAAAATAAATGAAACATTAATATGAAATTTTCTTTTAGGAAGGACTAATATTATCTTTTATTTGATCATAAGTTCCATAAAATAATTAATATCGATTTTTATTATCTCAAGATATTTATAAAAACAAAAAAAATCAAACAGGTTATCCCATTTGGATAAATATTAATATGCTGAAATAATATATTAATACATATACCTCATCAATAACACCCAAGGATAAACTCAAACAATTCTATAAATTATTATCCTATGAAATCATTCAAAATATATTTAACCAAATTCAAATCCCAAATAAATCTTAAATATTTAATACCTTTTATTTTTCTAAAAACTACTTTATCATTTATTCAGAAAAAACATAAATTATATCATGATTTTGTTGGATCTGAATCTACGGATTATACACAAGAGGGGGGTGAATTGTGTCTTTTTCAAATTATTACAATCTCTTCAATTTAGACAAATTCTGTTCACTATGCTTTTGCACGATTAAATATGCAGCGGAAAAAGTAAAGGCATGAACACACGGATGTATAGTGGTTCGGGGAAAAGAAGGCCCCTAGTCCACTCCACCAACGCTCAAATCCACGAGCTTGGCGATTTTCACTATCTGGTCCTCGTTTCCACAGACCCGTCCACAACTGAGTACAGGCAGTTGACACCTTTACAAGATTCAGGCAAACACAGCCTTCCTGGTTCAAACACGAACCCACACAGCTTAGAACGAGAAGCTGATCACTCAAAAAAAATAAAAAAGGTTTCGATAAAGAAACACTTCTCCAGTTGTTCTTCACAATTGCAACAGAATGCAATTGACAGTAGATAGATCGTCGTCTTCAGAAAATAAAGATCTGTAATCAAAACAGTTCTGAGTCGATCCAGTTGCAATAGATATTACCAGAAACTTCACAACTTCAGCAGCAGTAGATTCACAACAGGTAGTCGATGTAGAACACGTGAATCTGCTATCAAAATCTTCCTTCAGTAATAAAGGTCGTACGCTTCTTCTCGATCACCAGAAAAGAATGCTTTCACACAGTCTCTGTTTTCTTGCTCGTCAAAAGATCAATATTTTTTTTTATCACACACTTTCCTGTGCATATATATATCCGAAGTTTCCAAGATAGAACATATTTTCAAATATGAGAAAATCTTCCGCATAAATAGATCCATGAAAATCTCCTTTAGATTCGCGATATTAAATGAAATAACAAAGCCGTTGTAACTCCCCTGAAGAATCGGCATAAAAAGCTCCGTTTAAATCAATCATTAATCCGTTGTAAACCGTCTCTGATTCAGTCAAAGTCGTATTTAAGAATCAGCTCGAAATCCGCCTAATAATCCGCTTGATTGACTAATTCAAAAGGAAATATCGTCTGTCAAAAATATCCCGACGCCAAACGTAGGGTTGATGACGTGGCTCCAAACGTAGGGTTCACAAACGTAAGGTTCAGAACGTAAGGTTCAGAACGTAAGGTTGAACATACATACTTTCTCTTCAGCATTCAAACGTAGGGTTGATCATCCATACTTTGTCTTGCTTCAACTCTCCAAAGAACGTACGGTTGATTATAAAAGTAAGGTTGATGATCCATACTTTTGAGAAACAAACTCAACACTGAAAACTAACGTACGGTTTCTCTTCCATACTTTTCAACAACGAAAACGTAAGGTTCCTTCCAAACGTAATGTTCTTCTTCCATACTTTTCAACAACGTAAGGTTCATTAACCATACGTTTCAAAATAACATAAAAAGTAAACTTTTCATCCATACGTTACGTTCATCAACGTAGGGTATGAACAGTGATTCCAGTACGCGCTAAAATTGATCTCGCGCTACAGTGATTCCAGAATACACTAAAATTGATCTCGCGCTACAGTGATTCCAGAATACGCTAAAATTGATCTCGCGCTACAGTGATTCCAGAATACGCTAAAATTGATCTCGGAATATAAAATAAAGTATAAAATCTCGTTATATAAAATAAATTCCTGCAAAATACTCAACGAAATAATTAGTAAATAATTAAGGGTATTTGTGAGCATCAAAATCATCATAAAGAGACAGAGTATTATTTAAAATAATCTCCCCCTTTAAAAAACATTATTTTGATTTGTTTAAAAACAATACATTGCTCAACAATCTCCCCCTTTTTGATGATCACAAAACCCATAAAATAATAGAACTAATTTAATTGCAATCTTGATTGAAGAAAAAAAAAATTAGTTTTATAAAATTTTAGAATTTTGAAAGGATTAAAACAATATTTAACTATAAAATTTCTCCCCCATAACTCCCCCATAAAAATAAACTTTCAAATAGATAAAAGATAAATGTCGTATATATCCAAATGCTCCTATATATCCAAATTTCTTCATAGGAAACGAATGAATTTAAATGTTGTGTTTATCCAAATTCTCCCCCTTTTTGTGATATCAAAAAGAATGAAAAATTACGGATTTGAACACATTCAATATTGCACTGAACTATAAGTAAATGCTATAATTAACTGTGTATGAATAAGTGAATTGCTTATACTGGCTAACTTAATCATAAATCAATAAATAACAAAACAAAAAAGATAAGAAAAGAATTTTCATTCACAAGCTATTATATAAAAACTACAGTGATATACAGAGGAATCAAGGTGTAGGGATAAGACAGGGAAAAAGGTGTCTATCTCCTTTGAATTACTGTCTTGATCTCTGTAAACTGGTCTCGAAGCCTCTTCATCATCCCATCTCCTAACTTGATGATAAGATCTCTGTTCTCCTGAGTCATATGAATATCTTCAATCAAATTAACTCTGAAAAATTCATGCAGTCTTTCTTCTTTTTCAACAAAAAGAGCCAGCTTTTCTGATAACTGATTCAAAAGAATCCTAATCGGTTGCTCTCCAGATGTCAACTGATCTACCAAAAATTTCTGATTATCTAGCAAAACTGACAAAGGGGCACTATTACACTGAAGATCGTGTAATCTGTCACTCATATTGCTCAGTGCTCCAGTAATTGCTTGAAATCTTCGAATCAAATCAGGTGAAGAACCTGATCCACTCACAGCACTATTTGCAACAGATTCAAATTTATTCTCCATGTAAATTTTCATCTCAGACAAATAATCTTTCGTTACCATCTCTGATTTCAACTGATCAACAGCATGCAACATATCAGTCTTAAACAAATCTACTTCCTGTCTTGAAACAGTAGATTCTTTCAGCTTCTGAAACTTTAACTGCTCCAAGTTCAGAGAACTTCTGAGACTAACATTCTCAGATTCTAACTGAGAAATACGCTTGTATAACTCAACAACTTCTTCTTTTCTCGAATCAGGGGCACCCTGTGCTTGATTCTCATGTCTAGAATCAGATTGACGAAGCAGGACAAGGGGTAAAGAATCTGCATCTGATTGTTCTTTGTCCTGAAAAGGTTGATCCACTGAACTATCCTTTGAAGCCTGAAACTCTTCCACTGAAAAATCTTCCTGAAGTACCTCTGTATTAACTTCAGAAGTGTGTTCATCACGAACAGTAGTCTCTCTGACTTCTACTGAATGATCAAGAACAATATTTTCATGAACTTCTTGAGGTCGGGCCACTTCTTCACCAGGCACTGCCTCCATAAGTTGTTCTTGTGGAATTGCTTCTTCAACAGCCACAGCAGCAGTTTGAGGTTCTAGCTGAATTTCCGGTTGAGCTACTGGTTCCTCTATCGGTGCAGTCCTCTCCACAACAGCTTCTCTCACAAATGAATAAGAAATTACAGGTTCAGAAGATTTCAAGACAGGAGAGATAATTTCTTCATCAATTGACCTCTTCCTTCTAGATTGAAGTCCTTCTTGACTTCTCTCTTCCTCAACTTCCTCCATCTCAAGGCGAATTCTTCTTGCCACTGTACTAATCCTTGATTCTGCTTGTCCCTCTTTGGACTTAGCCGGTTGAGCCTGAGCACTCTCCGAGTCTTCCTCAGCTCCAACAGGTAAGAGTTTTCCTTTAATTGTGCTCCAGAAATATCCCACTTTCCTCAAAGTTCCAGCATTAAAAACATTACTGTGGTGACATTTCACCCCAGCACTTACCAATCTGATCATTCCTCTTTTATATAAAAACAAAGAAATGAACCTTCCATATGGGAAAAAGGTCATTCTTGCTTCACTCTGACAGCATTATCTCAGATATCTTATCATAAATCGAGGAAAATTAAACTTAATATCACTCATCAAAAGATACATTATATACATGTCAGGGTACAGAATTTTCTCCATCTCAGCCATCCTTGGTGCTAAACCAGTCTGAACAAACTTTACTAAGATTTTCTGATCGGGCTCCAAATCTTTAATAAACATCTTCTTTATCACTTTGGTTCCAAACAGAAAAGACATAATGTCTTCAGACTTATGTACAGAATCTCCAATATTCCGTAAATCAAAATGAAAAACTCCTTCATGAGGGCAGTTAAGAATTTGACTTATCTCTACAGATGATATGGAAAAGTCCTTATCTTCTATTTGAGCCAATAAACTATCCTCCGTATCTCCAAGGCTAAACTGAACAGTTCTAAAGAAATGTCTCATTTCTGCCTCATATAGAAACTCAGAGTTTTCACTATTAAAAGCTTGCTCAAGACCTTGAAACGACAACGCTTGCTTCAACAGCAAATTAGTTTCAAACAGCCATTCTAAATCGATGACTTTACCTTGCAGTATCTTCCGACCAACTACTTTAGATTTCTTTGCAGCACTGCTCTCAGCTTCATCTGGACGCTTAGTCTTTGCCATTTCAACAACGATTTCTGAAGGTTCGTAAGTTTAGGGTTTGAAGATTCAGAAAAGGGTTTTGGAGCAGATGTGCGGTTTTAGGTTTTCGAAAGGGTTTCCGAAAAAAGGTGAAAACAATTTAGAAGGTGAAACGGTTCTGACAACCTTGATTCCCGTGTAATCACTAATCATTACTTTTATTTAAAACAAAATAAAATAACTTATAGCGAGAAACAGAAATTAAGTAGAATTCGAAAACAGAATAAGATTAAAAAGAAACTATTTAAAATTAAATAAACCTAACTCCCCCTTAATAAATTCAAACCTTGCCGTGGGAAGTGGTTTAGTAAAAATATCTGCTAATTGATTTTCTGTATTTACGAATTCTAAAAATATATCCTTTTTTAACACATGATCTCTTAAAAAGTGATGTCTTATATCAATGTGCTTAGTTCTAGAATGACTAATAGGATTTTTTGAAATATTAATTGCACTAGTATTATCACATAAAATAGGTGTATTATTGAAATTTAATCCAAAGTCCATAAGAGTGTTTTTCATCCACAACACCTGTGCACAGCAACTACCTGCAGACACATATTCTGCCTCGGCTGTTGACAGGGCAACTGAGTGTTGTTTCTTACTAGACCATGATACTAAAGACTTTCCTAAAAAGTGACATGTTCCTGAAGTACTCTTCCTATCTAATCTACAGCTTCCAAAGTCTGCATCTGAATATGAAATTAAATTAAAATCATAGGTTTTTGGATAAAGCAGAGATTGATAAATAGTACCTTTTAAATATCTAAAAATTCGTTTAACAGCAGTTAAATGAGATTCTTTGGGATTTGATTGAAATCGAGCACAAAGACATACTGAATACATTATATATGGTCTACTAGCAGTAAGATATAACAAACTACCAATCATACCTCTATATAACTTGTTGTCCACTGATTTTCCAGTTTCATCCAAATCAAGTTTTATATTAGTACACATAGGAGTTGTAAATGTCTTGCTGTTTTCAAGTCCAAATTTCTTAAGTAAATCAGTAATGTATTTGCATTGATTTAGAATATTTCCAAAATCTTTTTGAAATATTTGAAGACCCAAAAAGAAATTTAATTCTCCCATCATACTCATTTCAAATTCTTTTTGCATTAATTCTGAAAATTCATGACAAAGAATTTTATTGGTTGATCCAAAAATTACATCATCAACATAAATTTGAACCAACAAAACATTATTTTTCACAGTTTTCTTAAAGAGTGTTGGATCTGCTAGTCCAAGAGTAAAATCATTTTTCAAAAGAAAAGAACTTAGTCTTTCATACCAAGCTCTAGGTGCTTGTTTAAGGCCATAAAGAGCTTTAGTAAGTTTGAAAACAGAATCTGGTTTTTGAGAATTTTCAAAACCAGGAGGTTGCTCAACATAAACTTCCTCCATTAAATAACCATTTAAAAAGGCAGATTTAACATCCATCTGAAATAATTTAAAATTCATATAAGATGCATAGGCTAAAAGGATTCTAATAGCTTCTAACCTGGCTACAGGTGCAAAGGTCTCATCATAATCTATTCCTTCTTCTTGATTATATCCTTTAGCTACTAATCTTGCTTTATTTCTAGTTATTATCCCTTGATCATACTGTTTATTCCTAAAGACCCATTTAGTTCCTATTACTGGATAATCATGTGGTCTTTCAACTAATTCCCAAACCTTATTTCTCTTGAACTGGTTCAATTCATCTTGCATTGCTATTACCCAGCTCTCATCATCTAAGGCTTCTTCTATGGTCTTAGGTTCTTGTTGGGATAGGAAAGCAGAGAATTCAACTATGTTTCCAATGTTTCTTCTAGTTTGAATACCAGTCTCTAAGTCACCTATCACAGATTCTAAAGGGTGATTCTTTGAGGTTCTAGACTGTCTAGGCATTACATTCAAATGCTCTTCAGTATCATGTTCTTCTGAACTGGACTGAATTTCTTTTATATCATTTTCAAAATCATTCTTTAAATTCTCAGGTCTCATGTTTTCATTAGAATCAGGTTCATCTATTTGTTCTATCCTTTTCTCAAAAGGATCAGATTCATCAAATTTCACATGAACTGATTCTTCAACAATCCTTGACTTTTTATTATAGACTCTATAAGCTTTGGAGGTTGCAGAATATCCTAAGAAAATACCTTTATCAGATTTTGGATCAAATTTACCAAGATTATCTTTGGTATTCAAGATGTAAACCTTGCATCCAAAAACTTTAAAGTAATTTACTTTAGGTTTTCTGTTATTCCATAGTTCATAGGGTGTCTTTTTCAAAATAGATCTTATTAAAATTCTATTCATTATATAACAAGCTGTATTAACAGCTTCTGCCCAGAAATATATAGGTAGGCTATATTCATTTAACATAGTTCTAGCCATTTCTTGAATAGTTCTATTTCTTCTTTCTACAATCCCATTCTGTTGAGGTGTTCTTGGAGCAGAGAAGGTGTGTTTAATACCCATGTTTGAGCAAAAGGAATTAAATTCCTGGTTCTCAAATTCTCCACCATGATCACTTCTCAATGAGATTATATTAAAACCTTTTTCATTTTGAATAGATTTACAAAAACCTTCAAATAAACTAAAAGCTTCACTTTTAAATTTCAAAAAGAAAATCCAAGTAAATCTAGAGTAATCATCAACTAATACATAAACATATAATTTACCAGCTAAACTTGCTACTCTTGAAGGTCCAAACAAATCCATATGGATAAGTTCTAGAGGTTTAGTTGTAGCAACTTTATTAACAGATTTGAATGATGATTTGTGTTGCTTGCCAAGCTGACATGCATCACAGAATCTGTCATTTTCAAATTTGAGACTAGGCAAATCAGAAACTAAATGTTTCTTAGATAATTTATGTAAAGCATATATATTGCAATGACCAAGTCTTCTATGCCAGATCCAGGATTCACTTATATTAGCAGTTAAGCAATTTACTTGTTGTTTACACAAGGAATACAAATCCAAAGTATAAACATTATCAGTTCTGGGTGCTCTAAACTTAAACAGTTTATCTTTAGAAACAGTACAACTATTGTTAGTAAAATCAACAGTGTATCCATCATCACAGAGTTGAGAGATACTTATCAGATTGTGTTTTAACCCTTGTACATAAAGTACTTTGTTGATTGAGACTGTCTCTGGATCTCCAACTGTTCCAATACCAATAATCTTTCCTTTGGCATTGTCACCAAAGGTGACAAGTCCTCCTTCCTTTCGAGTAAGAGAAGAGAAATTAGCTGAAGTTCCACTCATGTGTCTTGAGCAGCCACTGTCCATATACCATATTTCTTTCTTTCTTTGGTGACCTGCTACCTGCAAAGACATTCAAACAAATTGCTTTGGTACCCATATTTTGTTGGGTCCAGGAGTGTTAGCAAGCAGTGATCTGGGTATCCAGATTTGCTTTGTTTTATTAAAATTGATCGAATCATATAGATCGTTGGAAATATAAGCTTTCTTAATTCCACATATCTGAGGTTGTCTTAGAAAACAGTTTTTAGCTATATGACCTCTTGTTCCACAGTAGTTACAAATAACCTGTTTAGTGCTAGGAACAAAATAATTTTTGTATAACTTAGGTTTTTCTCCTTTACTTCCAATTCCAAACCTTTCCTTTTTAATTACAGTTTTTCCAAGTATCTCATTTAAGGTGTTTTCTCCTTTTGTAAAAATTAATGCAGCCGTTTTATAAGATTCTACTTCATCCTGTAGAGTTTTTATTTTTGATTCAAAATTAATTTTATTTGATTCAGCAGAATTGTATTTGTCAATTAATTCCTTATGTTGTTTTAGCAAAGTATTTCTCTCATCTGAAATAGCTTTGTACAAGTTCTTTATAGATTTATATTTATTAAATAATGAGTCATACCTTTCTTCAAGCATATTGCAGTAAGCTGCAAGTTTTTTATTTGAGAGGCTTGTTTCAGAGTTTGATTCATTATTTGAGTCAGAGGAATAGTATGAGTGTACCTCATCAGTTTCAGCCATGAAACACATATTTGCTTTTAAATTGGATTCCTCCTTCTCTGAGCATGATTCAGAAGAATTACTTGAGTCTTCAGAAACACTCCAAGTAGCTTTCATAGCTTTCTTGTCTTTCTGCTCATAATCATCTCTTTTGAAGAATTTCTTCTTCTTTGCATCTTTCAATTTTGGGAAATCCGATCTGATATGTCCCATATTTTTGCATTCATAACATCTCACTTCCTTGCTATCCTTTTTAAAGGATTTCTTGAAGTCTTTCTTCTTACTATAGAACTTTCTGAATTTTCTGGCTAGCTGTGCCAGTTCTTCATCCGAATTTGAAGAATCAGAGCTTTCTGATTTAGCACTCACTTCTCTGTTTTCATCTTTCTATCCATTTGTTGAGAAGTCACTTTCAAAGCAGTATTTTCCCTTTTTATGTAGACTTTATGCTCATTTACCTCATCTTGCATTTCAGCTTCGTACATCATCAGTGTACCAATCAGTTCTCTCATAGTTAGATCTTTAACAGAAGTTGATTGTCTGATTGCTGCAGAGATTCCATTCCATCGAGTAGGAAGTACTCTCAGTACCTTCAATGCTTGATCAGTCTGCTTGATTGGTTCTCCTAGAGCTGTTATATTATTGACAATTTCTGTCAATCTTCCATTCATCTGAGTGATGCTCTCTCCTTCAATCATTCTGAAAGTATCGAATTTTAACTTAGCAGTTGCATATCTCATCTGTCTTACATTATATGTTCCTTCATAAGCAACAGCTATTGTTTGCCACATTTCATATGCAGTCGGGCATTGAGATACTCTGTTAAATTCGTCTGGTCCTAGACCACAGATGATTGCATTCATAGCTTTTGAATTTATGTCATACTCAGCCTCTGTAGCAGCACTCCATGTATCGGGATTTTCAGGAATTTCATAGGGAGTCAGAATCTTTGAATAGACTCTGTAACCAAGATTTTTTAGATAAATAATCATACGTGATTTCCAGCAGCCATAATTATCTCCATTAAAGTAAGGTGCTCTGACCATTGACATTCCCTCTCTCATATCAGCCATGATACACTATGTATAATCTTTAAATACTTCTAGCTTGATAGGACTTTAGAAATAAGAAGCTCCTCCTTTGATACCAATTGTTGGATCTGAATCTACGGATTATACACAAGAGGGGGGTGAATTGTGTCTTTTTCAAATTATTACAATCTCTTCAATTTAGACAAATTCTGTTCACTATGCTTTTGCACAATTAAATATGCAGCGGAAAAAGTAAAGGCATGAACACACGGATGTATAGTGGTTCGGGGAACAGAAGGCCCCTAGTCCACTCCACCAACGCTCAAATCCACGAGCTTGGCGATTTTCACTATCTGGTCCTCGTTTCCACAGACCCGTCCACAACTGAGTATAGGCAGTTGACACCTTTACAAGATTCAGGCAAACACAGCCTTCCTGGTTCAAACACGAACCCACACAGCTTAGAACGAGAAGCTGATCACTCAAAAAAAATAAAAAAGGTTTCGATAAAGAAACACTTCTCCAGTTGTTCTTCACAATTGCAACAGAATGCAATTGACAGTAGATAGATCGTCGTCTTCAGAAAATAAAGATCTGTAATCAAAACAGTTCTGAGTCGATCCAGTTGCAATAGATATTACCAGAAACTTCACAACTTCAGCAGCAGTAGATTCACAACAGGTAGTCGATGTAGAACACGTGAATCTGCTATCAAAATCTTCCTTCAGTAATAAAGGTCTTACGCTTCTTCTCGATCACCAGAAAAGAACGCTTTCACACAGTCTCTGTTTTCTTGCTCGTCAAAAGATCAATCTTTTTTTTATCACACACTTTCCTGTGCATATATATATCCGAAGTTTCCAAGATAGAACATATTTTCAAATATGAGAAAATCTTCCGCATAAATAGATCCATGAAAATCTCCTTTAGATTCGCGATATTAAATGAAATAACAAAGCCGTTGTAACTCCCCTGAAGAATCGGCATAAAAAGCTCCGTTTAAATCAATCATTAATCCGTTGTAAACCGTCTCTGATTCAGTCAAAGTCGTATTTAAGAATCAGCTCGAAATCCGCCTAATAATCCGCTTGATTGACTAATTCAAAAGGAAATATCGTCTGTCAAAAATATCCCGACGCCAAACGTAGGGTTGATGACATGGCTCCAAACGTAGGGTTCACAAACGTAAGGTTCAGAACGTAAGGTTCAGAACGTAAGGTTGAACATACATACTTTCTCTTCAGCATTCAAACGTAGGGTTGATCATCCATACTTTGTCTTGCTTCAACTCTCCAAAGAACGTACGGTTGATTATAAAAGTAAGGTTGATGATCCATACTTTTGAGAAACAAACTCAACACTGAAAACTAACGTACGGTTTCTCTTCCATACTTTTCAACAACGTAAGGTTCATTAACCATACGTTTCAAAATAACATAAAAAGTAAACTTTTCATCCATATGTTACGTTCATCAACGTAGGGTATGAACAGTGATTCCAGTACGCGCTAAAATTGATCTCGCGCTACAGTGATTCCAGAATACGCTAAAATTGATCTCGCGCTACAGTGATTCCAGAATACGCTAAAATTGATCTCGCGCTACAGTGATTCCAGAATACGCTAAAATTGATCTCGGAATATAAAATAAAGTATAAAATCTCATTATATAAAATAAATTCCTGCAAAATACTCAACGAAATAATTAGTAAATAATTAAGGGTATTTGTGAGCATCAAAATCATCATAAAGAGACAGAGTATTATTTAAAATAATCTCCCCCTTTAAAAAACATTATTTTGATTTGTTTAAAAACAATACATTGCTCAACAGATTTCATACAGAAAACAAGTGAATACCATGATCATATATTATATTAAAAACTAAATATGCTTTATAAAAATAAATTTAACCACCATAAAACCTCAATGAAAGATAAAATTTATCCAAAAAACAACTCTATCTATATTCCTCAAATAATATCATAGACTATCCAATATATTCCATAAATCCAAAATTCATATAATATTCATCCAAGAAAACATGGATAAATTTACCTAAAATAACTAATTAATATCATGTCCACAAATAAAATTCAACTTATATTGTTAATATAAGGAATCATTTTATCCTAACTAAACATTATAATATTAAAATCATGAAAATATCATGAGTTATCTATCACTTAATCATGTAATTTTTTAATATATCATATTTACAGTAAATATATTTTCTAGGTTATCAGTACCATTCAATATATTATTCAAAATCTAAAAAATAAAAATATTCTATAATTATATTTATAATTTGAAGATTCTTATGACCATAATCTCATTAATAAAACACTTAAAATTATAATTCCTCTCTTCCAATATAAAATCACATAAATCATTTAATCTTGTTTATAAAACATTAAGTAGGATTCATTATCTTATTCCCCGGTACTTCATTCCCTGAATGTGAAATATGAATCATGTATTAAGATTCATCAAACTCAATTTAAACATTCTCCATACATTATAACTGAACCAATACTCTTAAAATAAGCCATACCTTTCATATATCATTTTTATTCACTAAATCATTAATAGTAAAACCATTACTCATAAAAGATTGTTGATACTATTATTGATATTTCACTACCAAACATTGATTTTCATAATAAACATAATTTCCAGATTTAAAACATTTTACCTTATATTCTACATTATGGATACAAATATTCCCATCGATTTTATTAACCAATCATTTCAATCATCCTTGTAAATTATATTATGTCCTTTTTTTGAACACTTAATAATATAAACATTCCATAGAGATATTTCCTTAGGTGATTATTCCCATATTATGGACCTGAATGAAGTTAAATCGTTTCTCCCATATGTTCTTAATGAATCTTCATTTTTCTCTTACTTGGTTTATCACAAAACTGATATATGTTTAGGTTGTTAATCATATTTCAAGATTGATGGTTAGGTATAATTTAAATATTTCTAATTCCATACCACATTTTATTAGGAATCTCTGGATTGTAATCACTAAAACATCCATCACATTCAATATTAACACAATTCCTTACGGTTTTAGTCATTAAATAAAAATTATCATTATGTGAGAAATAATAATGTTAGTGAGTAATCATGTAATCATGAAAAATGGTTTGTATGATTTCTAAACCATGACATATTCTATTAGAAATATTATACTTTGGGATAAAACTTAGACATAAATGGAAATTTTATTTTAAAATCCATCATAATAGTTTAGAACAATATTATGAATTAACCAAATTATATCCCATGAGAGAGTCTATCCCTCTGTGAAATCTTAGTCCCACTCACAGAGCTTGGGTGAAGACCGAGTTAATACCCAATATTCCCTATTCTGGGTTGTTCCCCTTTGGTTTATATCTTTTTCAGGTCAATCTATTTACTTATATCTTGATTGGTATGTATATCATAGGTGAACCACTCCCATTTAGTTACCATAAAATATGAAATTCTTCTGTACGTAAGCTTATTCAAGAGTTCTCATTGAGGTTTTCTCTAATATGAACTATAAAACCCTAGAAATTTCATTCATAAATAATACATCCTATGATTCATTACATATAAATATTATACATTCCAGAACAGTAATGATTTAGTTTCTTTGTAATGTTTGGTATATAGACAACTAGTTTTAAAAAATATACATTGTTTAACATTATGTTATTCACAACTTGAACCCTTCATAGACATATCACATATAAAACATGTCTTTATAAACTAGGGAAAGGAATCATATTAATGCATGAGAAAAGATAATCTATAAGGGTAGACAAAATATATATAAATTAATTATCATAAGGGAGCATACGATAAGCATAACGGTATAATAATTTGATCAAAACTTTTGATACCCGTACCCAATCAAGAAAAATTCATAAAACCTGGACCATAGAATAATGTTTTTTCAATAAATTACATAAAACATAATATTGAATAATCCTTAATAATCAACCATTATCCATGAAAACATATGATATGTGTAAGAAATATGTTTTTGACAATAACATCACCACCTTAAATCAATTCCTAATACAAGTTCCACTCCCTATACTTTCATTATGGAAAAATTCCTGTAATCGAAATGCTGACACGATCATTTTGAAAATTCTCTTAAGAGTAACTTCAATCAGGTTAACTCCATAAAATCTTATTATTTTATTAATTGCATATTCTTATAGGTGTTTCTCAACTCCATCATCATTACCTAATCCATTGGATGGATTTTATAGACCCGCCTATCATTGAATTATAAAATAACCAGCAATTCATAGTGTGTAACATAAACACCAACCTTGGATTATAATATTACCTTGAATCCATTACATATAATTAAACAACCCTTCATATTATCATAATTCATTTATATGAATGCCACATGATCATGTAAATATGAATCATTATATCAAAGATAAACTCATGGAAAAGAAAATAGGTTTTTTTAAATTTCATCATCATAATTAAAATCCATCTAGATTAATAATAATATTGTAACATTGGATAATATCCCCATTAAATCATGTGAAACATAATTTTTTTTTTCTATCGATTAAAATACTGTTAAAATATCACTGAAGCAATTGTTGAGGAAGATAATCATTTCATTTAGAAATTACATATTTATAAAATAAAAATATCCAAAATATTATGTAAATCATTTTATTTCAAAATATCAGTATAATCATGAAAAATATGCGTTAATGGAAAGAGGCGACATGACTATAGGATGATACATTCATGTAGTGAACATTAAAGCAATGATATATTATACATTTTAGGTAAAATTTTAAATGTAAAAGTGTGGAAAATAGAAAGATGATTCCATATAAACATTTTCGTAGAAAGAAAAACGTTGGTGAAAATGACTATATTAATAATTTTAGAATAGTATAAACATTCATGAAATCTTTTAAAATAAATTTTTTCTTGGATGAAACATTCTAGGTTGAAATGGGAAATAAAGTATGTTTTACTTGAAAATATTCATTTAATATTTTAAGTAAATAAAAAGAGTAAAATGAAATTAAAAATATAATATCAAGAAATGAATATTTGATTTTTTTGAAGGATAGATCATATAATTTCATCTTTAGAATGTTTAACAATAAACATCCGGGTAAGATGGGATTGTAATAATAATGATTAAAGCTCTAGTAACTTTTGATTCATAAAATCCATGAAATAAATAACATTAAATTAAACAATAAATACCAAAAACAAAAGTATATTCATAATACAACATATCATTGTGGTATTTGAAATACATCATAAAGGAATAAAGGTGTATAATATATTGTATGTCCCTAAGAAGACAATATGAGACGATAAACCCTTACCAATTTAGAACATAGAAAATAAAACCCCATTAGTTGAAATAATATTTATTATATGTTTAAAAACAATGAATTAATAAGGACAAATTATATAAGATGTAAAAGGATCATTATATACACCTAATAAACCTAAAGAGGTTATAACACCTTGAGATTCTAAAATATGGACATTATATTCAATAACATGTATGACACGGAACACCTAGCATATAAGGAAATATAAAATATAAATACATGAATATATATTTAGTTTTTAATAAATTCAATCACTGCAATATCTTGTATTACACACTATATTATGTTTATCTTCAAGTGCATACAATATTGAATTTATTTATCATTACACGCAATACCGAGTATAAATGAAATGTGAGATTTTATTAAAACACTATTATAATTATTGTCACCTAGATAATTAAGTGGTGGGTATTTATAAAAAATATTATATTATGAAACATATAGTTATAAATTTACTAGGTATAAAATAAAAATCATTTAAATGAAAATTAAATCATTTCTGAAAAGCTGTATTTTTATTTAGAATATGGATTATATGGACTTTATACACATAATTTGATAGAATTTCATTAACTATTATATAAAATGTATATGAAAAAATAAAATCCATTTTTTAAATCACAATAACAAGTAATATTAGGGTGATGTTTTGATATTTTTTGGAAATGTTTCATTTTTTGATGAATAATGAAACATATTGGATTTTAGAAGAAAAATGCCTTTTCATTTAAATAATTTATTTTGATAAATTATACTTTTAATTGGTTATAAATAATTATTAGTTCAATTACATATCTATTATTCTAATTTAGGTCATTTTAATACTTTTTATAATTAATTTTTTTATAAAAACTTTCTAAACATATGAATAATTTTTATTTCAAAATCATATTTTCCAAACCTCTCATAAATTAATTTTAAATAATTTTTTTTAATTATATGAATTGAATTTGGAAAAATTGATTTATTATTTTAAATAAATAGATTTTATATTTTTCAATAAGTTCAACTTAGTATTTTACCAATATTAATAGTGAATGCAGTAAAAATTATTTAACCTGATTGAGGTAAAGATGGATTTATCGAGGGTTAAATTAAGAAGATAAGGGTTAAAATGACATAAAAACTTTTAAAAGACTTTTTAATAGATATATTTTCATCTTATACTTACGAATTTACAATATTTTTCTATTTTTATGCATTTATCATGTGAATGACTTCAGATGTTTTCATTATTTTGGTAATTTCCCGTGTAATTTTGAAGAGGGATCCCTTTATACACTTATAAAAGGGACCTCCCTCCCATTACTTTTATACATCTCCAAACAACTTTTTCATGACCAAAACATTCCAAAATATCTCAAAAAATTCTTTATTTACATTAAATATCTTCTATTACTCACGAAAGACCATATATAGGGTCCTTAAGAGGAGATCCAAATGAGGTTTCTTTGAGAGAAGGTAATGATCTTAATGTATTTATTTTATTTTATTTATTTTATCTACACATTTAATTGTGTATTGCCAAAACAAATAATAAATTTAGTATCTACCATATAGTAATATGTTATTATGTTGAGTTTATAATAATTATCTATCTCCACTTCCATCAAACTGGTTATGAAATTATCATTTGTTTTTATGATACACTAAAACCTCACGAAGTGATGTCATAAATTTTTCCATTTCCAACTCTCACAGTTGGATATAATTATGGATTTAAAACATTTATATGATATTTATGATATTATTAATCATATTTAATTTTAACATCACATATTCATTTTTATGTTCAATGTCATTTAAAATACGATAATGTTTTTCGTATGTACGATGGACTACCACCTCGCGAAGTGATGTAATTTGTTTTTCAGGTACCCATTACATGGGAAGTAATAATGATATAAATAATGAATAAATTTTACATATAAGAGATTATATTGATTCTATAAATTATATATATCACCAAATTCCTAACCCTTTAACTGATTAATGTAATTATATCATCGCTCAAGCCTATGTAGAGTCTACCGTATCCACGAAGCGATGTGATTCATCTTCATTTTTTAAATTTCATCGATGGTTATAAATATGTATATACCAAAAAAATATGATATTTATAACATTAATATAAATAATTAAATTATATATATATACTCTACAAGTGAACTGGAACATTCTTTTAAAAACACGCATGAGAAAAGAAGGAAATTAACACCCAAAATAATGAAAATAATGAAATATTAATAACGAATTGGTAGAAAAAAATAATAGAAGTATAATATTTGATATTATAAGTATTAATATGGTTTTTTATAAATTAATAATATAATTAAAACCATTATATTAGAGTTTTTATAGTATTCAACCAAATGGAAGCATCCGGTAATGGATTTCATCTCAATTTATATTCCATTGAGAATTTTAGGTTATTTTGTACCAATTCAATTTTATTTGGTGGATATACTAGATATTTTACATTTAGTATAAAAAAATCATTAATAATTCATTGAATTTTATGTTCTAAATTGAATCATTTCATACAAGGATATTTTAATTGAAATTTCCCAAGTGGAAAATGTTATCGTTCAATCCACTTTCTTTTATGATTGTTAGATATATATTGAAAAAATATCATTATTGTGATCATTTTTCATTGTAAATAACATTTCTCTTAAATATAAAATTTCTTATGTGGTGTATATGATTATTTATTAAACAAAATAAAATTTTCATATTTGGTATTTACTTTCAATGAAACTTGACTAACTGGGAGAATATTCATAAAAATTTATCCTATAATAAATATCGATATTTAATGATATGGAACATTGTTCAAGATTTAAATTGATTATTAGATATATGAGGAATGATTTGGAAATGAAAGACATGGGTTGGGAACCCTTATAGAAATACCCCTAAAGCATCAAAAAGTATCCAAAGACAGATCAGTTGGCCAAATTGGGCTGGTGTATACCCATTGATTGAAACTATATTAAGGATAGATATATATAGTAACTATCATGAAGATAGATAATTACCATATTTATCTTTAGGATAAATCTTGATAGTTTATCCTTACAGAATTATACATTCCATCAATATTAATTAATTTATTTATATTTCATTTGATTGTTTTATTACTTTTAATTTCCATGGTAATGTTTTCAAGATCATGTGATTATTTATATGAAATTAATTACTCATTATTTTTTTCCATATTATTCTTAATTTATTTATTAAATGGAATCTTTTTCAGGTACATAACATTCTAGTTTTGATTATTATTATTTAATTGAGATAGATTCTAATTTTGTTAACCCTTACTGAGCATTTGATCTCACCTTTATTTTGTTTACTTTTCCCAGGGCCCCATGAAGTATACTCTGTTTTATATTTAATGATATGATAGAGGGAAAAATGTTATTCTAAAAAAAGAAATTCTATTATATTTTTTTCAAATTTAATGTAAGACTAAAATATATATCTAATTTATCCGGACTAATAAACTATTCAGTTCTTGGGGATGCAATTCTTTGTATAATATACCAATGTATTAAATTAGGAACCAGATCAAAGATATTGGGTTTGGGGTCACTATAGGGGATATCACAGGATGTTTAGTAGAATAAATGAGAACTCTATTTAGGGAAATCATGTATTAGTGATGATAAAACTATGACATTGTTTGAGGATAAGTATAGAATAACAAACTAATGTTTTAATATGGTAGGTATTATATGGTTTTTACTTACAATATATCCCTATCTCAATAATACAAGTGAACATGGTTCTAGAACAAATGTATCGAGGGGTAAAAACACTGAAAAGGGTGCATTATGCTTGACCCTCTCTTCATATTGTCCCTAAAAATTGATCATAATTCCCACATGGTTTGACATTCATGGGGGAAATACTTAGAATAATTCTTATTTTCAATAAAAACTATTTTGAAATATTTTAAAATGAAGACATCTCAAAAGATTTTTTTATTATTTTGATATTAATAATGTATATATATTCATTTGTGATAGTTGATAAAACATATTTGGAATTATACATTATAATTTAAAATTCTTAATTTTATGTACATATCTTGTATATTCTATTTTTTTAGAAATAGAACCTGGAAGGAAGAAGGGTATCAATAATCATGGCTAGTGTAAAGATTTCCCTTCTTAGGAATTCAATACAACTTGTTTTGTAATATATAAAGTTATACATATTTTAGGTAATCTTAACTAGGTTATAAAACATTACCCTCCTTAGATGGATTAACATTTTCTATAACATTATTCTCATATATTATATCCATTTTTGTGACATAGCCCCCCATTATTTATTTAGAATAATGATCCAATGGATGTTGAACAATGGATTAATTCTCCCGAGATTATATTTTTTGAATTGAGATGTGTTGAAAAAGAAATGGTTACACTTGCAATGTATTATCTCAAAGACGATGAAAATCAATGGTGGATGTTGATCTAGAAAACTAAGGATGAAGAGGAATAGATTTCATGGAATGAAAATATTTTAAAGAGACTTTATTTGATATATATTTTCCTCATGGGAAACAAAGTGAGATGAAGTAAACATTACATGCATTGAAGAAAAAAGAAGAAGATAATGTTGAGGAGTTTGAGGCTATATATATATATGCCTATCTACTAATTATATATATTACACCCACAACATATAGTGCATGATTGACCATTTTTTTAAAGGAACTAATCCAATTCATTAATGTGATTTAGTCTCTCAAACATTGTATTCATAAAAAAATTATTTTATGTGCTTTCAGATCAGATAAATAATTCTCAAAGTCTTATGGATTTAAAAGTCTGAAATATAAGAAGAGTAAAAAAGATCAAAAAATCGATAAAGGGAAAATGGAAAAGAAGTATTTTACCACATGAGATAATTTTGGAAATAATAAACCTAGGAAATGTTTGAAGGGGTTTGGAGTTTGTTATATGTTCATAGGAAAGGGTCACCTGGTAAAGTAATGAAAATGGAATAAATAAAACAGTACTCTTAAGTGTTTCAACTATAGGGAAATGGGAAAATCCATGAATAAATTCCCCAAGTATCAAGGAAATATACCTCAAAATAAGCTAATGGATCAAGGTCGGGCTTATGGTATTGATAAAACCAATGTGGAATGATTAATGTGATTCAGTATTTGGATCTATGAAAAATGTTGTAGGGGTATTTTATTGATGATGTTATCATCATAGGTATTAGGAAAAATATAAGGATTATAGTGTTTTACTATTTCTTCAAGTATTTGAGATTATCCGTTAAACTGATGACCAAGAACAATGACTAAATTAAAAGATGAAATTCATTGAAAAATTATCAAAGGATATTTAACCTTTAATATGTTCATGTTGTTGATATAATGATGCTACAATGAAACAATGATAGATATGGATAATGTTAATTAGTTAATAATAACTACCTTGGAACAAATTAATAATTCATTAGAGAAAGTGGTCTATGCAATCATTGATTGAGTCAAAAAAATTTGGAATTAAGGATTATATCCAATAATGTGGGTGTCAATTTGGGAATAATAAAGCATGTATTTTTTCAATGAGGTTTTATGGTAATTCAGTTCATTAGCATTATTCAAGAGAATACATGATGAAGGTATTTAAATTTTTGGAATGTGATTATTAAGAGATAATTCATGTTGTTTAGAGATTAATAATGAGATAATTTATGGAATTTTGTGATATTATATCAAAAAAATTGGATCTTAATATCGTGGATGGGTCATATGGTTAACCATTATTGAAATGGTTTAATCTAAAATTTGGATGAGATTTTAGAGATTAATGTATTAATTCCCCATATGTAGATTCATGCACATTGGATAAATTGGTCTAACCAGTTTTTCATAATAATAACATTATATTATAGTAATGTTTTATCATTCTATTGTGGATATCAATATCTATTAAAAGTGAATGTTAGTTCTTTAGGGATAATAACATCACTTTTTCATATTCATTTCATTGAGTAAGTAATGAATTAAAAAATTTTCAAAGCTAATAAAAATGCTGAAATTTTTATTATGTGGTAGAAACATATCTGGTTAGTTTATTTAATTATATTATTAGAAAGTAAAATTATTTTCAAACTTTAGGAAAAGGTTATCAAAACAAAAATGGAAACCTATTAAATTCATATACAATAATTCAGTAGGTATTTTAGATCATCACAGATTTATGGTTTTGGGGACATTAAATTTCCATTTATGATTCACAAGATTGTGACCAATGACCCCAACCACTCTCTATAATTATTTATTCTTTTCATCCGTGTTCATGTTTTCATTTCCCACCTATGTTCTACTACTTGGAAATGTTGTTATGTGTTATTCTATATGGCCTTGGTATTTCCCATTATCACTTATTAAGATGATTTTTTATCGAATGTTTTCATGATGTGGGGTCTAAATAATGTTATATTCACATATCAACCCCTTTATTTTCAAAAAATCTTAAATTCCACAAACAAAATTATTTTAATTGGGGAGAATATAACAAATTAAGATTTTAAAATATATAAATCTTATTTGATAGCGTGTAAGACACATAAAACTTAGCATAGGAGAGAATATTAAATATTAATTATTTATGATATATTTATTTTTAAATAAACTCAATATATTATATATCCTTTATTATACACAACACTGAGTTTATCATGCATGACACAGAATAATGAGTTTAGCTTCCGTTACACATAATATCAAGTTTAAATAAAATGTGAGATATTATAAAAATATTATTATAATAGTTATCACCTATCAATTGTAATAGAGGGTATGAATAATAATATATAAATTATGAAATACATTCTTATCTATTTATTAGTAATAAAATAAGTTTCATTTAGAAGAAAAATAAATGTTTTTTGAACAAATATATTTTTTTCTAAAAGAATGATTAGTAATGCTAGATGCACGTAATTTAAAAATTATTTTTTCATTATTAGAAATTTTTCAAGGAAAATAATACATTTTTGAAATCATAATAAAAAATTATCTCAAGATTCATTTTTTAGTTTTTTCAGAAAAGCTTCAATTTTTTATAAATGATGAAAACTACTAGTTTTTTATTGAAAATTTCTGTTTCATTAAAATAATTCATAATGTTAAGTTATATATTAAATTAGATTTAATATAATATTATTTCTATTATATATCAATAAATCCAATGTTGTTCAATGGAATCACAGTAATTTAGAGTTTTGGTAAAAAAAAAAATTAATATTTTGATCATTTCTCATTAAAAACCCACTTTCTCATCACATTAGATAGATAATTAATAATTTAAAATTTCCCACTTCTATGAATATAAGTTTTAAAATTTCATTCCATATTTGTAGTTTTAATAATTTAAAATTTATAATATAATCGACATAATTTTTGAACCAAATCTATAGTGAATTTAGTAAAAATTAATTATTACGACTACTGTAAAAATGGATTTATTATGGGGTTAATCTAATAATATAAACTGTAAAATAACATAAAAACATGTAAATATACTATTTTCTATAAATATTTCCATTTTAGTGATACCAATTTCGATTCTGTGTCCATTTTTATTCAATTTTTAGGTGAATTACTTTAATATTTTAGATTTTTTTGGGAAATATCCATGTAATTTTCAAGAGGGTTTCCTTTTCCAACCTTAAAAAAGCACTCACTACACTCATTTATTCAATCCTAATAGGCCCTTTATTTTTAGAACACATTAAAAAATTATCTCCAAAAACACCATAGTTACATTTTGGATCTTCTCATACTCTTAAAAGACCATAACTAGGGTCTTTAAGAGGTTATCCAAAGGAGGTTTCTCTTAGAGAGGTTAATTATCATAACAAAGATCTTTCATTTTATTTCATTATTTCCCACATTCAATTTTATCTTATAATATTTAATTAAAAAATAAAAATTTTATATCATATAATTATATTTAATTATGTTTATGTAATAATAATTATCAATCTCCACTTCCATAAAATGTGATAAGAAATCATCATTTGTGTATAAGGTGGTACACCGCCTCGGGAACTGATGTAATTCATTTTTCCATTGCCACATGTCATGGTTGAATATAATGATTTATTTTTCACATTTATATGATATTTATGATGTTACTGTACTTATTTAATTTCAATATCATGTATAACTTTTTACAATCCATGTTTATTAAAATACGATAATGTTGGACATGTGCTCGATGGACTACCAGCTCACACAGCGATGTGATTCACTCTTCAATTACACATTACATGGAATGTAATAAGGACACACTTAATAAATATATGTAATATATATGAGATTATATTGTTTTTTAAAATTTAATATATCACCCAAATCATTACCCTTACAGTTATTAATGGAATGATATCGTCGTATGGGCGTTTGTACGACCTACTATCATCATGAAGTGATGTGATTGTTTCTCTATGTTTACCTTTAATAAATGGTAATAATAATTTATATACTAATTGAATTTTATATTTATAACATTAATTCCATTATGGATATTATGGATATATATTATATGAAATTGAACTAGAACTTCCATGAAAAGGTGTGCATGATAAAATAAAGCAATTAATATCTGAAATAATGAAAATAATGAAATATTATTAATAAACATGTGAAAAAATATAATAAAAGGATAATATATGATATTATAAGTTTTAATATGGTTATGTTATAAATTAATATCATTATTAAAACTCATATAAATTATTTTAATGAATATTCAATAGAAGAAAGTGTGAGGTAAATGATTCCATCTCCACTTACATTCCATTGAGATTTTCTCTTATTGTGCACCAATTAAATATTATGTTCTGTATATACTACACTTTTTTCATTTATTTTGATGATTAATTTATAATTCATAGAAATTTAATTTTATCTTTTATTAATCTCATACAAGTTTAATTAGAATTAAAATTAACATTTGGTAAATCTTATTGTAAACCCCCACTTTCTTTTGTGATCGTTAACTATCTCTTGAGACAATCACTTTATTATGATCACTCTTCATTAGACATTACATTTCCCTTAAATGATAATATTCTTTTGAAATGTATATGATTATTTTTTAAACTCTTTAACATTATTACATTTTTCACATTGAATGTTATTGACTAACTATGGAAATAATGATAAATTTGAATCCTTTACAAAATACAAATATTTAATGAAAATGAACATTTTTCATTAATTAAATTAATTATTTGATATATGATAAATTATTTGGACATGAATGATATGGGTTGGGGACAATTTATAAAACCCTTTGATGCATAAACATGTCTCATAAAACAAATCAGTTAGAAAAATCAATTTGGTTTCTACCCTTATATATTGACTATCTTGAGGATTTATCATGATAGGAACTATATTGGGGATAAATATTGATAATTTAGACATAAGGAAATATGCATTGCCCCATTATGAATTAATTTATTGATTTTACATGTGATTATTCAATATTTTAGAATATCTGTGTTTTTTTCATGATCATGTGATTATTTATAAAGAATAACCTTGTAAACATTTATTCCTCACATATTAGGCTCAATTTGTTGATTAAATTTCACTTATTTCGGTTATATACATTTCTAGGTTTATTATTCGTCTTGATTCAAGATATTTTCCACTATGATTAACACTTACTGAGAATTTAATCCACCCTTATTTTTGATCATTCCCTAAAAACCCATGAACTGTAATATGTTTAATATGTAGGGATATTATAGAGGGAATATTTTTATTATTGAAAAAAATATTTTATAATTTGTTTTTCAAATTTAATTTAAGAATGAAGTATGTATCTAGTTTTCCATGAATATTAAACTATTCAGTCATTTTGGGTGAAATTATTTATATATTATTCCAATATAATAAAGAAGGCACTGGATCCATGCTATTTTGTTTAGGGTTTCTTCATGTTTATAGCATCAAACATGTCTTAATAAAGAAAAATTTAGATACTGAACACTTAATGCTTTAATGATTTTTTAATAAAAAGTATTTCAAAGATTTAGACTCTTATAGATCTATAAATACCATTCATAAAATAATTTATTTTTACAAAATACATTTATGGATGGTATAGAACCCATATAATTAATAAATTGGCGAATAACATTAAAATATGACTCAATGATGGCAAATTGAGATGAAAAACCCTTACCAAGTGGCTGGAATTATTTTCAAGAACTGTAAAATCGTGTGTGATAAATTATGATTTATTATAATTTTATATCAAATTCATATTCATACTTATAATATCCTAAATTATCCACTTATACCATTATAAGACCCATTTATTATTTAGTATCTATTTAAGTTGTCATTTTGGGTGTTAACTGATTCATTTCTCATTCATAATTTGTTTCATTAATTGTTTCCATTGTATATTGATCATGGTTCCCTAATTTCCAGAATCTGAATCATGTAATATGTATAATATTTAATAATTATGTACACCTTTTTAACAATTCATATAAAGTGAGGAGAAAATAAAAAATTTCATCACTTCATAGAGACAACATTCCATACACACATATGAGAAATGTTTGACACCTTTTGATGGAAGGAAAAAAATAAAGGGAAATTATATTTAACCATTATATAAAATGTATTATCTATAAAATTTCATATATATTAATTAAATCTATATGTATGCCCATACATATAAAGAATAAACAGAAAAATTATTCACATCACGTAATTTTTCAATGGATGATATAGTAAGAAGGTAGATCAAATATTAATGTAAAAAAAGAAATATTATGTCATAAATATTATATATAAACATTAAATCAATCATAATATAAATTCTTGAATGATGGCGATGGATAATAAATCATATCACTATGTGGAGGTGGTAGTCTACATGTACTCATGTGAAATATATTCATTTATCATTTGATGGCGAAGAGGATGGGAAGTGGTTGTGAAATAATCATCATTATACCTCATTATATTTTTTATTCTGAACTCATCATGTTTTTATTTGTATAACATTATGTGATAAAGTATAATTGTTTTTAAGAGATTAGTTATGATTTATAACTCTTTGATGAGAGACCTTCTGGCATCACCAATAATGATAAGTTATTGACTGGATTCATTTGGGACCCTCTTGTGGAAGGGAATCATCAATGGGCTTCATGGAGGAGGGTGTCTAGGACTGCAAGGGAATGAGGTATCAATGTGTGGAGCTCAGAAGATACACGCCACTGTATGAAAACTAAGTTGACCTGGTATGTTTTGGAATAGCGCACACTATGGGGTAAAACAATGCACCCCTAGTATGGTAACCAGTTCCCAATGGAACAACATGGATCTCCTTTATGATCTGACATCTCTCCAATTATCTATGAGATTCACCAATATTAACAATGCATTATTGGTAAGGGAGAAATCTCCTTCTAGAATCAAAATTGGTTTGGGAAGGTGGTCGGGTTCCCTGGCTATCCTGCACCTATACTTACTTTTAGGGAAGCCAACCTTTATTTGGCCATCATCAAAGTCTTGTTGGATGAGTAGTAGTAGGAATAATTCCAGGGAATCAAACTAAAATTGGTTCTGGATAGATGTGTGTTCACTCATTCTTCTTTGGAGTCTTACCACTTGGGACTACCACCGCACCCAGAATATTACAGAGACTATTGATAGTTAGAATGATACACTTTGGTCCAAAACCATTCCATTAAAGAATAATTTTTTTGTGGGTCAAGTGTAGGGCCATACCCACATACGAGAATATCAAATACCATGGTACTCTGAATTTTTTTCAATTACCTTGAATTTAATCATTTAATGAGGAATATTAATATCACTATTTTCTTTGGGGTGATTGGTCTTGCGTTGTGTGTACTTTTTGGTGTGTTTACCGGTGTACCTGATCATAAAATGGTGGGCCTCATATCCCTATATAGGCGGTTTCATAGCTCTCTGGATAGGGGGATGGAGAAGGCAGATCATACCAGGATCTTTCATGTCAGGTGTTGGTTCATTTGGAAGGCCTGGAAAAAGTCCAGGCATGATGGGGTCAAATCCTTTGTCAATTATATCATCATCAGGATGAATAATCTCCCCATTGATTTATCTTTCCTCTTCAACAACTGGTGTGAGGCTCTCGCCCTTTGAAGGATGCATGCATGGTCTCATGGTACCCAACTAGAGAACAATACTGTGGGAGGCCAATGGGTTTACTAAAATCCCCCCTCGTTTTTCAAGTTCAATACTGATTGTCCTTTTAGCATTCAGGTCATTCAAGGTGGTGGGGATGTCCGAAACTCCTAGGGCTCAATCTTTTAGCCTCCACCTCTCACGTTTTCCATGGATCCTCTGTTAAGACCAAATCTAAGGCTCTACATAGGGGATTAAACCTTTTCCTCCATAAGGGTATTGCAATTTTAGAGTTTAAAATAGACTCAAAAATCCTTCATGACGTCTTGCATGGCCTATACCAAATTCCATGTTCAATTAGAGACATCATCAGCATGTGTATGGGTATGATTTGCTACAACAAAAAATTGATTCCCTCCTGGAAGGAGGGAAAACAAGTTGAAAATCACCTTTATTCCCTTGAGGACCTTGGTACTGAACTGGTTTTTTACACTACGTGCATACTTAGAACGTCGAAGGGGTTAACCTGATCAGTGGGGATGCCCTCAGTCTTCACCATTTTAGACCACCGTAAGCTTTTTTCACTCTCCGTAATCGTTAGTTGTTTCCTGTTTTTCTTCCTTAATAAAAATTGAAATTATGATTCTGAAGGGATATATAGATCAAATGTTTTGAATAGGGGATGATAATAGGTTCCCATTTATAAATGAGGGGTGTGGAACACATTAAATTTCATAAAATATTTCAATGATACAAGATCACTTTCATTTGAAAGTGGATCCAAATAGACATGAATTAAAAGTTAGTGAAATATAAAGATGATATCTATTCAAGCAATAAAAATTAATCTATAGTCGGTGTAAATCATACCCTTATCTCTTAGATTAACTATTTTTTTAAACATGTTTTAACCTTTGATGAGGTAATTTTTTTAGTATTTTTACTATTAAAAATCAAAATAATTAAGTTGAACTATTAAATAATGTAAATTTTGGTAATTTCAAATATAGAATACATTTTAATAGATTGAACATATATAACCTTCATAATATAATTTTCAATAAGTGTGAAAACTGTAATGAAAATCCAAATAAAAGATTTGCATTTTTAATCATAAAATTGAATTTACTATCATTCTATAACCTGAAAAAACCATGAAATTAATGATAAAATAAATGATTCAAAATATTACTTATAAAGTTTTAAAAAAACATTAATAAAAATATATTAATTAATTATATTATGATAAAAACATAACAAACAAAAAATAGTTTTTATAAAAATGTGATTTAATCGAAAAAAGAGATTATACCAAAATCATGTATAATAATGATTATAATGTAATTAATTATATTATTTATAATTTATTGACGATTATATTAATTTATTATCAAATTCAAAACATAATCGTTTATTTACTATAATAACAATTACATTTTATTATAATAATGGACATTTTATCACTATTCACAAAATAGAAATCTTTTAGAAAGACCCTAAAAATTCAAACTAATATAATCTCGAAATGATGAATTCAAAAATGATATTAATTATCTTTAAAAATTTATATAAATAGTATAAATAATTTATAATTTATATAGAAAAATCTAATAAAACCCATTTATAAAGAAAAATTATTTTTAATGAATAATATAAAATTACAAAAAAATGGGGTATTTATTTGTTATAAATTATAAAATAAAAAATAAATATTTAAGTATGTTATACCTATTTTTAATGATATAGTTATTATGATCCATACCTTCTAATTTAATTTCTAGATTATAGTATATTCTTGTTTCAATTTATGTTTTGTGTTAAGAAAGATATCGAATTCTTGCAATTTATTTAGTGAAACATATATTCAAAAATATCATTGTGCTACATTAGACCCACTTAAAAAACTTTCATCATCATAATTATTATATTTTATATCAATGTTTCAATATTTGAAGAAAAATTGTAGTGAAACCACATTGTACAATGGGAAAATAAAACAACCTTTAAATATAGGGAAGTAGGTAACATAATAAATACCTATAATATAGCATAATTGGGATCAAATATATAGATAACATTAGTGGGATATAAAAATATGTGCATGGTGGATCGAACAAAAATTTCATTAATAATATAGAGTGATAGAAAACTTTAAGCAGTTGGGGTTGTAGCAGAGTGGTTAACACACCCCATAATCCTACATCAAATCTTGGATCAAATCATGGTGGAAGGATTTTATTGGTTATTATAGAAGTATTGTTGTAGGTACATTATTTTACAGTAGAATTTTGAAATAATAATCTAATTTTGGAATTTGGGACAACGTTTTTGACCTCTGGGCCAAGGGATTTCTGGTTTCAAAGACCTTGAATCAGTCCTAGAGGACAATGAAAGAGCATGCCCATGAAGAGGATTCAATGTAATAAGACACCACCAATTAAGATCTAATACGATTTTAATAATTTATGTATGGTAATAGAAAATGGTACATAGCACCATGGATCTCTACATAGGGATATTATAGTTTATTGTCCATGTGATGTGGGGATCAATCTTCCACTAGTAATGTAGATTCATTGATGGTAATGTTATAGTGTAGTCGTGTATTTGGTACATTGGGTCTTGAATTGTGCCTTATGGATCTAGGCCTTGCAGTCATAAATTTGGCCTCATGCCTCTGGGCATATAGTTCACAAAAAGGTTTTCTCTCAACCTATTTAGAAAACAAGGATTGGAAAAAAAAAATATAAATCTCAAAAGACTTCGGGGTAAGTTTACCCCCATATAGAAAATCATCACAAGTTATCTAATGAACACAAAAACATAAATTTAATAGGAAAAATAAAACATTCAATTCATAAAAAACGATGTTAAATAGGAAAACATTTTATTTTTGAATTTTCCATGCTAAGAGTTAAGGAATCCATTTTTTATAAAGGTAAAAAACACGTGAAAATATATATACATTATTTCATTTCATTTTATAAGAATAATATCATCATTTTTTATGATTCGTTCAATTTCAACTTTTATATCATTTATTATTCCATTAAATGACTATCCAAGATGAACTTTTCATTCCTAAAGAACTAAAATTGACATTTAATGGGTTATAATGCATATAAAATAATGATAATATATTTCCCCTATCTCTAGATATTTACCAAAAAAATGGCTAACATAGATTATCCAATATGGATAAGTCTTCATATGATGAAATAATATATTAATCACTAAAAACACAATAATAATTCCTAACGTTCTGTATAAACCACTCCGAAAATAGTTGACTGTTAGAAAACTCCAAAATTTGTATGAAGAATTTCAAAATATAAAAATTCTACAGGATTTAATCAAATGTTTTTTCAAATATCAACTAAAAAATTTATCACTAAACAACATAATGATTATCATAATTCCCCACATCAAAAATGTGAATAAATTATGAAATATTATCTTAAAAAATAACAATAATTTCCAAAATTAAATTAATAACAAAACCCACTCAATGTAAACATAAATACATCCAAAAATTAACAATATACTTATTCCTCAAATACCGTCACAAACCATCCAATATTTTACAAAAATGAAAAGATGAAAAAAAACATCAGCCAAGACAACATATATCAATTTATCATTGAATAAATAATTAATTTCATGCTCACAAATTATATACAATTTAATTTTTCAATATAAATTATATATTTATCATAACTAAATATAATTATCTCAATATTAGGCATATATTGAGGGTTATTTAACCCTCAATCATGTGTTTTCCAAAAATATCACCTTATTACAAAATCACGTTTCTGGGTTTTTAGTACTATTCAGTATATTCTAGAAAATAGTTAAAATAAATACATTAAAAAATACATAGATGATTCATGATTCTAATAACAAAAATATTATTGATAAAAAACTTCTAAACATAATTCTATAATTACAACACATAAATAAAAGAATCATTCCCTTTTCATTATAAAAAATTAATGAGTCATCATCATATAATTCCTTAACACATCCTTTAAAAGTAGGAAATATGAATCATGTATTATGATTCATAAGAAAAATGTAATCATGATTTTGACAATTAACATAACCAATTCTATTAAAATTAGTCATCCCTTTTATATTTCATTCATACACTGTTCATCGACAATTGTAAAACCTTTAATAATAATTCCCTATCGATCATTTTATTGAGTGTTTCCCAATAGAAGATTATTCATATAATTCCCCTACATTAATTATATAAAACATTAAACCATACAGAATTCGTTATGGGAAATAATATTCACATATACTTCATTAACCAAAGTATTCATTTTTCATTATTATACACTTGTCGTTTGTTCTTATTTTCCAAGACCTAAATAAATCCCTTTTTCTTTGAAGCATTTCCCAGGGTGATTCTTCCCAAATTATAAACATGTTGGACGATGAATCTTTTTTCTTATATATTATTCATGAACTCCATTTTTATATTATCCAGTTCATCCATAATCTCACCTATGTTCAGTTTGTTTATCATATTTTGAGATATTTGTTTTGGTATAATCACCATATTTCATTTTCCACCCCAAATATCATTTAATTTAACTTTTGGAAACTCATTTCATTATCTGTAGCTTTCTTCATTAACATAAATCCTTTATGTTCAATCCATAATATGAAACCAGAAATCATAGTGTGAGAAATAATAATAATATTCAGTAATCATGAAATGATGTAAAAAGTATTTATATGATGTATACATCATTACACCTTATTTTAGTCTATAACACATTGGGTTTAACATAGGTCACGCACGATCATTATATATTACAATATTTTATAATGTATCATAATGAAATTTGAATTAACCCAATAATATAACCTAGTATTTTCTATCTTGGTGTACAATATAATCCCCTCTCGTCATGTACCTATGATGATCATGCCAATACAAAATCTTACCCATTCAAGGTTTTTAATCCTAGGATTATAAGTGACACAACCACAAATAAAAAATATTGTATCCAAATAGTGATGTATTATCTAGGAGATCCACAATACTTTATATAGCATGACATCTGACATTATCCTATACATAAGGTTAGCCTATGAAATCTCAGAATTGTTTTCTTATCCTATATTGTAAAATTAATTAAAGTTGTCTCATATAATAGCTAAAGTGAACCAATAATATCATATATCAATAAAAGATCTTATTAGAGAAAAATTAATTATATATTCATATGATTTATACCAGAACCATATAGTTTAATGTATTAGGAAACTTAGATACATAAACAAATGTTAAATAAAATATCATCACCATTTCCCACAATGTTTTTCAAAACTAGCATCCCTAAAAGATATATCATACTTATCACCTATGATCATTAACTAGGAAATGAAAATATAACAATGTTATAGATCGTATGACCAATAAGTGTAAATATAATAGATTTAAGTAAATGGCCATAATTTAGCATATGATAACAAAAATATTATGAGAACACAAGAAAATTTCAATAATAATACCGAATTAGATAGTGATATTAAATCATAAATCATGTTATATGGTTTTTTCTATCAATATACGTAAAACATATGGGATTTTATTCAACAATAATTAATCATAATCCATGATATCATCTTATAAGCATAATATATAAGTTTATTTATTTTTATAAGTATATAAAATCGGTTCCTAAGTCAGGATCCACTACCAACACTATCTTGTCAAAAAATTATCACAATAGAAATGTATACCTTGTCATTTTAAGTATTAATTTAGGAGTAGCATCAACTAATTTAACTCTATAATCTCTTGTGATTTTATTAACTTTATCATCTATTAGGTATTTCTCAACTCAATCATCTTTAGATAATTAATTGGAGAGCTGTAATTAACCATAACATCCTTGGTATATAAAAACACCACCCATAAAATAATGAAAATCTAATCATATATATTCCATATGATCATGAATACATTTATCATTATATATATTCATAGCCCATGGAAAAGAAAATAGTTTTCAAAAATATTTCATCGTTATAATCATAAAACAAAAATTTATATAATAAATATGGTAAAATTTGATTATATCCATAGTAATGAGTAATAAAAATAAAAAGATTTTGTTATATATGAAAACACATTAAAATTACGTTTAAACATTTCATCAGTAAGATATACCATTCATTTTGAAATCACTTATTTAAAATCTATAAATTTCCAAAACATTATAGAAAATTTTTTCTTTCAAAATAACATTGAAATCAAGTTATGTAGACTTTAAATAAAAGGAAATACATGATGGTGGTATAATCTATTCATATAGTGTTCATTAAATAAATGAATCCCTTCAAATTTTTGGTAATATGAAGAAGTACCATGTTTAGAAAATTATAAGTGGTGTAATATTATAAAGTTTTTATATAATGTAAAAAATACAGAAATATATGTTAATAAGACTTTTGTGAATAGTAATAATGTTATTGATTGGATGATTCATTCGATTAGTGACAGCCTTAGTGTTGTGTATTTTTAGTTTTCTTCAAATATGATCTTATCAGATGGTTTCTTGTTTTTCCCCTTAGGTGCACTCATATACTTCCCTTTCCTCTTGAATAATCAATAATGACACCATATATGGTCTTGCATGGTATAAATCAAGGCTTTTGGGATGAGGCCAGTTGATGCGCATGACGATGTGTCATATGGTTTGGTGTTTGTGCATTTAATTGAATGTGTTGTATTGTGGTATTTTTTGTGTGTTATTCTTTTTTGTTCTATTCGTAGCTCTAATATTGTGTGTATTTTGTTGGGTTATATGTATTTTTAGTGGTTACAAGATGTTACTCAATCATGTTCTTTGGGTTGGTTTCTAATCTATAGATACATATGGTGAACACATTCTCAGTATTTCTATTTGGTGTCTCTCCTTTTTCTTTTGTATGGTGTACGTTATATTCATGTTGATGTTTTAATGGTGTGTTTATGTTTTGGTAGTTATGGAATCATATATGGATAGTAGTGATGTAGGGATCACATCAGGAGTTGTGAACTTGAGCTGCATGTGGTGTAGGGTAAGCGCAAGACATCGTCCTTAGGTTCTGATTACCCTGTTATCACGATCCAAGCACTGTGATTGTTTTTTAAAATTTGAATTTTTGTTTCTTACATTAAATTTTTATTTTTATATGTAAATTTTAATTTGAAGCTATATTTTTTAAGGGTTATAACTTCGCCAAAAAATTTATTTTATATTTAAAAATTGATTAGGATGACATAACATGTGAAATGATCACAATATACTAATCATAAACATAAATAAGTACAAAACATCAAAATTATCTCAATGAAATAATATTGAGATGAATAGCCCTTATGAAGTTAGTTATTTTTTTATGAAAAGTAACTTCAATCCTAAAAACAATACTAATCCATATATTTAATGCATGAAATAATTGATTATTTTAAAATACACTTTTGGGTGGATTATATGAATGGATTTGATAATAATTCCATCAGAGTTTCATTTTTAAACAAAAATTATTTTTCCTACATTCATGAATATATGTTCATGTTTAGTTTTTTATATAATTAGGACATAACACATACTTATTAATCACATACATTAAATCATTGAAACATTATATTTTTATCAATTTATTCATAATAGATTTTTTTATAAAACACATTAATTCATTTATGAAAAAACATTATGAATTAGAACTTGAATTTTTCATTTCTCATAGTTATATTTAAACCCTATGATTTTTTTCCAAATTAAAAATGAGAAAAAATTCATATTAAAGGAAATAATAAAGAAAAATAAATAAACCCATTAGTATATTTTACATCCACGAGTTTAGAAAATTGGATTTTCCATTAACATAATAAACATTAAGATACAATAATCATTTTCATTAACCTTGATTAATATTTACTGCCCAAGGTTTTTCAAAAAACATAATATAATAAATGATAATTCCAGAGTCACAATAATTATTTCTTAATAGAAAACATGAGAACCCATGAAAATAATTTTTTTTAAACATATCTTTTTATTTTAAAATAGAATAATTTTTCCTTTAAAAAATATTGTTAAATTATCATTTAAAAAATGATAATTTCCATGAATACTAATTTTAAATTAAAAAATAATGAAGGTTCCTTGGGGTATTATCATCATTGAACCCTTACTTGATCCCTTACAGGAAAAATTATAATTTGAATAACTATTATAGATGTCTTCTAACAAAATTATTTTGACAAAATAATCATTACCAAAGCAATAGACAGCTATATTGGTTTCACTCATCATTATAATCTATATTAATCTTATATGAAACTCATAAAAAATGTACATAGAACATAAATTTCTTGAAACTCATAAAATAATTAATTGTTTCTTCATCAAATTCATTAAAATATCCTATTGAATCCATTAGTAAAATATTTTTGAATGTTGATATATCTCTTTCCTTTAAATCCAATTTTAAATAACTAGCACATCTAGAACATTGGGAAATATAGTTTTTCTTCAATGAAAACATGGAATATTATCAATGAATCCAAACACCAAATAATTTTTTCATTGGAGAGAAATTTTTTTGATTCCATATACATTAAAAAAGATCATACTCTTTAACTTTTGTAAAGATAATCAAAACATTCCATATAAAATATGTAAAACGATTCCATTTTAAAACAATTGAATGAAAGAAATTGATGAATATATATTTTACATTATAATAAATTTATTTACATACAAATACACCCATAAAATTATGGATGAATAATTTTTATAAAATTAATATTTAAAATAATTAAAATTTGATTTTTAATGCAATGTGTCCCTTACCTCAAGTCTGACTCATCATATACTTTCATTATAATTCCAAATAAAAAACATATATTAGTTATTTGATTTATTATTAAAATTTCTTAATATTTTAGACAATTTATTTTATTTATTACCATTTTTATTTAATTACTCAATCAATTAATTTTACATCTTATGTTTTGATGATAGTCATCTAATATGTCCAAAATAACTTTTATAGGTTAACTATGGTAAACGTTGTCATTATTCCATAATAATCAGAATAATAATCCTACAATAATTATTATATTTATATATAAATTATTATTTTAAATCCAAAAAAATATCTTTATGAAAAATGAACTACGTTACAAACATGGAGATATTAGGATGTATGCATAAAATAGTATTGTTTACATTTTTCAATAAACGTTGTGGAAAGAAGTAAAGTCGTATTTCAACATTATATATTTATAATTATATAACATAAATATATATTATTATTATTCATTTAAATACACATATACATAACATCCATGTGATGTGGTAATGTAAAATGAACCACATCTATTCATGGATGTGTTAATCCACACGTACACATCCGCGGCATTACCATTTATCAATGGATCTATATTGAAGAAATTAGATGATATGTTTATTTTAAAAAATGAAAAATATTTCATGAATATTATATATATAAATTAATTCAACCACTAATACCATTTGTGATAGGTGATGATGGAATAAAATGCATCGCTTTGTGGATGTGGTATTCCATACGTACACATGAATGATGTTTTCACGTTCCATTTGATGAAAAAGAAGATTAAAAGGGGTTATAAAAAAGGAATTATTACAGTTTAGTATATATAAGATACTAATATTTTTATATAATCATGTTTTAATAAAAAATTATGATATATAAGAAGTAAAATGAAATCACACAAATAAGAGTTAAAACACATCTTCAAAAAACAGTAATTCACTTTCATGTTAATCCATCCAGGTTGGTATTTTGATGATACCATAACATCCTTGACATAGATAAGATATTTTGAAAGGTATTTGGTTATGTATTGGTTGAAAAATATAGCTAAAAAAGTGTGGGGATGATTGGATAGGATGTTCCCTTTTATACTCTTGGGGAGGGGCACTCAATTATTATTTTTTATAAAATTAAAATATTATTAAGTCACATTTATGGATTCATGGTTAAAAATTGGTTTAATTTATAATACATGATGATATTTTAATAATATATACTCATACAATATTAATGAGACAAGTTTTAAGGTCATATTAAACCTTATCCCTTTTGTTTAAACCCCTTTTAACCCTTTATATCCCTTACCATGGTAACATGTTTTTAAATCATTAAGGATTAAAAATATATATATAAGGAAAAGTAATAATAAATGGTACATGTGTGACACTTTAAAACATTCAACATTCCCATCCTCCCCTTTCATATTTTTTATGATTTAATTTTATATTTGATAAATATTAGATAACATAAAATATCATTAATGTCATCTTAAGAACTATTCACAAATCTTATCACATAAAACATGACAACAAAATTTTATGAATATAATCTCCTTTAAAATTAATTATATTGACTAAATATATATAAAATTCCTGGGATACTCAATATCATTTAAATATTATCATTTGTAGTATTTTTAAAATTATTTACTAAAGTTTTTAATGTTTTCATGCACATCACACCATCACGACATAAGTGTTATAGAAAATTATAATGATTTTAAAAATTAAAAATATTATCAACATAAAAAATTACTATAAATAATTTTTATCATATTTAAATTTTTATAAAATATATATATTCTCATCCATATCATTAAATCATATTTTTATATTATTTTGACTTTCCATTCCATGCCTAAACATTTGGATTAGATTCTTATTTCATGACACTAAAGTATAAAACATTCAATAAAAATAATCATTTATACATAATATTTAAGTAAAAAGTCATGAAAAAGATTTATCCCTTCTCAATTATTTCTTTTTGGACACTAAATTTTACTTTTCTAGTATTGTACATGAACTATGTCTTCACTGAAATTGATTTTCAAATTTATCATGAAATAAATTCTAAATTATATCTTCAAAATTAATATTTTATGATTTAATTATATTTTATTACGACATATTTATATTTAAATAAACTCCAAAATATTTTATACCATATTTATGCCTTATCAATATACTAAATGATACTATAATTCAGAAAAACTGTATCTTTTTACTTTTCACAAAAGAAGTACTTACTAATAAAAATCTAATTAAAATAATCCAAAGATAAAAATTGTATTATTGATATAAATATTATGAAACTTTTATCAAATAATATTCATATAAGTGATAGAAATAACTTTTACTATATATCTTTAAAACCCAATGAATTGTTTTATAGAAAAAATGTGTTTTTAATTCTAAAAATGAACTTCTACCCAAATAAAGTGTAAAATATTTTCTAATGAAAATAACTACATTATATAAAAATAATGGATTAATAACTTAATTTATGATAGCATTCTGATAATAATGAATATTTTAAATCAAATTAAACGAAAAATTTATACAAATCTATATTTTTTACTATTCAATGGAAAATCTATGTTTTCAAAAAAATCAAAAAATTTCACCCGATGATTATTATGATATTTTGATTTAAAATATGATAACAATTTTATAATATAAATTTTTTAAAATGAGAAGAAATTAAATGTAATATTTTTTCACAAAATATAATAAATCCATTTTTGAGGAAAACATATTCTTGAATCATAAAATGAATTTTCTAATAATTGACTACTTATTTTTCAATAAATAATTAATATATATGTATTTGGTAGGATATTTATATATATTTCATAATATATTTAATAATATTCTTAACCACTAATTAAATTACCATGTTATAATTGTTACATTTAAATAATAATATAGTGTGGGTTTTTTATGCTCGGTGTTGGATGTTGTATACGCTATCAAACATAGTGTTATTTTGAAGTCTCGAGATATTATATTCTCCACCTATTTAAAAATTTATAGAATTTTATTTAAAAAATATATTTTTAATGATGATTTTAAAATTTTAAAATATCATCGTTGAAATATTTCATCATAAAAGGTACATTTAAACTTCCTCTTGAAAATAAGGAAACAGATGTATGATGTTAGTATAGAAAAACACATAACCAGGATTGTAATTATAATAAAATTAATGGGTACTAAAAATATTGACGTTGATTAAAAATTAACACCAAAATAATTATAGAGTGATATAAAACATTTAAATAATAATGTGAATAATTATTAAAATTTTAATGACAAAAAAACATAAATCAATGGGGTGTGAAAAATACATTTGATTAATTTGAAATAGAGTTAGTAGGAGACCATTTTTGTTTCAAAATATTATAAATAGAGTTAATGAATTCAATCACCACACAAAAATGTAACATATGTAAATATATATACTTAGAATGTAGATGTTCATCATTTAATAAATTTCCACCACAATCTCATATTTTTTTCTAAAAGGTGAGCATTCAAGATGAGTTTTTCACGTGTGAAGCAACAAAACCAACTTCTAAAGGATCACATAATCCAAAAAAGAATATTAATATATTTCTCAAATTATAATATATTAACCAAAACCGAAATGGTATGCACAAGTCATGATAATATCAAAATTTTATAAATCTTTATTTGAATAAATAATAAATTAATATACAAAATTTAAATAATAACACAAAAAATTCATCTTAGATGATTCCATAAATAAATAGACCATAATCCCAAATTACCTCAATACTGTCATTATTAAATAAATTTTTTTCCTCAAAGGTTATATAATATCCTTTAGCTTTCATCTCCAAAAATGTAATAACATTATTCAGAAATAATCATTCATGTTAATCCTATGTATTACATATAATTCATCCTAATAAATGTGTCACGAATCGACCCAAACTGGGGTTTATACCACAACTTCCCCAAGCTAACCTCTATAGGACATGGGTGGAAACAAGCATCGAAGGAACCCTAATTTGGGGAGGCATTTTCTTAAATACATGTCCACACAAATGCATCCTTTGTAAATGAAAATGTGTATAGGGAAAGAAAAAGGGGGGAAATACACACCCATACCAGTAATATATCCATGGATGATAGAAAAATTGAAAAGAGTAAATATGTAATAGATCCTAGATCCTATATCCCAAGCTATGACCACCATATGCGGTCCAATCACCACGCATCCCTATGATCCTATAATGTCACGATCAAACATTACACCATCAAAAAAGGTAGGATATGTGTTGGGAAAATATCATGCATGGGTGAGTATATACATACCAAATAAAACACCCCAAAAAGGTTGAAGGGGGAGTAGTAATAGATACAATAGAAGAGGAAAGTATTATATAGAATAAGGTATGGAAAAAGATTATAACTCAGCCTAACAATATAGTGAAAGTGAACTCATTAAAACATAAGGAGCTTGACACATTGAGAATATGAACTTATCATCAAGTCTTCTCTACATATAATATGAGTGTGGAATCCTCCAACCAAGAGAAGCTAAATACGAAAATATGTGCCATTCCCGGCACATATTCGCCTCTCCTAGAAGTAGGGTAACTATACCCAAGAAGTGGGTACTGAAGCATGATATGTATATACTCATTCAAAGAAACCCAGATGAGAGTGTAATAGGATCTCCATCTCACATTTCATCCCAAGAAGATGAGTATCCAATATTTTCAAGGTAAAGTATACCTAATATGCGCAGAACCACATGTGTATGACCATGGGACACAATTCAAAGGTACTCAATCATCATACATTGATATTATCCACTCTGGGAGATAGTGAATTGCACAAAAAGTTTTAAGTCACTTTACAAGGACAAATCTTGGTAGAGAAATCAACCCTCTTTGTCATGAGTCCAAAGGTACGTCAAACCATGAATCACCATTATGTTTCACATTTGAGAGGTTACCAGTTTTATGAAAGGACCTAGTACCATGGAATGTCAGGGGGGTCCTAGTCTCATAGTCTCTGAGGAACACCACTATCCACTCGAGATTGAGGGTACCTCTTGGAAGGTCATTAAGGAATGCCACTGCCCTTTCCTTCTGGTGGGTAAGCCAGGTAAGTCATTAGGGAAATTCCAATGCCCTGTTCAGTTGCAGGGTAATGCCTTGAATATGTCATCAGGGAATGACACTTACTAGCCTAGGTGGAGGGTACACCCAAAATGTCATGGAACTTCGATTCCTAGTCTTACTCGAGGGAAACTTTGAATGATCACCGAGAAATGACACAGCCTAGTCTAGCTAGATGGTAAGACTGAAACTACAATTAGGGAATGCTAGTGCCTAGAACGACTAGTTCATAAGCCAATTACTAATCTGGAGGTTCGTTATTATCGTTACCGCCAACGGGTGTCACCTAAATACATGCCAAACGAGGAAAATCGTACATAATATATCAAAAGCATATTTTGAGGGACCATCACATTATATGAGATAAAAGATTTATGATAAGAATATCACTAGACAAAATACGAGTTCAATCAAAGGGGATAAAAAACGTTTGGAGATTTCGTGAAAGAGGTCATGTGGAACATAGTATGTTATGGGAACCACATGACATGTGGTACGTCTTCACTACCTAGCCATGTCTATGGATAGTACATGGGTCCTATCCATGTAGGGGTATATGTCGTCTGGGTGGACAACACGTTATGTCCCACCTATCTAGAGACCAGGCCATTTCTGTGGGCCATTTCCATGTACATGGATCCCACGTTTGTGTACTGTGGTACATTCTGTGTATGTCCACATGGGATGTTGTTTGTGTGGACAACATTTGTCTGTGTAAATCAACACGAACTCTCCTTCTGTGTGACCTATCACATAATATTTTAAATTGGGAGTGGAATACATGATGTGTGTGGTAGTACTACACATTGTGTCATCCTTGTACATTCCCAAACCCTAGCATCACTACTATTGGTGGATAAATATTGTGTCTTCTTCATACTACATGTCTGGAAGTCATGCTTTATCCAGAATGTTCATGTTTTCATGGATCATTTTTTGTGCTATGAATCTGGTAAAACCACTTTTAATCATTCTGTAAATCCTTCCAAAATGTTCATATGTAACCGCGAATCATGCTCACCGACTATCGTTCACCAGGAATCAGCCACAAAAACTTTTCGGAGTTTCTTTCTACATTTTTCATTTTTTTGTATCTATGATACATGATGAATCAATAATAAAGATTCATATTTACCATCTATTCATTGTGAAAATTCCATATCTATGATCACCTCGAAGAATAATCTTTGTTACATCATTCTACCACAAATCAGAGCACCCAATCAGGATCGGGTTTCCCAGAAACTATCAAACAAGGATCGATAAGGATTCCATGGTGAAGAACATGAATAGAAAAGGGATAAAAGAACCAAATAAAGGTTTTAAACATGACCTTCCAAGATTTATTTTCTTACAAACATGATTGGGAAACTGCGGTTAAATGAACAAAATGGAAATAAATTAAATTTTTATACATGGGCACATAAAAATGTTTCAAGGAGCACAAATACAAGAAACTTTATTCATTTGCTCATGATTTTTAATCAACGTATGTAAAACACCAATTTACTAGTCTTACCCTTTGTTTGGATCAACTTTTAGTGAATAACGTGCTCACACAACATTCGTAAAACAATTGTGTGTCTGTTGCGCTTCGTTCCACCTTGATCTAGAGGTTCGTTGTTCGTCATCAATAGATGAGGGGAGGAGATATCACTGGTGGATGTGATAAGTATGAGGAAAAACCTTACCAAATACTCCATGAAATTAATTTATATACATGTTTAGGTCAAAATAAATATAAATGATTAATTTAATATTCATTTAATTAAACCAATTAAGCACACTGCCAATGAGAGAGGGATCTAGACATACTGTGTTAACACATCTTAGGTTACCCCAGGGGTTAACCCATGATAAGAATCCAACCATAGTCATAGATATCTAATTGGATCTTCCATTTGAAAGATATAACATTTTATTAAATTAACAGTGCACACTTAATTTAAAATATATTTGATATTTTAATAAAAATTTATCCAGGGTGCACCATGACATGGAATTGTTTGCCGTTATAGAGTCTTGCTCTAGAAATATATTTATTAATATTTCAATGTCTTACAAAGAAAAAAACTGAGTCTCTACTTCATTATCTCCTTCAAACATTTCATCCTCGAAAAGGAAAAACATGGAGAAAAAACTAGGGATACTAAGCCGGCATCTAGATCCCTTGATCCTATGAACGCTCCTACATGTTTTTGTGCTCACACAAAACATGAACCAAATGTATGATATATACTTGCAAGGTACTCTCTTATCAGTCCTCAATCTCCACTAGATTATCTACAACGGTGGATCCATTGTCTATGTAAAGATCACCCCAATCAATGACGTGCATACGATCATGCATAGCTATGAAATTTGGAAGAAATCATCCACCTTCTATAGTTATGGGGGTAGGGAAAGGTAGTAGGAACCCTCAATATCCCTATTCATGTTCTCAAATGGCCCAATGAACCTAAGGGATAACATTCTTTAATGAATAAACATTTTCATTCTAGGATATGGATAGACTCTGAAGAAGAAATAATCTCCCTGCATGAACTCCAATGGCCTATGACAACAATATTTATAGGATTTTTATCTTCTCCAGGATGTCTTCATAAACTCCCAGAAGAGATTCACATTTTTTGTTGTTTCTTACAGTAATTCAAGTCCCATAATAGATGACTCTCCAATCTCCATCCAACATAAGGGTGACCTATAAGGTCTCCCATATAGGTCCTCAAATGGTGCCATGATGATGGTAGAGTGGTAGCTCTTATTATATGCAAACTCTAAAAAAGGTAGGTGATCCTCCTAGATCTGAACTAAATTCAACACGCAATCCTACAACATATCCTCTTGCACCTAAATAGTGCTCTCAGTCTCCCCATTGGTCGGAGTGTGAATGTTTGTACACATATGAAACCGGGTCCTGAATTCTTCCTGTAGTCCTATCCCTAATCATGATGTGAAATTAAAATCACGATTGGAGACAATCATCAAGTGTACCCCATAAAGGTGGATTATATCATGTATGTACAACTACCAAAAACTCTCAACCGAACTCTTCTCCCTGATATCAACAAAGAGCACCGACATCATAAGTCAGTCTACTATCACCTGGTTGGATTAATGAAATTCACTATGGGTAGAATAAATGTGATGAAGTTCATGGAATTGTTATCCCATTTACACCATATGATCTCATGGGTTTTCAACAAACCCACCAAAACATGGTTCTCATATTTCACATGTGATAGGTGAGGTACCATGAGATGTACTCCGCAACGATTCATCTCTTTTCAGACCACTAAAATTACAATTTAATATCTTAGTATATCTTCCCAATAATGGGATGTATATCTTTGGGATTTGTGTGGAACTCCTTCATCACTTCCTACCATAAAGCAATGTAGAACCACAGTTCTCCCATGGAACAAGATCTCATGATTCCCTCATTTAAAATATCCATATGGGGAATCAAATATAGAAATATGATCATGAAAAACCTTATAGTTGATGTATCTAATTTTGGACTCTCTCACATGATTTAGAAGCAAAGGATTAAAAACCATCTTTTGAAGAAAATTTGTACCATCCCTCTCCTCAAAGGATAGCTATAGGGAAGAGAACATATTTGAAACTTCCTACACTAGTTGAGTGTGGTAATTATTTCTAAGGTAATATAGTACAATGTTTTACACCCCTATAGTATAGAGTATCTTGAATTCACATTCTTGTAGGAACATCATCTAGCGTCATTTCCTTTGGTTTAGGTCTCTTTGAGTGAAGACATACTTATGGATCTGGTGGACTAAGTAAACCCAAATTTACTCTCCAATAAGATATTTCATCCACATCCTCAAGATGAAGACTACCTCTACTAGCTCTTGGTCCTGAGTTGCAAATTTATGCTCTTGGGTTCTCAACTACCATCACCTGTATGTGATGACTACCTATTGATGCATCAACACACAACTGAGCCCATATCCCGATGCATCTCAATACACAATGAATTCTGTACCTTTTTAGGGTAGTCTAAAAATTGGAGAGCTCATCACCCTCTACCTTAACTCCTTAAAGGCCTTTTGGAACATCTCAGACTAGGTAAACGACCATATTTTCCATGTCAGATAAGTAAAAGGGGCAATGATTCTGGAGAAGTCTTCCACAAATCTGTTATAGTACCCTACCATGAAAAAGAATCTGTAAACCATTGACACATTCTTGGGTCTCTCCAAAGAAATCACATGTTCAATATTTTCTAGATCCATGGATGATCCCTTGTTCCGAAATGACATGCACTAGGAAGTGAACTTCATCTATTTCGAATGGATATTTATAGTGTTTTACGTAAAGTTGGATATCTTGAACTAAATAAAGAACCCTACTCAAGTGCTCTACATAATCCTCCTCCATTACAAAGTGAACATGTATGTCTTCAATGAAGATAAAAACAAACATGTCCAATTCTTGCCGGAAGATCTAGTTCATCAATGAAATAAAGAAGGTGGGAGAATTTTTCACACCAAAGGGCATCTCTAGGAACTTCTAGTGTCCATTATGACAACAGAAATAAAAATTTGGAATATCTTCCTTTTGAACCTATAAATTGTCATAGATAGACCATAGATCAATTTTTGAGAACCATCTTTCACCTCAAAACTTATCAAATTGGTCTTTTATCCTCAGAAAGGGGTACTTGTTCTTTATCATGGCCTGGTTCATGGAATGATAATATACAAAAAGAAACAATATCTTGTTAGTCTACTTTACCAATAGAAGAGATTCTATCTAGTGGGACACATTGGGTCTAATGAAACTGTTCTCATGAAGGTCCTCTAACTGAAATTGTAGCTACCGGAGCTTGATAAGTTATATCTGATATGCCATAGAAGATATCGGGGTAGTCCTTCGATTCATGTATATGAAAGAAAATAAATCCATATCCTGCCTTAGAGGTAGTCTTGAAACATCTTTGGGAAATATGTCCATACAGTCCTCCACAACTAAAGGTACCTGGATGATTGAAGAGTCTGGTGCACCATGGTTTACCCTTACTAACTGATGGATAATAGTTTACAACCTCTTTATCAATTCACCTGCCTGTCCAGCTTCATGGTCTCTTTCACCAAAAAGTATAACCTCATCCCATCAGCATGTATGAATCTGACTAGTATATGATGATAGTAAATCTAGGGTCCAACCATGGATTGGAAATTCATTCCCAATATGATGTCATAGTGATCCATTATGATGACAAAAAGGTATCTCATGAACCTATCTACTCTAACAGATATCTTGCACTGTCGGTATATGGAAGACACAAAAACAACCTTCCTTGTAGGAACCTCAAGACAAAGCTGTCATTCTAGTGTCTCTAATGGTAGAACTAGCTCTCTTTCTAAGAGTTGAGAGACAAACGATTGAATGCAACCTATGTGTACTAAAACTAAAGAAATAGTAGAATAAACATAGATCATACCACGAATCATGTCTTGCGTCTCATGGTCATAAACGTCTAAAGCATACATTTTTCTATGACCCTATCCTCCATCTCCCTAAGTTTGAGGTGGGCCACTTGGTGGTGGTGGTAGAAGGTCCTCATACCTTTACCCCCACTAGGAGCTCATCCTACTCCTCTTCCAGCTACACCTCCTTGGGGACCACTATCTCCACACCTCGTAGATCCCTGATCATAGTGTTATCTCTACTATGGAGATCCATTTACTATATTCTTTGTATGATCAACATGTCTGGTCGGGTAGTCTCATGCCATGTGACCTCACCCATCACAAGTATATAACTGAACTACTCTAGGCTTCCATGGTGCTCTACACTTCCCCTACACTCTACAACCACATCCCTAAGCCTTCTCACAGAAGGCCTTCTGTTCCGAGATCTCTGGTGCTTGACTACTACTATATTTGACTTAACCATGTCCTTCCCACTACTAGCTTCATCTATCTGGTGTCTCTTTGTTAGAAAAATATCTTTTAGAAGTCCTCTCTCCATCACCTCGATATAGGAGGAAAAAAACAAGGGTACTATAATGGATTGGATCTCTCTATGGAGTCCAGACTCAATCTTTTGTGCTCGGAAGTAGTCATTATAGATCATGTTGAGAGATTAGTGAGTATGTTCTATGAGCCTAGCCACATATGCAGCCACTTTCTTCCCCCCTTCTGCAACTCCATAAGATTCTGAATCCGAATGGTGCATAAGGAGGGGTAGTACTCCTCATGAAGAAACTATTGGAAGTAGTACCATGACTATATTGACTCATTGTGCATCTAGGTGACCAGGATCCCCCAACACCTAGCTGCTACATGGAAAATACTGACTTCAAAAGCCACAATATCATCTATTATTGTCCGAGTAATCCTAATGGAACGAAACACAAACTCTAGGCCATCCTTGACTACCTGAGGCTCTAGTTCACTGTGGACCCTCAGTAGTCCCTGACACTCGAACTCACGGAATGTTCTCAGCTTGCACACATCCTCAGCCTAATCTATTGGAACAATATGATTCTCACAAGGTGGAGGTGAGGCAACAATCCCACCTAGAGGACTTTGATCGTGATATAGACATTGAACTGAGGCCTCATCGCTCATAGGGTCATCATCACGAACCGAAGCTGTTATCTAGGCTGGCTGTAATCATGAAGGAATCATTAAAATTATCGAGGAGTTCCATAGTCAGATGAGCTTATATATATATATATATATATTAATATAAATCGGTAGATGACTCAATAAGGATAATCAAAGACTCAGTATAATTTAATTCATGTACTATCGGTCCCTATAATAAATTTATTAGGGTGTTGAGTCAACAAAAAGGTATTCTGGGTCATAAATAATGACTACGTCAGCTACGAAACCATCACTGGTATCCTAAGCCTAAGATCCACACTTGAAAAACATTTACATTTTTTCCCTAAACCAATCCAAAATCCTTTTTAGGGAAATGACCATACAACATCCAAAGGGTCGAACCACCTCTGATACAAATATTTCATGAACCGACCCCAGCCAGGGCTCGAGATGTAACTACCCTATGCCTGCATCCATAGGCCAGGAGTGGCAATCGGCATCGAAGGCACACTAAACTATGAGAGGATTTTTCATAAAAACTAGTACTCACGCATGCATCCAAATCAAGGAAAACCTAAATAGGGAAAGAAAAAAATATGTAACTATAATATAAATATTCCAAATTTGCATAGACCACTAATGATAAAGATGTAAGGTGTGGTATACTGAAAAGAAAAATGGTCAAAATACACACCATGTCCATAAATATGTCCTAACCTAATATAAATCTAAAAAATAGTAACTAACTGAGTGAACCATGCTTTTATATGCCAAGCTATGACCACTGCATGCTGTACAAGAACCATGTATCCCTAAGATCCATTGAAGCCACAATCGAGTTTTATTTCATCTGCAAAAGACATGACACATATTGAGAAAATCCCATGCATGTGTGATTATATACATACCAAGATGATTTCCTAGAAATGGGTGAAGGGGGAGTAGTAAGAGATAAAACCAAAGAGGAAAGTAGTAGATAGATCAAGGTACGTTAAAATATTAGAGCACAACCCCAAAAGATATTGAATGTTAAATTTTCCAAATTCAAGGATCTGAAAACAATGAGAGGATAAATATCTCAACGAGTCTTCTCTACTTATAGCAGGAGAGTGGGATCATCCAATACAGAGAATCCAAACACAGAAAGCACGTGCTATACCATATGTGTCTTCGCCTCTCCAAGAAGGAGAGTAACTATCACATGGAGTGGGTACTGAAGTAGGATATATATGTATATATATATATGTATATATATATATATGATTAGTCAATGAAACCAAAATGAGAGTGTATGTGGATATCCATATCACATCATATCCCAAGAAGATGAGTATCCAACAGTTATATGGTAATGTCTATCTATGATAACCATCACCTCATGCATCTTCCTAGGACACACAAGTCAAAGAGACTCAATCACCACACCATGATACTATCCTCTTTGGGTAGAATTGAGTCACATGCATTGTTTTTTGTTATGTCATAATGATGCATCTTGTTGGGGAAAGAATCCCTCTTTTCTCGTGAGTCTAAATGTATGCCAAACCACGCCTTATCACATTGCCACATTTTTGGGAGGTTACTAGTTTCCGGAAAAGACTTTATTCCCTAATACATCATGAGGTTTCTAATCTGTTAGTCACTGAGTAATGACATTGAGAATCCTAGATGTAGGTCACCACTCGGGATGGATCAGGGGGAATTCCACTTGTATGTCCTATTGGATGGTATGCACGGTATGTCTCTAGGGAAATTCCACTACCCAGCTCTGCTAAAGGGTTACACTTGTAAGATGTTATCGAGAAACACCACCACCCATCACACCTGTAGGGTAATCTTAGAATGTTGAGGAACTCCATTAACCATTCCTACTAGAGGGAAACTCTAAAAGATCTTCAGGGAAGGCCACTAACCATCATATGGGGTGGGTAATCCTAAAACCACCATCTGGGATTGCCACAGCCCAGCCCAGCTGAAGGGTAAGCCCGATATTTCTCTGGTGGTTTTATATGATCTCGACAGTCTTTGTGTGTCACCTCAGCACATTCGAAACATGGAAAATTTCACATCACATCTCAAAAGCTTCTTACAATGGACCATCACATTCTACATAGAGAAAAACCAATGATAGATATCTTTTGGGCTATAATTTTAGTTAAAATCAAGGAGATACATACATTCGAAGATCACTCGAAAGATCTCAAGTAGAAAAAAACATGTTAGGGGACCCACATAGTGTGTAGTCTATCTTCACAGACTATCCATATCTCTGGTCAGAACAGAAGTCCCATCCATGTAGGGTTATTTATCATATAGGTGGACTATATGGGGTGCCTACCCCATTCCAGGGATTAGTCTGGGTCAAATTTTTGTGTCCATTTACTTCAACCCCATATCCTTGTACAATGGTATACAGAATGTGAGTCCACATGGGATACTTCTTGTTTGGATAACCCTTGTCTATGTACTTCTAAAAGGACTCCATATCCATGTGACCCATCACATAGAATTTCTTACTTGGGAATGGATAAATGATGTGTGAGGTAGGAATACATGCTTTGTCATCCTTATCTTTTCCCAAACCCTAGCACCACCATTAAGGGTGGCTACACGCCATGTGTTCTTTATATTAAACCACGTTTAGTCGAGATATTTTCTCTAATGTTAATTTTTTTCCTGATTCATTAGTTGTTCATTGATTTTTGTCAAACTACTTCAGATATCAACATGAATCCATCTGAAATATTTGGATCAAGCTACAAACTGTACTCACCGGCCGTCGTTCACTAAGAATTAACTAATAGAACATTCAGGGGTTTCATTATCTATTCTGAACAACCCCTCATCCTCGATCCATGATGATTCATCCTCAAATATTCATATTTCTCTTCCAATCATCTCGAAAATTCCATAAATATATTCTATTCTCAAAGAACCATCGTCGTTTAATCGTTTCACCGAAAATTTGGGCACCCTATTTGGCATAGGTTGCCCAACAACTATGGGACTGGGATCCATGAGGATTCCATGGAGAATAATACAAATAATGAAGGGAAAAAAACAAAAATAGTGTTTTAAAATTTTATATCCAAGCACTCTGGGCCAACAAAAAAGATTGGGGCACCCTGGTTTGATGAATAATAAGGAAATAAATTTAATTTCAATACTCGAACATATAGACAAGTTTCGAGGAGGAAAAATCCAAGAAGAAGGATATATCAGATCAGTAATTTTAATTTATAGTCATAAAAAACAAATGATAAGTCTTGTATCTTGTTTATATTGTTCACTCATGGTGAATGCGCTCGTGCACCGATTGTAAAAATCTGGTGTGACCATTGCACTTTTATATGCCTTGATCCAGAGGTTTGTCGTTCATCATCAATGGAGGAGGATAAAATCTCTCACTGATGAATGGGAGAATTATCAGGAAAAACCAAGCCAAATATTCCTTGGAATGCATTTATAGTCATATTAGGTCAAAATTAATATGGTGAATAATTATTTAATTAATTAACCCACATAAGCACTCTACCAATTAGAGAGGGGTCCATACATCCTACACTGACTCATATTATGTTGAACATAGGGTAAACATTGTGTTCTAAACCCAACTATGGTCTCATATTTCTAATCTGATCAACGATTTGAGAAATATATTTTTTTCTTCAATTAACCACATGCATAATACAAAATAAATTTTATATTTTTATAAAAAATTATTTCGAGAACATCAGGACACAAAAATTCATGTCGATTCATCCGTTATCCATGGAATATATTTAGAAATATTTCAAACTCATAAAAGGAAAAAATCAGGTCTCTAAAAGAACATCTCCCAAAATATCATTAATTATATCAAAATTCCATCACTTAATCCTTATAGAGGGGTTTCTAATACATATAAATTATAATCAAAATTAAACATATAAACCCATGAATGTATCCATAACACTTTATTTAACCTTATATGAAAACAACATAGTCTCCAAAGTTATCTAAACCCTCATATAATAATAAATCTATGGACCCAATCCACATTCAATCCATAATTTCATTTGAAAAAAATACCTAATTTAATTTCCTTCTTGAATACCTTTTTAGTTTTGGTGATTTAGAGGAATAGTTCATAACATCTATAGACAAAACCCATATATATCAATTTTTTAAATTTCTAATAGTATCCTTTTTCAAACAATACAAAAATTTGATGGAATAAATCATTTTATTTTATGAGAAATCCTTATGATAATAATATTGACTTCTTTGTTATTCCTACTCATCATTAAAACATGTCAATTTTTTTCACAATGTTAGATGAGTAAGTTAATAACGGTAAGGCACATAAAAAGAAGACAAAATAAATCTGTTAGTCTATTTTAGAACCATGATAACATAACAAAGAGTTTTTATTTAACATAAAAATATTTGATCTCAAATAATAATTTACATAAACATAAAATTATATGTTCTTCCCATTGTTTTTCATTAATAAATTTACAATGAAATATAATTGAAAAGAATAATAATCCTAAGGGTCTATTTGAAATAATGAGAACCCATGAAACACATTTATAAAAAAAATAACTTTTTCCCTGAAAGTGCATAATATGTACTTTAAAATCATCATTAACATACTTTTTGAAATAAAATAATATTCCATGAAATTTAACTATAATGACAGTAAAATTAATTTATTTTCCTTGATATGGAATATTTATAAAAACCTTTCAACAACCATTATAAGAACCCTTACCATTAGAATAACCATTACATTCATCTTTCAATATAATTATATAGAGAATATATTCATTAACTATTTCATTTCACAACTATATTAGGATCAACCATCATAATGAGATATATTAGGTTCACTCAAAATTCATAAATAATTTCCAAGGAACATTAAAAAAATTTAAATAATAAATTATTTCGTTTAAATAATCAAACTCTAAAAAACATCAATTTATAACACATAATTAAAACTTTTTTGGATATTTATATGTCTATTTCATTTAAAAACCAATTTTCAAAAATAACATAACCATAATATAAGGAAGTGGGTTTTTACCTTGAATAAAACATAAAATTTTAAAAATTAATATGAACATTAAATAATTATCAAGGTGGTGTGAAAAGATTTTGATTCCAATTAATATCAAATAGAATATATATTTTTTTCTTATGTAAAGAAATACAAAAAATTCTGTATAAAATATGTATGAAGATTCCTTCTAAAAAAATTGAAAGAAAATTAAAAATAGATATAAAATTTTCTTTTATAGTTTATTTATGACCATATGAATACGTCCATAATATATGGAATAAAAACACTAAGAAAACAAATATTTAATATACTTAAAAGTAGGTTTTTAATGTAATTTATCCCTTACCTTAAGTTTGACTAACCACATACATTATTTATATTCATGAAAAAAACATTATATTAATAATTTTATTTTTTATGAACCATTATCATGTTCATTATTACTTTAATTTTATTTATTATCATGATATATTTAATTATGTAATTAATTAATTTTACGAAAAATGGTTTGATGACATTAAACTCATATGTCCCAAATGACTTCAATTTCTTAACTATCGTTAAAGAGGTAATTATTCCATATTATAAAAATTAATAATAATGATATAATTATCATTTTTATACATAAAATAAAATTTTAAAACCTTCAATGAAATTTGGTTATGAAAAATGAACTACATTTCAATCATTGAGATAGTATGTCATATGTAAATAAGGATATCATTTATATTTTTCATTGAACATGATGGAAAAAGGTAAGTATTATTTTAAAATTATGTAACGATTACAATATCATAAATATTAATTTATTTAATTAAATAAAATTTAAATAAAAAACATAAGATGTGGTCATCAATAACCAAACACGTCACTTCATGGTTTTGTTATTCCCCATGTGTAGACAAATGACGTTATCATTTTTAAATGGAAGGTAAGAAAGTACATGAGATATTTTCTATAAATATTTAAAATTTGTCCTTAAAATCAAATATATTTATATATATATATATATGCATTATATAAACCATTATATCCATCTGTTGGAGATGATGGTAGAAAATTAAATGCATCAATTTGTGGAGATGGTAGTCTACATGTACACAACAATAATATTTTCATTCCTCATTTGAAAGAATGTAATATGAAAAAGGGTTGTAACATTTTCATAATAAAATTTAAGTATATTTTATAGAGCTATTTTATTATATAATCTTGTTATTATAGTAATTAAAGGAGTAATAAGAAGTAGTAAAATGAAAACAGACTATTAAGAGTTATACATATTCTTCGAAAACCCACTTTCGGTTATCACATTGATCCTTCTATGTTATTATTTTGATGAAGCCATAGACTCTATGTCATGGTGAGGAATTTTTTTATGTATTTTTTAGGTTTTTATTAGGTATAATGATTCCAAGGTTTGAGAATGAGTGGATAGTAGGTTCCCATTTATAAGTGAAGGGAGGGACACTCTTATAACTTTGTAAAACAATAAAATATTATAAAGTAACCATTATGAAAATGTGTTTCAAAATTGGTTGAATTTATAATTAAAGAAGATATTGGATTCAAATAAATCATGAAATAAAATTTTGAATGGTTTTCATGTCATTTTATCCCTTATCTCTTTAGTTTAATTCCTCATTTAATGATTTCATACTAATCTAAAGTAATACATCATTCAATTATTAATTGTTATAAATTTAAAACTAAGGTAATAAATTTTTTTATAGATGGTACATGTGTTAAATTTTATAAAATTTACCATTCCACTTGTCCCCTTTCATTTTTTTTATTTTTAGATAATTTAATGGAAATATTATATAACATAAAAAGTCATTAATGTAATTTTAGGATCTATTAACAAAACATGACATTAAAAACATGATGAAAACAAAAAATTTAGAATATAATCTTGAATATCATTAATTATACTTAAGAAACATATATATGTTTTTTATAATACTATGACTCATATATATATTAGGTTTTTTTAAAAGTTAAAAATATTTATATAATTGTTTTACTGATTTCATATTGGTCACACTATAATGGTGTAAGTTTTCTAGAAAATTATAACAATTTTCAAAAAATAAAGATAAATTATTTACTTTATAAAAATTATTATTCCAAATTTTTATCATTTATATTCATTCATAACGAATATCTATTCTCATTCATATCATGAAAACATTTTTAATATCTTGTTTTGATTTTGTGTACCTTATGCAAGCATCAGAGAAGAATTTGAAACATATTCTTGTTATATAAATTCCATTTTCAAAAATATAAATCCAAATCATATTATATATATATTTTAATAATAAAAAACATGAGAAAACATTTCTCTTATCAATTATGATCATTAAAACATCAAATATAACTTCACAGTGCTTCTTTGGAACATAAAATAATTTTAAAATTTATAATGAAATAAATTATAAATTATATTATTTGAATTATTTTTTAAGATATTTTTATTATATTAAAATACATTATTCATTCCATAGGTTTTAGAAATTTTTACATTAGATTTATTTCATAGAGATATCATAAAATATGGTGTACGACATAAAACATCATTTTTTACTTTTCATAAATATTTAACTTCTTAATAAAAATATCAAAAATTATTCCTACGATAAAATTAGAATTTTAAATAAAAATATTATTGAAATATCTTCAAATTTATTTCCATTATGTGATAGAGATTATGTTTAATGTAAATTCATCAAACAAATCTAAAAATAACTTTTTTAAAAAAGTGTTTTGACTCCAAAAAATGATCTTATATAAAAATATTGTATGATGTTGATTCCTATGTAATTAATTATAATATTCACAACATAAGGATTAGTATTTTAATTTATGGCTAAATTCAAATAATATTTACACTCTTTAGTGAATGGAAGCAAAAATTCTACAAAAATAAACATTTTATTTTACTATTCACTAAAAATTTATCTTCTCTAAAAAATACCAAACATTCACTTGGAGAATATATTGATGTGAAAATTGTAAAAATTATAAATGTCTTATAAAATAATATTTCTATATTTAGATTAAATTAATTATTATATTCTCTGAAAAAAATTAAAGAAATCATTTTATAAGAAAACATATTTAAAAAAAATAAAATTTCATTTCTCAAAATTAAGTACATATTTCATAATAATTAATAAATAATTTTTTATGAAATTTATATATATTTCATTATGCAGTTAATACTATTCATATCTACCAATGCAATGACTATTATAACGGTAACTTTTAAGTAGTAATATATCATGGTATATTAATGATTAGTGTTTTGTGTTTCATATGGTATTAAACAAACTGTTCTTTTTATCTTTTTAGATATTTCAATATACACAATATAAATAATAAATTGGGGCATAACAATAAAACATATCTCAATAAAGACATATTCAGACGAAAAAAACCTTAACTTAAGTACAAAATGATTTATAAGGGATCTAACCTCCTAAAATATATATTTTTTGTCTACTATAATTATATAGAATTCATATAATAATACTTATAATTTCATATATGATCAACTTAAATCAATAAAACACCAATTTTTTAACAATTTTATTTTATAGTTGTCATTTTTGGTGTTAACTACTTTGCTTCATGTATATATTTTTTAAAAGTTATTATCCTTGTACTTTCATCATTGTTAAATAAAAAATTTATTATTAATCATGTATTAAGTTTTATATTAAATAGCTATATACAAAATATTATAATTCATATAATTTTGGGATGAAAATAGATTTATGTCACTTTGTGGAGATGATAGTCTATACGTACAGACGAGTGATGTTTTCCTCCAAATAATGTATTATGATAAAGAAAGATATGTTTTAATTCACCATTAAATCATCACTATTATATTAGAAATATCATTTATATTAATACAATCTATCCTTATTAACATATTAGAAAATAAAAAATAAAAAATAAACCATATAGCCTTGTGTAGGTGGTGATCCACACTCACGCCCAAATGACATTATCATTTTTCAATGGACGGGATGCTATAATGTTAGATTATATATTATAATTATATAAGTATTATTATGTTTTAAATAACATATATAAACATTAAATCCATCATAATTTCCAGTAATAAATGTTATTTATAGAAAATGAATCATATTGGTACATTGAGATAGTAGTCCACACGTATGCATGAGAGATACAATCATCTATAATTTGATAGAGAAGAGGTGGGAAATGGTTGATTCATCATAATTGTAAAATATCAATACATTTATGATAATTTATTAATCATTTTTATGGATAATTTTTTTTATATATAGTATAAGAGGAAATAAATTTGAAAGTGTTTGGTTACGATTTATATCTCTTATTTGAGAGAACACATTTGGCTTACACCTTATTCCGTGAAATATTTTTCATAGGGGAAGGGAAAAATTTCTCGGATTAAGAGAATAAACCAAGGAATTATTTTGATTAATTATTTTTCAATATAAGGGTCTCAAATTTTGTGCATGAGGGAGGAAAAAATGCAACCGTTTATAAGTGAGAGAAGGTAAACACAGGTAATTTATTAAAATCATTCAAAAATTTAATGTCACTTTTGTATGAAGGTAGAAAAAAATTGAAATGAATCAAATTTTATGATTTGGAAATGTTTAAAAATATTTAAAAAACAGTAAATTGACTTGTTTGGGTGGAAATACAACCCTTATCTCTTAGTTTAACCCTACCAATAAACACATTTTAACATTAACCTTGTTCACAAAAGTTTACTATTTATAATACTATCAATGAAAAAAAATTATTTTGAAAAAAATAAATTATTTTAGTTATGATGGTTTAAAATATAGAATACATTTTAATAAATTCAATTCTTATAAGGGGTAGATATTTACTTTTAATAAGCGCGCAATCCATAATGAAAACATGTTCTTGAATAATGCATTTTGATGAATATAACTACATATTCATTCCTTCCTTTCATTATAAAAATTGAAGATCATTTTTGTTGTTTTGTTTTAAAAATGTTTATTGTTGATAACTATATTTTTTAAATAATTTTTTTGGTAAAATAGGTGAAATATGTTAAATGAGTTTATTGGGTTTCTGAAAAAAAAAGAGAGTTATAATGTCTAGAAGTTATGATGTTTTAATACATTCAAAAGTGATTCAGATAATGATTTGATGGTATAAAATTTCTAAACGTAATTGAAAAACAAATGATATAAGATAGACTCATTGATTCACTTGATGAGTACTGAGATTTCGGAAACGATAGGCTTCTCTCGATCATGGGGCATCTCGTGATTCCTTATTCAGACATTTAGATATTTATCATGGGATCCATTGATCCCCAGTGGGAGCTTGCTCCACTCCCTCGAAGGGACTCAGGTAATGAAGTGCTGGAAATATCAGATTTGGATCTCACTCCCAGGGCTAATGGTGTATCATTCTTGGATGCTCTAAAGGGAACTCCTTGTAATGTGGATGCTTCTCAATTGCATTCGAGTTCGGTCTCTTGGAAAGTTGATGGTGTCTTTTCGGTTCTTGATAATCAAGATACGGTTAATCAGAAGCTTGAAACCTGTAAGTATTATGCTTTAGGTCGCATTTCTCTTGTAAACGGTGATAATCCCTGAATTAACTCTATCCTTAAGGAGAGGCTTTTTCAATCATGGGGGGTTAGGGATTTCAAATTAATTCTGATTGGAAGTGGTTTTTTCCACATATTTTTTAGCAGCACGGATGATCTTAGAATGGCTTGAAAAAAGGGGGTGACATCTCTCACACCGGGCATCATTAAATAGGCCGAATGGGATAGTCATTTCAACCAATTCACTAAACTCCAAATGTCAGCCCAGATTTGGATTTGATTACATGGTCTAAAATGGTTTTATTAGCATCCCAAAATCCATAGTTATATCTCTTCTTGTGTGGGGACCCCTCTGAAGATGTACGAGCACACTATTGATGGAAAATTGGGATTCTATGCCCGAGTTCTTGTGGAAGTAAAAATGGATTCCAAATTTCTAGACACTGCCAATTTCTTTGATAATGATCAGAAAATTGAAATTAGAATTAACTATGAGAAAAAAACCCCATTTTGTGACTGCTCTAAAATATTTGGTCATTCTGTCTCCAATTGTAGAAATATTCAGATGTAGCAGTGGTCTGTTAGGGATTCTTCTTCTGACATGGTGAATCATTGGAAGATGGTTAGAGTGAAGAACAAGGCCAAGACAACTACAATTGAATAAGGGGAGCAATCTGGAAAGGATCAGTAGGTTTGAATGGAGGGCCCCCTACCTGCTTCTCCTACTGGTGGTATCCCCTCCAGCCCACACCTTATTAGAGTTGAAGATGAAGAATCTAAGATAGAAATGGTTGTTATTAATTTGGTTTGTAGCTCTCTTGATTCTTCCATTATCTTTGTGGAGGATGAGTTGAATGGTGGTTGAAATTGTATACCTATATCTATGAATGCTCATTTGGGGACTAATATACCTAATAAAGGTATTGGAAATGATATGTCTTCTCTAGGGGGTGCACTTCTGCAAAAATCTGTTGGTCCCATTATAAATATTCGTGTGACATGGTTGAGGACGAAGAAGCTATAGAGTCCAGAAGTGCACCACCGTGCTCCATGGAGGTGATTGAAAACTCTCCAGGTTATATAAATCATATCCTGAGTTTTTTTGAAGGTTTGATTCATAGAATGAAAACTAAGAGTCTCACCAAGACCATGACTAGTTCCAAAAACTCTTCAGGCAAGAAGAAGGCAACTGAGAAAAATAGGAAGGGAATCATCAATTACAAATCTAGTTCAAAATGAATGTTCTTTACTGGAATTTCCATGGTCTTTAAAACATTTCCACATTCAATGCCTTGCATAGACACATTCTAATTCATAAGCCGAAGATTATTTGAATTTCTGATCCTAAATCCTCGTTCTCTTGGAATTTTGTGTCTCTTAAAAAATATGTTTTCCTTCTAGTAACAAAAAATGGTACAAATGAGAGGGAGGAAAATCTCTGGGTTTTTTCACATACCTCTGTTGGCACTGTTGATATCATTTCCATTAATTGGCAAGTGATATCTTGTTCTTTGAAGTGCAACACTGCCTAGCTGTTGGAATCATTTGTTTATGCTAGAAGAAATTACCAGGATCGTAGAAGTCTATTGCATGATCTGAGCAATTTTGGAGGTACCTCATTCACATGGTTTTTTATTGGTGATTTTAAAACTATACTTTGTTCTAGTGAAAATACTGGTCGGGTACATTCTAAAATTTCCCTTAGGGAATTTAAGGAATTTTTTGATGGAAATGATTGGACTGAGCTCAGTTTGGATGGTTCCAAGTACACTTGGAAAAGAATATGTCTCAACTGCATGACTACTAGCAAGCTTGATTATTCTTTTGTGAATAATGCTGATTTGGATAAATGGTACTCTATTTCCAGTATCACCCTCCAAAAATTTGCCTCTGAAAACCACCCAATCTAGATCAATTTTATGTCCAGTGAGCTTAGCATACCCCTCACCATTCAATTCAATAATTCTTGGGCATCTCAAAGTGGATGTAGTAAGTTGATTGATAGCTTCTGGTCCTACATGCAGGCACTTATTTTCTGTTTAAATTGAAAATTCAGAAGTGGAAACTAAAATCCTAGAGAAAAGTTACAAATAGTGATCTGGACAAGGATATTCTCATGCTTGAATCCTCTCTTCAAAAGCTCTAGGAGGAGGCCTAGAAAGTTGAATTCAATCATGATTTATCCAAGGAAACTCAGTATGCTTCTAAACTGAACTCTCTTCTTGATATCAAATATAATACCCTCAAGGATACTTTCAAAATTAAATGGCTGAAAGAGGGGGATATGAATACAATTTTCTTTAATTCTCTCCAATGAATTAGAATGTCCAGCTGAACCTTTTTATTTTTGAGGGTTGACGATCTTATTTTAAACAATAAGGGAAGTACTACTGACTACATTGTTGATTATTTCTCTAAGATCTTCAATAGCACTTCTTTGGGGGATACTATGATGGATGGAATCCTTCCCAGTTGGTTTAACACTTCTGATAATGAAATCCTCACTTTCCTCCCATTGGAATATTAAATAAATGATGTGGTTTTTATCCTCAATGCCGCTAGTGCTCTGGGCCCGGATGTCTTCAATAACTTCTTTTACAAGAAATATTGGGAAGTCATCTAGGGGACATTTTCAAGTTAGTCTCCTCTTTCTTTACCTCGGGGGAACTACCTGAAGGCCTCAATTCTATGTTTATTACTCTTATTACTAAGGTGGATAATTCTTGTGAGATTCATCTTTTTTAGGACAATTTCCTTGGTCAACACAAGCTATATAATCATAAGCAATATTCTTGCTAACATTCTCTCAAGTACTACTTCTAAGATTGTCACCTAGAATCAATTCGTCTTTAACAGAGGAATATCTATACATGAGTGTATCTTTTCTGCCTCAATGTGTTTTTATCATCTTATAATTCTTGCAAGAGATGGTAGAATGGCCCTCAATCTTGATATCAAAAAATCCTATGACACACTGGACCGGAATTTTTTATATAAGGTTCTTGAGAAATTTGGTTTCAAGGAAACTTTTAATAAATGGATTTCTTCCCTCCTTGGTTCAGCACATATCTCGGTTCTTCTCAATGGATCAACTAAAAACTACTTGGTTTCTCTAGGGGTGTCAGACATGGGGATTCGCTCTCATCCCTTCTCTTCTCTATTGTTGAATATTACCTCAGTAGACTCATAACTCACATGGTCTCTCAAGGGAATCTTAAGCCAGTTCAAGCATCAAGGTCCATCGTTTCTCCATCTAACCATTAATATGCTGATGATGTCATCGTATTCCTTCATGGAGGAAAGAAGAATGTGCTTTCTTGAAACAATTTTTTCAGAATTATGAAAGTGTCTCTGGTCAATGTATCATCTGTGATTAGTCTTCCATTCACTTTGGGAAAAGGTTCTCCATTTCCAGGAAGCACTGGACTCTTTCAGAGTTGGGAATTAGGGAATGATCTCTACCTTCTCTGTATCTGGGTGTCCCGCTTTTCTGGGGGTGCCCTAGGGCCTCTTATTTTTCTGAAATTGTGAATAGAGTTATTGGCCAACTTACAACCTGGAAAGGGATGGGTCTCTCTATGGCTTGTAGAATTACACTGGTGAAGTCTGTTATCTTTTCTAAATTGGTTTACTCCTTTTTGGTCTATAAATGGCTGAGGAGACTTTTCAAGAGATTGAACACATCTGTCGGGAATTTTACATGGAGCGGTATCGTCCTGGAAAAGAAGTTAGTCACTATTCCTTGGAAGTCTGATTGTAAACCTCTCTACTCAGGTGGAATGAGAAAACAAAAAAACATCCTTCTTTAATGACTTACATCAAGCCTTCTTTGCATGGAATATCATCCATAGTAATTCAGAATCTATGGTTTTTCTCAAATATTTATTTGCTAATAATTTGATGCTTGGTATCAATGCATACATTGTTCCCTCTCTATGTCTAGTAGTTAAAACTTCTTTCTAGAAAATTATGACATGATCTAGATGTATTATAAACAGAAACTCCAATCTTAATTTCTGGCTTGATAATTAGACATGTAATATTCTATCTGATGTTTTTCAGCATACTGCTCTATGATCAATGGAGGAGGTCTCCATCAAGGATTTTCTAGATAATCCTCCAGCAAACCAACCAGGTGACCATCATGATTTAATTGGTAATTAAATTTTTTCTCCTTCCCTGATTGCATAGCTTGGAAGCCAGCTAGAAATGGGATTATGAATAGAATAATATATTACTCCCATGCAATCCGGGGTATCAATGGTGATTTTAAATGGTTGTCTATTTTTAATAAACTATGGATTAGGCCTTCTCATCTGGAACTTTTATGGAGGCTGGTTTACAACAGATTACTCACTAATGAGGTTCTCCAGAAGTTTGGTTTATAGAGATGCTCCAGGTGTGTTTTGTCTCATAAACATCGGGAGGATGCAGAGCACCTCTTCCTCTCTTGTGTAACTTCCATGGCCATTTGGAAGCAGGTTTTGGGTTCCTTTGAACTGGATGGCGTCAAATTTTCAGGATTGATGGCCCTTCTAGGTTGTTGTTCGGTTATACAGGTTTCACCTCAGATTTAGGCACTACTCTCCGTAGCTATTGAGGAAGTTCTTCACACTATTTGACGACTCCGAAATGATGAAATATTCAATAGGTTGGACTACTTCTTGAAAATTACCTTCGGGCAGATTTTTTCGGCTATAAGGGACGCGTTGGCTGTCCGTTTGGGGGAATGCAACAACAATAGTCCGGACTTCAAGGTTCTAAAAAATCTGTGTGTTAAAGGGAATTTCAGGCCTACTTTTGGAACCATATAGGTTTTTTGGATCCATCCTTTCCCCCTTTGGATTAAATTCAATATAGATAATGCCTCCATAAGGAATCTGGGCCCTTCGTGTTATGGTGTGGTCTTTAGGGCTCCTGATGACTCTGTCAAAGGTTGTCACTATGGTTCTTCTACTGTGAAAACCTCTCTTGAGGCTGAAATGCTTGGGATCATACATGCTGTTTATTTTGTAAAAATGAAGGGTTGGCCTAATATCTGGCTTTAGAGTGACTCTACTACCATTATGCAGGTCATCAAAAATTGTGAAATTATTATCTCTTGTTGGCTTGCTGCGAAGTAGATGCAATGCATGGAGATCATTTCAACTCTCAACATTATAATCACGCAAAGATTTTGAGAGGCTAACATGATTGAAGATGGTCTTGAAAACATTTTATTTGGAAAACCTATTAACTTGTATGATTCTCTCCCTAAGTCCTTAATTTCATTCTATAGGGACGATTGTATTAAAATTCCGTACTTTCGTCTTTTGTAATGTTTCTCTTTTTATGAATTACTAGATCAACCTTTTGGCGGGGGGAATTTTTCAAAAAAAAAACTCATGATATAAGATTTTGAATAAAGTATTATGTTCAAGATCTCTAAACCCAATTTTATGGAAACACAATTTCTTAATGTAGAGAATCAGATGCATCTACCAATGCAATCCACATAATAGAGCCACTATAGAAGATGATTTGTACAATGTTGATGTTTCTAGATTATGATTTGTGGAAACATATCTCTTGACATTGAAACTACAATATTTATATAAGTTATATGTTTCAAATGTTTTATAAAGCATAGGCTTGTGGATAAAACACAATCTTCTAGATAGAAGGTTCAAAACATGTTTTTTAGAATGTATGAGTTTGTAAAAATCGTTTAGTTAATGAAAAATGTGAAAAGATGAAGTTGTTTGTTTTAATCAAGCTGATAAGACATAAGTTTTTATTAGAAGATATGATTTCAATGACATTACTTATCAAACATACGTAATTAGACTAACATAAATTTCTTATCAGATCAGTTGATGGATATCAGATACAATAGAAAAGAAGAAAATGAAATTGTTCAGTAGATAAATATCTTTTAAAAATCTGTGGATTTTTTGTTTCTGAGTTTTTTTGGCTTTTTAAAATGTGGAATAAAGGTATAGTGTCTTAAGAAATCAGATTTATTTATCTATGCTAGGATAAAAGGGTAAATTCATTTTTCAATTGGACATGGAGCATTGATCACATAGAAGGAGACAAATATCTCTTGAAAGATATGCTTGATAAAGTCTAATGTTGATTCATAATATAGAATTTGATTAGCTAAAGAATGATTCTACATGCCTAGTGAATATAGAAGGATTTTTTTAAATATATGTTTTTTAAAAAATTATTAAATTAATTCTAGGTTTAAATTATTTTTAAATTTAATTTGAAAAGGCGGTAAGGTCTGGGACTCCTTTGGACTATTTTTGGAAAAGAAAAAGGTGGTGAGAGCCTTTCCACCTTTTCAAAGTATTGTGGGAAATAACGGAATGTCCCTTGATTTTTTTATAAAAAAATTACTTATATTAATTATACTAGTTTTTTCATTTATTTTTTTTATTTTTTTTGATTCATTATATATATATATATATATTTAAATGAATCAAAAAAATTATACATATTTATCTGCTATTTAATTTCAAACATTACTACCATTAAAGTAGTTCATAATTCTGATAAAACCCTTCATTGAGGCCTCATTTTAATAAGATGTCTTACCCTGAAAATCATTCTGTATTTCTAATGTGGGATTATGGTTATCTCCTTCAAACATAAAATTAATAATATTTTTTAATTAATTATTTTTATAAATTAATAATAAATATTATATACCAATGAAAAATATTTATCTATTAATACTTACTACTAAATAATTATTATTATTTAATTTATATTATAAATATTTTAAACAATATTAAACTATAATATTAGTTAATATTTAATAATATTATGATGCAAATAATTAATTTATAAATAGTTTATAGTAAATAATAGGTTTCAATTAACTAGAAATTATTTTCAACCCCTACTCATAAAATCACTCTAATGAATATATATGGGTGTCCATATATGGTCTTAATTTTGTGTAGTAGCATCCCATTATTTTGAATGATTTAGTTTCCTGCATTGGTGTGCCTGTGAAGATGGATGACAACACTGTGGATGATAAATATGGATATATTTTTTAATGTATTAATGTATATGGATATACATAACAACCTACCTAATTGTTCCACTGTAGCAGAAAATAGTCAGAGGATTGAAGTGGACTTTGAATATGAAAATATCCCATCATTTTGTAACTTTTCAGATTGGTGGCCCCTGATGTCTCTAATTGTCAGAATGTAATAAAAATTCGGTTTAACCATGTGGGGACTTCTTAAAAGGGTGATCTTGTTAGAAATAATGTCCATTAAAATGTTGGAAATGATTTACACTATAAATAGGACCCTGTTGGAAATAGCGATACTCGGGATGCAACTTCCATGGGGAATATCTTATAGCAGCGGTCTCCTGTCCCTATTATCCTAGAATAGATTCAGAATGAGACTATTCTATTGGATAGTCTTATGCCTCATGTTTCTTATATGGATAGAGATGTTATAAGTCACACCCTAGGGGTTTCATTTAAGTATTATCTAATTTGGAGCATCAAGATTGGCTCTAAGGATGATTTTGACCAAACTGTTCCTGTTGTTGATCAAGTGGAATGACAATGTGTGACTCCCTTGAGCCAAGGTGGAAATCCCCTTGTTTCCATTTACCCATAAAATAACAAGAAAATGTTGGGAAGAGACTTTTGACATTTTCCAATTAGTTTTTAAAATATTTTAAACCATGTACTAAAAAAATAAATATTTATTTTTAAAAACATAAATTAAATAACTCAAAGAATGAATCACAAGAGTTAATTTACTTAAAAAAAGAAAATGTTATAGTGGATTTAGTTTCTACCAGAAATTAATTTAATACAACTAATGTCTTTACAATATGTAAAGACATAATCAAACATTTTTAGATAGTTGTATGAATGAAAAGAGGAATGAGATGAGTTTTTATGTAGATAGCTTATATGTAGTTTGAAGAATAGAATATATAATGTTTTAATTATTAAAATGTTAAAATGATTAATCTAAGAAACAAATATCAGACTCATTCAATTTTTTATATTTCAGGGGGTTAAGAGAACCAAAATAATTAAAATAATTTCAGATTGATTTTTGGACTCAGACATATTGAACAATCATTTTTTTAGATAAAATTGTTTGGAATAAAATCATAAATTTCTTATTTGAGTAATAATGATAATATTGATGTTCTGGAGAATTCAAGAATAATCAATAAGACTCCATAAGTGTTTAGAAGATTTTATAATTTCTCAAATTAAGTTCAAATTTATGAAAAAATCAAAATTATGAAATTTGGGGAGCCATAAAACTTTTCGTGTTACCCAACATTTCTATTTTTGGAGTTCCTATAAATAATTATGTAAGGTACAACAGTAGTTGACTCTATTTTACCATGAATAAAAGTTGAAGCACTAATTTTTTTTCAAGACTGATATTACACCACAAAATTTTTTTGTTGAATAAGAGTTTCCAGATATACTCTTCAACTGGAATATAGGATATACAAAAGATCTGATTAACTGATAAAAAGAGTCTGACTGAGGGGATCATTATGATTTTATGAGCATAATATTGTGAGGAACTGAGTTTTTCAAAAACATATAGAAAAGAAGGATTTTTCTATAGAACATTGAAAAAAAATATGCAACAGACAAAAACCATTAGATATAAAAACACTATATGGAGATTACAGAATTGAGAAATTGGATAGAGGGGAGATAAAACTTAGATTCTAAAAAGACCACTTAGACAGAAAAAGTATCAATATTTTATTATATTTGATTGGAGCAAAAAAAATTAATAAAAATTAAACCAATAAGATTTTTTGTAATCATAACAATCATTACATAGAATATTTCCAATAGTAGTTGACTCAAAAGTTGTATTCACTTATTCGTAATAGTTAATTTCTATAGAACAATGAGAATAGATAAAGAAAGGATAAATGTTCTCAAACTGAGGCTGAAGCATATAAATATTTTGAAATTTTGTAATTACTTTATTCTTTTTACAATTGAGTTTAACAAAAATGTGATATGGAATAAATTGTAAATAGTTGTATGGTTTATGATTTCTAATGTTTATAAAAAACAATCATTGATTCACCCCCTTCTTTGTGATTCAATGACCCTCAAGAACATCAAAAACTATCAAATTAAAGTTAAAATAAAGTATTGAATATATAGTTCATAAATTTCCTTAAACCCTTAATATGTATAGTTTAATTTAAATTATTAAAAAATTAATTAAACACATAAAAAGAGTTTTTAAAATAGATTTCCTTTAGAAAAAAAATGAACTTATACAAAAATAATGTATAATGAAAATTCATTTATAATTAACCATATTATTTACAATTTATGTATTATTATGTTACTTTAAGATCAAAATAAAAATATCATGATTATTTTAATTTAAAATAAATGACATTTTTAAAAATAATGATATTTTATAACTGTTCACAGAAAAAAAATTATTTTAGAGAAATACTAAACATTAAACCAAATATAATATTAACATATTGATTTTAAAAATGATATTCATTGCCTTAAATAAATTTTCAATGAATGGTAGAAATAAATTACAATTATTGTGTGTAAAATTAAATAAAAAATGTGTTCGAATAAAACATTTTTTATGCATAAAATTACTTTTCGGAAAATTTAGTTCTAATTTTTTTTAAAAAAATTGATTTATATAAGGCCTTTATACCTATTTTTAATAATAGAATAGTTACTATTCATAACTACTAATTTATCATATATGTTATTGGATAGCATGGATAATTTTTATATCAGTGTTACATGTCAATAATGATGTCAGACACTTATAATTTATTGAATGAAAAAATATATTCTAATATATATTGTTGTTATAAACAACCCACAATTTAGAATATAAAAACCTCTTTAATTTGTGGAATTTATGAATAGTTCATGTTTCTAAGCTTCCATCACCACCTCTATAAATTTTTCCCACATCCTACAACTTCCCCTTTTATCAGAATTACTAATTCCTTTAAAACATGACTTCCCAAATATTGTATATGTGGGTATGGTTTAGGGATGAAATCAACACCAATAGGGGTTTTTTAATTAGTATTACTCAATTTTAATCAAATTTATACTTATTATCCCATTTTATTTTTACCTCCACAACTTATTGAGGTGAATGGATCTCACATTTTCTCTTCTCACAATTATATTCTCATAAGACACATAAAAAATTATTACACACTCTAAGGGAAAACATTATTTTCAAGGTTCATATCAAAATGTGATTAGGAAAAGACTTGATGTGATTTAGATCTCATTGAGACAACACTACCCTCTATAATTTACCTGTGAGTAAAATTAGTTGGGTATAACATTGAAACTAGTATTTTTATGTCACCTTACTATACATTATTACATCCCACAATCATGTCAATCTCACACAATACAATGATATTTGTTTTTGAGACTACTAAAAAGTACATTAATAATTTATAATCATTATGTTATTGATGTGCTACTAGGGTCTTCCTTTTCTTCTTATTTCACATTCCCAAAATCTTCAAAGACCCTCTATTTTATTTTTTTTGAAAATAGTGATTCCCCAAACAATTTAGTCTTTATAGAAAAATAATAATTCTTTTCATTCTATGTTAAAATAAATACTTCATTTTGTGGAAAAATGAACCAAATATTTCTTTAATTCTTCTCTCTTACTCTTTATCCTTAGTGTACAAAAAACTGGATTGGATCACCTTCTTAACATCTTATTTGAGACAGAGAGACTCTTTAGGATGAATGGTGTGTAGGAATTTTTTATTTGATACTCAAATATATATTTTAAATAGAAATATATTATCTCTCACACATTCTATATTACACTATCTATGATTACATGTATAACATACATATATAATTTATGGTAGTGTGTTTCTTATGAATCCCATATTTATCACTTTCATCGCTTCACAATATAGTATGGAAAAATTCTCTTGAATTTCAATGAATTCAGGTATTTCAAAAGTTAATAATTTTTTCCCATTTCATTATGGATCACTACCTTAATTCCCAATGACACTTAATTTTGAATTTCTTGAATAAGCTATTATATTTATGTAAATGAATGAAACCACATGTATATAAAATTATAAATTTCATATGTATTTATTATTGAAACCTAAATATATAAATACTTGTTTAAACAAAACGATTATTAATTTAAACATCATATAAATATATGCATGAATCATGCATGAAATAGTTATTATTATGGATTCCCCCTTTAGGACATAAACTACAAAGAAAATTTCATTATTTTCTTCTTATATAATCATAAATCAATATAACTGAATGAAGATAAATATGATCATGATTATTGTTGTATTAAGTTCTATATTACCTTTAATGTATTGTGATAAATTTTCTTTATGTAGATCCATATATTTGGATTCCATTACCTAAAACACAACTATAAAAAATATTTTTACATGGTGATACATATACTTAGTTGAATCCCACTATAATGTTTTCATGTACAATAGATTCTATTTTTTGAACCCATTTACATAGAAAAATATTAATGTATAGATTAACTTAAATTGATCCACGAACATACTAGATTTTTCAAAACGTCTTCCTCTAGCGTTTATACACTATTATCATCTTCCAATAATCTTAGTGTTCGGAATTTGATGTTATTTATATGTTTATTATATTTCACTATATTCTAATATCTTTGAATATTTTTACCCCAATAAATCTTATATATTTTATTATTTTATAATTATTATCTCTTAGATATTAAACACCCTCACCATGTATCATCCAATGAACATAGTTCACAACATCTGTTCTCATTAGTCAAAACCTCACACAACAACATAAATTAGTACTGCATGAGGTTGAATACAAGGAGATAAAAACATGGTGTTCTGTCATGTGTGTCCATATATTTTAAACAGGTGAACATTACACCCGGTTTATGATTACCACATCAAATGATCTCACTGAAGGGAACATCATAATATACCATTCTGCTTATTTACTAGCTCGTTGAATTCCATTAGAGATATTTTTATTCAATGTCCCATCATGTAGGCTAGTATGGGGGCTCAATCATCACTCATATGTGGAACCATACTCCTCTATTTCCAAATCAATTTATTCAACCTCCATAACTCCAACATGCTACACTTCGATGGCTCACATTTACACTGGATTTTTGTATTCAACTTCCTTTTGGAATTTATTTCCCATGGGCATAATGTATACCATGAACAGATCAAAACAATAAGACTTTAATTTTATTCCCCTTAATTTTTAATATTTTAAACTTCATAAAACACATATATATAAATCACTTCAAGATCATTTTAGAGATAAATAATTTTCTTTAAAAAATCTAAATGGGATTATAAATCATTAAACACATTTTTCTTATAATATAAAGGAATACTCTACTGAATATAAATTAATCACACCCAAAGTGTGCTAAAAAATCTAACCATATTTTTTATTTTCAATACCCTCTTAAAATTATATGTCAATAATTTCTTTTTCATTTATTCTTCTTCTACCCCTTTTATCTATTATTCATTTAAATTTATCTCCTTCATATTTATAAGAAATATAATGTATTTAGGAAATTAGTATTAAGAAATATTTAAGAAACATTACACTAACCATTCCACTATATATCTAATTTATCCATGATTAGTGTAGAATAAAATAGAATTTTATTTAGAAAACAAATTTATCCATTAAAAATGATACTAAATTAATTATAGTCATATTTAATTCAGAAAAATTTAACAAATAATTTTATGTTTAAATAATTTATTAACACCAATTCTGAAATAAATTATGATGATGTGAATTAACATGAATTTCCAGCACTATGTTTGAAGAACAAGATAAAATAATTCAAGTGCAAATGAAGTATTTAATTTTAAAAAATTGTATTATATTTTCAAAAAATAATTTAAATTTTAATCCATTAAAGTTTTTCCCCCATTATGTTAGAATCTGTATTTGGTAATCAAGGAAGAGGTATTTTAAAAATATACCTTTTTTAATGAAGTTAGATCTCTCTCTTTATGAAATATTTTGATTAACATGAAATGAAAATTCTAGAAGTATCTTCTTCATTCATCACATGACTATCCCTTAAATTATACAGTTCAAAACAACATTATCATAGATTAACTGTTATATAATTATATTTAGATAGTATATATATTTATAATTCCCAAAAAATAAAAAAATTAATATAAATTCTTATATTTTAAAACATTTGTATCTTCCAAAAGGATGGTCATCATCAATAAATTCAATTTTTTAAAATAGATATATCATTAAATATTTTATAATCATAATTTTACTATGAAATATTGTTAAAAACCTCTCCTTCATAGAATATACACTTGATAAAATGCTTCACCTTCAATTCTAAATATTGTAATAACAACTAAAAATGACAATGTTTAACAGAATAATATGGAGCTTATTTTACCATTTTAAATTATATGTATGGGAGGTTTTTATCCTCCAAGATGATCCGTTCTTCAAGTTTCCACCACTAGATTTTAAATATGTTTTTTACAGAATCATACTCTTCACATCCTCCATTTCTATTCTTGGTTAATATACTTTCTCATTATACTCCACTCCAAATGTAATCATCATACATTTTAAGATGTATTCATATGCTAGTAAAATGGTTATGAATCATTTTTTACAATGACCCGCTTCATATAAGCTTCCACACTATTATTCTATTCCCCATGGGTTCTCATTTATCAATGATATCTTTATAAATTTAGGTTATTCATGTAGATTTTCTTCTTCTCCTCTAACACAAGCTTTTATTATAGTTCATCTAACATAGTTTCCATTTTTTAAATATATAGGATGGATAAATAAATAATATATTGGTATATGGGTAGTTTTTTGAATCATTCATATGAAAAAATAAGGGATAATTTCAACGAATTTGTTATTTTATATGGAATACTCCTTATAAACATATTATACATTCACTGGACCTGAATTTAACTTTCCTTATTATCTAAGGAAGGATCACTATTGTTTTATAAGTTTATGTTTTTATTCCAATTTTCAACCTTTTTTAAAATAAATATCAAGTATATCACTTCATCAATCTTCAATATGTATGTTATTATTCTACTATTTACATTTGATATATGTTTACAAGATCATACAACATTCTTGTGTCCACACTGATTAAAAAATCATAGATATCATCATGTTTTTCAAATATACAAGACGTTTATATTATTTTATCTATGGATGTTTAATCATTTACGGTTTTACCCCCCACCCCCTTGAAATGGGATTTATTTCTAAATCTAAAATTTATATATTGTACCATAAATCCAATGAAAAATTCCCAAACCTGTTAAATCACTAACATTAAACAATAAGAATTGATCTTATTTTATCTTCTATATGTTGGAATTAATTCAAAAAATTATTTACATGATGTTTTTGGTGTTCACTATAATTACCTTGGTTTTTAGGAAACATATTCTTTATATAAACTATGGGTTTATAATAATAAAAAATTTATTTATTCAAAGGAATTGAATAAGATTAGGTAATAAGTCATAAAAGATAAGAATTAATCTAACAACACTATATTCAGTGATAGAAAAACAATACAATGAATGAAGATGAAAATAAATATTAGACACCCTATATTTTTATAGAGCATGTATTATTACATCATTAAAAACATCATAAACAAAAAGGGTAAAATAAATAAAAAATGAATAAAATGTTCAACAATAGGAGGTCTCCCACATCATCTTCACCCTTAAGGATTAAAAATAACCGATGAAAACCAACAATGATAAAAAACATCATGAAACAAGAAATTTATTTTGTGAGATCTAAAATAAAAATAAAAATAGTGAGAAGTGTGACTTAAGATGTGTGAGTGGAATGAATGAGTTTTTAAGGATATATATATGAATAATATCTGGCTGATATAAATTTTTTACTAGAAATATGGTTGTTGGAAATTTGGTTGTTTCAAATATGATTGTTAGATAAATATAAATGTAAAAGTTATAATGTATTTGTGTTTTATTTATAGTAAATATAAAATAATATATTTAACATATAAAAATAAATAATGAAAAATATAATATTTTAATGTTAATATATATATATATCTATGTGTGTGTGTGTTATGTTTTATTATTAATAATAGTGTATGATATTTTGTAGTATTCAAAATAAAATAAATAAATTAATATTAGTAGATTAGTAAAATTAAATGATTTATAGTAAAAATAATTATTTTTAATGGTATTTAATAAATATTATTTATTATTAAAGTAATATTTTTAAATAATTATTTAAGTGTTTTATATTTTAGAATAACAAATTTAATTTATCAAATTAAATGATTCTTATAAAAATATATGATATTATGATATATGAATAAATATATTGAAATTCATTCAATTAAAAATCTATATTGAATTATATGAAGAAAACCTAAAGGTAAAAAGGATATATTTGTATAAAACTAGATTTCTTCATATTCTTTATTCAGCTTAAAGAATTATAAATTTTATAATTTTAATTAGATAAGGTGAATATCATTTTTAGATATATAATTTCAAAATTATATAATGAAAAACATGTTTATTTTTTGAACTAATTTTTTTCAATGAACAGTGAAAAATAAGTTTTTTACAAAAAACCCTAGTGCTTTTTCTCAATCTCTTTGTAAGTAAAAATAAAAAATTTATAAAATATTTTTACTAATGAAATATGAATTTATATAGTGGAACTATAAATTTTTATATGACAATTCTAATTTAGAGATATGACACCCTTTTAATTTTAAAAGAAGAAAATTATATTCAATTGGGTAAAACAGACCAAATACTATATTTGATTTTGTTACATGAATCAAAGGGGTTATTTGATACCATTCATTACATGTAAGACTGAGTTTATCCAATTATAAATGACCAATGATTTATTTTACAGTTATCACATAGCAGTTAAATTTCGATGTATGAATAATGTTTAAAACATTAATATATATATATATATTTATTTATATATATATTAATTAATATAAATTATTGTTTTCTTAGATAATCAATCATTTTTTAGTAATGTGAGTTTATTCTTCGATAATATGTTTTCATAAAAAATGGTTTTTGTTGATTCCGTGGAAAAAATATATTATAATAAATTTTTTGAAATTTTAAAATGTTTATTTGGTAAAATCTACATAAGTTTTTAAATTTTATTACCGAAATTATAATAGGGTGAAATTATGGTTGTTTCTTTTTTAATTTTAATTTTTTGTGGAATAATGAAAAATACTAAATTTTAATTAAAAATTGTATTTTTGTTAAATTTTTCTATATTGATAAATTATATTTTAAATTGTTATTAATGTATAATTAGATCAATTATACTTATAAAAAATCTAGTTTAGATCATTTTAATCAATTTTATTTGGAAATTGGATTTAAAAACATTCTCAACTTTTGAACTTTTTTTCCTTGAAAACCCTCTTTCTCATTAAATCTATGAGATTAATATTAAATGAAATTAAACCTCATCCAATAATTGAATTTCAAAAAATGGATTCCATATTTATAATAATAATAATTTATTAATTTGAATAATCCCAACTTTATTTTTTAAAATAATTATTATTTAAAACATTTAAAATTAATCATTGTGATTAAGTTAAAAACGATTTTACTGAGGGATTAAAATATAATCATAAGGAAAAACATGACATAGAAACTTTTCCAACACATATTTTATAGAAATATTCATAAAATTAATAAATACTAATAATTTTTATAAGATCTTGCTACACTTTCCATGAATGTGACATATATAATAATTTAAGTAAAAAAAAAGCAGAAAGAACCTTTTTTATTCAATTTCTATAAAGATTTGTGAAAGGGGAAAACAATATTATTTCACTTATAAATATTATTTCTAAATATAAATTATTTTTTATCATAATAATTTATATTTAATTATTGTAGAAAAATTATTTACATAAAATTCTTAAGGAATGACAACACAGTAATTATTTAGTTACTAAAAAATAATATAACTCACAATAAAAATAATTAAAGTGATTTAAATTGTACAAATTATAGTATTAAATAAATTTTTGTTAAATATATAATCTTACAAATTTGAAAGAATAATTTATTCTAATTCCATCTTTGTATTGATTTTTTTATTCCAAATTAACATAATAATGTCAAAATTGACATCAATATTATTTTATAATAAATTATATTTTTTAATATGAATTAAAATTACTAGAAATCATATATTATTCGTCATAATTTTTCGAAGACAATAAATATTAATTATATAACAGTTATCGAACAATTTTTCCTTTATAATAAATATAATGACCACTAAATAATAGAGTTTTTTTAGAATATTTATGGTTAAAGCTGTGGTTTTTCATCTTAAATTCAGTTTTGTTAAAATTAGTCTCCATCCAATATTAGAATTTTTTATTTGATAAATAAAATATCACACATTGAATAATTAGGTATAAATTTTATAATAATTATCTCATTAATTTAGTCCTAATGGATAAATTACTTAGATTAAAAAACTAGTTTCCATAATTAAAAACCAAAATGAAAAAAATATGGAATCATAATAGTTATGGAAATAATGTTTAATACAATTTTTATCTATTTTCTACAGGTTTTTTCTACTATACCATCCCTAAAAACAATTAGTTATCAATTTTGGATCCGCATTAGGTAAATTGTACCTCCTAATAGTTAATACTCTTGGTTATTTACAAGAATGTATAAATATAATAGGTATGTAACTCCACTCACATATTCAGACCTAAAAAATCCAATTGTATCACAAAAAACCAACCCAAATCACATAAAAATTACCACCTATCATTTTAGTAGAATAAATTTTTGGAAGAAAGCTAACTAAGTAATCCATTTGGTTTAAACTAAAATGAGTTATCCTAAGATGAGGTAACATTCATCGACAAGCATTTTCATTTTATTTCATTCTTAAATTATTCTTATACCATGAGTATTTCATAACGTCAGTGTACTAAATATACATATATTTTTAGGTAAATTTTAGTAATTACATCCACATACAATTCCATGATATGGTTTTTGAAACCATTGAGTATATGTATGGGGGTTACCGCTTCATGAACTGATGTCGTTAAGTTTTCAATTACCACCTCTCATGGTTGTGAATAATGATGGTTAAAATTTTTATAGATTATATTTGTTATATAATTATAAATATGGATTATTTATATTATATATACCCTATTTAAATTCAATACCACATGTAATATGATAATGTCGCTCGTGTGTACGACGAATTGTCTCCTTGCGAAGTAATGTGATGTGTTATTCACTTACTTATTACACGGAAGGTAAAAGGGTTACTATGATGAATATATTTAGTATAAATGAAATCATTTTGATATTAATGACATAATTATATTTATATAAATATAATATAACATTTTATTTATTACATTTTTACACTATGTGAAGTTGATAATGTTGTTCATGGATATGTGAACAACCACCTCCTCAAAGGGATGTGGTGCCTTTTACATCACAAGATTGATATATAGAAGAATATATAATTATTTTTTATTTTATTTACTATATAATGATCATTAATTGAAGATAAAATATTACTTACTTTATTTCATTAATGATCATTGAAAATGGAATTGTTACTCATGCGTACATACACCCTATTGTCACAATGATCGCAACATTTGTTCATTTTTCAACACCATATTTCAATATTGGTTTTAAAAGTATAATTTATGTATATATATAATAATTTCATGGTGATTATTAATTCTTTATATGTTTATATAATGACCGTGTGACCATATTCAACATACAAAATTCATTATTGAAATATAAGTTGAATATGGTCAAAACATATGAATTAAACATAATTGATTCTGTAATTATATATAACATGATTATAATTGAAATAAAATTAAAAATTAACATGGAAAATTATCTCAATCAATTAAATAATTAATATAATTTTATTATATGGGACAATAAATAAAAAGTGTGATGAACTGGACTCAAGGTATTGGTTTTTCTTGTCTTACCTTTATTTCTGTGAGATATATTCTATATTCACCACTTATTTTATGGTGTTATATATATAATACGCATGATTTTTCATTATATTTGTATTTATTGGTATTTAAATATCTATTTTATGATATCATTTTCATGCGTTTTATAGTTTCAAAGCAACTTAAAAAGTAATGGGTTTTTGTCATAGTTTGTCTTCATTGAGATTTATGTCATGTTATGAACATTTCTTATTTTTAAAGGTGTATATACATCCAATTTGACATGTTATATCATAAAAATCAATATTTTCCTGATAATATATGGTTAATTTAATGTTATTCATTCATTTAGATTACAATTCAATGTCTCTAAAGTAGTAAGAGTCTTTTGTTACAATCTCATCGTTTATCAGGATTGTATATGATTAAGTTTATGATGTTGAAATATTATAATTACCTTGGATTTTATTATCATCTAGTTATTCATTATATTTTATAATAATTTTACCGTTATATAATACTTTTTTACTTAAAATTAATTATGAATTTTTTTAATAAAAACTGACTTCGTTTCTTCTCTTCAATGCGTAATTTGTTTTCCTCCAAATCAATTTTTTCTAAATAAATTTTCAAAAATGTTTTTAGAATGTTTAAAATGATTAATTAAAGAAAGTTTTACCGAATTATTCCTTAAAAGAGCTTTCGACATAATCTTCATCTCTCTTAACCATCAAGGAACTTTTCTAACCATTTTATCATGTAAAAGGAATGTTCTTTATGGAATGTATTGAATTACCCTCGTACATGACTTCCATTCCTTTAAAGATAACTATAAATGTTTACAAGGTTGTTTTTAAAGAAAATTATTTCATAATATTCAGGACTTTTTTTTAAAATCAAATAAAAGGATTTTCAAAATATTTTTTGTTTTAAAATGTGTTTTGAAAATGGAAATTATTTTTTCCTCTAGAATTTTTTTAATAATATTTTAAATGTATTTCCATTTATAAATATCAATAACCCATATTGTTACGTATCCTACATAGAGTTTGTTTTTTAATGATTCCATACTCATTATTTTTTATATAGATTAAAATTATTTAAAATATATTTTACTGAAACATGATTCTTTTTCTTGGGTTAATCTTATTTCAAAGATATTTTTATAAAAACTATTTTTTACATGGTTTAATGGTATTTCATAGAAATTTAAATGAAATAAAGTTAAGTTCTATTGTTTAATCAGGTTATAAATATTAAACACTTATTTAATGAGTTTTTTGATGAAAATTCAATATATAATTTTTTTTGGTTCATGGATATATTATATGATGAGGTGGCCCAATTAGAACCAGGTGAGCCCATTATAGATTATATGATGGGGTGTCTCATATTTTTCAAGGTGATCCCCTTACAACTTGTAAATTGGGGTGGCCTTGATAGCAACAGGTGAGCCTTTTATAGATTATATGATTGGTGTATCCATATAGTTATTCAATTCATTGGTTAATGATTATATTTTAAGTTGGTCTTATGATTATTCGAATTGAAATGGTTTTGAAAGGGTTGTATGAAAATGGTCCTCCATGTTTTTGAAACCTGGTTTAAATTTATTTTCATTGGATTATTAAATTTACTGTGATAATGATTTATATCATATGGCTCATCATTATTGATTCTCATGACTCTTTCCTTTTCCTTGTTTTCATATTTTATGATCCTGGTATTGATTTTTATGATTTATTTTATGATTCTCTCATGCACAGTGATTATGTCATCATACCCTAATTCACTTATAATGGTTATTAATGAAATTAGATTGCTAATTCTTATGTTTAACCTTAATGGTCATTTGATCTTAGATTTCTTATATTTACTTTTCCATGGGTTTCAAAGAATGAGGTTAAACCAATTATATCTAGAAGGTATTTTAAATGGATTATGTTTATAACATAATGTGAAATAAGAAAATATCGGTATGATGGGAGATGGTGTTCATCTTTATGAACCATATGTTTATGAATCTATGTTGATATGTGTTAGTCCAAATTATCTAAAACTCTAATCATAAAAGGTCTATGAGTATGTAAGTGTTATTATACTTCTTTCTTATATTGTATGTTTTGACAGGTAAAAATTGGTTCACCTTCTTCAGTATAAATGCTGAAAATGTAATCTTTATGAAATTGGAACTGGATCCGAGAGTGATGGTTCCATCCTATTATAGTTGTTATCAGAGTAGGATTTATGTAACTTTAGATATTATGATATTTTCATGTGATGTTATCTTAAGAGTTATGGATACATTCATAGGTCTATAATCTTGAGTGTGATCATAATTTTAATATCTTAAAGACCCCATTTAGGTTTTAACTGATTATATCACAAAGATATTAACGAATTTTTTTGGAGAGATTTTTTTGGGTTGTTTTTTTTGTAACCCAAATTATCAGTATGAAGTGTTATTTTGAGAGTAATTTTATTTTTATTTTTAGATAAAAAAGGGAAAACTGAAGGCTGGGTCACAACCCATCACATTGTGAAATGCCACGACGATTGAACCCACAAAAGAAGGATGATATGGGAATAATTCTTACAACAATACTATATGATATCCTATTTAGAGTGAAATGTTTACATGTAATGACTAACTTTGTTTCAAAAACATAATTTATTTTTTTAAGAATAATGTTTGAATTATTTTGGATGAAGATATGATCAAATCCTTCGGATCTTTGGGGTTTGAACTTATTGAGTAAATGTTTTATGAATTTTAATCATATTTATTTATGGAATTATTTGGTTTGACCTCTGTATATTACTATGTAATTTTTATTATTAATATATCATATTAATTTTTATTTACTTTTTTTGAATTTCTTTACAATATGATAACCATTTCGGTTTTACTTAATGTCTAAAGATAGGAATAATTTCTTGTTATCCCATCTATGGTTATATGGTCTATAAAATTTTATTATATTTCATTATGTGTAAGATAATTCATCTTGAATACTCATCGTTTTGATATAATGATGATATTTTGGTTGCTATTGATTACAGGGTGAAATTATACTCATCAAGAAAGTAAATTACCATATTCTCATGGTCTATATGGTAAGATAATTCTAAAATATTATAAAAGGATATTGAAAAAAAATTATTATCCTAGTACCTTATGTTATGAATAACCGATGGTCTTCGTAATCATCAATGATTTAGGGTTTTTTGGAACATAACTTCGCCTTGATAATACACTTTCTTGTGACTAATGACCTCAATAAATCTCTTTAATTATATACATTTTCCTTCCCTTCACATATTTTTTCTTTTATTTGGAAACATAATTATGTGTCATTATATATGGACAATTTACTTACCTTTATATATTATTAATAGTTTTTTATTAACTCTCTTTATGATGTGGATTTTCCACCAAAGTAATTCCAAATATAAATCATTTGATTACGAAGATAAATTTCACGTTGTGGGGATGGAATTTATTAAATGGATGCAGTAACACCCTAATATTTCTAAGGAATAAAATTATATTTTAGAGTATAAAGGACATGAGAAACATTATTATCTTTTGTGATATGAAAAAACATGTTTCTTTGGTAGATTGTGTTACACGCAATACAAAGATTAACCAAACTTAAATGACCCATGATATATTTTAGAATTATAACCTAACTGTTAAATTGAAATATATGAATATTATTAAATACTCTATGAAATGAAAAAATAAATATATAAAAATAGAAATTTCTTACTCAACATAAATTATTGATTAATGTTCAGTAAATAATCAATTATTTTTTATTAAAGTTATTTAATTCTTATAAAATATGTTTTCTTCGAAAATAATTTTATATTAATTTTTATGGAAAAAATATTATATCATTTTTTACCTTTTAGAAATATTATTTGATAAAAATAACTTCATTTTTTAAATTAAAATACAAAAATTATCTTATGGGGAATTTTAGGTATTTGTATGAAAGGTTTCAATTGTTTGAATAGTGAAAAATACTAAATTTTAATTGAGAAATATATTTTACATTAATTTATTTATAAAAAAATTATACATTAAATTTGTTTTAAATTATAATTAGTTAAATTATATATTTATTAATCCAAATTAGGTCATTTTAAAAAATTTCATATTTAAATAATATATAAAAACATTGTAACCTTTTGAACATTTTCATTTTAAAAACCCACTTTGTCATTGCATCTATAGTATTAATATTAAATTAAAATATTCAGATTAAATGAATTTATTTTATAAAATGGATTAATTATTTTTAATTAGTAAAATTTATAATTTATATTAAGTCCAGCCTAATATTTTGTAATAATGATTAGTGAAAATTAGTTAAAATAAATCATAATGATTAAGGTAAAATTGAGTTTACCAATGGATTAAACATTAAACATAAGGGGAAAATAACTTAGAAACTTTTACGACACCCATTTTATGTCCATATTATGACCCTTATGACCTACGTATCTATTTATATTTGTTTTTGGGCCAATTTTAAAAGAAAGTGACCTATAAAATAAGTTAGGCATAGGAAAAACAAAAGGAACCATTTTCCTTTTAATTTATACATGGATTTAGGATAGGGAAACAAATAAGTTACTTATAAATATAAATTTGAAATAAAAATGAGTTTTTGTTATCATAATAATTTGTATTTAATTTTTAGAGATGAATTAGTTTCTCAAAATTATTATGAAATGTAAGCGCATTAATTATATAGTTAATAAAAAATTAATATAACTGAATCTGAAAAAATAAGTGAAGAAAATTGAATGAATTATTGTGTTCAATTATTTTTTATATATAAATATATCATGTTAAAAAATTGTGAGAATAATTTATTCTAATTTCATATTTTAATTTTTTTAATCAATATTAAAATAATTATGCCAAAATTAACCCTAATATTATTTTCTAATAAATGATACTATATTAAATGATTTCAAATACATAAAATACAAAATTATCCTTTTTTATTTTTAAAATACAATAAAAATTAACTATACTCCATTGAAGAAATATTTTTTAATTTTTAATTACTATATTTGCTACTAAATAATGAAAACTATGTCACCGCAGTTACGGTTAAAGTAGTTTTTTCCACATTACATGTGTTTTTGATAAAATTTATTAACAAAGAACAAGTGATGTTTTATTTTATAAATTAAATATAAAAATTATAGTCAATGTATATAAAATTTATAATAATTATCTCTTTATTTAGTCTTAATGAATAAATTACTTATGTTAAAAAATTAGTTACCTTAATGACAAACGAAAATGAAAAAAGGAAACATAGGTGATAATTAAGAAAATGTTTTAAAAATGTATTTAATTGTAAATAGGAGGGTTTTATGGACCATTTAACCCCTCACCACCTTTTATTATCAATTTTCGATCAACTTTAGTTAATATGGACCTCCAAATAGTGAATAATTTTGATTATTTACAATAATCCCACCCCTCAACAATGAAAGGGCACTCACTCCCCTCACTTATTCATGCTTCTCGAGCCATTTGTCTCATCCAAACGCTACCCAAAACACCCCCAAAAATCCCTAATCTCATATTATAAGCCTCAATTTTGGTATAAATAAATCTAGGGAATGCCTTTGGTTCAAACCAAAAGGAGTTACCTAAATAATAGGTAATGTTCATCGATGATAATTTTCATTTTATTTCGTTCTACACCCCCTTAAATTATTATTATTCCATGCTTATATAATTAAATAAGTACCTTATATATAATAAGTAATTTTTAGGACATGGGTACAACCTAAAACGACAAAAAATTCCATCTTATAGGTTATGAAATAATCATTCATGTCTATAGGGTGATACCCCATTGCGAACAGATGTCATTGATTTTTTACATTACCACTAATCAAAGTTATTAAGAGGATTGGAGTCCGGGAAACTTTCCTCCACCTCATGGAATGATTGAAATGCTTTGGTAACCTCCCTTCTAAGGATGGATCAAGATCAAAACAGATGGAAGCTCGTGAGGTAACCCGGGTAACTCTGGCTTTGGGGCGGTTTTCTGGGATCATGCATGGTGTGTTGTTTGGTGTCTTTATGGATCATGTGGTTTCGTCACTGCTCATGAAGTAGAGATGACATCTGTTATTAAAGTGGTTGACAAGCTAGAATAAGGGGATGGGACAAACTATGGGCTGAATGTGATTCCACTCAAGTGGTGATTTATATTAGCACATGTTCACTTTATCTTTCTTGGAAGATGGCCAATAAATGGTCAAGATGCTTGGATCTTCTCTACTCTAAGCATCACATTGTTAGACATGTCTATAGAGAAGAAAATGCGGTGGATGATGGTCTTGTGTACAAAGGTGTGAATAGATTTGGTTTTCATTGAGATGATCAAGCTCCAGGTGATCTCCTTTCCTTTCTAAGGAAGGATCAATGTAAGGAACCAAATATTAGACTGGTGTAAGTTATTTTTTCTCATCAATAACGGGATCTTGCTTTTCTGGGTAGGATCTCAGTCTTTCAAAAACAATGGTGGGAATAATGAGTTTTTATAGTATATTTATAATATAATTATACCTATATTTTTATATAATATATACCCATTTTAAATTCCATACCATAGGGTATAAGATAATGTCCCTCATATGTATGGCAGATTATCGCCTCATGAAGTGATGTGATGTGTTTTTCCATAATGCATTACATGGATGGTAATAAGGGTAAATATAATGAAAATATATGATATAAATGACATAATTATGATATTCCTGAAATAATAATATTTCTAAAAATATAATATATTATATTTGTTACTACATTTTCACACACTAAAATAGTGGTAATGTCGTTCGTATACGTTTAGACTACCACATCCTCGAATCGATGTAATTCCATTGACATCATAAAAATGATATATATAAGTATATATAATTATATATATTTTGATTTATGATATAATTATAATTTTGAAATTATAAAATATTAATTACCTAGTTTCCATAATGATAATTAAAAAATGGAAACTTTACTCATGTGCGTGTACAACATACCATCTTTATAACCATAACATTACATCATTTTTTATAACCATGTGTTATGATTGGTTTTAAAAATTAATTTTTTTATATATATGAAATTATTCAGTTATTAATATTCTGTATATATTTATATAATATACTTTTTTTACCATAGTCAACCTACGAAATTCATTTTCAATATATAACCCTAATATTGATAAAACATCCAACACAAAATTAATTGATTGATTAATTATGTATAAAATTGTTAAAAGAGAAAAAAATTAATAATAAACATACAAAATATTCTAAATCATTTAAATAATTAACATAATTTTATTATTTATCAATATAAATAACATGTGTGATGAATTGGACTCTTGTTAAGGGTTATTCTGGTCTCACTTTTATTTCTATGATATTTATATCATATTCAAAACATATTTTGTTGTTATTTTTTATATAATTATCATGAATTTATTTTATATTTATTATGATTATTTTTATATGGATTTAAATATACATTTTAGTATATCTCTTTCATGGGTTTTACGGATTCAATGCTTCCAAAGCAGCAAAGGATTTTTGTCACAATTTTTATTCATTGAGACTTAGGTCGTGCTATGAAACTATATTATTTATTGAGGAATATATACATCCAATTTCAAATTATATATCATGAATATATTTACTTTAATTATATTGTGAGTTTTGTGTAATTTTATTCCTTCATTGGAATTATGCTTCAAAGTTACCAATGTTGTCATAGTTAATAGTTATAATCTCATCATTTATCAGGATTGTGTATGATTAAGTCTTTGATGTTTAACTATTATATTTATCATGACATCTATTATACTATAGTTATTCATGATATTTTCAATTAATTTTACCATTATTATAACACTTTTTACTTAAAATGTTTGAGAATGCTTTTTTAAGAAAAAACGATTTTTTTTCTCTCTTCGGTTGGAAATCTGTTTTCTTTGAGAACCATGATTCCAAAAAATGTTCTCAAAAATGTTTTTAAAATTTTTAGAATTATTTTTTAATGAAATTTTTACCCAATATTATCTTTTTAAAAATCATTTTCATAGGAATATACATATAGCTTTTATATCAAGTAACATTTCTTTCTTTTTTACAGTACAAAAGGAATATTCTTTAAGACATGTACTAATTTTACCACAGATCTGAACATCATTTATTCGAAGCATAATTTGGATTTTTATAAGGTTATTTTCAAATAATATTATTTATCAATATTCATGAAATTCATTGTTTAAAAAAAATATTTCCAAAAAATGATTTTCAAAATATTTTAGGTTTTAAATTGTTATTTTAAAATGACAATGATTTTTTTTACACTTCTATTTTTAATGATATTATAATGTAATTACTTTTAATTAGTTTAAAACCCCATGTTGTTTGTTATCCTCCACTAGGGATAATTTTTAATTATACCATCAATATTATTTTATGGATGGATTAATATTTTCTTAAAGAGATTGTTATGGAACTCATTTTTTCATAGGTTAATCATGTTTCAAAGATATTGTTATAGAACTCATTTCATTTCCATGGGTTAATAATGTTTTAAACAGGTTTACATGAAACCCATTTCTTCTCCATGGGATAATCAGGTAATAAAATAATAATGATTGTTTCTATGAATTTTATTATGAATATTCTAAGTACATTATTCATGTTGTGGTTCTTAGACATATTATATGATGTGGTGGCATAGATATCATCATGTGATCCCATTACAACATACACAATGTGGTGGACCAAATATAGTCAGGTGAGCCTATTATAGATTATACAATGGGGAAGACCATATAGAATCAGGTGAGCCTGTTATAACTTATATGATGGGTGTTCACAGATAGTGATCCAATGAATTGGGTATTGATTATATTTTAATTTTGTCATACGATTATTCAAATTAAAAGGTATTTACATGGTTTTTTGAATTTTATTATCTATGTTACTAATAAATTTTTTTAATTTATTTCTATGGGGTTATAATATGTCTTATCATCAAGATTGATATCACATGGCTCATAATTAATAATTCTGATGACTCTTTCCTTTTCCTTACTTAAATATTTGATTATCTAGGGGTTAATGGGTATGATTTTATTTATGATATATTAATTTACACTAATTATGTCATCACACCATTATTCACTTCTTATTCTTATCGAGGAAATTCAATTGCTAAGGTTTATGTTTATCCTTACTGAGTATTTCAACTCACTTTTCTTATGTTTCTTTTTACCCAGGTTATAAAAAATTTAGTTAAACAAATAATGAAGATAAGGGATTTCATATTGAGTATTTTGATGAACTAATGTGAAATGGATTTTTTTTATATTGTGAAATAATAATAATTTTCATGGACAAGAAGTTTATGAATCCAAGTTGATTTGAGTTAGTCCTAATTCTCTAAAACTCCTAACATAAATGGTCCATGGGTGTGTAAGTTATCCAATATTTCTTTTTGATGTTCAACATTCTTATTGTAGAGAATTGTTTCACCATATTTTTTTCAAATAATATAATGTCGGGTTTTTGAATTTATCAATGGATCTATGATTATTGGTTCCAGAAAATTATAAGAAACCCAATTTTTAACATTTTACGAACATAAGTTATATTTTACAATAAATGTTTTTATTTTTGGTAATTTTATTTAATAAATTTTTATTTTTATAATATTATTTAGTGTAATTATTTTAGATCCCCATAAAGAAAATAATTTAATTGAAAACGTAAACTTATACATAAATATTATAAATAAAAATACATTTTTTAATAAAATCTATTTTTAAGTTTTACATGCGCTAATATTAAAAAGAATTCTTAAAAAATTAAATTTTATCTAATAAGATTATTTCATATATGTAATCAATATGTATAAATTATATAATAATAACATTATTATTTTTAAGAATAAAAATGAATTACATAGTAAAAAACTAGTCAGCATATTTAAACGCAAAAGTGTAAAATTGGTAAACCAACGGGTAAAATGCCTAACATATGAAACACCTATTTATAATCTAATACAGATTATTTATATTGAAAAAATATTTTTTCTTCTTTTATTGTACATATTGGAGTCTTTTTTACTTGTGAAACTTGTTTTCTCATTATATTAAATTGAAATATTCATGTAAATGTCATTATCATCACTTTTAAAAAGGAGACGTCATCACCCCTTTATAAAAAATATAAAATTATGTTTTATATATATAATTTTTATTTTTTTCATTCTATAGGAATTAATTAGAAATTAATTTTGGTTCTATAAAATATATTTCAGCCTTAGTCTTATATAACCACAGAGTCCTCAAAGGGAAAACTCAACTTGATAACATGAGTACTAAATTTTCAATACATCATTTCAATTATATATTAGTTTTTTAAAAATATTTCCCTCATTACTATAAATCTAAATCATTATTTATTGTATATTTAATTATATTATTACAAGGTATTATATATTAAAAACCTTTCCCCTTACCCATTAATTAAAATTAAAATGCCATTCATGTGGGTGCATATTACCACCTCTATAAAGTAACATATGTCATTTTTTATCCATTTTATTTCTTATTTAATAAACTATCATAAAATCTAATTAATGACCTTAAAAATATCAAAATAATATCATTGTAATTATTTAAAAGTTATATTATCCCAATATAACCATGTTCTATAACCATACACATCCATTAATAATGGTATGTTAATTTTTTGGTCGGGCTAACCATCTACGTGAATAACGAAACAAAATAATATAATTAATTGATATAAGAACATAATTAAATTTAATAAATGATATAAATAATTAAATAATTATATTATTGGGTTATGGAATGGTAATTTTAATATTAAAATCAATTATTTAGATACCAACTTTTGATCTATAAAAAAACAAAAAAATCTCATCACAGATAATATATTTAAGGATCATAAAAAACTACAATAGAATGAAATTATAAAATTATAAATAATTACAGAAAAAAATTCAAATACATTATGTGATCTATGAATAATGAAAATTTTGAGAAAAATGAATAACAACACTACTATCACAATACATGTTCAAAATTACCATGATTAGTTACACTTGATGATGTAAATATATAATAACTAACTAATATAAATATAGAGGGTAATTAAAAATAAATTTTACAAAAGATTAATTATATTTATGATTTTGTAAAATATAATATTATGATATTGATTTTTTTATATGATCTTTCAGTTCATTCGACTATGCTTGGAAAGAAGGTAAGGGTTTTATTGTCACATTTTCATCTCCATGGGACACATTTGATATTGTGAACCATAATTTATTTTATATGGTATATTGACTACCATATGTAATTCATGTTTAAATATATAATCCATTTCTTGAGATTTAAAATTCTATTTCATGATTTACCTCTCAATCTCTGTTGATTCTTACGCTACCAATACCATGTCTGTTTTATCACCAATTTCACTTTTAGATAGATATTTATTTATAATGTTAAAAATATCTTGGAATTTTTATTGTCTTTTATAAAGGAACCTAGTGATTTTTCTCCTATTTAAATTCATGGGGTTTTACTTCTCTTTAACAGATTTCATTTTTTCCATTAGTTTATTTTTACATTCTATAATGAAACTGGCCCTACATCTTTTTTTGTTTGAGAATTATTCTCTTACATGATTACATTCATTGGATGATTTTAATAAAATACTTATCTATGCCATATTAATTTATTAAATTATGTATCTAATAATTTACCATTTTTAATCATTTTAATGAATATTTGGAAATTTTCAGTAAATTTTATTTTCATCAAAATGTTAAATGCATCTAGTATTATCACTTTCTAAGATAAAAAATATTTCATGTATTTTTTCTTTTTTCTATAGAACCCAATACCTATATTCATTTTTCCTAAAAAATTACTATTCACCTTGATTTAAAAAATATTTCAACCTAAATAAATTTCATTAAAAAAAATATTTAATATTTATCGTTTCCAATTTCATTTTCTTAATTGTCTTATAAAATGTTTCTTTATATAACTCAATATAATATTATGTATTATATTCTTGATCAGAGAAATCATTAAAATGATACCATTCACCTCATTTTTTAGGTTATATTTTTAATTGTTATTTTTTATCAGAGGAGTGATCCATCACTGCTTTTATCTTTACTAACCATCTACTTAGATAGTGAATTTTTTTCATCCATTATCTTTACTATATGAATACCATATTTGCCTTTTCAATGATTTAATAATGTAAAAATATATTATATACATTGAATGATTGTATAAATCATTAACATAACCACATAACCTTTTTATACACAATGTAAAATCCATATACTATATTATCGTGATTGAATTGTATTTACCATGAATGTATATGAATAAAGTTTTATACCCATTTAGTTTTCATGGGATTATGATTTTATGTTTATTAATGTAATTATGAATATTCTCATCAAATAATTTCATTTTAAAAAGGATCTGAACACTATATTTTCTCTATGGGTTATTTTGGAAATAATGATTATTTAATTAATATAGAAAATATATGTATTGAAGATGATGAGTGGGGTCCTATATCTCACTAAACTTTATGTGTTATATTTGATATCTCATGACATATTTAGATATAGAAATAATGAATTTATTTATATATGTATGGGAATAATGAGTTTTATCACATTTTGATGCATGGATAAAATGGGTTTATACACTAAGGCATGGACATAATGTGTTTTCAAATGAGGTTTTCTTATGCTTATAATTGTGCCACTATTATAATTTTTTTTGTAGACTATTTTATATTACATTTTTTGCATCTATTTTAATATATAATAAAATCTTGTATTATCACGTGACTCATGATTTGAACAATGATCTATGATATTTGGGGTATGAATTTATTATATATCCCTATTATACCCATATGATAATATTATGATCACTTATGATTTTCAATTGTTATCAAATATTTCTACCCTTACTAACCATCAGAGATCTCCCATTTATTATGATTATAATTCCCCTAGTTTTGAAGATAACTAATATTTAAAATGTGTATATAATTTTTTTGTGGATATATTTTGGGAATAGTTGAGACTTTTTATGGATTGGTTAGTTTATCATATAGGGGGAAAATTTCTATAAGTATAAAAATACTTGGGTTTTGTCAGATTATGGTATTTTATAATCATCTATAACTCTAAAACAAAATGGTGTTTGGAATATATATTAATGAAATATTTTATTTTTTCATGTAATTATGAGATTGAAATTTTTGTGTGGAATCATAGTCGGTACAAGAACAAGATTTAGATAAATTTGGAGATTATAATAAGAAAAAGTTAATGATAACTCTCAGGATAAGTCTAAGGAATCATTCTAAGTATAATTTAACGTCATGTAGTTTAATTTTTTTTAAAATTTAGAGTTTCTCATTGAAATTATATCCCTATATTGATATTGAAAAGTGGATGTGACTTTTACACAAATATGCATAGTGGTATTCATCTTGAGAAATATTGGTTTATTATGAACTCAATATTCACTCTAGATAAAGATAAGTTTGGAAAGGATGGAAAATATGTCTAGAATCATGCAGGGGAAATTTTATGGTAGATTAAATTCTCTTTACAAACCATTATTAATAATTTATGTCTTAATTACTTTTTGTGATTAAGTAAATAATTATGATAAAACACAACATAAGGTGGCCTAATTTTATCCAATAGAGTTATAGGCTGAACCAAGTATTACATAGTGTCATTGGTTGAGACGAATGTTTGATTAGAGAATACATCTTTTAATTGAGGTTTCACATTCAATTTATCATTTACTCTGATTCTATTAGATATAATAATAATCATTGTGGGATTAATATTTTGTTGGAAATGGGATAATAAAAATTTAACTGTGGAAGGTATGTATCTAAAAACTTCTCAGAATTATCTATATTGGTGTATCTTTAATATATTTCTAACATTAATAATATATTTCAATTATGAAGTTAAAGATATATTATCTGGTATTCTATATGATTGAATGTTCTTTTATTACTTTGAAGAATATTCTTAAATCAAGATTATATTTAGATAACATTTTGTATTGTTATAAATAATTAATAATTAAAACCCTGGGAGGATAATTAATTTAATAGGGTCGATGCAACACCCTAGTATTTTAGGAACCATATTCTTTTGAAAAAATGTTTATAATTCTAAAATATATTATTATTTATTCAAGTGAAATGAAATAAATTAGGTAATAAATCAAACAAGAAAGGAATTAAAATATAAACACTTTATTACATTATAATAAAACTTTACGAAAAAGAATATAAAATAAGGAATTACACACCATGGATAATTACTCACCATATATTATTAAATGTTTTAAAAATACATAACGTAAAAGTAGAAAATAAATATAAAATTATATTATTATTATATGAAATAAGTTTATAATTTTCTAATTTGTTTTCAAAATTCATAATTTATAAAATATAGAAATATATATAGAAAAAGATTAACTTTTAAATTTATAATATAAATATTATCTTAGTGTGAATTTTTTGAATTCTTTCCAAATAATTTATTAGTAGTTAATGTTGAAAAATATTTAATTTTCTAATATAATTTCATTTATGACTCAATCAAGAATTATGTCTATCATAGAGACATATAAAATAATTTTAATGATACAAGGTGGGTCTATGGAGTAGAACATTTCATTTTTAAATACCATTATGAATTAAAGAAAACTATGTTCAATATTTTATGAACTCACGTTATATTTTCCAATAAAATTGAATATTTTGTACTTTTCAAATTAAATATTATTTTAGAGAAATTTATTTTTTTATTATATGATAGAAAAATAAATTTTATTTTTTTAAATTAAACTAATTATCCACATGAAAATCAGATGTATTAATAATTTTATCCTACACAATGATTTTAAGTAAAATAAATACAATTTTTCTAATAAAAGGTTTTCGGCATTACAAATGATTATATAAAAATTAATTATCTATACACATATAAATTTTATCTAATAAAACCTATTTTAAATTTGGACTCTATAGGTAAAAAATATTTAATAATTTCCATTTTATTTTCTTGTATAGAAAATAATTACATTAGAAAATACTAGTTACCGTGGTAAAATTTAAAAGGGTAAAATGGTATAACCAAATGATTAAAATAACTAACATATGGAAATAATGATTCTAACTATGTTTTTAGGGTATTAATCAAAAAATATTTGTGTTATGTTAAACATCTACACTTTTCTTGAGTATGTTAAAATATTTTAAAAAATTCCATTCACACCACTTATAGAATGGGCCTCTCATAACCCCTTCATAAACATTAAAAATTAACATTTCCTTTTAAAAATATACCTATTTTACTTCCTGTACATTTACCTTTCACTTAAGTTATCTTCTAGTCACAATAATGTATCCCAAACACTCGATTAACAAGGAATACATTAAGGGAGAACTCAAGTTCTCCATCTGAGTACTAACCGTCCCCCCTTCTCTTATTTTCAATATTATATTTCAAAACAGAATTTTCAAAATTCTATATAATGAAATAATTATTGTATTGATACTATTTTTTATTATTCGAATATAATAATTATTTTCCACATTTCCCATTTTCCCTTATGAAAATTGAAAATGTCATTTGTGTAAGTGTGGACTACATCCTACGTAATATAATCCATCTCATTTTTCATCTGGTATCATTATTATTTACTTAAATCTCATAAATTGTAATTTTAAGCCTAAAAATTTTAAAATATTATAATTATGAATCTTTAATAATTGTAATTCAATAAAATAAACCCCTTTCCAAACATTACAGATCAATTTATTGTGATATGTTCTTATATTATTTAGTCTAACCATCTACATTAAGAATCATATAAAATAATACAACGGATGAATATGAGAACCTATTTTCTGATAATATATTATTAGATTTATGTAAATTTATTAATTAATATACAAATTTATCTTTTTTAAAAATCTCCAAAACATGATCATCGTTGTTTTTTTCATTAAGGATTACAAAAAAAATCTATGAACATATAAAATTAAAAATAATTTTAAATTATATTGTAGTAACTTTTAATATCATTAAATTTTATACTATGGGAGAATAATGAATAAAATCGATGGTGTGTATCTAGTTCAAAATGACCAAGATTACTCTCTATCGATATTGAAAATGGATGATAACTAACAAATGTGAATGTAGAAAATAATCTTAAAAACATTTATAAATGTTTATATATATGAATATAGTTCTAAAATAGAATATTATGAAATTTATATTTATCATAATGTATACTATAGTGAATTTATCTTTTCATGGAAACAAAGTAAGGATTTCATTGTTTCATTTATAAATCCATGGAAAAAATTTCATATTTTATACAATTATTTATTTTATATGTCATATTAACAACATAACTTATTTCTTAGTGGTAAATAATTTCTATTTAATGTGATTTTAATATATAATTCATCATTTCCCTTTGAAAAAATTTATTCTTAAGCTACCAACATCATGATATTTCATTACCAATATAATTTTTGAATAGAGAATATTTTTTAAACATAATCTATCGGAGTAATTTTTATACTTTTATCTCTAAAAACACTATCCTATTATTCACATATAGTATTTATTTGGATTTTACATTCCTTTTCACTATTTTATTTCCCCTTGGATCTTTTTTTCTATTTTATGGAAACCAGTCCTACCTTTTCTTTTGGGTCGGGAATCCTTAACGTCCCATACCATATTTTTTGGATGTCTTTATGAATTTTTTTATCTATGATTCAAAAGTTGGATCAAATAATTTTAAAATACTATAACATTTTTAATTTTAAATTCAATTTTTAACATTTTAAGTGCGATTTGTTATCATAAAAGTTTTAAAAGAATCCATTTTTTACATTTTATGTGTGTACACATATTTCCACTCTTTCAATCTATTTCAATGAAACATTATTTATAGATTTTAATGACTTATAAAAAAATTAATATTCTTATAGTTTAATATTATATTTTTTTTATTTAATACTTTTGATAAATATTAATTATTTTATTTCATCGAAAGTGATTTTCCAAATACTCATAAAAATGTCTTTTCATCTTACTCAAATATCTATTGACATATTTTATACTCAATCAAGGAAGTTTTTTCAAACAATACTATTAACCCCTTATTTTAGGGTGGCATATGAATTTTTTTTTTCTATATATGGATTGGTGTATCCCTTCTTTTTTCTTGTCTTACCAACCCCAATGAATATGCATTACTTTTCTTATAATTCCTTTTCATTTTGAATAATCTGTTTTTCAGTTTATTTAATTAAAGGGTATATAATTAAATTTTATATATTGATTGATTGTGGAGATTACTAACTTAGTCGTATACCCTTTATCTATATTATGTAAGTACCATATACTCTATTATCTAGATTGATGTTTATTTACCTATAATGATAGAAATTATTTTTGTAAACCCATTTATTTTCAATTAATTTATCAATATATGATTATTGAATGAATTGTGAATATTTTTCTTATCTAATTCTAGATGAGAAGGACGTAAACCCTATTTTATTTACATGGGTTCTTTATGATATTATGATGATTGATTTTATGTGGCACACATATGTATGGATGTTGATGGGTGGAAACCTATATATTCTAGGATTTCATTAGTTATGATTGATATATAAGTAGTTAGTCACGAATTGAAAGAACTAGTTTATTCACATTATTATGGAAAAAATGAATATTCTCACATTTTTAGGTATGTACATAATTATTTTGTTTCGCATGGGTGTGGGGATAATTAGTTTTTTCAAAAGGTTTTCTTTTACATATGATTATGATCATTTTTAGGTTCCCTATCCTTTCATGATATGTTATATTCAATATTTATATATTTTTAATAAGATATTACACACGTTTAAGACAACCCATGCCTTATTCAATTATTTATTAAATATTATTTTATGGTTATATCATTTTTATATCTCATGATTATACACCTAGGCTCATTTTATTCTCACATATAATCTCCAATTATTATAATTTATTTTTACCATTACTAATAATTTGAGCTCCCTATTTTATTATGCTCCCATTTACTATAACATCCTAATATTTTATGATATATTTCTCATAAAATAAATATTAATTTTTTTGGATTCCATTCATTACACACGAAGCCTTGTTCAAATAAATCATGACATACTATTAAAATATGTTTATTAAATTTTGATAATTATCACATACATTTTGGATAAGAAGGAATAAATTATACTGATTAAATTATGAAAACATATTTTTCTAAAAATATATAAAATTAACTCATATTTTATGTATTGGTTATAAATTTAAATAAAAGAAATAGAAAGTAAAAGACATATTTTTTTTCCTAAAAATCGGCTTTTATATGATCAATGAATTTTGTATAATTATATTTTAAATTAACCATTATTTTTGAAATAGTTTTATGAAATATGATTATTATATATTAAATAAACTATTTTATCATTCATATGGTGGTTTTTAACTAGAATGGAATAATAATAAATCCAGTTTTATGCAAACAAATATATATTTTCCGTGAACTTGTTTTATTTAGTTTTGTGTGATAAATTTTAAATGAATTTTTTCCACTTATAGGAATTGAATTTGATAAAATGGTTAAATATTTGGAATTATAATTTAAAATTTTTCTAACTAGTACACATTTATTTTATTCAAAATTATTAGTAAATATAGAAAAAATTACTAGAGTTTGGTTTAAAACATATTTACAGGTGGGGTTAAACTATAAAATAATGGTTATAATTCAACATAAACTTTTTTAAATTTTATTGAATAAATATATATAACGTATATTTTTCGATATTTAAATCCATGACCATTTGATTCCAATTTCACAATAAAATAAAATTATAATTTTTAATTCTATATGTAATTCCATGTTTTTGTCTCCCCTCACTTATAATGGGGAACCTATTCTACACCATAATTCAAACAATTTGAACCCTCTAAGTCATCCAATACCTACACATAAGCCTTCCATTATTCATAAAATTGTATATCGTCCTCTTTTTATTACCATAATATCATCCAATGTTTTACTTTTTAAACAAACATGTGTCTTTCAATGGTGAGGTAATCATTTTACCCAACACTTTCAATGATTATTTCTTCTTTACTTCCTGCAAATCAATTATATCCGTCATAAAATAAGAAAACCAATAGCATTAAAATACTGATTTTTATTATTGTTGTTGGGAAACCATTTTAAATATCCTTATCATCAATTTTATATTATAACATATCTCATGCATACTTGTGGTCTATCGCCTCTATGAATGTACAAAATACCATCCCCATGAAGTGATGTAATTCATTTTTCTTTAGAGATTTATGTGAATGGTTTTAATATTATATAAAATTATTAAATATTATACCTATTTAATTATAAATATTCTAGATATTATGAAACCATGAGCAAGGTGAATGTACCATAACCATCAAACTTAATTATGCAAGTGAAAGGAACATGTTTTCACACGAATGTTCATTTTAATGACGACATTTTTAATTAGTACGTAACTAGAAATTATAGAGGAATGATACATATTATGTTATGTAAGAATATGGATATAAAATAGATCTAAAATGAGTCTATATTTACTATATAGGATATTTTAATTTGAGTGAAGGAATATAGTGCTTGTGGATATGGATTATATTAAAACATTATTTATTTTTATAATAGTCTTTTCTAATTTTAAATTAAATGAAATTATATAGATTCTATCATTTAAGAAAAATATATATTTTAAATTCATGTAAATCATTAAATTTTCATTTATTATTATCATTTTCCTCTCTTGGTTAATTGAAATCATTTATAAAATGTTTTTAATAAAAACTGACATTTTTTCCTTTATGGTTGACATACATTTTTTTTCCATGAAATTTTTGTTCAAAATGGATTCAAAAATGATATATTATATTATAAATGTATTTTTTTATTTCAATTTCAACCATATTTTAATTTTTTAAAAAAAAATTTGAAAATGTTTTTTACAATGTTTTTGGTATTCGATATTTATGACATTTTAATTTTTTTGAACAAATTATTAGTTTTAATGATTTCTATATGAATATATTTTACCATTGTCAAAGATAATATTTTATTTAGTGATTCTATCACATGATTCCATGGTATTTTTTCATGAAACAATTTTTCTTTGTATTTTAGTTATTATTAATTTTCAGATATATATAATAGAAAATATATTTTTCATATTTTCAATGAAATGTTCAAATTCCCTTATAAAGGTACTTTTCATCAATATCGAAACCCTTTTATATTTTGTGATTTACTAGGGACATGTTATTCATTTACCATTCACTTATATTATTTTAATGGGTAATGTCTATTTAGGAATGAATATAGAAAACCATTTCTCTCTCCATGGTTAATTATGTTTTTGCTAAATATTTATGAAAACCATTTCTTTTGGATGGGATATTGTATAATGAAATGATTAAATGAACATCATTTAACATAAATGGGATATCATTGTTTTATGTGTTGAATTTTTTATGATCATATGGTATAAATATCATTTCTTTTCATTATGTTATGGGTGGACCTATAATTATTGATCCCTACAATTATTTGGCTAAATAAAAATATCTCATAAGATAATAAGGAATACAATGGGGTGTGAACACAGTTTAATAAGGGAATCTGTCCACAATGCCAATCATGGGAGGGAAACTTTAAAAAAACTAATGGAACATATAATGATCCCAATTCAAGATTATTATATTATAAATGAGCATTCACTAAGGATATAATTTTATTTTCTTATTCTTATTCCACATACTTATGTCATATGAATATGATATGTTATAATGGGTAATGATTGATTATTGTTGATTCAAAAAACTTATGTCATATGTATATTCTTATAACAAAACCTTAGTATACGATTTATTATTAATGATATTTGAATGATTTGGTAGGAATTTTCTTTGTTATGATGATTTTATCCAAACCTTAGGCATGTCGTATCCCAACATATGATATTAGGTTGATATCTATTAAGTTTTCCCTTACTAATCATCAATTATAACCCTTTCATATTTTTCCTTTCTCTAGGTTATGAATAATGGTTTTATCAATATTATGTATAATTAGTGAATTATATGATATGATATTTGTGGGAGACATTGAATATTTTTCATGAAATAACTTGATTATGTATCTAGTCTCCAATGACACTAAACCATTACTATTCTTGGGCATGTATTTTTATGATATGTATTGAATATTCTCTAAAATTATATAATATTTACATATCAAATTCTTGTATATTTAGAGTTAGTATCAATGTATGGTATAATTGTTTTCTGAGATTAGGATAATATAACATTGGTGAAAACCCATAGGATAAGTCAACTCATATGATATAATCCATAGATTTTGGTAAAGTTGAAATTATGTGTTTTCCTTAGATTTAGATCCCTATATGGATACTTATAAGTGGATTAGAATATGGTACATATGCATTTAGGGGTAAAATTTTTGAAAGGGTAAGCATTGGAATTAACATGACCTTCTCTGTTGCATGATTAGTTATCTTAAGACTAGAAACCTGCCTAGATACGCCTAAGGGATATACTTTTGTTAATTCATATTCTCATTATGAATCATTATGGGGATTGTGTTGATAGAATATATGAAAACCTATAAAAATACATAGTTATATGAGATTAACCTAAAACTTCATGGTTTAAATGAGGGAATCATTATTATAGACATTATTATAATGATTTTCATAATTTTATTATTTTCTATAATGATTATTGATATTTGATACTCAGACTATGTTTTTTTATTTTAATCAATGAAATGAACCAAAATAAATATTCTTAATAACGAATGTTATTATAAATACAATGATCACAAGAATGGAATGGTATTTAGTATGAACAATATTAATTCTATACTCACCTAACTCAATCAGTCCATAAATCATGATAATGTTTCAAATGATAAAATAAGGGACTGACATGCCATTAAGTCTTTCATACTAAAACATATACCTTCTTGTAGTGGGTCCTCTAATCCATTTATTTTTGGGAAATGTATCAGTTCCACTTAAAATATATTTTTCATTATCTTTTGTTTGTAATAAGAAAATTTTATCATGGAAGTATATCATTTGAATGGAGAAGAAGATCAATTGTGGACATTAATCGAGAATACGAGGCTACCTGAGGAAATTAACTCCATGACATGGGAATAGGCGAATCAGTTATTATTTGATAAGTATTTTATTATAACTCTTCATACTATAATAAAGTATTAATTCATAGTAATAAAAACGAATGAAGAGGAATCCATCATTACATATGAGTAAAATTTCAAAATATTTTCAAGATATATTTTGTGTTTTATCATCGACCCTAAAATAAAAATCTATCGATTCATTAGTTGCATGACACCATGCCCCCAAAAGGAAATGGCTATAAGAGTCTTTGATAACTATGATGAAATTTTCCAATGTACTCTGATGGTATTAATGGATATTGGGGAATTTCATCATTGTTTTCATTTTGTGGAATATAGGAGAAATATTTAATTTCAAAGAGATTAAAATAATAATTCCAAAATAGTAATGAAAAATTAATCATTCATAATTCTAATAGTGTACAATTGAACATTGATGAAATTTACTATTTGCGTGTGGTAACTATTTTTTTGTTGAAAATATGGTTATTGAAAAAAATAATTCTAAAGTGATTTGTAGAGTATATAAAATGAAAATAATGATGATAAATATTTATATAAGGTGGTACCCACAATCCAATGATATAATTTCCAGATGTATGGAATATATTCCAATCTTATAATGAATCTGAGTCTTAATGATAAAAATTGGAGTAAATATCATCTTAATTCTAGAGACCATGGGAAATTTTATGTGATCACAACTATTTGTGTCGATGATGACAAATAAGTTGAGAAATGTACACTTATCTTAAAATATATAGATTAAAATGTCTTATTTTATTCATGATCAAACCATTATTTTATATCCAATGAATTTTTTAAGGGTGTGACATCACCACCTCAGTGATTAGATGTTGAGTTATAAATATAAATTTTCTTTGGTATGATGATCACAGTTCAAGTCTATATATCATCATGGAAAAAAGATAGAGTGAATGTGATTCCTGAAAATCATATTATTTTCCTTCTAGTTCAATTTGACGTTATTTTTTTGAATGAGTTTTATTTATTTATATAGAGAACATGTAAATCTCAAAATAATGTGAATCACAATGGATATTGAATCAACTTCTAATCATATTTTGTTGTAAGGATGAATATGAACATCCAATTGAATCTACTTATGTTTTATGAGTAATAATATCTAGTCAGAATAGGTATTTACCTCAATTGGTTGGGGATAAACACAACATTGATTAAATTAATATCACTCTAGAATATATGGATGTATTTCGTAAAGACATTCCTAGTCTTTACCAGAATAGGATGTTGAGATTTAAATAGATATCTTAATTGGTGAAACAACCATTTCAAATAATCTATATAAGATGGACTTAATTGAGTTTAAAAAATTAAATAAGAAACTCTGGGAGAATATTGATAAGGGATTCATCTTCTGTAGGTAATCTCCAGGGGGAAACCCTAGACTTTTTCTAAAGACAAAAGATTGTTCAATGTATATATGTATTTATTATTTAAAAAATAACAACATCATTATCAATAATAGGTATCCTCTACCTCGTATTGATGAACTTTTTGATGAATTTTATGAATCCCAATATTTTTATGTGATTGTAATTTGTTCTAGATATCATCATTTGAGAACCAAGAAGGATGATATATGAAATAAAACCATCAATATGATGTATAGTCATTATGAATTTTTAATAACACCATTCAGACTTACCAATGAAACTACAATATTTAGGGACGTAATGTATAAAATATTTTTAGATTAACTTTATCAGTTATTGGTAGTCTTCATATAAGATATTATAAAAAATTCAAAGAGTAGGGAAGATCCTGAAGATCATTTAATGATCGTGTTTAAGACCCCGAGGAAGGATATATTATATTCAAAATTTATCTAGTCCAAATACTTGTTAAAAAACATTCAATCATGTGTCATATAATGTATAAAGAGGATAAATTGGTATATCCTTTAGGGATGGAAGTTATTGAACACTAGACCAAAATATCAATTATGAATATGATCTATAGTTTTCATGGATTTGAAGGATACTATGGATGATTAGTTAATGATTTATCAAGGATATCTAATCTAATAGCCAATATTATGTGAATGTGTACCATGTTCCTATTGATAGATAAATGTGAGGATAAATCCAAGGACCCTAAAAGAGGGTTGTTCAATGAACCTATTCTTACACTACACATTAGTGGATAATAATTTCTGATATATAGTGATTCATTGAATAAAATTATATGATATGTCCTCCTGAATAATTTTATGGTGATATATTGTTCCTAGAACCATATCAATATTCATGAGAAACATCACCGAAGTCGTTATTTGGAGGTTGAAGCTGTATTTTTTCCATTTAAAATATTGAAGAATTATAATTATGGTGAAGGATAATATATATACCCTAATAAAAAATCATAAAGTATTTTTTCTCATATAAATATTTAAATATGTGTAATATGATAATATTGTAATTGATTAAACGTTATGACTACTCAATTACCTTCCAACCAATGATGTTAAACATGGTTTAAGAATGCTCTATGTTTTAATGAAAATTCAAGGTTTTCTATATTGAGGAATGAAAGTGATTAAATATTTAAGGATTTGTAGAAGATAGATCTGGAATACATGATGAATGGGAGCATATCATATTCTTTTATTTTTAATTTTCAACTATCCATACATGTGAGGATTAAAGATGAAAAAATGGATGATGGGAAATTGTAGAAACATATGAGGAATGTCCATGAGTTGAACCACTATTTTGATAGAATGATAAGGGTTAGTAATTGAGTATGTGTCCTATCAATACCTGAATTGATGAAATATCTTTTAAAAAAACACACAGTTTATCATTCTCTATCCACTATAGAATATTGAAGATGTATAGAGATATGAAAGGTTATTTTTTGGGATAACATGAAAAGAAATATTGTAGTGTTTGAATATTGATGTATGGTGTGTCATAATATTTTGAATGAGGGATACAGGTCATGATATATTACAACCATTAACCACATTAAAATAGAAATGGGGAATTATTATAATATATTTTTTTCATCAGAATCTCAGAAACACCAAGGGGAAAATGATTTTATGGATAAATATGAGAATCTTATGCAATAACCATATTTTATTTTTATAAAAGTTCATTTTCATATTGAGAATATTTCTTGGATATAGATTATGGATGTGTTAAGGTTTATTGGAGTACCACATTCTGTTGTATCTGATTCTGATCTAAGGTGAACCTCAATGTCATGGATAAGTATTTTTTATGAATTGAATAGATGCTTAATATTTAAATAATATTTTCATCTTTTTATAGAGATTCAGTATTATAGGATCATTAAAAACCTAAAACATATTTTCAGTGCCTATTTTATGTATCTTATTTTTGGTTGAGATAAATGCCTTTATCTGGTTGGGTTTTCAAAAAACAATAGATCTCACTCAAGAATTTAGATAGATATTTATTTTTCCCTTTATTACAGGATGTGTAAAACTCCATTATGGTGGGATAATTTTTGCTAAATAAATATATTCGGACCTAATATAGATGATCAAATAAAATATAAGGTTGAACACATTCAGTAGAACATCAGGAAAACTAAGTGTTGGAAGAAAAGTTATTCTTATAATTATCCCTAAGATGAAGTGTTTGTAGATGGTGATAAGATATTTCTATGAATTCCTACTTAGAAAAAGTTTGTGATATATTGAAATAATAATAATATCATACTGTTGAATGTATCAGGATGTTTGTCTATTCCATTGTGATTCCACTGGATTTCTTTTAATTTCACGACTTGTTTCATGTATCTACCCTGGGGAAGAACATAATTGATCCTTAACATACACTCAACCGAGGGACCATAATACTGGAGAGATATATCTATAATAAGGAATAAACTATTTATATTCTAGAATAATGATATAAAGTGTTTTGAAATAAGACCACTCACCTGGTTTATGTTTTGTGGTGAAACCATAAATTTGAGAAAGTGGTATGGGAATTAGATGATGTGATGTACGATCTTAACCTTTTATGGAGATTACTCGGTTTCATTTATAGGTACATTTTTAGCCACTTTTTAGTGTACATGTGTTGATTTTTACATTGGAATGTTTTGGGGTGAAATTGGAGAATTTTGGAGGGAAGAGGAGTAATGCATGGTTTGGGCACGGTTTACCCAAACCATAATCCGAGTCTATCATGCCATGTGAACCTAAACAGTGTGGATTCACATGATTGGAAAATGGTTTGACAAACTATTCAACCTCATAGTATAAATTATTTGACCCCACCCTAGGAGGAGTTGCACATTTAGGATAAACCATGTCCAATATACAAGAAATTGTTCATGGGGAAAATTAAACCATGGAAAATAAATAACAAATTTTAGAAACCCTAGTCTTATATCCCTATACACCCTGGATCTTGCCTAACTCATCATTATCAATTTTAGACTTTCTTAGGGATTCCAGGTCCTTTTAAACTCCATTCTTGATGATTCTATGTCTGAATTGAATAACATAAACCTATCTGTATAATAGATTCTCTTGAAATTAGTTTCCACCATCTTTTAAATATATTCTCATATTTTAAAGGGTTATTTTCCTACATTGGTGATGGATCCATATCTAGGTTTTTATAAATATTAATCTATTCAAATTTAGATCTATGTTTTTGAACTATATGTCATTATTCATTATGAAATGAAACCTTCCGCTTCAATTTGGGGATTTCCATTAGCGAGTATCTATAAATGACTTTGAGGTAGGAGGTATAAATTTAAATTCTCATAGTATTGATTTAATTACATTAATGTAATTGGGAAATTTTAATTTACATGATTGGGAAATTTCATCTGGATTTTTTTTGATTAAATTTCATTTTCATGTGATAATTTAATTGGTTGAATCTGGGGAAATTGTAATTGGTTGAATTGGATTAATTAATTGGTTAATTATTTAATTGAATGATTTTATAATTGAATTGATGGGATACATGGATGGTGGATTTGGTCACTTAAATAATATTATCTAATAGCATAATTGTCGATATATGGGATTCATTGATAATTAGAATATGGTTAGATTGGATTAACCTTAAAGGGTTAACAGGTTATCTGAATGAGTAATAATAAATGGATTAATGGTTAATTGTTCATTTAATTCCAGGTGGTTAAATTAAGTAAATATGATTGAATTTATAGTTGAAATTGTATAACATGATTTGATGTTTCAATAAGATGGTTAATGATGATTACCCTTGATGAATATGTTATATGTGATGTGTGGGTGTTTAATTAAATAATGAGGTGTGGGACATGAACTGATGCTCCAAACACAAGCATGGTGAAAGAGATTATATTCTAGACCAAAATTCATACATTGGATTATTATTATATGGGACTGGGACTGATTCTCTAAATACCCATGGGGTGTGGGACAAGGATTGATGCTCTAAATACCCACAGGGTGCTAGAGAAAACGTTCTATTCCCCTGAGATTGTCATTATACTATGGTTCCAAATGAATGTGATATGAATTTAAATTAAATGTATAATTAAATTCCATGTGATAATTAATGGTGATCCTCTTTTTGATATGTGATAACCCTTAGGAATATTTTAGACTCTAAAATGGGCCGAAGTAGTTATTGAGGAGTTGGGTGTCTTCCCGAACCCATGAAATTATATGGTTAATTAAATAATAATGAAATGTGATAACCATTTACTTTATACATTATACTTCATTATATTTAAAACATCATACAATTTTCTTGATTGGATATTGTTTTATACATCATTTATGGTGGCCTACTATGTTTTACGCACACCTTATCTGGGCTACCTGATTGGTACGTCAATAACATTCATGTTTGTAGGATAACATAGGGATAGAGCCCTATATTATATGGATATCTCGAGATAAATCATGGATGAGGGAACTGGACATTGTGTCGGGGCCTTCTTGGGAGTGTTGGTGTTTTTTTATTTTCATTTGACAAATGAACTAATCTTGGAATGAATGGTCTATTATTTTGGTTTTGGTTATTGTATTCCTATTTTAGTCAACATGTGATATTGGATTTTCTGGTAATTAATTATATCATCTTTATATTATTATTTATTTTCGGTATTGTGCTACATTTATAAAGACGGTATAGTCTCCCCATGGTATTTATATTAGAACATTTCTACTAGTCGACAACTTGTGGTTTATGGGGAGTCTTTCTCGAGGTCATGTAATAGACCATCTTGAGGAACTGATGGGTGGAACTGGGGTTGTGATGGTACAACATTGTATCAAAGGGTGTCTTCATTTCTGTCTTTTTTAGTGCTATTTGGGGAAAGTTAGATAGAATAATTGTATGAGTTGATCCTTGGTCAAGAGCATATATATGAGAGTAGATAACCCATGTATGGGGATAAAACCAAGTACATAGGGTGGGATTGTAGTTATTATTGTGTGTTGTTATAGATGGATGTTATTTTTCTTCGAGTGATGAACATGTTGTGTGCAATGATTATTATTATTGTGATTTTATGATAGTTGAATCATGATTTATTATGGAACAAACTTTGAGTAAGAATTAATCATTATAGGCACTTGTGAATTATTGTGACATGCATAATTTTTAGGAATGAAAGGGGAATAAATATTGGTTATTTTGTTAAATAAAAATTATTATGTTTTCTTGTGTAATTAAATGAATAAGGGCCCAATATGAATGGAAAATGCTAAATTGTTTCAAAATTTGAGAAATAGGTGTCTGATGACAAACTAGGTTTATGAGAATGTGTTTACCCTTTTTTGACCATGAAATAGATATAGGATGGTAAAGGGTAGCGACACCTAATTGGTTTGGACCATGTGGTAGGGATTGGGGGATAACTTGTTATGAATTTACGTTAATACTCAGAATTGTGTCAATGTTTTGTAATGTTGTGAAATGTTTCCAAATTTGGGTGTCTAGATTTGAAGTGATATCCTTCCATGATGATGCTTGTAGGCAGTAAAATAGTAGTACGTGGATATATATGTTACTCATGTAGTAGAAACTAATGATTAGATAGTTTCATGTGTGGAATCTGGAGAGAAGTTATAAGATAACTTCTCTCACATCACGTAGATTATGGAAAACGACCTGAGGTGGGTCATGAAGAGTATATCCGATTTTATGTGTTATTTTTAGTTGTATCACCCATAAAATTCCACTGGAGAGGGTGGAACTGAGGTAGTTCAGATCTATATTGAGACTATCCAAAAGATTCTCAACCACTTAGAGACTCTTTCATATAAGAGAGTCATACTGGCAGCATATATGCTGCAAGGATCAACAAATTGATGGTGGGATATCCATATGCAGGATGGATAGCAAGAAAACATGATATGGAAAGAATTCCAAGAGAATTTATTAAATCCCATATATCCAATCACTCTAAGATAGGATAGGGAAGCGTATTTTATAAGGATGACTTGGGGGATTTTGTCCGTGATGAACTATGCTTTTCCCTTTACCGACATTCACCACTTTTATCCAACTCTAGTAAGGGATGAGATAGATTTTGAAATATATTTGAAACATTGTCTTAAATATTAAATTATGTTTATTTTTACCATCATTCAGTTAAATACGTTTGCTAAGGAATTGGATAAAGATTTCATATCTAAGGGGAACCAAAATGAGGCTTCTAGTGGAGGACATGTTGTTTCTGCTAGATGGTCAAGAGGTATGTATTCCAAGGTTATGAAGCATCATTATGATAATTTTGAACAAGTAGTGGAAATGAGAGTGGCCAATGGGAGGATCATTTACTCATGATATTACCTGAGTGCTCATCCACCAAGGTGGTAGTCCAAGTCTCTTTTGTACGAACTATTCCTGACCATCTCTAGAGTTCCATGCTTGTGGAAGTATGGTACATCTACCTAGATTCTATACAAATCCATGATAGATGGGAAATGATGAAGGAACATAGAAGAATATGAGTATGGGAGTGGGGTATTCAACCCCATATCAGTTTGGAAATTCGATTTATTTTGGCCATGGATGTCGAGGTTGTGGATGAGGTTATTCTTGGAAACAACAACTGTATCAGTAGAGTGGTGCAGATCAGGGAACATAAACCACATCACATGTAATTGGGGTAGGACAATTTCATATAGTACATCCTATACTTGTGAATACTAATTCTGGACTGTCAACAACTTTAGGTTTTGCTCTTGTAAATTATATTCTAGCTAGAATGATACTCTATATCAGTGCCTCTCATTGTTTTATATGTGTATAACTTTTGAATGGTTTGAGTTTATCAGTGGGGTTTTTGAGAGGGGTTAAGGTGATTGACTCACCTCTCGGAGTATGGTTGAGATACATCTTCTTGTGCTAAGGATTTCTCTCGATATTGGGGAGGATTGTTACTTTTATGATCTTAAAATTCTGGATATTTCAGGCTTTTAACTAATTATGTGTATGAACTGGTTAGTGGAGTTCATATCCCACGTAGATTTTTATCATAGTAAACTTAATGGTACGTCTCTTGAAAGAGGAAATTATATTCACCTTAGAGAGTGTAATACCCAGGGGGGTCCATGAAATTCCAGTTCATTAGTAACTGGGGGAGCTCACCATCCAGGTTGGTAGTCTATTACTAGATTATGGGGGTGTTGAGAATGATGAATTTACACCCATATTAGATAGATTATAGGAGATTTTTATGGATGAATTCTTAGGTATTCCCCATGAGAGAGATGTCTAATTTATGATTGAGCTCATGTTGTGGTATGAGACAGTTTATATCCCACTATTCATAATGGCACAAGTAGAAAATCAATAACTTAATACTCAAATATAAGTTTTGATGGATAAAATATTTTTTCATCTGAGTATGTCACATTGGGGTTCTCCAATTTTGTTTGCAAATAAGGATGAAGGGATGTTATGCATATGTGTTGATTACTAGAAGTTGAACCAAATGACTTCGTATACTCTTCCATAAATCAATGAGCATTTTGAATAGTTTAGGTGGTCTTGTGTCTTCATCAATGTTGACTTGAGATCAGGGTATCATCAGTTGATTGTTTTACCTTTTAATATATAGTGGTATTCTTTTAGAAGAAGGTAAGGTCTGTATGAGTTTGTTGTGATGTTTTCCAAGTTGAAGAACACAAAATCAATGCTCATGGCCATGTTTAAAAGAATCATCAACCCATCCCTAGATCATTTTGTGGTATTATTTTTTAATGATGTCATGGTGTACAACAGGACTCTTGATCATCATGCCTAACATCTTAAAATTATACAGATTATATTGAGAAAGAATCCAATATATTCCAAGCTATCTATGTTCCAAATCTAGATTGATCATGAACATTTCATAGACCACAACATCTTTAAAGAATGTATGTTAATGGGAACAAATACGGTGAAATTTTTTTCTTCTTACGTGTACACCAATATTGTTTTTGATATCCTTATTTTTTTTGTGCTAACATGTTATTATTAAAGGTTCATGTAGGGCTTTTTCCAATTTTCTGCACCTCTATTCAGCTTTACTAAGAAGGTGATAAAGGTTTAATGGTCTAGATCAGGTCATAATTTTTCTAGGTGTTGAACAAGAACATGAAAATGGAACCAATTTGGATCCTACCTGATCCATGTGAAGAGTATACATTGTCTTATGCTGCTTATGGTATCAGGCTTAGAGTGATGTTAATGTAGGGAGATTGAGTTGTGGTGTATGGGTGTCATCATTTGAGTGCACATGAATAGAATTACTCTATGCACAATCAATATCTAAATATAATAGTTAATGAATTGATATGTTAGAAGAATTATCTATCTCATAAAAATTTTATTGTTTATATTTATCCTAAGAGCATAACTTATATATTTTCACAGTGAGATTTAAATCTCCGGAAGAAGATATGGGTTGATTATATGAATTATTTAGACTTTGATCTTGCATATATGTAGAGGAAGGGGAATAGTTTTGTTAACACTATTTTTAGGAAAACAATGTCATAGTAAATTTAGGAGTCTAGCTTTGAGTGGAAGATTATGACTTTAATGGCGGAGATACATGTTGTGCATAAGGAGTTCTAGGAAAAGATGACCTTCATATCAGTTTTAGTTTAGTCCACACATCTAATAAATACCAGGGATAGAAGTTTGATGATACAAAGTGTTTTGTCATAAGGGAATTCCATGATGGTGGGGAGTAACCTTTCAATTGGACAATAGATGAGGTTGGTATAATTATGTTTGTAATTGGGTAGTTGTGCCTACTAACATGTGGCATGATATTATCCATTAATTTCAGGGCATGAAGTGGGCTGTAAATCCAAGATTGACTAAAATATTCCATGACCTACATCAACAGTATTGGTGGATATGAATGTAAAAGTAGATTGCAATGTTTTGGACATGATTCTATACCTCTCAGTATGTGAAGGCCAAGCATCAAAAACCTTGTGGTTTAATACAGTAGTTTCCCATTTTGGAATGAATGTGGGAAAACGTTATTATTGAAGTTATTGTGGGTCTCTTAAGGAAACATTGAAAGAATGATTCTATTTGGGGGGTAGTAGATTTATTTATGACATTAGTTCATCTATTTTTTATCTGTGAGACATTCTCAGTGTATTGGTTAGGATATTTGTATGTGCGGGAGATATTCTATCTACATTGGGTACCATAGAGTCTTGTTTTAGACCACAAATCATGTTTTAATTAATTCTTCTAGTATTTATTTCAGGAGGCACATGGAACAAAGGTTTTATTGAATATGAAAATCCACCCAAATACATCTGGGAAGTTGGATCATAATGTTTAGGTTCTTAAAGATGTGCTACGAGTGTGTGTTCTAGAATTTTTTGGGTCTGGGGAGAACCACCAAGAACTTGTGGAGTTTTCCTAAAAAAATACTTATCAGAATACTATTATAGTGGAACATTATGAACAAATTTATGGTGTGCCAAGGATATCACATCTATGTTGGATGGAGGGAGGAATTTTAGAGCTATTAAGAATGAGTCTCATGCAGGAGATGTTGGAGCATGCTTAGTGAATGTGGAAGATTATGTCTATGGATCATATTAGAAATAATCCATAATATAATAGATGTCAATGACTTGAAGAGTATACCGAGGGTGATCATGTTTTTCTTTCATGTGTCTCTTAGATTGGGTCACCAAATGATTCAATGATAGGGAATGTTAGAACCCACTTTATTTGGATTTTTTAATTTTGTGGATAGAATTTGGTTGGTGGCATACCGATTGGATCTTTTACACAGGTGTAGTGATAAACATGAAATTTTTCATGTGACAAAAATTTTGTGGTATCACCCTGATCCTTATCATGTGATCTAATTTTCTGATGTTGAGCGTGAGACTGATGTATCCCTTATGAATCGTCTAATACATGTGTTGGATTGTAGTGGGAATGTGTTAGAGGGAAATAAAATGCTGATAGTTTCTATACTATGTCTACATTGATGCACTCAAGAAGAATCTTGTGAGATAGAAGTTGATATATAGGCTTAGTGGGATAAAATTTTCACCTCGGAATCATAGTGATCTTTAAGAGTAAAACACAAATATGAGCTATTATAATATGGGGATATTGAAATATCCTAGAATTTTTTAAAGATTCCTCATGCTTATTTATAATAAATTTTACCCTTTTTAGTGTATATTTTTAGGGTTTTATTTTTAGTAGGTTTGGGGTAAAATTTGAAAATGGTCGAAGGAAGTAAATTCTTTCATAGTTAGTGCAAGGTATTATGAAACCATGGTCCCAGGCTAGAAAACCATGTGAACCCAAATAGTGTCAGTTTTCAGGGTTTGAACACTACTGAATTTGGAGAAATTTTTATTAGTTGGATCATATTAATTAATTAATGGAATGTTTTGATTATATAATTGATTAGATATTTGGATTATATAATTGTTCAATTAAATTGAATTTTGTAATTTGTTAATTATTGAGATATGGGATTGATTGATAATGGGAATAAAGGGACATTTGGTTTATCCTTGAAGGGTTAATGGGTTATGTTAATAAATGATAATAAATAGTTTAATTATGAATTTTTTATATTTTTTCATATGACTAAAGTAAAGAATTATGATTTAAATGATAATTGAAATTTTTTACTATGATGTTAAATATTGATAGGATGGTTGATGATGATTAACCTTAATGAATATGATATATGTGATATGTGTGTGTTTGATGGAGAAATGAGGTGTGAGACATGGACGGATGCTCCAAATACCCACAAGGTTTTATCCAGGACATTCTAGACTAAAATTCATGTTTTGATTTTTATTATATGGGATAGGGACTAATTATCCCAATACCCATGGGGTGTGGGATAGGGAATAAATCTCCAAATACACATAAAGTGCTAGACACCACATTCTAATTCCATGTTATTGGTATTGGACTATGGTTCTAAATGGATATGATATGAATTGAAAATAAATGGATAATGAAAGAACATATGAAAATTTAATAATATTCTTTATGTCATCATCATCATTTTAAAAAAATTTATAAGGAAAGAAGAAACACAACTGAAACCCATAAAAAGAAAAACATTGGAACGATCCTAAGGTGTCATATAGTAGTGGAGTCTTAGTGTGTCCCCTATAATTAAGTTGATACCCTCGGGTTTCAAGTTTCTCACTGTATGATGGAAGATTGTATCAGAGCCTATAACCTCCAAAAAATCAAGGTATTCTGCATCTTGGTTTCCTTCTCTCTGGTTGTGGTTAAAATTGATGTTGTTACTAAGATCTGCCCTACAATTTCTGATAATTTATTTGATAGAACATGGAGGTTGGAAAATGCCACGAAGTACATCATGGAGAATCTTGGAGTTAATTTTTTCCTCTTCAACCATGACACTTTTAATGTGACAAATATAGAGACCCATTTGAAAAGATTTGGCCTCTGCCTGAATAGAGGTACCTAGGCCTGACCTGGCGGAGAAATCCAACACCACCAATCCATGTATCTTTCCCACAATCCCTTCACCCCAATGTATCCCCATGATGCATGAAACGTCTGTGTTGAGTTTAAAACCTCTGGTTAGTAGGGACTATCAAATCCATTTCCACCGGATGATACCATTAATTTTCATTGTTATTTGTGAACTGACCTACACATTTCAAAGCTACTGTAAGTCTTTTGAATTATAGACAAGCATAGCCATATCCAGAAGAATCATCTTGGTCCTGAAAATGATATTTGAGGCCTTGGCCAGCACGCCCTCATACATAGCCTTTTTGTAGGCCTTCCATAAACTCCAGCATCCTGCCTGTAGAATCATGGTTCAAGATATCTTCTCCGGGACTCTATCACCAGAGCCACGGTACCACATTTCTATGAACAGGAGGTCACTTAAGTCAAGTATGAAGAGACTCATGAAATCTCCAATGAAACTCCAATCAACACCTGCCCATTTTCTATTGATGAATAGATGGTCCTAACTCTCTTCTTTGAAGCTTTGGTAACATGATCAGTGAGACTCCAATAGACTCCCGCTGCATTTTATGTTCTCCTTAGTTTGGAGGGTGCTGTATCTGATTCTCAAAAGAAGTAAGTTTCACATAGATGGAATTTCATTACACCACAAGGTAGAATTCCAACTCTGAGGAGCCCCGAGGATGAAGGGATGAAGACACATTTATCATTAGTAGAGGACATTTAAATGAGGTTGATAGAGTTCTGACAGCATTCATTCAACACTGCTGAGATGAAGGAGGGGTAACTGCTAGCTTCCCTAAACGAGATCAAGGGGCAATGACATCCCAGGAAGCTGAGAATTACCCATGTCCAGTTTCGGTACTAGAACAAAATGTCACCCCTTCCTATGATCTATCACGTATGCACTTAAATATAGAATAAAAGGGGGAATATGGAAGCCCATAATGGGGAACCATGGATTTTGAGAAATTCTATGTTCCAAAATAGGGTGTTATTCATAATATGACCCCGCATAGTGAATTTTCCAGGATTTCCCTGGTTATTTTGCATGCAAGAACTGCAGTGTATCTGCAAGGCTATGAATGTTGATTACCCCTTCACTTGCTGGTCTTACCATTTTATTCCGGGAGGACAAGTGACGCTTCCACTCAGCTTTGGGGTCCCATGTAAATTTAGCTAGAATCTTTTCAATGTTGTTAATGACACTCTTTGCATTATTGATGACAGAAACTGCATGAACAAGGGATGTGAGGGGCACGCTGTTGATCATTGCAATACGACCCCCGAATGAGAGGTATTTATTCTTCAATTTTTGAATGTGGTCTACTATCTTACTGGTGAGGAAATCAAAATCTCTAATGTGATTCCTGTATAAGGAAATGGGGGGTCCAAGTACTCTGTAGGAAAACTTATTTATTGCATGGCTAGGGCGGAATGAACTGCTGACGTCCGGCTGGAAGAACACTTGCTCGAGATGAATAAAAATCCCTTTCCTTTTATAATGAGCATGCCACTCCCGAAGCAATAATCATCTAGAACCTCATTAAGTCCCCTAAGAAACCAACTTCCCGTGTTAATAAAAAAGATGGTGTCATCCGTGAACATAAGATGGGAGGTAGCCTGAGACTCCATGCACCTTCGATAGGGCGGAATCACTGAGCTGTTTTAGGTCCTCTGAGTGATATGGATCAAGAATTACTGGGAGATGATGAAGAGGCTCAGATAGAAGAGGTCTCTCTATCTAAGACAATAGGTGGCATTAAATAACTTGTATGATTTCCCCATAATCATAACCTCCATCCATGAAGAGGAGAATCATCTGAAAAAGATATCACTATTCTTAGGGGAGAACCCCATACCTTGAAACACCCTATTGATGAAACCCTACACCATCCGACCAAATACTTTATTCATATCCAACATGATCGCAACATTTACACCATGTGTTTTGAAGTTGAGGTCCCTTATCATTTCTTAGGAAAGAGCTATAGAACATTGTATTGATCTCCCCTATAAAAATCCATGATTCTCTTTAGAAATCCATAGGGGAGATGAATTGATATCATGTCATTTAAGAGGCCTTTTAAGATTTTGGAAGTGATGTTACAGAGACTCATCGGGCGGTATTTCATGACCGGCGTGGGGTTCCTTGTTTTTGGAAGAATCACTATGGAGGTAGCGCAAACAACCCTCAGGAGGCTGCCTCCTCTGAAAAAATCATTGATATCCGAGATAATATCAAATTTTACGACGTCACGCGCAACTCTATAAAAGGATCCCGAGAAGCCATCAGGGCCGGGGGCACTCTCTGGGTCTAGGTTTTAAATTGCATCGGTGATTTTTTTCCCTCTAGGATAGAACTCAAATTTTCATTATCTTGATAGAAATGTTGTTGGGTATCACCTTGAAAACGATTCTTCCACTTCTAGGGATGTCAATGTGGTTTCTCAGGTTGGGCCCTGCAAGGAGGTTCTTGAAATTGATGTGCGCTAGCACACCCACCCCTACTTGTCATTCTAGTAGGTACCATAATCCAAAAGAAATTTGGGTTGCACATGCTATGGTCATTCCATCAATCATTCATTTAAAAAAGAAGTATTCATGTCCCCATCCTTTATGCATTTGATTCATGACTCATCTCACTCAAAGAGTTCCTACTGCAGAAGTCTCTCCATCGGGACTGTTTTCTAACCAGCAAGATTCTCAAAGGCACTGTCATCCCACACTTCCATATGTCTAAATTCAAGGTGATACATTTCCTGTATCGCCTCCAATAAATCTTCATAATTGGAGGAGTGTTCCTTCTTACATTATTGTAGATTTGACTTCAGGCACCTTATCTTGTTGTGAATGGACACAAAATAGTGGCCCTGGGCGGGGGCATTCCAAAATGACTGGACCAAAGTGATGAAACCTGGCATTGAGACCCACTGATGATAGAAACTGTATAGCCTCTGATGGGAATGACCTGAATCCAGAGACACCATGAGTGGGGAATGATCAGAGTGACCCCGCACCAAGTGACTTGCTATTGATTTGGACAATGGAGAGGTGGAATGCAAATTGGCTTGACATATATCCCAGCGGATCCCTGAACGACAAGGGACTATTTGATTGTTACACCACGTAATAGGGTCCCCTAGGAATCCTAGATCCATCAAACCTGATACAGCCATAAATTCAATGAATTCCATGCTAACTTTCCACTAAAAGGGGCCCCTACCTTTCCTCTCCTCTGGATGGGCCACAACATTGATGTGTCCCCGTAATACCCATGGTAGGGGCCCCAGATCAAACGATGAAAGGTCACTTGAAAGTATTCCGCATCTGAGATGATCACATCTCCAATATATAATGGTTATGAAGAAACTGATGTTGCCTTTGGAGACCTAGGAGGTGATGTATTAGTCGCCTGCCCGGACTAGATCAACAGAGAAGGTATTATTCTAGAAGATCTTGATGTATCTGTTTGAAGGGGTGGCATGCATGGCTCTTTGCATTATGATTTTTCAGGTGAAGTCACTAAATCTAGACGTGTTCTTGTTGTGGTCTATGATGCCAAAAACTACCACTTTGTGTTTTTAGATGGATGATTAGAGAAAATCTGTTTTGACCCTGGCCCCCAGGCCACATGCATTCCAACAGAGGATGGGAATATTTGGAAGGATAACACACTGGAGTTGGTCCCAGTTCTCGAATCCTTTTTGAGGAATGGGGCTGAATGATCCTTTAGGCTCCTGGATTGAGATAAAGTGTATACACCTTCTTTGAAAGAGATTAGCTGGGTTTTGGGAGTTGAACCATCTGGGGGGAGGGGAGGAAGACGACCATCCTTGGAGGTGGTCATCGAGGAGCACACTTGATCCTTTAAAATGGAACTATTATAAAAGGGGCTAGAAACTTGAGTAATTAAGCCAGATTCATGGGTAGATACCAGAATGGGGAAGGATTACCCAAGGAAAAAATCAGATTGGCCTACCGGGCAGAGCACATGGGAGAGGGAGGGGGAAGCAAGGCCAGAAGGGTAGTATGGGGGAGTCAGGGGAGGAATTGTGAGGAGGCAAAGAAATGATACTTGGGTTCCTGGGGGGAAGAAGTGGTGGGAGGTGGCCCTACTGACTGAAAGTGGGGCCAAAGATGAAGAAATAAGGGAATGGGTACAAAAGATTCATGGAGGAAGTTAGAAAGCTGTGGGGATAGGGTTGAGGATCTAGGCCTGAGAGGAGGGGGATGAAACATTAAGGTTCTCACCTGAGGAGAGATTAACTAGATAGCTTCAGAGGGAGAGATATGGGTGAGGGATATTGCCTGGAAGTGTACACCCGAGCAATAGGGAAGTTGTGTGGGGCCCCTAGACGACACATTCTACACACCTGGATAGAGTGGCCCTTGGGATTGTATAAAGCATAAAACCTCGGGAAAACAGTGTAAGAAATATCCTGATTCCAATAGAAAACGTCTTGCACTCAGCGAAGGAGATGCTCTGGAAGAGAGAGGAAGAGGTATAGTTCCACACATAAGAGAGAAGCCGAATCATCTGAACAACAGCTAGTTTGGGAATACAATAAAAAAATAATCCAATGGAATCACCTATCTCCTTCAAGAAACCTACATTCTAAAATAGAAGAGGAATGCTAGAAAGGAGGATCCAGACTACAACTTGAGGGCTATCCATTCCTTGGTAGGAATTCAATGACCACCAGGAGAGGTTAAAACTCCCTTGGCTGAAAGAGTATGGAACCTTGCACCACACATGAACAAAGTCTTCCTCATAATCCAGAACAATGTAGAAATAATTTTTATGAATCATCGAGATCTAAGAGGGAGATCTGAGATCCCAATCATTGACGAAACGCTGGAAGACTAGCAGGAGAGGCTTCGCAGATCCAAAATGGGAGATCAGAGTCCATTTCATACCTTTATCTACCTCTACAATGGTTGTAGCTTAGACATCCAATTAGACGTGGGTGCCATCATGAGAGGCAGGTGGCTGGGACACCTTGATCTCCAGGAAGCAGGGACGGAGAGGCACAATCCTCGAGCCGCATAGAACATCTCTGAAGGAGGCCTGAAGGGGGACGTAGAATAGGAAAAACCTCAAGGTATAGATTTTTCGGGGAAACAAAAGTAGGGAGAACACCATGGAAGAGGGCCAGGGAGGTTGAGGCCACAAGAGGCTGAGGGGAAAGGCTGTAAGAGGAGTTCGGTGTTGGCCGGGCGGATGGGGTCGCAACGGGCAAAAAAATTTAAAAAGTGAGCGAAGGGTGGGGCACATTCTCATGGTGAAGCAGGGGATCCATCAATTCTAACAAATTCTATTATGAAATTCTTTATTTGATATGTGATAACTTTTGGTAGTGGTTCGGAATATGGCATAGGCCAAAGTTGGTATTGATGAGTTGGGTGTCTTTATGAACCATAGAAATTATGTGGTTAATTAAATAATAATGAAATGTGATAAGTCATTACTTTATTCAATACACATTATTCTTTATACAACTACATAAACTATTATTTAATAGATATTGTTTTAGAAACCACTGGTGCTGACCAATTATGTTTCACTCAAACCCTACTCGGTCTGCCTATTATGTTCCTGAATAGACGTCATGTTTTTAGGAAAGGATAAAGGTAAGATCCGCATGTTATATGGCGGAGTCAGGATGGAGAATGGATAAGGGAATGAGACATGGTGTCGGGACCCAATTGGGAGTGTCATAGTGTCATTTTTTTGTATTTCACTTGGAACTTGATTGGTACTTTGAATGAAACGTATCCTAGTTTGGTTTGGATATTTTATTCTTGTAGTAGTCATCATGTAATACAGGTTTGTTTGGATATTTTTATATCATTTAGTTATTATTATTTATTTTTTGTTATTGTACTACTTTGATAAAGAGGGTTTAGTATCCCCATGGTATCTATATTATACCCTCTCTGCTATTTGGTAGCCTCTGGAGTATAGGGAGGCATACTTATTATTATGTAATCGAACGACTGAAGGCACCAGTGTGTGGAACCCGGGTTGGGACGTTACATGTGGTGAGGTAGAATTATCTTCAATTATTTATTAGTTTGATAGAATTTCAGGGGAAAAATTATTATAAGTCGGGTGTAATGTCACATCCTAAGTATTTATGATATATTTATCTTCAAATAAATTTTATTTCATTGATGGATTTATTTACATGCAACACAGAGTTAAAATAAACCATGATATACTATCAAAATATTATTATTTAATCTTATTATTATCACATTGAAATTTGATTTAGGATATTAAAAATTATAACTAAATTATTAAAAATTATTTTTACATATATATATAATGAATTCATTTATTATAAATTAAAATAAATGTAAATATGGTAAACAAACATGTTCTTTTAAAAAAAATATTTTATAGAGGTAATTTTCTTTTATCATATGAAATTAAATTATTTAATATTGATAAATTATTTTAAAGAAATAAATATTTTATATATTCAATAATAAGTTTTAATAATATCTAACTAGATTTTACATTTCCTCTAAAAAGAAGAAATATCGTTTTATGCTTTATATTTTTTTACAAAAGATAGTTTTTGTTTCATTTTATGTCCTTATTTTAAAATGAATTTAATACAATTTTTGTAATTAAATATTATTAAATATATTAATTATTTTCAATATTAAATTTTTAATTTTGAAAGGTTCCTAAATTTTTTTGTAATGGAATGTAAAAACATTTAAAAATATTTACCACAATTATGGTGAAAACGAGTTTAGTGGGAGTTAAATTAAGATAGAAGGAACAAAATTCCAGAAAAACATTAAATTTTATTTTTGGATATATTAAAACCATATATCATCATAACTTTTATTTGTTTTCCATTTTTTCACATTCCCATGAAATGTAATTTTTATTATTTAAATCTTTTATGTCATTATTGGTGTGCCCCTCCACTCACTTTTAAAATGGAACCTCTTTTTATCCCTTATTAACACAATTTTAACCCTATAGATTAATAAATACTACCCAAAACCATCCAATATTAATTTACATACTTATTAAGATTATTTTATTTACATATGAAAATCCTATAACTGCTTAAGGCGTAATCCAAAAGAGGTCTCTCGAAAAACATGTAACCATCTTACGCAACTCTTTCAAATATTACATAATCTTCTAATTCCACAAAATGTTATCTGCCCAAAATATCTTATTGAATATGGTTTAAAAAATATAATAAGATTATATATTAATTATGGGATATAAATTTTACATCTTATTCCAAGCCATTGTAAAATGATAACATCACTCCAACATATGTGTTGACTGCCATCTCCATAAAGCGATGAGTTTTTTATTTCTTCTTTACAAGGAAGGTTATAAAGATATATTTAATTAATATTATGTTATTTATGATTTAATTATTTTTTATAATGGTCAATTAATATTTATCATTCTTTAATTCCTTCCACCTAAGTGTGAAAATGTTACTAATCTATACGTATGAACTACCATCTCTACAAAGATATGTAATTCATTTTTCTTTATCACTTTATATGAATGGTTATAAAAGTGTATATAATTATTAAATATTATAATTATTTAATGATTATAATTTTTATGTGATGAAACAAATACCATTTTGTGTGTAACAATACCATCAAACAAAAATATGCATGAAATGGAACGGTTTTCACTAGAATGTTGATTTTAATAAAGAAACATATCATAAACAAATAAATATAAATATAAAAGAATGTTAAATATTATGGTTAGTATTAATATGTTTATATGACATATTTATAATAAATCTATATTAATAATATAATATTTTTAAAAGTGTATAAAGCAAAATAGGACTTAAGGTAAGGGTTTATATTACCTCTCATTTCTTTTTGGAAATGTTTACGCTAAATTTTCCTTAAGGAAATTTATATAGATATTATCTTTTAAAAGAAATATATTTTGTTACACTATGGTTATTCCTAGAACTATCAAGTAATATTAACATTTTCAGCTTTTGAAAATATAAATTGGAAAATAACTTTTTTTAATAAAAAATCAATTTATTTAAACAAAATTTATGAATGTTTTTTTCCATTTCCATGTTCTTGAAATTGTTTTTAAGAATGTAATTTTTTATAATCTAATAATTTTTTAAATTTATTTTCAAATATATTTGAATTTCCATTCATATTTTAAAATTTTAATTATTATAATGTCTTCTGAACTTGTTATTTTTGAATTTTTATAGAAACTACAATTTGAATCTTTATTTTATCATTTTATGAATGAACAAATTTTACCCCCATTATGAATATTATTTCATTTAATATTCTTTTATAAGTTTCCATGTTTATTTTATATTAAAATATTTTATCTCAATATTCTAGGAATTTTTAATTTGTAGTGATAAAAAATAAAAAGGATATTTTATTTATTTCGGAAAAAATATTCAAATACTCTTTAAATTTATTTTGAATATATATAAAAAACGTTAAATATTTTATATGATTTAATTAGGATAATATCTAAAGATACCATCCGAATTTATTCTTTTTAAGGATTATAATAATTTAAGGAAGATTCATTGAGTCATTTCATTCACAAGGTTTAATTTTATTATGATGTAATAATTACAATGCCTATTTATTTTCATCAGCTATGCTATGATTAAATGATATAATGAAACCCATTTACATTCCATGAGTCATGATATGAAAAATTTATGAAAAATTTATGTTCTTTTTCACAAATATGTATCGTTTTCATTATGTGAAAGCATTGAATAAAATTATAGATTCATCCAACATATTTGATAAATAATCATATATCATGAAATAATAATGATTGGAAGGGGGAGTGATCCATGTTCTGTATGGGACTATATACTCAATAATAGTCTAATGAGTGAAACATAATGAAGGAGATAATGGAATTTAGAGTGAAATAAATCCTCCAAAATTTTTTTGGACGTGATCCTTCATTATAGAAATTATTTTCAATGATTATTTTTAATTCAAAAACGTATTTATTATTATTATTATTATTTTAATAGATATTCATTTATTACTATTGTTTCCACACAAGTATACCTTATTTTTTTCTTGAAAAATCCTTTATCCATGATTTATTATTAATTATCTTTGATTGATTGGTTTTGAAATTCATATTTTATAACCATATCCTCACACCGTTATGCTTATATTATTCTCTAATATGAAGAATAGTTTATATCTATTATGTTTAACCTTACTAAGAAACTGAGCTCTACATTTCTTTTTTTTACTTTCCCCATGTTATGAAAAATATTTTAATTTGGGTATTTCATAGAAGTTTACTAGGTGTGGGAAAATTTCTAAGATATTTTATAGATCCTTCAAGAAACAAGATGACTATTCATCTAGTATCTGAAGAAACTACTCCTTTATGGTTATATGGAATGAACTTTTATGATAATTATTAAATATTCATATAAAATAGTGTAATATTTATCAACGAAATGATTGGGCCAGCACATTTCCACGTGTTTTGATGAAAATAAATACATGAGATGTGAGTAAATGTGTAATTTTATAGATAAATTTTTTTAATATTAAATACTTTTTGAGATTAATAAGTACATTATAAAATGGAAAAAATGTTCTTTAGTTGAAAAAGAATCAATTTTTGTTGGTTAATTATTATTACTAAATTTCCAAAACACTAAAACTAAAAGATCAAAGTAATATATTTTATTATTGTAATTTAATTAATTAATATAATTATGAGTTTGCCACAATTTTGGGGCATTATATTCTCCACAATTGGCTGGGAAACATTTATGGAAATAACACTTATAATACTTATTTTATACACCCTATATATATGGTATTATTATGGTCCTTTTAACTCATCCATATTTATAAATATTTTGTTTTAAAACATATATAATCTATCAAAAAAATTTAGTTTTGTATTTTGTATTTATGATGGATGGTATTTTCTTCTTTGAGTCTGCTAGGGAAATTTCATCAGATGAATTTGTGACCTACTTTTATTTTCCATCCATCACTTCATTTTTATTAATGTTAAATACAATGAGATCATTCCATGAGGGCCTTGGGGGTCTGAAGTAATGTCAACTAAGGGAATCCCCTCTAATAAAATTTAATCCCTCCAATTTAATGTGACAAATGATTGATTTAATTGTTATATTGGTATATTGGACCACTAGAGAAGCTAGGTGATCCAATACATTATTCCCCTCCTCCCAGGCGTGGGTCACTTTTATACTGTGGGCCACTTTTATCTTCAATGAATGTTATTATATTTTCATATTTTCATCTTCCTTATAACTCCAAAACCACTATTCTTACCATTTTCATGATGTTTTGTTTCAAGAACCTTGATCTTGTTGTATTTAATATCCAATTTATAATTATTTAAATCATAGATGTTTTCTAAATTAAAATCAAATTAAGTAAACTTCTCTTAAATAGACTTCTTCATTTCATCATTCTCTTAAACATTTTTGAACCAGTAAATTTAATCCATAGAGTATCTCTATTCCATCTCAAATATTTATATATTAGTTTCGATAATCTATTTGGAGAGCTTTATATATGTTTGAAATTAATTATTAAAGGACTTATCCAGTTATATTATATCTTCTTCAAGATGATATACTTTTTTACATGATTTTAAAATTAAGATAACTATTATTTTAGAAAATAATACAAAAAATGCATTAATGAATCAACATATATATTTATTGGCATGTCATAACTCTCACACAGATTTATATTTTCTAGTTGATAGGTTGAATTATAATTAACACTTAACTCATGATCAATGGATTCCCTTAATACTCTTGAGATAAAAGGGATATCAATTTTCTTAGTGGTAGATTGGTCATCCTATTCTTATCCTTATTTTTTAAATCAATACTACTATGTTAGAGAACCCAAAATTTCTTTCACTAGTGAGAAAAGGGATAACATCCAAAAGGTATTCTTTTCTATTACTTTCTTATTTATTATATTAATAGTAAAAATTAAAATCTAATCTAAAATAAATAAATAATATTCAATATATCACATCATTAAAACATGAAAAGAAGTAAAATGTTCAAAAGAGAAAAATATACAATACAGTGAAGAAAATAATAGGTGAATTAATATTTGATAACAATTTATGGGACAATTTTTTGATGAATACAACACAAAGGGTGGGGGTGAATCTAGGTTGGTGTTTTTTAATCCAAATTTGACATTTTAACCCTATATATTTTAAATATCTCACATATTAATGGGAATATGTATAACATTTTATCTTATAATATTTATATTCATATGAAATTTAAACCATGATATTCTATAAATTTTTTCAAATATATTTAATTTCCTCTATATCTTCTGTTACATGAAAAAACGAGTTAGAATAAACTTTTATATACTATAAAAATATTATAATATAATGTTACTATTATCATTCATCCATAAGACTTATGGGTATGAATAAGGTAAAATATATTATAAAACATAATCTTTTATACTTTTATAAATTTAATTAATTGGTTGTCAATTAATTATAAATTAAAATAAAAATTAGTTTATAATAAGCGAGTTGGATTTTAGGATAAAAAATTTTCTTTATGCAATGTGAAATTTTCATTATAAATTAAATTGATTAATTTTTTTAAATTTTTTTAATGAAATACATATATAATATATATTCAATATAAAATTTTAACATTAATATAGTTTTATATATGCACGAGATAAGAATAAATCTTCTCTTGTACTAAAAAATGAATTTTTCAAAAAAGTGATTTTCATCACATTGTGCACACTTTTATTAAAAGATATTTTAGTTAATTATAAAACTTTTATCTTGAAAAATGTATCCAATATTAGGAATAATAAATATTAAATTTGGTAAATAATAACATTTTATTTTTAGTCAACATGGATAGTAGTCATAATAATTATTTTTCACCTCCATAAGTGACTTGTGTTTCAAACATATATTAATTTGAATTTTTTATTCATGATATATTTAGGAAATTATATTATGTTTATTTGAAAAATAAATTTCATTTTATTTTCCTATATTTATTTTTTAATAATATATTTTGTTATTTCATTTTCTTCTCCATACAAACTCAATAGACTAAAAATATTTTTTATGAAAATATAACCTTATTTCATTCATTAGTTGAAATTGTTTTTTCTTCTATTTTAAATTTTTTTTAAATGTCTCCAAAATGATTTTAATATTATTATAATATTGTTTAAATTGCTTTTTATCCATTATTAAATATTTAAATAACTGTTTAAGATGAATCTTATTATCATTTTCCAAATGCGATAATTTTTTTCTTTTTCTTACAAAGGAATGAAATGATTGTTTTCTTTTAACATAAAAAACATAATAAAAATATATTGCTATCATGGCTATGAAATTATTTAAATATATCTTTAAAAGTTTAGAATTTTAGTTTTAAATAAAAAAATTTCATTGTTATTTGGGATAATTTTTAATTTTAAATATGTGATTTCAAAGTTAAAATGCTATTTTCCACAAGAAGTTTTCTAGAGATATTTTTGTGTTATTTTATTCTATGATAACAAATTTTTATGTTACTTATTGTTAAATAGGGATATGATCCAACAATACCATAAAAATTCCTTCTTTAGATATATTATTTAAAAAATTATTTAACATTGATTATGTGAAATTTGTCTTATTGTCATGGGTTAATTATGTTATGAAAAAAATTGCTTTTCCATGGATAATGATTTTATAAAATAATAAAATGTTTATGAAGACCATTTATATTTCATTATTTATGATATGATGAATTATTTTTGATAATGTGGAATTAAAATGTTTGATTTTCATTATTTGATTGGTGGGAACAAAATTATATATCCCACTAAGGCATTAGTAAAATATGAATATCCTATGAGATAAATAGGACTGGTATGGGAAGAGAACAATGATTAGTAATGTACTATGTCCACTATGATAATCATGGGATTGAACCTTGACTACTACTATTGTTTTGGGTGGGAACCCAAAACATTATGATAGTCTTGTTGGTTTTCCTTGAATACTAGGGAAATGATTTTATATGATAATGATTATTACACAAACTTATGTTTTATGCCCATGTTATTCTCTTATGTGTCATTTTCATTGATTCAATTATGGTTCATCTCTTATGAAATATCATGATTTGTTCCATAAATCATGATTATGACATATGATATGATGGGTATAGTTTTAAAATGTTATACATATGTTCTTATACCCTTATACTCCAGTTATGTTTAATTTATCATTGATATCTTCCGTGTTTTCCCGTTACTGGGAATCATAGATAAACCATTCATATATTGTCTTTCCCAATTTTGTTATGAAATTTATTATGTATAATATGATTAAGAATGTTGATAGTTATGAAGAATATGATGGGAGATGATGTATTTCACTTTTAACAAGTTTCTTTATGAATCATGTATTTAACAGAACTATATTATTATGATTCTAGAATGGGTTATCAGGTTATATGATTAAAATTCATGTATTAAGATGTGATATCTATTTATTAACTTTATGGGTTTCTAATAATAATCTTAGATAAGGTTTTAGTAAACATTTTCATACTATATTGAGAATGATTTAGTGAGAACCGTTAATATAATCCTAAATTTAAGAGAACATCCAACATTATGGTAAATAATATATTGTGGTTTTCCTATAAAAACATACATATCTGGATATTATAGGTGATCATGTTTTAGGAACATCTTCACCTAGGGGTTATAAACCCAAAAATTGTTCATCGATCATATCGCATCCATCATTCTTCTTCATAGTGAGTGTTTCCTTACTGCAAAACTAGTTGACACTCTTGGTGCATATGCATAAGTTAATTAAGAATTTTTTATGAACCATCATGAAGTATTGGAATAGATAATGATCCTGAATGACCATGGTAACATCTAATGTGTCATAGATTGAAAATAATGTTTCATGATTTAGAAATACTATAAATGATTTTTCAGGATTATAGGGTTTTCCAGAATGATAATTGTTTCGCACACTATGAATTTTTGTTTTAGTCAAAGGTTGGAACCAGAAAGAACTGTTTTGATACTAAATGTGATGGATAATGCAATGATTTTCCTCCAAATAAACCAAATTTTATGGAATATTGAATTTTAAATCGTATTTTTTTCTTATGATACATTACCATGATAAAAATATTATTAAATATAAAAATGAGAAAATAAGAAAATAAAATTTTGTTTAGTCCTTTATGTGGAAACTTCCTCCACCATTAATTCGGTATTCTGATCATCTAGTTTCTATGTAATGGATCAGTTCAACTAAAATGATATTTTCAAATCTCTAATAGTCATGGAATGAAATAAAGTCATTTTGGTTGTCTACCATTTGGAAGTTGAATATGATTAATGAGAGACACTTATAAAGAATAAGATTCAACCAGAAGATTTTTACCTCATGGAGTGGAATGATTTTAAGGGATTATTTTTCAATAATAATTTTCATAATATTATTCGTATGAAAATGGATAGGGAATTCATTTTGATAAAGTATAAAGATGATTAATCCATTGGTACCTATGAGGAAAATTTTAAATAACTTTTGATATATTCTTCTGTTCTTATAATCCAACCTAGAATTAAGGTTGATCATTTATTCAATGGCTTAAAACAATGTCTACAAAGGTGTAATACATAAGGGAATTAAATAACTATGAATATATCATTCGATTTCTATCATAGTTGGAATTAATATTTGATTTACCCATCAATCTCAATGTTTTTATAAGAAAAGAACGATGCAATTCAAATGAAAATCTAAAAACCATTGAGATTAGAAGATAATAAATTCTTTATTCTTGAAGAGCAGAAGGAAACATTTAGGAAATTTTGTTAACGATAATGGTAAATGTTTTAAATATGAAAATAAATTTCATATGAAAATCAATTATCAATATGGGGGAATGAAATCAAGTAAATATTTTAATTGAGAGAAAGCTCTAAAAACTGCACCACTCACAATACAATGTTTAAAATTCAAGGTGTATGGAAATTACGCTATAAAGTTATGAAATATAAATTTTAATTATGATATCTATTATTAGAAACCTTTTATTCCATGAGAGAGAGGTAAATATCATGTGATCACTAGTTATGATGAGTGGTATGATAACAAAATCATGAAATGAACACTTACCATCCACTATAAAACTTATAATGACTTATTTGGTACTGGATAAAACCACTCTTTTATATATAAGGAATTTTATAACTATATTTAAGAACTAACTCAATGATTAAATATTAAATCATAAGAGAAAACCCCTAATGGTAAAATTATCACATATCAAGTTTATGAATATTCTCTTACTTCTATTTTTGGGAATGTTCTTATATAAAAATATCATTATTCCCCCTCTAATATAATTTTATGTAATATTAGAAATGGATTTGATTTATTTTCATAAGTAACACATCGATATATATGTAAAGGATGTAATGTTTGATAATATGATCCAACCTATGATTGTTTATTAGTGTAATTATAAATATAAACATCCAATTTAAATGACATACGATTTATGGATATTAATTCTTATTAAAATGTGGTTTTTATCTCATATGGTCGGGGATGAAATCAACATACATGATATGAATATTTTTTAGGAGTTTTTTGATATCTTATATGTTGATATTCCAAGTCTTCCAATAAATCAAGATGTTGAGTTCTCAATTTAAATCTTATTGGCAGTTATACCTATTCTAAACACTCATTATAGATTGCCCATGATTGATTTCTAGGAATTGAAGAAAAAACTCTATGAGAATATTTAAAATTGATTCATTCATCCAAGTTCATCACCTTGGGGTGAACCAAATATTCTTGTTCAGAAAAAGAATATATTAATGTGGATTTATACTGATTATTAAAAACATATGAATATCATTATCAATAAAAATTATAATTTATCCCATATTAATAACATTTTTAATCAAATAAATAAATCCAAACATTATAACAAGATTTATATTCATTCTAGATATCATCATTTGAGGGTCAAGATGGATGATATTCCCATAAAAGAACTTTGTATATGGTATGGATACTGTGAATATATTGTAATTATAATTGGTCATAGAAATTCCCCATTATCTTTAAAGATTTAAGAATTGTGTTATTTTTATATTACTTTGGTAAATTCATTGTAGTCTTTGTATATGTTATTCTTATATATTAAAATATAATTTGAGGTCATGAAAACCACATAATGATTTCACTAAATTAATGAAGAAATGATATTTTTTAAGAAAAACATATAGAGTGAGATTTTGGTATACAAAAAAAATCATTTTTGCTCATATAATATCAGGATAGGGTATATAGGTGGATCCATCCAGGGATGTAGTTATCAAACATTAGCCCTACTAACTACTATGACTAAGATCCATAGTTTTCTTGGTTTTACACGATATTATCTCAACATTGTGGAGAATTTCCCTTGAATTTATAATCCACTCACTAAGTCAACGTAGAATAGATAAAAGTTACATTTTTATAGATGAATGTGAGGAAATGTTAATGGAAGTCAATATATGTTTAGTCTACCCATGTGTTCCTTCATTACCTTGAAATGGATAAGGTTTTTTATTCAATAGTGATACCTAAAAAGTAATGGAGATGATTTCTCATGAATTATGATATTTTTATTGCATCTTCCTCTTGATAATTGATGGTTCATGATAAAAATCACTAAAATCATGATTTGAAGTCAACTACAATATTGTTTTCAATAATTATAAGGTGTCATTATTTTTATAGAGAATGATGTGATATGAATACTAGTCATTACATTCAATGGTGTATGTTAATTCCAAAAAAAGTTTAATATGTTCCAGAGAATATGTTTAGAATTAATTATTGATTATGACTACTCAATACATTACCACCCCATGTAAGTGATCAAGTTCATTAAATTATTTGGGTCAAAATGATCATGAAAAATTTTCTATGATGAGGATCTAAAATGATTTAATATTTTTATATTTTCAATATATTTATCTAGAAATTTAGAAGGTAGGGTTGATATCTTATCTTTCACAAATGATTGTTTAACTATTTATTCATATGAATAATAAAGGGGAATATAGGGAAGATGTGAATTGTCTAAGAAGATTATAAATGTTCTAGATTTCCCAAATGATTTTGATTTAATGATAATATTTAAGAGGTATGTACTTTTTTCACACAAGCTCGATTAGAAGAATTGGTTGTTGGAGGAGGTTAATTTTTAATCATTATCTATTCATCCAAGATGTATAATGATATCTGGAGATCTAGAAGAGTCTTTATAGTGAGATGTCATAAAGAGAGATATTGAAAAGTATGTATCTCCATGCATGGTATGTCAAAAAAAAATTAAGGCCGAGATAAATTATTCCAACGGGATATCACAACCATTACCCAAATCATAACATAAGTAGTAAAACATCATGATGGAATTTATTGTTGGACTCCCCGAATGCCTAATGAATATAATGATATTTTGGTTGTAGTTGATAACCTTAAAACGTTATCAGACTTCCTTACTATTATATATGATTTTTGTGTTCCTCATCTTTTCATAATATTATTTAATAATGTTTTGGGGTTTCATGGAGTACCACATTCAATTTTATCAGATCATGATCTGAATATTACATTGATGTTTTTGTGATGTCTTCAGAAGGATCTAGAAACATAGTGGAGTTGTAGTAATGATTATAATCCATATAAATATGGTCATTCTGATAGAACTATACCAACCGTAAAGGATATGAATAGACCTTATTAAATTTATTTTAATGTTACTGGTATCAAAAACAGTGTCTAGTTGAGTGTTCATACAAAAATAGATTTCACTTGAGCCTTCAGTTGGATACTTATGAATCCATCAAGGGAAATAAGTATACCACCCCAACAATTTAGGATGTCTTTTGATAAATAAATCCCTTGGGGACTATGAAAGCTAAAGAGATGGTAGAGAATTTCATATCAATTCAATAGTACAACATTTTATCTTAGAGTCAGCTAAAATGATACATTGATAATAATTAGTGAGCTCTGAATATTGAAGTTGGTGAGAAGGTGTTTTAATAAATTTATTAATAGGAAAAAGTAATGATATTTAGGAATAAAGTAAATCTAGGACCTATATATATTGATATCTTTGAAATTATTGATTTAGTAAGGGTAATATCTTATCACTAGGCACTTACACCAAGCATCTCCAAGTTACACGTTGTGTTCCACATGTCTGTCAAGAAGAACACACAAGATCCTTCAAATTCACTAAAAATGGTCATACCACTAGAAAATGATCATTCTTACATAGAAATTTAGGTAGAAAAAATGGATCAAAGAGATATAGTTCTATAAAACAAGACTATAGACCTAGTAAATGATATTAGGAGGATCAAAAATTTCAAACAAGATACTTGGGGATCTCATGATGTAATGAAAAGAGACATCCTAAAATATCTGAAACAAAATACAGAATTTTGATGGAGAGTGTTTTTAAACGAGGTAGAATGTAACACATTGAGGTTTTATAAATATATTTCAAATAAATTTTATTTACTCAATAAAATTTGTTACATGCACCAATGAGTTTAAACAAACCATGATATTTGTTAAAATATTAATATTTAATGTTATAATAATCTAAAATTAGTTTCATTGGTGTTTATGAATAAGAATAAATATATTATTAAAATATATGTTTTATACATTTTTAAAATGAACTCATTGGTATTCTATTTATTATAAATTAAAATAAAAAACTATTTAAAATAAATGACATTTTTTTAAATTTATTTTTATGATAAAAATATGTTTTAATATTTATAAATTACAGTAATAGCTAATGATTATTAATTTTAATGTATTTTATATATTTTATATTCAATTAAAAATGTTTTATATTTCATATATTATTCTTTCTATACATGGGATACGAATAAATTCATTTTTATGATAAAAATGTATTTTTAAAAGTGGTTTTCGTCGTGTTTTGCACACATGTTTTAAAATGTATGTCTTCTACATATATAAATTGAATATTAAAAAATAAATTCCATGTTTGGAATTAGTATGATAAAATTTGGTAAAAAGGTGGTTTTATTTTTTGTCAATATGAATTGTAATCATAATAAATTAGTCTCACAACAGTAAAAGAATTATGCTTCAATCCTATTTTCATCATTATTATTTATTCTTCATTTTATGTTATAGAAATTATATTAACCCAATATAATAAACCTATTTTTTCTTATTCTATATTTTTTATTTAGAATATAAGTTTTTCTTTAATTTTTCACTCTTTATGATCTCAGGAGAAAAAATATATATTCAAGGAAATATGGATTTATTTATTTCTTCCATCAAAAATGAATTTATTTTCATATCCTTGTTTTCAAAAATTGTTTTCAAAAATATTTTTATATAATTCTATGATTTTTTAAATTCATTTTTTCCCATTATTTAATTTTTAAAAATATTTTTAAAAGAATATTTTTGTTGTTTTCCATAGGAGATAATTTTTTACTATTTTACAATGTAATGAAACAAATGTTTTCTTTTATCTTATATGGAAACAATAGAATTTATTGTCCTCATGTCCACTCAATGAATTAAATACTCCTTTACAACTTTCCAAATATATCTATAAAAAATTATTACTTTGATATTTTCTTATTTTTATATTTTACTTAAGTTATTAAAAAGAGAAAAGGTTATTTTCTACAAGAAATGTTTTATATATCTTTCAAAAGTATCTTCTTACAGGATAACAACATTTGATGTTGTTTTAAATTTACTGGGGATATGATCCAATTATATAATCCAATTTCATTATTTCTATTTTTTATGATGATAATTATTTATGGAAGATTGTATGAATCCTATTTCTTTTCAATGGTTTAATTAATTTATGATACTCATTACTTTTCCATTGGTTATACTATGATGAAATAATGACTCGTTTATGAGGATAATTTCATTTTCATTCGTTATTATATGATGAATTATTTATGATCACGTTTAACATATAAGTATTATTTTATTCATATAATGGGTTGGCTCAAAATTACATGTCCCTCCAATTCATTAGGTAAAGATAGATATCCCATTTGATAAATAGGACTAGAATGGAGATTAAATCGATTTTAGTACAGTGATTATCCACTGTGATAATCTTGGAAGTGAACCTTGAGTACTACGATGGTTTGTAGAGTTAACCAAATAAACTATGATATTCTTTGATTCAATACTTAAATACTAAGTAAATGGTTTTCTATTTTTATGTGTATTCCACAACCTTATTTATTTTGAGAAGTTTATCTTCTGATGGACCATGTTCTTTGATTCTATAATGATTATTATCTTATGACCTATCAGTTTTTATGACAAGAATCAATATTATGATCTATGATATGTAGGGTACATTTTCCAAATGAACTGATCATGTTCTGATACCCTTATGAAAAAGTTAAGTTGAAGTGATCATTTATGTCTCCCTTTTACCCTTACTGGGAATCATAGATCACCCTTTCCTATGTTTAATATCCCATGGTTATGAATAAAGGTATTATGTAAGATATGTATAAGAAGGGTTATAATTATGAATTACATAGTAAGAGTTATTTTAGTTCATTTATGAACCATTTTTATATATATCCATGTTTACAATGTCTGTATAATTATTTAATTACTGTGTGGATCATTTTAATATTTGATTAATATTCATCTATTGAGGTGTTATATATATATGAAATTTATGGTTTACATTATTAAAAAAAATCCAAAACCAAAACCAAGATAGAAAAAAATATTATATATTCACCTCTAAATTTGATAAGGCTAATCATTTGTGTGATTTTTAATTCACTAAGAACAAAAAACCTAATAAAAACCACATGTCAGTATAAAATGTAGTGTATAACCTTCAAAGTCACATTTTAATGTCTCTAAACTATGATTCAATTCATACGAATCATAATTACATATTACACATTACAATGATATCAGTATGGGTTATAAATGAATCATCTTTAACTATTTTTGACTTTTTAATTTTCTGATGTGCTTCTTTGGTCTTTTAATTCCACTTTTTTACTTGAAAAATATCATTAAAGACAATAATTATTTTGTATGAAAATATTTTTCCCCACAACTCAATATTCCTATTAAATGAATAATGTTTAATTTTTTTTCTTTCATAAAAGAAATATTTATTTATTATTGGAATGAAAAATGCAATGTTTTCCCTTCTTCTCAATTTATGTTTTTTTATTAGGGAATAGAATACTAAATTTGATTACATTTTTCACATTTGATTTTAACAATAGAGTTTCATCACATTAAATGATGCAATATTTTTTTTATTAGATACTAAAATATTCATTAATAATATAGTAGTATCATAGCTCACTCTCTCTATATTACATTGTTTTCTAAAACCAATAATATATATCTGAAGAATAACATATAGAATTTTTTTTATTGTCCCATATTTATCAATTACATTTATTCACTATACATTTTAAACACATTGTTTTGAAGTACCATTATTTTATATGTGTCAAAAAATAAAAATTTTAATAAATTGGTTCACGGACCTCCCACATAATGCCTATAGAATTTTCATTTTTAATTTTACACATAAAAAATTTCTCTATAAATAATTTCATAAAACAACTTGTAAAACAAGAAGTAACTATTGTAGGACTTCATTCTTCAAATTTTCAACAATTTTTATTTCATTCCAAAAAATAATAATTTATTTAAACATCATATAAAAATATCCAGGAATCATTCATTAAATTTATTTGGCCACGGATTCCTCCCTTTTGGATTAATGCACTTCTCAAATTTCTTTTTTATTTATCTACATTGTACATTCTTCCCGAATCACAAGAAAATGATGATGATTAGTATTACTATTATTCTTCATCTTACCTAGAGTAAATTTTGTTAACCACAAATTGTTTTGATCAAAATATATAGATCCAAATATGTTAACCACCACAATTGATAATTTTCTTATTAGGTTCTATGTATATGATGTGTAATCCAACTATATGTATCTCATGCACTATTTATTCACAAATATGAATCTATTTATATAGAAATACACTAACAAATAAATAATTTTTTTTCAATACAATCTCTTTTAATAAATCCCAAAACTAAAACTTTTAGGGTAATTTTAGTGTACTCATATTTCAGTGATCTCAAAAAATTTCTTTTTATGTTCATTTCATGCTTCTTCCACTTCTCTGTAATCATACTTCCTCAAATATTCTAATATCTGATGTACTTATGGTGTTCATAGGATTCTGATGCTCATACCACAAACATCTAGAAAACTGAAAGTATGTTCTTTGATGAACATAAATAACCAATTATATATTTCATTATTATGAATCTCATGAAACATTCAATCAGGAATGTCTTGATGTTAAATATGATAGAAAAAACACAGTATTACATCATCTGTGTCCCAATATTTAAAACTAATTAATAGTATATTGTATTTTGAAGTTTCACATAAAAATATATATGGAATATTTTCCTCAAAATAAACCAATTCACTTATTTAAATTCTCATTTAAGTCTATTATAACTTGGTATCTCTTGTGAGCCATCATTTTCACCTGAATAGTATCTCAAGAACCACTCCTACAATGAACTAGACTACTCTCTTGATAATTCAAACTATGTAGCCACTTTACCTCCAACATGAAACTTTTGGATAATCACCTTTAAACTAGAATTTTTTTTATTTAAATAGATTTGATAATTTCATTTCTGTTTGAATAATGTATTCAAAACATTGACAAAAACTTTTAACCACTTATTTTCTTCATTATTTAATATATTATGTTCAAACTTGACCCAAATTTTTTTGATGGAACTCCTAAATTTTAGTATTGTTTTATAAAAATTCTTATTAGAAATATTACAAGGGATATTAAATAATAAAATTGTTTTCCCATATAATATAAATGAATCTTATAATGGAAACAATTTCCACACACATTAATTTCTTTTCAGAATTGGTGATGGGAGATGGTCTAGAGGGGGGAGGTTAATGAACCAAATTATAAACACTAACCAAATAAATTTACTATAAATGATTATTAATAATTTTAATTATCACTGGAATATAAATGATGTAATATAGGTAATGTTTATAGAGGTTTGTTATAAAATAGACCATTTACACAATTATATCTCTCTACTCTATAAGAGCTATGTTTTCTTCTAACCTCATTTTTGAAGTATATTCATATCACAATTACAACGTACTTTTTCTAGTGTAAGTATAGCCAAGAAAAAGAAAATTTGGACGAAGAGTTAGAAATGAATTACTACACTCACTTTGGACTACGGGAGTGAAAACCAGGACAATCCTGATTTTATAATTTAAGAGTCATGACCTAAAGAAGGAGAAAAGATATTTTCAAATATAAAAATATAAAAACAAAGTGAGAGTACATGTAATATATTGGATATAGTGTTACATAAATAATAAACCAGGTAAAAATATAATTTAAATTAAATCATCATAGGTATTCGTTCTTGAGTAATGTATCAGTACATCTATTAAATGTGTAATATAATTTATCGATGTTTTCAACCAGCACGTCAAAATTGGTATAACATATAAAAAATTGATCATAATGGACTTTGTTTTTATTTCACCTCAATGTTCAATGAAAATCTTTTACAATCCTCAAAAATATATCTTATCATAACTATGAACATTTAATATGATTGAAATTATTTAAATAGGATATATGAAACTAACATTCCAATCACTATCATGGTAAATTAATTTAAATATAGACTTTATAAATATAAAATAGTGACAACATTATTATTCTATAATATTCCTTAAAAAATAATTTAAATTCAAAAAACGATTTCTAATTCTAAATAATATGAATAACTTGTTAAATAATTAAAATAGACTCAAAAATAATTGGTCAAATAGATCCCAGGAAAATAAAAATACAATTTGATTTTTATATTTCTATTTTTTGAATAATTGTTAATTTCAAGCAGTCGATAATTATTCAAATATTATTTATATAGAATTAAATACAAAAAAATAATATTTAATAAGTAATAATTCAATATATATTAATTTATAAATTAATAATACAACGAAACCAAGATAAATTGTGAAAATTTAAATAATTGAATTATATGTTTATGTATATACCCAAATAAGGAATAACTTAAACACCTATTAAATTTGGTGAAACCTCACTAAAAAATTAAACAAGAGACTTCAATATAATATATATATTACATATCAATAAATTACTTAAAAAATTAATGTAATAATTTTTTAATCAAATTATAAAAAATAATGAAAAACATATAGGATACTAAAAAATGGTTTTAAGAAAATAAATAATGTTCTAAATTGAATGTGAGTGTCTAGTTACCTATAGTTTTATACCAAGTAGTTAGTTAACATACCATAACATAAAATATTGTGGTCATTTCATATGATGGGTTGTCGGTATAGTGACTATATGAATATTATAAAGTGTGGTCACTTATGTCACTGTAAGGAGTGAAATCAGTTGATATTTCAACATGCGGTAGATTCACTAAATATTTAATCATGTGGGGGACTTATTTCTTCCAAAAGTATTATATAAACCCTTGTGGTAGGTTTTAAAGAGATTATTTTGTGAACTCTAGTATATCATGTTGTCACTTAAAAATCACACATGTGGATACCTAAAAATTAGGCAATATGTAACTTAAAAATGAGTGGTATATCTGGATGATAAAATCTATAAATTCTCATGTTGTTACATGACATCATATGATTTGGTGATCTTTTAGACCATATAAACAATTGGTTAATAATTTAGTCCATTTTAATTGAATTTGGATAATATAAATATGCTTATAATGTATTAAATAACTACTCAATTTGACATATATATCAAGAAATATCAATAAAATCATTAATATATGTTATCATAGAAGAAATAAAAAATAATTCAAATAATATATGAATCCGTTCAATTATTTAGAGTTACTAAATTTAATTTTTTTTTTATTTCATGCAGTTGAATTAAATATAGATAAATATATTTTCTATCTTAAATAATAATGTTCACACTTTTTGAAGTTATGAAACTCAATTTATCATAGAATTAGTGATGAAAAATATAAATACTAAATAATAATAAAGCCGAAAACATGTATCATGTTCAAGGAAAATGTAAAAACATATAGAGACTGATTCAACCATTATCATAGTTGATTAAAATAAAAATAATTTCATTAACTTGAATATCTATTATGATTTATACAATTCCTTGAATTATAAGAAAATATTTAATAAAAATATAGTAGGTAATTGAAATAAAAATTCCTCTTTATTATGAGTATCAAAAAATGGTGTGAGGAAATGTAATAATAAAAACATAAAATATAATGAAATAACAACAATTTCTCAATAATCTATACATTTGTGAAAGATAAAAACTAAGATGATATTTTCAGAAATTCTATTCCATTTTGAAATTTGCTAGAAAAAAAATATTATATAATATAAAAACAAGAAAATTTTAATCATAATAGAAAAAAAGAAGTTCAAAATTAAAAAATTCCCCCTTATTAATTTCAAATTAATGTATGTCAAAAACCTTAGATTTTAAAACTAAATTTTAAACATACCAAACTGAAATGTCATTTTATGAAATTTTTCAAAATCAAATGGTTTGGTAAAAATACAGAAGCTAATTTTTAATAGGTATATATTCATGAATCATATTAGTTTTGTTAATATCATCATAAATAATATGAAAACAATTTTCTATTTGAGTTGTTCTAGAATTCATTAAAGGTTTCTTTTGGAATAGAAATATTATAATAGTTATCACAACAAATAGGTACATTTTCGAAAATAAATTCATAATAAGATATTTTTTTTATAATCTATAAATATTGGGAGTGAAACTATATAGTATAGATATTCTCACTTTTAGTAGTTGACAAAGAAATAAACTCTTTTTCTTCAACTCTAAGAAACTAAATTATAACCAAGAAAGTGACATATACTTATGTTTATTCTTTTATTATGTACACACCCTCTAAAATAAGATTCATAGTAAATGATAAAAATAAACATCAACTCTAACAAAATAAATAATAACCAAATAAGTGACATATACCTTTGATTTTTCCTTTATTAAGTATATATCCTCTAAAATAAGATTCATAGTCATTAATAAAAAAAGTTAATATTTTTAGGATAAAGTAATAATTAATTAATAGTTTATTAAACATGTATAAGAATATGATAAATAACCTTTAAGTGAGATTCAATAGTATGTGATTGGATTTTAGCGCACAAAAAAATTATACAATATATCTAGTCAATAAGTAGATAAATTTGAAAAACTATTAATCATTACCTGAACTAATTTACAATTAATAGATTTTAGGGAATTATCGAAATATATTTTATAATTAATACTAATATGGTTTGAAAGATTTATAAGAACCATGACCAAAATATTTGACCAAATCATTAACATATTTATATTGATTCATAAATATTCTATCCTTTCTATAAAAATTTTTATATCCTAGACATAATTTTAGTTTTCCCATAAATATAATATCAGACTCACATGCCAAAGAATATGAAAACTATTTAAAAAAAAGAATCATTTTAAGATCCAAAAAGAATTTTAGAAACATAAATTTGAATAATTAAATTGTCTTTTGAAATCGTTTTAATAAATAATTTAAGATCAAATTCACATTTAGGAAAATTATTTTTCAATAATAACATAGTTATCCAATCAATACATGTATGAGTTTCTTTCTAAATATCTTACAAATATTTTGTAATCTTAAAAACAAGGTAAGTAAATTTTTCTATTTTAAAATCTTGGGTGTTGGGAAACATAAACTTCTACAGAAAACAAAAAAATTTAGAAATGAAAATTTCTCATTTATTTGAAATATCTTAAGAATTTGATAAGTGACAAAAGATACCTAAATTTTAATAGATTAAATTCTATGTATATGTGAAAAGTATTCATTATAATTAATAAATTCTTATTGATAATAACTTTCAGAACCAAAACTATCTTTATTCTTAATAACTTATCCATAGTTAACTATCTTATTTCTAAAATTACATTTTGTTCCACTAATATACCAATCTAAATGGGGTTAAAATAAAGAACAAAAATTATTATGAGAAAACTGATTGAGCACATAATGCATAGAAACATTACAATTATAATGATTTAAATAATCAGTAACATTATTAGAAGAAAAATAAAAAATAAATGAAAAATTACCCCAAAAAATAAAATAGTACTTATTTTTTTTATACCAGAGTTAGTATTAAGAATAAACATTTTAATATTTTATGCCTAAAAATCATCCAAGATCAAGGATTTTGTCAACAAAGAGTATTCTCCTCCTCAATTGATTGCTCTTTATCATGTAGTTTCCTTTAGAACAAATTAAAAAATCTAAACTCATCATAAAAAACATCAGAAATAGACTTTAATGTGAAATTATTTCCCTCAAACATAACATTAATATATTAATTATTTACTATATTTAATATATTATAAAATTTATATGCTTTATTATTTTGGTTTTATGAAATAATAATTGTACCTTTAACTCTTTTATCATCAAATTTATCTAAAACATCCATAAAATATATCTAAATTCTCAATAAAAGTTAAAGTAAAAAAATTACATTAAAACACTCTAAAATAAAAAACTCAAGGATTTTTACTATTAAATAATTCATAAGTATTATTATTTAGAGTAATTATATAAATCACTATGATTGAAATATAATAAGCACTAAAAATGATTCATCTAAATAATATATTAGAAAATCATTCTCAATTAACATTATTCTTCTTATTTCTATAAGCGTCGTAGTTTTTGTGTTCTAAAACAACATTTTTTATATAGTTGTAGTAGGTATTGTTTTTTAAATTACCCTTATTTTCCCCAAAAAAAATTATAAATTATAAAATTCACCTCCTTTATCACTATGAATTGAAATAATCATACCAAAATTCTAATTTTGAGCTTAATTATAAATATAAAAATATATATAAAAATTATTATTCTAATGTGAAGGGAAATAAACCCATGAAAATATATTATATTCATAAATAACAAAAAATATATATATCATTCATCCAAGACTAAAAATTTATATAGGACCAAATAATAATAATCATGAAGCAATTAATTCTTTATAGTAGGTAACTATATAATGTTATCATTTTTAGATAAATTAATCATGGACGTAGAAGAATTTTATCACACAGAAAAATAATAAAACACTTAAAATTTTGAACAATTGGTTTTGTAAAATCAATATAATAAATATTTTCCTTTTCATTATAATAAAATAATAAATATTAAATCCTAAAAACTATTCAAATTAAATTTATAGTTTTAATTTAACTACCTCATAACATAATTTAGAGATACTAATAAACCATTTTTTAATCCTTCAACATATAAAACCTTTATAATAAATTTTTAATTTTAAATAATAACATTACCAAAACCATTTACATTGTCTTTGAAATTATCTACAAATCTAGTAGTGCCTCCAAAACATCTATTCTAGGTGATATACAGTGAATTTCCTCCATTCATATGGCTAGAGTATCCACTTTCCATGTACCAAATATCATTCTTGAGACATCCAAAGTATTTTTCCTACAAAAATATATTACTTGAAAATTTTGATGTCTAAAATACATTGGGTCCAATCGGATTAGTAAAATAATTTAGGTACCCATAAATAATTGAAACAACTATTGTGAGTTAATCTAGAATAAATTATTTAAAATTATGAGTCTTCATAAATCCCAATGCCTTTTAAAATGCATGATAATAATCATTTACATAGCTTCATTTCATACCATATTGAAAACATGTTACTTCATAAGTATACGAATTTTTTACATTTCAAATTTTATTTTTTAAAAAATTTAGGTAATATCCAGTCATAGAAAATAACATCTTTATTTTTATTTAATTATAAAAATACACCATTTTATTACACTTTTTAGGAATTTGAAAAAACATAAATAAACATTTCATAAGACTATCAACATCATTTTTCAAATTTCCATTCAAATACATAGCCTATTTCAAACCTTCAAAGTCATTATAATGAGAAGTAGGGATAATATTCTTTATTTTTAATTTTATTATAATATCACTTTAGTTTAATTCATAATTTATAATTATTTTATTTATGATTATCATATGATTCAGAAATTTTTAAAATATATTTTCATAATATATTAATTTTTCAATTTAACTAATGAAAACTCAGATTTTCATAACCATTATAATAATAAAAATATCCATAATAAAATCCAAAATCCACAACCTCATTCCAAGATGTAATTAAGAATATTTTAGAGGATTCTTTCTCATTTTAATATTATTTACTAATACCGGTCACTTTAGACCAACTCAAACTAGTTTTAAATTCCCTCTTCTCTATTTTTTTAATTTTCCTTTGATATTTATTTTTCATAAGTTAGGATTGATATATCCATTAAATATACAGTAAAAATGTAAAAGGTGATGAATTCTTATAGGTACTACCTTTCCTACATACCTTTCATTTTTTGAGTGTTTATTCTAAACCAGTTGATTAATCCATTATTTTTCATTCAATTGTATTCTATAGGAACACATAGTGCCATATATTATTTTTAGTATCTTGTAGTTTATAATCATAAGAGTTAGTAGAAATAATAATTATAGATTAAAAATAAACACATTTTCTTTTCAAAATCTCCACGTTAGTTTTTTTATTTAATTATAGTTTTTATTGAAGCTTTGATCCAATAAAATCATCAAGAGTGTCCTATTTTAGTTTCTTGATTTCATCGATAGAGACATACTTTTCATGCCATTTACTTGGCATCAATCTAGGGAATCATTCATCAAGAATTTTATTTTTAAAATATTTCTACAAGATAATTCATTCAAATTTCTATAATTGTGAATCAGGGGAACATCTGGTTTATATTTTCATCATCACACATCTTGAAGTCATGGAACTCAATTAAAATCATTCTGATCATAGTTCGACTAAATTTTTCTGATCCAGGTGAGTATCTTATAAAATTGTATAAACTTACACATATAAATAATACTAATCATGCAAATGTAAATAGAATAATATAAAATATTTACCACATTGTATTTTAAAACCTATTTAGATACATCGATTCATATATGTGTTTTTGGGTAAGCTTTGGTTGTTTGTACAATATTACCATGATTGGCTAGTGTTCTATGATTACCTTCTTAATTTATTCCTCTATTCTGGATTTTCTATATTCCAAATCTTTTCAATAATATTTATGTGTCTTCTGAGAAATCCATGCATCATTTACATTCATTCATTCCATCTTAATTATCTTTTTATTAGACATTACAGTCTAGTAAAATGGTTTAAAAATAAAATTTATTCTTAATCTCTATAATGCAAAGGATTAAGTTATTCTTACTAGGTGGTTGATATCAATAAAGGAAACATTTTCAATAATAAGTCATTAACAAGGTCTTATTTTGATTCAAATTTATGGTATCAATAAAAAGACAACATAGTTAAAATAATAATTCTTAATAGGGTCAAAATTTGACACAAATGTTTATGTTTAAAAGGGTTATAGAAGATAGTCTACAAGGGGGTAAATAGAATAGATTAAATATTTTAACCAGATAAAATTATTATCAAATTTAACTAACAATGTTAATTAACATCATGAAAATAAATGAAATAACATAATGTATTTTAATATTGGTTCTATCCAAATTAGAACTTGTCTATTCTTATAAATCCCTACTTTTTGAAAGATATATTTTTCTCTAAAATTATTTTTAAAGGGGAATCATAATCTAAATACAACCTACTACATCAAGTATAAGTGTAACCAAGATATATAAATTTTGTATGTAGATTCGGAACCTAATTACTAATCTAAATTTAAACTAATGGTGTCACAACTCAAATAGTCATTAAATTAGAATTCAGGATTCCAAACCCAAATAAATAGAATAATTCTTCTCATAAATAGAATGTGATAGAACATCTGAGATACGAGAAGTGGAATTATAGACAGAATAAACCATAATAAAATATAAGATAACTTAAAGAATAAAATGTCCTCATTCTTGAGTATTGTATGAGGATGTCTCCTCAACTTAGTAATTTAATTCATTGATTTTTTTGTTTATCACTTGAAAATGTTTCCTTCTGATGAAAACATTATCACACATAAAATACTTCATACAACACAAAAATGTTAAAATTAAAGCTCAGTAAAATCTCGAAATTCCTAGTTATCATTATTATATACTTTGAATGTGTCCCAAAGCCTTTAAATATACTTTTTTAATATAAAATTTAAATATCAAGCTGGAAAAAGTAATTTATATTCAATGTTCATAATTATCCAGGAGAGAAAAAATTATCTTTACATAATAGTCCAATTAAATCATATAAATTCAAACCATGATGACTAATTCAAAATAATATTAATTTATCATTATAAATTTATAATAGAATCCAAAAAATATGTTAATGAAATATTATAAAAATAATAAGTCAATATGACTATTATAATTCAAATTTAAAAAAAATATTCTAATTTCTTATAGTGTGTATTATTTCAAAATTTAATTATACTCTATTAAATACAAAAACAATATGTTTAAAAAATATTTATATCGCTAGATAAAAATTAATAAAATAATCATACAAATAAATCTACTTAAAATATAAAATTTTAAATAATAAAAACATATGTTTTAAGCATATGTGGAAATGACTAATAAAATAAACATAAAATAAATATATTTTGAATATAATAGAAATTAATTGTGAGGAATTTATATAATATATATTTCATAAAAAAATAAATTACATAAAAATTTAATCTATGAATGTTGGAAATCAAATTATCAAAAATATATAAATATAGTTCAAGCAAAAAAAGTAGATTCAGAAAAATAAATAATGTACTGAACAAACCGTGAGTGTCGAGTGACAGTGAGGTATATGGCTCATGTTCATCTATCTTACCATGAAATAAAATCCTATTTTTAGTTTATATGATGTATGATTAGTATAATAACGTGTGAATATTATAATGTGTGCTTAATTAAATTACATTAAGGAGTATGGTAGGTTTACAATTCAATGTTCGGTAGGTTCACTTAATATCTCATCATGAAAAAACATGTTTTCTTATAGCAGGCTCAGATATGATCTTTTGGTGGGTTTGATAAATATTCATTATGTAAATCCATCATATCGTGTGGTAACATAAATAAATACATATGAGGATACTTAAAATTCTATTATGTAGAAACATAAAAAATTCATACATACGCAATCAATATAAATGTAGATAAATTTTATATCATTACAACATATATTTGAACTTTTCAATTCAATATCAATATCATGAAAAATCATAGGAATATATTGATATATATTACATGAAAATTTTATAAAAAATAAATGATTTAATAAAAATATATGTAAAATTATTTAGAGTAAATAAATGGAAATTTTAACTTTCCTTTAAATGTATTGAAATATAGAGAAATCATTGATCTATCCAAAAAAACAAGCTCCATATAGTTTCATATTATTTAACTCATGTTATAATAAAATAACATAAGAATACTGTGAATATAAAAATTTATTAAAACTAAAAACATGGAGCAATATTAGTCCAAAAGTGTGAACATATTTAGACTGATTTAGCCTTCATAGTAGTTTATGAAAATGTGAAGAATTTTTTTATCTTTCAAATGAAAAGGATTTATAAAAATCCAATAATTATACCTCATGATAAAATAAAAAATATAGTTAGGAATTTTGAAAAATATTACTAAGAAATTATAAGTAAACAAAAATGTTGGATCAAATTGGAATATTATAAATATAAAAAGTTAGAAAAGTGAAAAATTGCTAATTTAAAGGTGGGAATGATATTAAAAATTAAATTTTACTGATCAGTTTTCCCACACATTGTTTCCACTATGATTATTTCTATGAACTGATACTATCAATCCATTTTTTCAATGCATCATGTTTTTGAAGGTGGAGTAATATTTAATGAGTACTATCATTCCTATTTTTTTATTGGGAAAATGGTTTTAATATTGTCAAAATTATATAATAGAGTCTTCTATGTATTTTTTTTGATAATATGAATGATAACGTCTGGGGGCCAGTACTACAAGTGGAACATGCTTTAGATTTTAGAAAATAATGAAAGGTAGCTATTTTGATTCTTTTTCAATGTGGATGTGAAAATGTATAGGCCATATGAATATGGGGTGGAAAACAGGATATAGAATATACTACTTTTGATGAATATTTTTGTATTAGGAAGAATATAGTGTACCTACCTTCTTTTTTTTCTAGAGAGGTTCCTTTTGGATGAATCCTTATACTCAAAAACATATTTTAGGGTAATTAAAACAGTAGAATAAATTATATTAACTTTTTTGAATTTATATATAGATACTAAAATTTTTATTGATTACTATCATTGAAATGTGATAATCATGATGAAAATTTGTGAAAATACAATCCTTTCCTTGTAGAACATTTTAGGATGGTTACATAAGAGGATTCACTATAGATTTTGGAGACACTTAAAATACCTATTTCTATGGTGAAAGATAATATAATTGGTCTATAGTCAATGTATCTTTATGGGGAAGTAATACAAATGAATAAATATCATGTTACATGGGGATGGAGATGAATAAATATAGGTAATCATATTCAGGATTCTTGACATCCTAGATAACATAGTATGGTGGGTATAGGGAGATGAGATTGTATTGTTATTTTATACATAATGAAGATTGGAAATGTTTCAATGCAATAATATCCAACACAAGAAATGAAAGACCCTTTTCAATAGACAATATAAATATAGACATTGTTTGTAGGGACTATAGAGAAAATTTACTAGAGAGGAACTAATACTGGATAAATACTAACATCGTATAGACTACTTATATGATCATGGAATAATAAGAATAATTAATTCCATGTTTCCATAAATATAATTGTGACTCTCAAGACCAGTTTGAGTATAACGGGTCCATTAATGAAGAAGAAGCTATAGACCCCATTTAAAATAGCCTTCTTCTGTGTTTACAAGATTATAGGTCTTCTTGAGTGCTTTGTTGTTAAGTAATCTATACATGCATCTGAACAAACTATGAATCATAAGTGTATATAACATAGTGGATCAATGTTTATTAAAAATATAAAAACAATCAACATGGATGAAGTTTCAATTTTAGATAAAGACAAATAGGAGCAGGTAAAATTTATGGGATTTCATAAGAATACTGACGGATATGAGAGACATTGTTCAAGTTCTAATATGGTGGTTATTTTATTGGTAAGCGGGTTATAGAAGCTATGGTTAATAAATTATGAAACTATGAATTAGTCAAAAAATAGTGGTTATGTTAGAATTTAATTATCATATAGCTAAGGTATACAATAGAAATTATTTTCATTTATAGAGTAGTTTTTTCAGACATATTAAAGATCCTTCTAAAATGTGCATGATATGGATAATTTTTTATGATTATAATAGATTCATTCATAGATTTTTGTTTTGATGTTCTCTCGGAGTATAAGTATGTGGTCATTAACAAATGAGAATACATGATTTTATTTTTAGATTCAATGAAATGAAGGAATCCATAATTGTGTTGTTGTGTGGAACCAGTAGCATTTAAAAATTTTCATTATTAGAAATATTGGGTAGGAGTGTGGACATCAAAACTATAATATCCATATATTCATTATGATATTTTATTTGTGGATCTATATACTACTATAATAGTATTCAACCATGAACTTTAAAATATCATGTTGGAAGATATATAGACCAGGTTTCGGTAAAAAATGATAACCCTAAAAATAAATGTAAAATTAAAAATGTTTAGAGTCACTACCAAAAACCGGCCATCAACACCACTATAAATAGAGTTTATCAGCAATAGAAAAGTGCTAACTATATGAGAGAGGTTAAAATACCTGGTCTTTTATCTTCAATTTTTGACCACTGATAAAATGGACCTTAATTGGTAAATCTATGAGTGATGGTTAATCATAAATTTATCAACACAAATAAATGTAGCTTCTATCAGTGCTTTTAAAAGTACAGACAGTGGGGCACACTACATTATGCTGCAATGTAAGAACCCATTTCTTGCTGTGAAAGACTTTGGAATATTTTTGATGATATTCTAGAGCAGCGCCTTCAGACGACGTGCGATTCTGAGCCCCGGAGTGGCCGAAATTATATTTTGCGTGTGTTCACACTGGAAACGCTAAATAAATGAGATAACCCCTAAACGGAGTTCCGGATCAGAGATCCGAGTGTACGGATGGGTCCGGAATAGGGTTTTTACCCTAGGAATGACATAAAACGTGTCGGCGCGAATGTTTGGACCCCTCGCCCGCTTCTGGAACATTAAACGGATTAAATAAATTAATTAATTTGTTTAATGGCGAAACGCTAGTATCTCATAAATGGTGGATCGGATTGGAAAACCAAGAGCACCGTTGAGTTTGGAGCATGTCCTTTACCCTAGGAGGGGTATAAGTATCGCGAGTGCGGGATGTTTGTGAAAAATGGCCCCAGGGCCGTTTTCCAAATTTAGCGGCTTCAGACGTTACATTTTATGACTTTTGAACGGGGTATCGGATTAAAATTACGAGACCGCTGTTGTGCTCGGGAGGTGGTGTTTACCCTAAAGGAGTCTTAACCGTGACACCGTTGGGAGTTCGGGTTCGGGTCGACGGGTGGGTGGTTAATCGTTTTCTATTTAAACGCTTAACACACCCACCTCCCTCTTCTCCTTCCCCTTCCCACCTGACAGCCCCTCCTCTCCCTCTCCTCCTCCATCTCCAGTGAGACAGTCCGGCGAGGCGACTCCGGCGAGGTGCGGTGGTTCCGGCGGATCGACGCGATGCTCCGGGCGAAGCCCCACGAGGTAGGATGTTGTGTTTGCATTTTCAATTCCCGTGCCTACTTTGAGCTCATTTTGCACTGTTGATTCATTGTCAAAACTTCGATCAAAGCCCATGAATGCGTAGTAGAGTTAATTCCCTTTCCAATTCATCTCTCGGATTTGAATTCTGAGCCCCTTGGCATCCGTAATCATCCGCCAAAGTTGGCGGGTTTTCGGTTTCCGGCGGGTTCGAGCGGCGGCGCGGCTATGGTGGACGGCGTGACAGCGGGTGTCCGCGGGCGTTGGCGCGCGTGTCCTATGGAGGTGCTGGGTGTGGCAGCCGGTGTCCATGGGCATCGGTAGCGGGGTGCTCAGGCATTGGCGGGGGTGTCCGGCGGAGCGCCCGGCAATGTGGCGGTCGCCAAGGAGCGGCGACCGCGGGGTCGCGACGCGCGACCCCCGTGCGGTGACAAAGAACCGCGCCGCGCGGGTCTTCATGCGGCGGCCGCGATAGGCCTTCGTGGCCAGTCTACACGAGGACCGCGAATCTGCGGCCCGCCCACGCGGCTAACCCACAGGCCAGCCCAGGCTGGGCGGACCGGCCGGTCCAGGCCTGTCCAGCCCCAGGGGCCTTGCCCCCTCAGTGTTCGGACACCCGTATTTTCCGTTACGGGTGTCCATTTTGAGTACCGTCTGTGGAGGTGGAACCGTATCGATGAGGCAGACTTTTTGAGATGGTTTTTGGAATATTTAATTCCCAAAATGGGGGGCCTCAGTGGCGTGACATTTACGTCGAGGGGTTAGTCGTTTCTTCAACGGATCTTGTTTTGGACGGCGCGGACGCGTACGACGTCCATTTTGAGCACCGTCAGCGGCATAGAAACCCTAGAACTGAGCCAGAGGTTTCCAGGGTGGTTTTAGGCATTGAGGCTGAATTTGAGGCGAGGGCCCCATGACCCGTCTTTTGAGCTGCGTGCTGCTTTTAGCACCTTTTTCCTCGGACGTCCGTTCGGTTCGTGCGAGTAGTCGATGTTGGGTGTTTTTCCGAGGGCAACGCGTTGGCGAAGTCTGCCTGCTGTGATTCCACACAATGGTGCGGGCCCCGTGAGGGCCATTTCAGGAGTTGACAGTGATTTCCAGCTTTATCACCGGGTGACCGTTTTGGAAAAGTGAATAGTCCATTTCGTGTACTTTTTTGAGTAGATCGCAACGGTGTGATCCATTCGTTGAGTTTCGGGACCGGGATGCAGGTCCCACATGGCACCGCTCATGTGCGGTGCGTCAAGATGCACTTTTTTTCTCCAGATATCCATGGAACTCAAGTGTGTTATGCTTTTGATGTGTTTTCCCGAGGGGATCGCAATGGTACAATGCGCCTGACAGTTTCGGGGCCGAGGCTCGGGATCACGGGACGCTGTTCGGGCGTGAGGCGGTGTTGGTGACTTTTTCGTCGGATATCCATTTGAGGCAAGTAAGTAGTCGATCTCATGTGTTTTTCTGCTAGGATTACAACGGTGTGATATGTTTGGTTGTGTGGAGCCTCTTGCGTGATCTTATTAACAGCAGAAGCATGGATGGTGATCCAGTGGTTGTGCGCCCTACCTTGTCTGTAGCGGACCCTTGGCGTGTGATCGCGCACTCTTGGAAGAGTGATATAATTGGTCCACGAAATGTGGTTGGCCATGCCTGGGCCTTTGAGTTGGTTTTGTTACGTCACGCCTTTGCGTTGACGTTGGGTACCGTGTGCAAGATAGCCCTTGGGCTAGAGACAAGTTATACTTTGGGAGTATACGGGAGCGCTTGGAGGTACGTGTGGTTGTTTGTACCTGAGGAAGTTTGTGCGCTCAGTTGGGGTTGACTTGGGGCCACATGTCGTGTGGGCCCAACGTGCATGTCATGATAAGTTTTACATACTTTGACCTCTCGCGACGTAGAGGGTCCCTCTGTGCTCGTTTGGTTGACCAGTAGGGTGGAGTTTTCCCCTGGCTTTGTGCTCGTTTGTTTGACCAGCAAGGTGGAGTTTCCCCTGGCCTGGTGCTCTTTTGTCTGACCAGTAGTGTTGATCGGTCTCCCCTGGTCTTGTTCTTGATGGTTTGGCCGGCAGATATGGTTTGGTTCCTCTGCTTCTTCGGTTGTGAGGGGTTTCAGTACTGTGCCCTTTCACCGGACTGTGACACCGTCTGCAACTATGGGTGCTCGTGCAGTGTGGGTGTTTTCCCCACTTTCTGGGATAAGATGTCTCAGTCCGCTTAGAAAGTGACTCAGCGGATTGGAGTGGGATTGCCTTGTGAGGCTTGGGGAGTTTCTCCCATTGCTCCATGATCCCTGGTAGAGCTTGTGGTTTCGGTGTGACCAACACTTTACGCGAGCACCGATCCTCTACCCAGGAGGTTGTTTCCAGTAGGACTGAGGTTGTTTCCAGCGGGGCTGATGTTGTTTCCAGTAGGGCTGAGGTTGTTCTAGTAGGTTTGAGGTTGTTCCAACAGGGATGATGTTGTTTCCAACAGGGCTGAGGTTGTTTCCAGCAGGGATGAGGTTGTTTCCTGGAAGGCTGAGGTTGTTTCGAGCTGGGCTCGCCAGAGGGTTACCATCCAGCAGGGATGGCCAGTACATTTGTGTTCACCGAGCAGTACCATCCAGCAGGGATGACCAGAGTTGTTCCGTGCTTACCTCCAGCGGGGCTGGACACTGGTCCCCGATGTCGGGCTTACCTCCAGCGGGGCTAGGCAGTGGTCACCGATGTTGGGCTTACCTCCAGCGGGGCTGGGCAGTGGTCCCTGATGTCGGGCTTACCTCCAGCTGGGCTGGGTAGTGGTCCCCGATGCCAGGCTTACCACCAGCTGGGCTAGGTAGTGGTCCCTGATGCTGGGATTACCTCCAACTGGGCTGGGCAGTGGTCCCCGATGCCGAGTTACCTCCAGCTGGGCTGGGAAGTGGTTCCGTCACTGACTATAGCCAGGTCTCCCTCCAGTGGATTTCCCTGTTACGGGACTGGGTAGTGTGGCACCCATCGACTTTCCGGGTCTCCCTGTAGTGGGAACCCGTTGACTTCCATGGATCCTCCATCAGGGCTGGGCAGGGGCCGCTTGTCAACTTTGAGCACACCTCTCGACTGCGGGGCAGTGACGAGTTGAGGTTGACGTTCCCCCGGAACTCTCAAGTACGGGGAGATTTTCCCCCAACGAGATGCATCCTTGTGACGTGACCTAAAACTGTGCAGGCGAGTCAGTGCCACCCTAAGCGGATAGTGTCGAGTTGTGGTGATTGAGCCCTTGGCTTACGGTTCGGGGCAGACGTGCGGGATGCTGAGCATCGATGGTGTTACCTCTGGGACTGTTGGTGACTCATTTTTCTTGGGATGAGCTATGGGATGGAGATCCCCTTTACGAGCTTGTTCGGGCTCCTTGTTGAGCATATGTATATGTGTATAACTTGTTCCAGTACCCACTCCTTGTGTTTTGGATACTCTCCTTCCAGGAGAGGTGAAGACGAGTAGGGTATGCCATGTTCTTTCCGTGTTTAGCTTCTCATGGTTGGACAATTATACTCTCCTACTATAGGTAGCAAAGACTCGATGGGAACATCATCTTCTCACCGTTTCCAGCTCCTTGTGTCTAGACGAGTCTACCTTCTTTCCTCTTGTTGTGTTGAGCTGGACTCTCTACTGTTACTCTACTGCACTCCTTGTTGTAATCCTCTACTTTTTTCAGTTCACTCTACTACTCTCCCTTCGGTACCTCCTTTGTTGCTCCCTCGAGCCTTCGGGGTATCCTGCTAGTATTTTTATACTCACCCCTACTTGGTCTTTTCCCGCACTTGGTGTGCCCTTGCAGACGATGGATAGGTGGAGTGTGTCTTCAGTGAAGCATAAAAGCATGGGAGCTTGGACCGCGTGCGGTGGTCGTGGCTGGGTTTCAGGTGGGAGACCCGTCAACTGCTTCTTTTTGTTTACTTGTTGCCGGGTTGTGGCACCTTTTCTGGTTGGGTGTGTGTTTTGCCCCTTTTTCCTTTTCAACACTTTATTTGTACTGTTTAGAGGTCGATGCACATTTCTGGTATATATATATAGCAGTTTCTCTTTTACTCTGCTTGTATTTTCTTTTACTATGCACTTTTGCATTGAGTGTCATGCGTGTGTGTGTACAGGTACTCAGGAAAAGGCCTCCCCGAGTTGTTGTGCGTTCGGCACTGGTCGCCAGCCACTGGCATATAGAGGCGGGCTTGGGGTAGTTGCCGCTCGAGCTTGGGTAGGGTCGGGTCGTGATAAAGTGGTATCAGAGGTGGTTTGTTCCTTGGGATGTTGTACGGACGTCCCTAAAAGAGGAATTAGTTGGGATATAGGGCAACAGTGTTAATGTGTCTCGACAGTAGCTCTCAGGCCAGGGAGTCCAGTGATGGTGTGGCGGCTAACGTATCCATTCACCAAGACCTTGATAACCCGCTTTTCGACCCGACATGTTGAGACCCTTGTTGCAGGGGAATTTTTTTGTGCATCACATAGGACTGAGTCTTTATTGTCCTTCTTGAGTCATCTCCCCATCATTGTTGTTGTTGGTATATACATTATGCTCATCTGACCGCGGTACTCCATGACAATATTCAGGATGTCTCCGCGAAGACAGCCAGCCAGGATACCAGCATTGGTTCTTGATGATGACCCTGTGAGTTACGAGGCCACATTCCCGGACCCATCATGCGAGCCCCTTTCTCCCGGTGGGCCGGTACCAGCACCCCCACATGTTGAGTAGTAGGTAGTTTCAGCGGAGCAGGCTGAGCTTGAGCGTAGGATGAGCGCGCTCCATGAGATCCAGCGGCAGAGACCAGTGAGGTTCAGTGGTGATCCAGACCCTCAGGCAGCAGAGGTTTGGCTCGAGGCAGTGGTTTTCATTTCCAGGCTTGTGCAGACACCGACAGATCAGAGAGTGGCTTGGCAGCCACCCCTTTTTGTGGAGCAGCTTGGCGTTGGTGGAGTCTGGTGACTCAGTTTCTTGAAGAGTCGTCGCTTTTGTTGGACGACTTTCAGTTGTTGTTTCATGAGGATTTTTTCTTCTCCTGCTTGCACTCCTTTCGGATTTAGGATCTCCTGCAGTTTCAGCAGGGAGGGATGACGATGGCCGAGTACACGGCCAGTTTTGCAGACTGTGCACGATTTTACCCGGACTTGGTACATGACGACAACCTCCGAGCGCAGAAGTTTGACCAGGGTCTCTGCCATGTGATTGATGCTGTCATAGTACCCTTGGTCATTTCCACATATGTCGGGGTGCTAGAGTAGGCGCTGGTGATGGAGAAATTCCTGTCAAGTTCCGGAGTTGGTGGTGGCAGCAGACACGTCGGAGCCGAGATGTCTGGTGCGGCTAGTGGGCGTCGGCAAGCAGGACCTCGACGCATGTGGCTTTCTGACAACCGGACTCAGGGGAGTGGTCATACACCATAGTGGCACTAGAGGGCACCAGTGCATCCTAGAGGGAGTCGGTGCTATGCTTGTGTCGGGCGAAGTCACTTGGCACGAGACTGCCCGACACGAGTTGCTGAGAGCTTCGGGCAGGCAGCAGGTGCACCACCACGACAAAGGCAGCGCCGTGATCGGAGTAGTACCCAGAGAGGTGGTGCTAGCAAAGGAGCGGGAGGAGCTGGTAGTGGGGGACGATGTTACGATGTCTTCCCATCACCACTAGGTGGTCCACGTCTGGCTCTGGGAGCTGACAGTTGGGACTGAGGACAACCGCGAGCTTTGGATGTCTATTATCCTGCAGAGCATGAGGAGATAAGAAGTACGCTCTATAGCTCTTCTACATTTTTTGTAGTGGAATTTCTAGGCTCTTCATGTGAAAGTATTTTCTCCCTTCTCCTTGTTTGAGGTGTTACCAGGGTGACGCAGGGTGTCAGGTGTAACCCTGTGTTGGTAAAGAAAAAAGGCGTGAGACCTTTTCCATTAGTCGATGGTGTTGACTCCTTCACCTTTTGGGCATGTAAGAGAGCATCGATTGTGGAACCTTGTGTGAAAAAATATCCTTGGGTGTTCCACCATATGGATATTCTGATGGAGGGAATCATTGGGCCTTGTCCCATGCCCAAGTGGTGATTCCTATCGTGGCGTGCGACGTAAAGGTTTGGTCGGGGAGGTCAGTTACCCCCGAGGGACTTTGGGCCATTTGAGACCGTGCGAAGGGATGGCGAGGTACCCTACCACCCTTTACCTAGCCCCGACGTCTGGAGTGGGTGCACGACATCGGCAAGGGCCGACTTTGCGTGAACAGATCAATCCCTTGGTCTGTGTGCGGTGACGCAGAACTGTGTGTGGGTTCTTCTGGGTATGGGAAAGCTAGGTGTGGGCTTATTACCCTCTGTTGCTCTCTAATTTTTCTTTTCGGTTATGAAAATATTTAAGGAGGTAATCATGTAAGAACCTAGTTTTTGCTGGTAAAGTCTTTGGAATATTCTTGATGATATTCTAGAGCAGCGCCTTCAGACGGCGTGCGATTCCGAGCATCGGATTGGCCGAAATTCAATTTTCAGTGCGTTCACACTGGAAACGCTAAATAAATTAGATAACTCTTAAACAGAGTTCCGGATTAGAGATCCGAGTTTACATATGGGCCTGGAATAGGGTTTTTACCCTATGAATGAAATAAAACATGTCGGCGCGGGATGTTTGGACCCCTCGCCGGCTTCTGGAACGTTAAACGGATTAAATAAATAAATTAATTCATTTAATGGTGAAATGCTAGTATCTCTTAAATGGTGGCATAGATCTAAAAACCGAGAGCACCGTTGAGTTTGGAGCATTCCGTTTACCCTAGGAGGGGTATACGTTTCTCGGGCGCGCGCCGTTTGTGAAAAATGGCCCCATGGGCGTTTTCGTAATTTAGCGGCTTCGGATGTTAAATTTTATAACTTTTGAACGGAGTCTCAGATTAAAATTATGAGACCTTCGTTGTGCTCGGGAGGTGCTTTTTACCCTAAGGGAGACTTAACCACGACCTCATCGGGTGTTCGGGTTCAGGCCGACGGGCGGGTGGTTAAGCATTTTCTATTTAAACGATTAACACACCCACCTCCCTCTTCACCTCCCCCTTCCCCCTGGCAGTCCCTCCTCTCCCTCTCCACATCCTTCTCCGTCGAGACAGTCCGGCGAGGCGACGCCGGCGAGGTTCGGTGGTGCCGGCGGATCGACGCGAAGCTACGGGTGAAGCCCCACGAGGTAGGATGTTGCGTTTGCATTTTCTATTCTCGTGCCTACTTTGAGATCGTTTTTCACTATCAATTCCTTTTCAAAACATTGATAAAATACCAATAATGCGTAGAAGAGTTAATTCCCTTTCCAACACATCTCTCGGAATTGAATTATGAGCCCCGTGGCATCCGCAATCATACGCCTATGTTTGTGGGTTTTTGGTTTCCGGCGGGTTCGAGCAGCGGCGCGGCTAGGGCGGACGGCGCGGCAGCGGGTGTCCGCGGGCGTCGGCGCGGGTGTCCAGTGGAGGTGCTGGGCGCGGCAGCGGGTGTCCGCAGGCATTGGCAGCGGGGTGCTCGGGCATCGGTGGGGGTGTCTGGCGGAGCACCCGGCAAGGCGGTGGTCGCCAGGGAGTGGCGACCGCGGGGTCGTGGCGCGCGACCCCCGTGCGGCGACAAAGACCCACATCGCGCGGGTCTTCACACGGTGGTCGCGACCGGCCCTCGTGGCCGGTCTGCACGCGGACCGAGAATCTGCGGCTGGCCCGCGTGGCTAACTCACGGGCCGGCCCAGGCCGGGCGGACCGGCCGGTCCAGGCCGGTCCAGCCCCAGGGGCCTTGCCCCCTCGGTGTTCGGACACCCGTATTTTTCCGTTACGGGTGTCCGTTTTGAGTACTGTCTATGGCGGTGGAACCGTATCGACGAGGAAGACTTTTTGAGATGGTTTTGGGAATTTTTAATTCCCTAAATGAGGGGCCTCTGTGGTGAGACACGTACGTCGAGGGTTTAGTCGTTTCTTCAGCAGATCTTGTTTTGGACAGCGTGGACGCGTCCAATGTCCGTGTTGAGCGCCGTCAGCGGTGTAGCGACCCTAGAACAGAGGCGGAGGTTTCCAGGGTGGTTTCAGGCTTTGAGGCTAAAATTGAGGCACGTGCCCCATGGTCCGTCTTTTGAGCTACGTGCAGCCTTTAACGCCTTTTTCCTCGGACATCCGTTCGGGGCGTGCGAGCAGTCGATGTTGGGTGTTTTTTCGAGGGCAACGCGTTGGCGTAGTCTGCTCGCTGTGATTCTGCACGATGGTGCGGGCCCCGTGAGGGCCGTTTCGGGAGTTGATAGTGATTTCTAGCTTTATCACCGGGCGACCATTTTGGACATGTGAATAGTCCATTTTGTGTACTTTTTCGAGAGGATCGCAACGGTGCGATCCGTTCGTTGAGTTCCGGGACCGGGATGCGGGTCCCACGTGGCAACATTCATGTGTGGTGCGCCGGGATGCACTTTTTTCTCCGGATATCCATGGTACTCATGTGAGTAGTTCTTTTGACGTGTTTTCCCGAGGGGATCGCAATGGTGTGATGCGCCCGACTGTTTCGAGGCTGAGGCTCGGGATCATGGGTCGCCGTTCGGACGTGAGGCAGTGTTGGTGATTTTTTCGTCAGATATCCGTTTGAGGCGAGTAAGTAGTCGATCTCATGTGTTTTTCCATGAGGATTACAATGGTGTGATACGTTTGGCTGTGCCGAGATTCTTGCGTGATCTTATTAACAGTGGAAGCATGGAAGGTTCTCCAGTGGTATTTCGCCCTACCTTGTTTGTAGTGGACCCTTGGAGTGTGATCGTGCACTCCTGGGAGAGTGATATAATTGGTCAACAAGATGTTGTTGGCCGTGCCTGGGCCTTTGAGGTGGAGTTGTTATGTCACACCTTCGCGTTGACGTTGGGTGTTGTGTGAACAATAGCCCTTGGGCTGGAGATGAGGTATACTCTGGCAGTATACGGGAGCGCTTGGAGGTACGTGTGGTTGTTTGTAAGTGAGGATGTTTGTGTGCTTAGTTGGGGTTGATTTGGGGCCACACGTCGTGTGGTCCCCACATGCGTTCCGTGATCTTTTTACATACTTCGACCTCTCGCGACGTAGAGGGTCCCTCTGTGATCGTTTGGTTGACCAGCAGGGTGAAGTTTTCCCCTGGATTTGTGGTCGTTTGTTTTACCCGCAGGGTGGAGTTTCCCCTGGCCTGGTGCTCTTTTGTCTAACCAGTAGGGTTGAGTGGTCTTTCCCTGGTATTTTTCTCTATGGTTTGGCCGACAAAGATGGTTTGGTTCCTCTACTTCTTCGGCTGTGAGGGGTTTCAGTACTGTGCCCTTTCACCGGACTGCGACATCGGCTGTGACTACAGGTGCTCGTGCTCCGTGGGAATCTTCCCCACTTTATGGGATGAGATGTCTCGGTCCCCTTCGACAGTGACTCAGCGTATTGGAGCGGTATCGCCTTGTGAGGCCTGGGGAGTTTCTCCCATTGCTCCATGTTCCCTGGTAGATCTTGTGGTTTCGGTGTGACCAACACTTTATTCGGGCACTGATCCTCTACCCAAGAGGTTGTTTCCATTAGGGCTGAGGTAGTTTCCACCGGGGATGATGTTGTTTCCAGCGGGGCTGAGGTTGTTCCAGCATGGCTAAGGTTGTTCTAGCAGGGCTGATGTAGTTTCCATCAGGGCTGAGGTTGTTTCCAGTAGGGATGAGGTTGTTTCCAGCAGGGCTGAGGTTGTTTCGAGCTGGGATCGCCAGAGGGTTACCATCCGGCAGGGATGTCCAGTACACCGGTGTTCACCGAGCAGTACCATCCAATAGGGATGGCCAGAGCAGTTCCGGGCTTACCTTCAGTGGGGCTGGGCAGTGGTCCCCGATGCCGGGCTTACCTCCAGCGGGGCTGGGCAGTGGTCCCCGATGCTGGGATTACCTTCAGCGGGGCTGGGCAGTGGTCCCCAATGCCGGGCTTACCTCCAGCTGGGCTGGGTAGTGGTCCCCGATGTCGGGCTTACCTCCAGCTGAGCTGGGCAGTGGCCCCCGATGCCGGGATTACCACCATCTGGGCTGGGTAGTGGTCCTCGATGCCAGGTTACCTCCAGCAGGGCTGGGCAGTGGTTCTTTAGCCGAATTTAGCCGGGTCGCCCTCCAGTGGAATACCCTGTTACGGGACTGGCCAGTGTGGCACCCATCGACTTTTCAGGTCTCCCTGTAGTGGGAACCCGTTGACTTCCAGGGATCCTCCAGCGGGGCTGGGTAAGGGGTCGCCTGTCGACTTTGTGCAGACCTCTTGACTGCGGGGTAGTGACGAGTTGTGGTTGACGTTCCCCCAGAACTCTCAAGTACGAGGAGATTTTCCCCCACCGAGATGTGTCCTTGTGACGTGACCTAAAACCATGCGGTCGAGTCAGTGCCGCCCTAAGCGGATAGTGTCGAGGTGTGGTGATTGAGCCCTTGGCTTGCGGTTCGAGGCAGACGTGTGGGATGCTGGGAATCTATGGTGTTACCTCTGGGAATGTTGGCGACTCATTTTTCTTGGGCTGAGCTGTGGGATGGAGATCCCCTTACAAGCATGTTCGAGCTTCTTGTTGAGAATATGTATATGTGTATACCTTTTTCTAGTACCCACTCCTTGGGTTTTGGCTACTCTCCTTCCTGGAGAGGCGAAGACGCGTGGGGTATGCCAGATGCATTCCGTGTCTAGCTTCACATGGTTGGACGAGTCTACTCTCCTACTATAGGTAGCGAAGACTCGACGGGAGGTTAATCTTCTCACCATTTCCAGCTCCTTGTGTCTGGACGAATCTACCTTCTTTCCTCTTGTTGGGTTGAGCTGGACTCTCTAATGTTACTTTACTACACTCCTTTTTGTATTCCTCAACTTTTTTCTATTCGTTCTACTTCTCACCCATAGGTACCTACTTTGTTGCTCCCCCGAGCCTTCGGGGTATCCTACTGAGTATTTTTATACTCACCCCTACTTGGGATTTTCCCGCACATGGTGTGCCCTTGCAGACGATGTACAGGTGGAGAATGACTTCAGTGGAGTGTAGGAGCTTGGGAGCTTGGACCGCGTGCGGTGGTCGTGGCCGGGTTTCAGGTGGGAGACCCGCCAGCTGCTTCTTTTTGTTTACCTGTTGCTGGATTGTGGCACATTTTCTGGTTGGGCGCGTGTTTTTCCCATTTTTCCTTTTCATCAATTTACTTGTACTGTTTAGAGGTCGATGCACATTTTTGGTATATATATATAGCAGTTGATCTTTTACTCTTCTTGTCTTTTCTTTTACTCTGCACTTTTGCATTGAGTGTGTTGTGTGTGTGTGTATAGGTACTCAGGCAAAGGCCTCCCCGAGTTGTTGTGCCTTCGGCGCTGGTCGCCAGCCCCTGGCCTATGGAGGTGGGCTTGGGGTATTTGCGGCTCGAGCCTGGGTAGGGTCAGGTCGTGACATGCAACAACACACTACTGTGTCACTGTAGTGTGCAGTCACAACACACCTCATCACCATAAAAACACAAGATATCCATAAAACACATCCTAATATATGATTTAAATGAGTTGAACTATACAACCGAAAAAATAATAATAAAAACCATATTATTGACATTTCAGAAATTGGATTATTCAATTACACAAATAAAAATTATTACATACATTCAAAAACATCATTTTTTATTTATCTTTTAATCTAGAACTGACTCAGGATATTACTGAAAAAATAACCCCTATTTGAGAAAATGAAATCACCGATATAAGATTCCAATTATTATGTTAGTATTATATATAAATAAATTCATTAACAGGAAGTGTTAATTTTAATATAATTGATTTCAATTTTAAATAAATTGAGGCACATTTAGTGATACCAGTCACACCGTGCATTTTAATGAGGTGTAACTAATTCTGACATGTCTAAAATGAATTATGGATCATTTTTCTAAAGTATTAAAACTGTTTGAATATCTTTTCTAGGTTTTGAGTTTTTGAGTTTTCTTTTTTAACTCATATGTCATTTAAAACTAAAAACACACACTTTTGATTTATTCTGATCACAAAATGTATTATTCTATTGTGAAACAGATTCCTACACATCAAAATTTACTTATTTATTGTTCTCCTAAATTATAACGATAATTTGAGCGCATTTGATAAGTATTTAGTGGGTGGCACTTTTTCATCTAAAACATCAGGTTTAAACTGATGACTTACACTTTGACTCAAACTGGGAAAATCGTGTGTCAAATTGAGGTGAAGATGATTACTGCAAGTCAAAAATTACATACAGATCATTTTTAAATAATCAAAATAATGATATTGTTTTTCTTTAGATTTGAGTAGGACAGTTGATCATTTGATTAAAATTGATGAAAATTTTAAACAAAAAGACGCACCTTGAGTCATACCGCTCAGACTGTGGGTTGGATTGAGGATTGGAAAATTCTTACATGTCCTAAAATACATATGGATCATTTTACTAAAATATTAAAACAATATAAATTTTTTTCATGGTTTTTATTACTCCACTTTTCTTTTTTACTATAATGTCCTTTTAAAATTGAAAAATGCACTTTGAATCATACTGATCATACTATGTATCTGATTGAGGTGAAACTGATTCATACACATCACAAATGAATTATGGATATAATTATTAATGTATTTAACCAATTTTAATGTGTTTTATTGGTTTTGGGTATGTTAGTTGGACTTTAATCTAAAATTGATGCATGTTTTAAATAAAAAAATGCACTTGGAGTCGTACCGGTGACACCGTTAATTAGATTAATGTTCAGTTGATTCATGAATGTCTAAAATCACTTATATATCATTTTCATAATGTACCAAAACAATATGCATGTGTTTGTTCTGTTTCCATTAGGTCGGTTTTTTATAGTAAAATTGATGTGATTTTTAAATAAAGACGCACTAAGAGTCATACCAGTCCAATTGTGCATCATATTGAGGTGTGACATATTCTTACATTTTCTAAATCAATTAGGGATTTTTTCTCATAATGTATCAAAAAAATATTAATGTTTTTTTTTCGATTTTGAGAATTCCACTTATTTTTTACTAAAATGTAATTTTAAAATTGGAACACACCCTTTGAATCATACATATCACATCATTTATCGGTTGGATAGGAGACCAATTCCTATACATCACAAATTATTAATTAATTGATTCCCTAAATTGTCAGGAAAATATGAGCACATTTTCTCAGTTTTCAACGAGTAAAACCATTTAAAGTCAAATATCGATTTTAAACTAATAATAGACACATTGATGTAGTTGTTTTTACTTAAATTGATGTCAATTTAAAATAAGAAGATGTACATGTAGTCATATCGATCAAATCATGTGTCATATTGAGGTGTGTCTGATTCAAACAAGTCCCAAAGATTCAAAATATTCCTAACTATCAATGTTACCATGATTTTTAGTTACTTTATATGTGGAACTTTATACACAGCATGGGCAGCTTTGGATAAACTACATCAACTCAAAAAAATCCACTTATACAAGAAAAAAATAATTACGAGTTATACTAAATGAAAAGAAATTGAAAAGAAATATGAAATAATAAATTAATTCTATGAAAAATTATTTTACTATGAAAATATCAATATTACCTCTGTGATTGAGCGACGGATGAAACATGAAGGAATGTGATAAATGTAACAATAACCTATGTGAATGGTTTTGAGGGAGAAGAATTGTGAAAAAAATTTAGTGATGAATGGAAATAATGATGGACAGAGCACCGAAACTCAAGAAAAATAATCCTCCTATATAATGAAAAAAAATTATGTGAGTAATACTAGAAATAAATAAATTAAACATAAATATGAAACAATAAATTAATTCCTTAATGAATGATTTTTCTGTGAAAACATCAAGATTGCCTCTATAATTGAGAAGTGGAAGAAGTGTTTCTCTTCCTACAAAGGTAGTGGAGGTAATTTGGAGGATAGTGATAAATGAACCACTATATGGGTGAAAAGGTTTTGAGGGAGAAGAATCATGAAAATTGGACATAGCACCCCAACTCGAACAACATCATCCACTTTTATGAGAAAACAATTATTATATAAGTAAAACTAAAATTTATTAAATTCAACATAAATATGAAACAAAACATTAATTCTATGGAAAATGATTTTATTATGAAAAAATCAATATTACCTCTATAATTGAGAAGAGGGGAATCATTTATCTTCCTCAAAAGGTAGTGGGATAAATTTTAAATAATGTGATAAAAGAACCACTATAGGGGTGAAAAGGTTTTAAGGGATAAGAATAATCATTGTTTGATATAGTACCCCAGCTCAAACAGAATAATCCACATGTATAAGAAAATAATTATTATGTGAGTAATATTAAAAAGAAATAAACTAAATATAAATATGAAATAATATATTAATTAAAAAATAATGATTTTACCATGATAAAATCAAGATTAAATTTGTGATTTAGCAGTAGGGGCTTTATTTCCCTTCCTGAAGACGCAGTGGAGTTAATTTGAAATAAAGTGAGAAATTCATCATTGTATGGGCGAAAGGTTTTAAAGTGATAATAAGAATGAAAGTTGAATAAATAACCCCTAATCAAATAAAATAATACCAATGTATAAGAAAAAAATAATTATTTGAGTAATAATTAAAATAAATAAATAAATCAGAAATACTAAAAAATACATTAATTCTATGTACAATGATTTTACTCCAAAAATATAATGATTAACTTTGTGATTGAGAAAAGACATTGTTGTTTATATTCCTACAAAATAATGAGACATGGGAAAAAATATTCTAATATAAACAAACTCTTCAAGGAATAATGAAAATTAAATCAACATTTCATTATATAATTTTTTGGTAAAATAGAGAAAGTAAATTGTAACATTACATTTATATCTTTACAAAGGGTTTCTTTGGTCTAAATATAATCTAATAACATAACTAAGGATTCCCTATACACTTTATTACAGTTTAGAAGAGAATATATATGTAAGGAAACCATGAGATTATTAATTATATTGATATCTATTTGGATCCATTGATCAGTGGAGCCAAAACAATGATTATTTGTGCATCACTCACAATGTTAATAACAAAACTAAGGATTCTATGTGTACTATAATACTATTGGTTAACTACTAATTAGAATAGAATCTAACTTGAACATCCTATCTAGAATCCCAATGATGCTCTCATCCCACACACACATGCCCTCATCCCTATCATATCGCCATTAATCATTCATATTTCTTTCTCTTCCAGGCAATTTTATTCATTAATTTAACAAGTGGGAATTTATTTACATCATAGAAGTTTTTTATTACCATGTTTCTTCTTTAATCATATGTGTTTTCTACAAAACCATAACCCAATGAATAATATTATTCTCTAAAATTTTCTCTCTATGTTTAATAATATAATTATTTTCTTTCTCTCTATGTGTGGAATGAGAGAATCATGGCGACGTTGGGCATAATGTTCATGTTTGATGCAATTCTATGTGGAACATAACCAGCAGTATTAGTGTCCACAAAGAATCCTTAGTTTTTTATTAGTTTTTTTACTAATACATAGTCAATCCATGTTTTTCTCCACTGATCAATGCATCAAAATAGGAATCAATATTATTCTAACTCTTACATGATTATTTGTCTAAAATAACAACATGGTAAATATAGACCAAGGATTTTAGAAGGGTCTTCTTCATCCTCTCTTGCAAATATGATGAACTCATTAACTGTGTATTCATATTCTTTTGTCAAATGATTATCATGCATCCATTTTCAGTTTATATCCATCATATTGGGTTCATAAAATACTAATTATATACATTATATAAATAAATAAATATAAGATATTTAATATAAAAAGTGTATGTTATAGACAATTCTAATAAGGGAAACTCAACATTATATTGTTTCAACGAATTTAAATATATTGAAAAAAATGGGTAATTGAATTTAATAAAGGAATCACTCCACGTGAAATATTTATTAAATCCGCTAAAAATGATAATATATTATATGAAATTATGGAGTAATACGAAACTCAAATATGATAAAGAATAATAATATACTCTCATTCAATCAACTAGATGATATAAAAATATATTGGAGGAAGTGATGTAATAACATCAGGCACTAATACATTTAAAATTAATTGTATATAAATATTTAAAAACATCTCAAGACTCTTGGGATGTCATATCACTAAACTGGTCCATTCCAAGGAAATTCAAGGTACTCCAACTAGATATAAAATTAGCATTTTCTAATGGATTACACGAATGGTAATTATATAAAAAAAGATATTTTTCTCATTCATTAATAGGAGAATAATGTTGGTAAATTGAAAAAGGTGATGTAGGGAAGGAAACATAAACTAAAATATTGTAATCTAAGTTTAGATGGATTATTAAAGAAACGTTAATCTAAAAAATAAGGAATTGATCATAATCATTACAAAAAAACATAATATTATATATAAATTGAAAGTGTTTTTCAATGTGGATGGAATAATATTTTAAGGTTCAAGATATGAATGAAGATAGTAACTTTATAAATAAATGATGATCGATGTTTAAATATTAATGATTAGTGAGTTTACATATTCATTCATAATTGACTCATAGAATTCATGGGATATTTATTTCCCAATCCATGTATGTGAGGGAAGTGTTTTATAGATTTCAAACAAAAGATTGAAAACCCATGTTTCTACCCATTTAAAACTAAATAAAATTATCAAATGTAGGGGGTGGAATATCAATCGATATCAAGTATGTGTCCAAGGGACATTTTAGACCCCCCTTGGGTAGGCAACAAGCAATCGAGAATGAAAAAACAAAAAATGAGAATGATTTGGCCCCAAAAATAAATAAAAATAGTTGAAGTAAAATTTAAATAAAAACCAACATGATGCATCCATACACTGAATTATCACTCCATCCTAGATAAGTAGAAAAAAAGAAGATATGAAGAAGTATAATAAAAAAAAATCTCTTAACCAACCTTCAACTCTGTCACACAAAACATGTCTGGTTTCAATTTCTAATATTTCACATATATGGAATAAATAGTTAAATTATTGAATGAAAAATTTGTATGATAACTTTGGGTAATCAATTTGGGAAATGTTAACAAAATAAAACAACAACTAAACTTAATATGACTCCACATGTCACCATTGTGTCTGTAAATAATTAAATTTACATGAGAAATCAACAGTTGAATCAAAATGAAAAACTGAGAAAATCAAAAAACATACCTTGATAATATACTATCACGGAACCACAAATGATGACATCTTCAAATAATAAATCAAAAATGAAACCAAAAATAGACAAATAAAATAGGAAGGACAACATCTCTATTATGAAGAAAATATGAGACCCTCTTTGAAAACCCTAATTGCAATTGAACACTAGATGCCCGACAAGATGTTCTGGAAAATGGAGGTAGTCGGGTGGTGTGATTTGAGCTTCAATTCACCAAGGAGGAGCACCGGCAACATATGGCTTCAATGTAAACTATTATCTTGATTAATGAGGATTTTAACAACCAATTTATATTCATTATTTAACATAAAGTAGGACATTCCAAATGATACGAGAAAATTGTTTTAGGAGTTGATTGATGGATCTTTTCAAAATATATGAATATTTGGGAAAAAATAGCCTATTGATTTGATAGAAAGAAACAAAAAGACCATTTTGAACAAAACCAATGAATCTATTCTTATCATTAAGGATTTGATAGATAAATTTTAGTTTATTCTTTTTGAAATTAGTTCATATTCAATGAAATCTATGTTAAAATTTGTTCTGGTAATATAGATGGGTCAATGAATGATGGAACTAAAATTTGTAATAGATATTAATCACACAATAGTATTTCACATATGACATCAGTATGAAATGCCCTATTCCTCAAGTAGAAAAATTATATAGATGGAAATATTGAAGTATAGGTTTATATTAAAGGAATGATGTTTTTTAATCACGTGTTTGAACATCATCAATGGGGGCACTGTTCTAAATCTAGTGAAGTTTATTAGTAATTTTTTTATGGTCCATTATCAAGACACCATATTTTTATGAGGGATGGAGTGTCAGGTATATTAATAGGTATATGAGTTGGTGGGCATCTATAAGTGTTATTGGGTCACTATTATAGTGAGCAATAACTATCATTTTGGGGAAATTCTAAATTTTTTTATAAATAATAATGGTGGTTGGGGATATTAAATAGAAATACATAAATTTATGAGGGTATAAGAATTTAATTATATTATTGGCTTCGTTATCTAAGCTCCATTGATAATGGGATGTCAAAGTCTAAGATTTAGGGAGTTTTCTCTATATAGTGATCTTTTTATATCATTTTTATTATTATGATTCTATTTAAAATATAGTTTCATATCCTACAACTTGAATGAACAATTATTTTATTGACATTTTTTTCCTTCTCTAACCTATTTTATATTGTGTAATAAATTTTCAATTTTTGTGTCAACACATAACATATGTATTATTGTTTTTTATTTATTGAGTTATTGATAAATTCCAATTTTATTTTTGTTTTTTGATATAAAAACCTTTAAATATTTAATTTCGTGAAATGAAACATATGATTTGTGTCTAAAAAACAAAATATTCAATTTTTTAAAAATAATAATTTTTTATAAAATGTAAAACATATATTATATAGATTATATACTAATTTTTTCTAACAACTTTAATATATTTATTTTATGTGATTTTTTTTAATTTTTGTTAATAGAACCCTGAGTATTGTATTTAAATATTAATTTTATAAAAATATTTCATAATTTTAAATCACATGACATCGGTTATATGGGTTATTTTTTATTATATTAATATATTTGTAACTTTTTTTCCCAATAATAATGTTTGTTATTTTTTTTTGAAAAAACAATGTTGATATTAAAACATAAAACTCGTGAAATTTTTATTGTAATTCCTTATAAAGTAAAAGTAAAAAAAAAAATTTTGAACATCATTGAAACATAAATATTGTTTTTTTAATCCCAATTAATATTTTTTTATGAATTAATAATGCGTCATTTAAATATTTTATATTCTATATTTTATTATTTGATCTAAAAATTTTGTTACCATTATAATCAATTTGGTAATTTATTTTTTTGAATCATTATAATCCTTTTTCTATTCAACAATGCAGGTCATAATTTTTTTTATTTTTTTATTTTTTGATATAATAAAAAATCACATATATATTTTCATTTGGACTTTTGATCATTCTGAAAAAAAATATTTTATATATATTAGTTTGTGAATTATATTCACCCATGTTGGTGTGTGTCTGTGCATAATTATTCATTGTATATAGTTAATAAAAAATATTCTCTAAAAATTATATTATAATTCTTTTGTGTAAATTTTATCATGAAATTTCTAATGAATGTGTACATTTATTCATTTATATAAACAATATTTTTATGCATGCATGCATATTTTTATGTTCTGAAATTGAAATATTTGGCCTTCAAATTTCGGTATAGGTACTAATATTATATTCACTTGAATTATTTGAGTTAGTTGATGATGAAGTAGTATCACACTCTATAAATAAGTCAGGGAAAAATCATTGGGTGTTTTATGACCTCTCACATACGAAGGGATAGGGTTCCTTCAAAAAATACTTAATATGATGATGTGATGCTGATATCTTTTTATTTTAATTTTTTTATGGATTTAATATATTTTTTTGGATAAAAGTGATCCCCAATATTAAAATATGCTTTTGGATCCTTTGATGACTCATTTTTTCATGTAGAGAACATCTGATGGGTAAACTAAATATCTAATGGAAGGACATGTTTCGCAAAATTTAATTTGATAAATCATTGTGCTAAAACTAAAATAAGGATAAAAATTTATTAAAGGAATATACTTAGAGCCATTGATTTGTTGATAGTGATCGAATTCACATGGGATTATTTTTTAACCCAAACAAATTCATAGAAATTGATGAAAATTTACATGTTATGTGGGATTGAGATTCTAGACCACATCACAACAAAATTACATTGAATAATTTAAATAATGTTTTACCAATTTTGAGAGACCAATAAATACCCCATTTAAGTGTTATTCAACCATCAACGTCTCACTTGAAGGATGGGAATATGAACTAAATACCCCCTAATTGAAAATTCTACCAACTTTTTAGGTGTTTCGAGGAGACAATTCTTATATATTACATAATAAATTTATTATAATTTAAAACACATTTCCAATAAATGGATAGATTAATGAAGAGATTTATTTTAGATTATTCCCCCACTACATGATGGTGTATAAAATTTGGAGTTCACTATAATAAGTAGAATAAACCATTGAATCTTGGGATGATATACACGATACATTAAAGTTGATGTACTCTCCAATTGAGAAGAAAAATAGAGGTTGGAGAAGAATAATGAACCCAAATCATAGAGAATACTAGATCTTACTTGAAGTATTAAAGACCATTAAGATATACTAATAAGATTTTACAACCCTGTAACTCACTCTATTAGTGCTCATATAACTCTTCTTTGACCGATTGACTTTTGAATGAAAAAAATATGGGAACGTGTTTCTATAGAATGTTTAAAATAATAGTGGAATAGAGATCATGTATATTTTCAATATTATGGCTATGAACACTTAAGAGATCGATTAAAGAGGAAAAAAGGAAAGAAGGGATTTGGTTAATGAATTCACTAGTCTTCTTGTTGTGAAAATTCAGATTTTACCACTTCACAGTGAATTTCTAAAACATAATTTCAAGGAACAAGGGGAGGGAACATGTGTTTTATTCATATGGAGATAATGGAAAAACTCATTTTAGAGTTGTTATTATAAAATTACATCAACCCCTACACCCTAATAATATGAATAAAAACACATGTTTGGCCTTAAGAATTACCCATATAGAAGTGAAGATTTCATAGGAAAATGTGATAAGGTTATAGGGATTATTTTGACTTGAAATTTATGGATCTAATCAAATTATATTAGTTTATAATTTATTGAAACTGTGTAAGACATGTAAGAAAAGGTGCATGTTATCAAATAAATGTTATAAAACATTGAGGAATCAGTCAAACATTTATTTTATAAATCAAAATAGAATATATGAAATTAGAAAATAATGAAATCTATAAGAAAAAACAATATGTTCAGTAATTTATTTATAAAATATATGAGTATTTAAAAAAATGACCATCATATTTAAGAGATTAATTAAATATACCACTATGACAACAAGAGTACTATTTAAAAGATAAAAATTATCATTTAAATTAGAACATACATCCTACGGTTCATTATGAAATTTATCAGTGACATTTAACATTATTTTAGAAAGATAGTGGGGTAGAAATGATTTTAGAGAACCTTCAAAGATTTCATGAAAAACACTCAAGAAATGAAGATAAAAATGATGACTTCATAACATCAGTTGGGGAACACATACAATCACCTAAATTTTATTTCTCATCAATGGATATAAGGAAAAATAAATTTTCAAAATGAATCAAATATCAACATCTCATACGACCGGTTCACCTGGAGAAACAACAAAATGGGGAATCACTGCTTATGGAACCTCAAGGACAGCTACCTGTCCATCATGAAAAAAACACTATATGTTATCCAATACCATTGTAATCCATCATTTCAATGGGGTTTTTCCGACCACTCCCCTCTCTTGATTTCCCTATCCTTAAGGAAAAATCACCAGGAAAGATTCTCGTTCAATCAATAATGGTACAAATCTCTAGGGTTCCATGTACTAGTTAGAGGTATCTTGAGAGATACCCCCTAGGGCTATACGTGGGTTGTCCATCCAAAACAAACTAAGGCATCTCAAGAAAAGACTACAGGAATGGGAAACTGAGATCCCTTCTATTGACAGTGACATTGAAGTAGCCATGTAGGATGTAGAGAATCTTGATAATAACCATGATGAAGCCTGAGAAGATCATATTTTTAACACACTATCGAGTAAGAATCTTTCCCAGGCTGAAAATCTCATCATTCAAGAACACCTAGTGAGATAAAAATTGAGAATGAAATGGATCAGTGAGGGGGACATGTATATTTTCTTCATCCAAGCTTGTATCAAAGAGAGGAAAGTGATGGTGAATCCAAATACAGTTCTAGATAATGAAAATTATAAGGATGAAATAGATATTGTGGGTACGTAGGAACATTCCTTCTTCAAGGATAATTTCATTAGAGAAGCATATACGTCTTATGGTGTTTTCCTACAATAATAGTTATCAAGAAACTATTCATATGTAATTTTTTGCGGATTCGTATGGTAGGCCATGTTGATCACAACTCTGTTGGCTGAATTTTGGAATGGAATCTATTTTGGGACCTTGACTTTTCTAGGTGACCAAGGAATATATGGAGTTGATTCGAAAGAGGATGGCTACTGCACATTCACGACAGAAGTCTTATGCTGATCGACAGAGATGACCTCTGGAGTTCGAGGATGGGGATCCGGTTTTCCAACGTGTCACATTGAGGTTGGGACATAAAAGGATTATGAGACAGGGCAAGCTTTTTCCATGATATGTTGGACCATTTGAGGTTTTAGAGAGAGTCAATCTGGTTTCTTATCGGTTTACATTACCTTATAGGTACAGGGCTATGCATGATGTCTTCCACATTTATCAGCTATGACATTACTTCTTAGACTCGTCTCATGATTTTCAACCTAAGGAGGATGATATAGAGGTGGGTTCATCGTTCAAGGAGAATCCTATCCAGAATGTTGATCACAATGTGAAGGTTCAATGTGGTCGGTTTTTTCATCTGGTATAGGTGCTATAGTTGCATGGGTGGGTATAGGATGAGACTTTGGAGAGGGAGAAAGATGTACGATCACAGTGGCTGGAGTTGTTCAAGGATTCTTCTTCTATGCCACCTTGCTAGGGAAATTTGAGGACACATTTACTTAAGGGGGGAGTTTGTAAGAACCTGGATCTTCTTTTCATGTATGGATCCTATTTTTCTTGTTTTTTTCATGAGAAATTGTAGTTTTTGGAAAAATTTTGAGTACATACTCTGTAATTATAAATACACTCAGCATACCAAGTAGATGTGAGTTACCCTGTATTGGTCCTGTAAGGACCGATTACATGGCCATGTGGGTGACTTGGAGGCCCCCTAAAGTGGGGACCGTTAAACGCAAGTACATATTGGGTACTTTTAGAAGAAACGCTGAGTACTTTTCTTTTTAATTGTTATATCGGACTAGGGTCACATCAAATTGGAAGAAACACCTTCTTTTGGCTCAGTCTCATCAAGGAGAGACAAAAGATCACTGATCCTTCCTAGATCCCCCAATCGAGCATCTGTTCTACTATTCCCTATTGTTGATTGGGTTGGAATCGCCATCGTTATCTCTTCCTTCTTCTATGTCCTCATTTCCGGATTCCTCTTCTGTAGTAAGTTATCCTTGGTTGAATATTTTATACTTTTTTGTAGATATACGGCATTCTAGGGTGATTCAAGGGTCGGCGCTGGATTATATCGATCATACTACGTCGATGTATGCAGTTTGTGCCTTTTTGTAGTTGGTCTTTGAGTTATATGTTCCAAAGATCCAATACCCTTGTCCGGGGTATTGCGTGTGTAGAGATTTTATCACTTTTAATCCCTATAATGCCTTGTGTTCTTGAGTTGAAGTTGTTTGATTGTGAATAGGGTTAATTTCTGGGATATGGATGTGTTTCCCATGAATGTTTTGATATTTGTTGTTTGGTATAGCTTTGCCTATTAAGATTTTTTTTCATTCCTAATGTTGTTAGGATGGAGTGATTTTATCAGACATGTTGTGAAATGTTGTAGACTATATAGCCAAGTAGTTCATGGGGTTTAAATTTTCTTCCATATATTGTTTGTGCACAATTGACTTACACTGGGTCGTGGGAACCTAGTGTAGTAAACCATAGGGGGAATGGATACTGAGGGATTCCCTTGAGTGTCTGTTTACTTTTACTTTGCGAAACCATTGGGGGATGGACTTTGTGCTCTCTCAGAGTGTCTATAGTTCTATTTTACGAGATCAAAAGTGGTATTGGACGTTGAGTACTTCCTCAGAGTGTCTATAGATACCAATATGAGACCATAAGTGGAATTGATGGTGAGTGCTTCCACAGAGAGTCTTTGCTAAAGCTGAACCAGAGGGGTTAGAATGTGAGAACAACCCAGAGAGTTGCTTCTGTTTGATGATTGAACAAGAGGGGTAAGACCATGAGGACTTCTCAGATGGTTACTAGATTTAGATTAGATAGTTATGTGATATATGAATGTGAATGTAATTGAAACTATAAGAATGTTTAATTTTGAGTACTTACTTGTTTTCTGCTTCTTTTTGAATATTGTCTTACATATATATTCACTGACTGTTCGACATAGATCTTTGGGTGGTTACCTACTCGGATTCATCTCACACTCTGTTTGGGTCATTGTTTTGGGCCCAAAAATAATATATTGTTGTAGGTATATATATGGTAAGGAACCCTTCTACTTCAGGTACTTGAATGATGTGGAGCGGGAGAGCATATGACCAAGCTGAGGCTTGTGATGGTAAGGATTTGCTTACTTGTTTTCTATTGTAAATTAGTTTAGTACTATATTATAGCATTTTGACTTGTTTGGTTGATTTCCTAGATATATTAATCATTCATCATTTATATATTTCTTCCATTTGTTTATTATTGTCAGTCTTCTTATGTTTACTTATTTCATGTTATTACTAATTCCGCTATTGTTATATATTTATTTCCACTGCATTACTCTGCCAATGAGGGAATAGTTTTTTCACTCTCACCCTTAAGGACCTCGCTACTAGTTAGTATCCTCTGGTGTTTGGGGACATGCACATGAGTCCATTTGACCAACCAGGTATGGGGTGCCTTTGGGCAGCACCCGAAACTGGGACGTTACACCGATAATGGGAATAACAGCCTCATTAACCACATAGCATAATAATTTTCTACCTAAAAAAATAAATAGTATATTTTGGTCCTTTTCAATGAAATTAGAAGTCACAAACACATATCATGATATAATATTTCATATCATAGAATGAAATGTCATTTTGTATGTGACAATGCATAAATATTATGAATCATTGGTTAGAGACATTCTGTCCTACCCAATCCCAAACTGAACCCTAGGCCAACCAATTATTAAAGATACAATAGGGATCTATTAATAACTAGCCTAAATAATCCCAAAGATATCTAGTGATTTTGGAATGTTTTTGTGGTTTCCTTTTCCCCATCCTGGATTGGGCCCTAGTTGCATCTTAGTTTTCGATTGTTGGGCCTCAACCGTACCCTCTAGTATGGGCCTCTTTCCTTTTCATTAAATATTTTCTCTATCTGGCATATCATTATAATTACATTAAAGGATATTTTTTCTAGATATTTACTATCTATTATGGTATTAGGGGTTTTCCTCATATAAATATTTAGTTATTTCATAAGGAATAATATGTTTGATAGAAAATATATATTAATTATTTACTTTAGATTCTCCATGGTTTCCTTATTAAATCCTCATATTACGGTTAATTTAATCCATTTTTATCATCAATTGGTGTCACATTTATATTATTATTCATTAATTTTATGTTAAAACCATCCTCCCCTCAGATATTTGGCACCTCCCATTATAGTCTACTCAAGCCTCTCTCGTTCTCCCATTTCAATTCTCTTCTATAAATTCCCATGTCAGCACACTCCTTCAATGGTATCAAAGGCCGACAATATTCCACCCCATTTCCTATAAAATGCACATTCATCGAAGACTTCCTTGAAATTTTTTTCACAATTTTACTACATCATGGAACCACCCTTTTATGAAGACCATCTTAGTAGAAACACTATAGTGGTGCCTGATCCATCGTCGCAATACACTAGTGTAAAGAAAAAATTCATCAACACCAATTCCAAACATTCATAGATCTTCATAACATATTTAATCTCAACAATTGGATTGATATTTACCAAACAATGTGACACCATTTGTTATTATGTGTTCTGATTTTGTTATTTAGGTGTTTATTAATAGTATCATCAATGAGGCCATCTCACTCCAAAACCAAACCACGAAATATATTTCTCACATTATTAGTCGTTTTAGAGAAGATGTAGTTTTTTTGGTCAAATAATTTTTAATAATATAATACACTCATATTATCCTTGAATGATCTATATGTTATTCATCAAAAACACCCATGGACGACAGATTCTCAACCTATAGATTTTAATCCCCACCATAGAGTCCCATTAAATCTAACAAGACATGATGACTTTAGTAGACCTGTTCAATTTTTAACAAGGTGGTAAAAAGAGAACTGAAATCAAATAAATATTAACATCCTTATATATAAATCATTATTTAGATTTTTTCCAAGGTGATATCATATAATTAGAAAAATATTCTGACTTGATAACTATATAGGAACTACTTCAAGTAAAATACATGGAATTAAAGATATATAGTAGATCCTATTCATGGTTATAAAAATTGTAAAATAATTGGTGATGACCTTGAAAATGACATATATGATCCTAAAGGAATATTATGGATTCATTAAGGTTTTATAACTTATAAACTTTTATGACCATGCATTACTCTAACAATACCAGAACAACTTCTAGGGTCCGTGGAACATGAAATAGCACACATAATTCTAACATCAGTTTTTGACTCAAAACAGCCATTGGGTGGATAAGGTCTAGGAAATATTGAGCTTTATTGGATGCCTTCAACTAACCATGAAGGATTATCCAAAGATCAAAACATCATTCAATTTGGATGCATAATTTACTGAAGATCAATGGGTAGATTATCAACAATATGGATAACATTGTTATCCACACATTATCTACAAGGATTTAGTTTGAGTAAAACATAGGATTGTGAAATAGGTCAAAAAACAATTTATTAAAAGATTACATCTAGAACAATCAATGTGGAAAAATATAAACTAAAACCATTAAATAAATAAAACCCTCAATTATTATGTATTTGTTATTAGAATGAATAGTAACCCAAGAAACCCATAACAACACACACGTACAAAGCCGGGAAAACTTATGGAAGGTGTATATTAAATGAGACAATGAAAAATTTATAGAAGAAGTTTTATTGGGCTAATTAGTAGTCCATTAGGGGAATTATATAAATTATATTATGTTAGATGAACATGATTATTTCGACGTTCAAAATAATTTATTGATAGTAAGACAAATAGAACAAAACTCCCAACATTACTACAAAATTCTAAGTTCAATCAGTGCAATTAATTTCAAAATAATATAACCTTAACAAATAGAATTGATAATGGAACTATTCTTTAGGTAATCACTTCACTTTTTCATATGATTCCACCTCCATGAATCTTTTTTTGGGTGAAAAGTGAATTTATCCTGAAATAACATTTATATGTCCTCCTAAATAACCTTTATATATCTCATTTGAGTGTCAATAACCCTTTAAAAACTTAAAATGTAAACTTAATGTATTTTCATATAGTCCATTATAAATGTACTTTTCATATCATCACTTACTTCTGAATGAAAAATAAAGGTAGATTATAAATTTACATTTTGTCTGTCAGCATGTAATTATATATATTGGCCACGTTGCTTCATCAACATCATCTAGTTTTGGAAATTAATCCTCAAGAATCAATATTATATAAGATCTACCATTCAATCACAAAATTTATTTAACATGTTTGTACCACGAAATATCATAATTGATAATCATTTTAGAAAAAAACCAACAATTCCTGCATCATAATTAAAAAATCACAATACACTCTCAAGATACATTGGTTGGATTCTTGGTTCCTTGAGAAGGCTTCTGACTATCCTAAACAAACTCAAGGGAAACACCAACTCAACATATCCAAGAATAAATACTTGGTTTTCGTTTATATTACTTTCCAAGAACTATCCACCAAACGTATATCCAATATTTTTTCATCCAAAAACATATTGATGGTTTGAGACTTCATAAGAATATGATATTTTTCTATAATAACAAATTTCATATTTCCCTATGGGGATCATGCATTCTGAATCAGATAATAGTGTTGAAATAATCAATATTCTTCACAAACCTTCCAAAAAAATTAACTCCTTCAATGATTAAATTAATACAATATAATCAACATCTATTAATGAAATTGTAATTATATATTAAATATTTCACATATAACCTTCAAATATGGTCTCATAAGTGAAAATGATTAATGTTGGGATATTCCATGTGTTTCTACCACCCCAAAAGTACAAATATAAAAACCCCTATAATGGATCATATAATTCTATATAATGATACAAAAATTTATACCCATTGAGATATCATAGGATCAAATTTATTTATTCTAAGTTTTAGTATGACAGACTTTCCATGAAGCTTCAAATAATTTTACTACATATCTAAAGAATGTATAGTTAGAAATCATGGAATACAAAAAGTTCATGATTTTTGATGAAAAAGGATACCGTTTTCGTGAAATATTACTTATATATTTTTATTGTCATCATCCCCTAGCTGAACTTATATTGTCTGTCTAGGGGAGTGGAAACCAATTACAGCTCACTTAATCAGAAGCATTACAAAACCTTATGGATGTATTTATATTGAGTTATGAACAATGTTCAAGATTTTTAAGTCTATTCTAAATTATATACTATTTTATTTTAATTGAGAAACATCTTTTACTAAATTATAAAAAAAAATTCCATTATCTAATCAATCATTTCACTTATCAAACAAAAAATAAGAATTTAATCAATATAGAGAAGTAATAATAGAAATATTCTACCATTAAACACTCTCTAGTAACATAATAGATATATACTTATTTGAATGAAATTTTTTTCCACTATAAATAAATTTAATTTGGATTCCATTTACGTTGTTCTTTATTCTAACCAAAATGGATATTTTTTACATATATCAAAATATTCTTATTACCTCTTGCATATTTCTTCCATTGTCTTGTTGCGAATGAAACCTTTGGTCTTTTATTTATATCATGTCTCTCTTAAGCATGTTTATGAAGTTTCTTGTAGGGTTTTTTTGGATTATATTTGAATTTCGAGAGATTTGGTTAGCTTATGGACTCTATTCATCTGGCTGATTAAGTTCTTAGGTAAAACCAATGCTTCTCTCTACAGTCTGAGTGCTGATTTCTTTTATCTGGAGGGCCCTGAATACTCTTATCTTTGATAATAGAATTGCACTGATATCTATTGGTATTTAGGAGATCTATATTGGTGTTATGTCTATTTTGCTGTCTCAAATTGGAGTCATGTGGAATGATGTTTCAGATCTGGTTGTGCTGTGAACTCTAGGTGTTGCTGGAAGATGCAAGAATCTGATAATGATGAAGCATGTATGGTGGATACCTCTAATTCTTAATATCTAAAAATTAATGTGGATAGGGTGGCTTCAGGTGCACTGGGACCTTTTTTCTATGGGGGTGTCTTCCTCACATATAGGGGCTTCATTAAAGGAAACTTTTACCACTTATTATGAAATAGTTTGGCGATTGAGTCTGAATTATGGGAACCATTCAAGGTTATCCGATATGATTATTATTATGGATGGATGGTTTTATGGATGTAATATGACTCAACTTAGGCAGATTACATTCTTAAAATCATTCAATAAATGATCCATGGAGGATGATTTCATCCTGGGATGACTATCTCTAGCTTGTGGAGCAGCTTTGATTTGTTGTTACTCATGTTTGTAGAGAGGAAACTCGGGTTCCTGATGCACTTTCTAAGAATGCTATTAAGGAAGCTAGATCCTTATGGTCCTTAGTAAAACCAACATTTATTTCATATAGGTGAATGTTGATGCATGTGGTGATGTGCATACGTGTCATTCATGACCACCATGTCTTACTCTATTTTGAGGTCTTTACTTTTTTATTAATAAAATATTCTAAGAGAGGGCTTTACTAATCATGAGTATTCTGATTAAACCCTTGATGATATTTATTTATTTAAACCTACATTAACCACATGTTTACTTCTAAAACCAATAAACTATTTTTCTCTAATGTATTTTCCTCTCAGATAGTTATTCTGTTATCTCCCATATACATAAGTTACATATTGAATTCAATTTAAACCTCAAATATAACCCAATTACTCAATTAATTCATACGTTTATCCTCTTTCATGATTTTTAGTTCTCAATATTAATGGGTATAAAATAGTTTAGTTCATATATTTATATATACCCATAGTGTCTAATCTTGGTAGACCTCCATAATTGACCATACAACTCAACCCCTTCCAAAACCACTATGAATGGAACACCTCTTTATGGATCAATCTCTTATGTTTCTACGACACTAGATCATTCCATTTCATCCATCCATAATAAAAACATTAGATAATGACATCTATTTTTAGATATCTTCTTCATATTCTAGTTTTTTTTGAACTACTGGAAAATTGACAATTTTTTCCCGTGAACTGAAATCTAAATTATTCATTGTCATAAATGATAAAGAAATGTTTTTGGAATTTATCCACTTAATTGTGTGTTTATTTATAATTAATATGGACATAGAAGAATATAAAAATAAATTTGAGATGGGAAAATTCTACCCTTTTCTAAACTAATAAGATTGATTAAGTTTATTCTATAACAGAGAGTAAGAACATCTATTTACCAAGTAAAAAAATTCATGGATTCCATTAAAAACCCCCTTTAAAAATATTGAACATTTTTAAGATATAAATTTTTCACACATAAGAATGGCTTATCCTCTTCTCAAATACACTTTTCCCACTATGTACATATTATGTTCTTCTCAAACTATATGTCTTTCCACTAGAAAACCCCTTTAAAATACAAAGATATTTGTTTCATTTCAGTCTTTTTTTACACTATGGATCTTCATTGAAAATATTTTTTGAAATCCATGGACGTGCAATTTATAAAATAAAATCACATATTTCCAGTTATTTCATCTTTGATGGAAATATAAAATGGTGAACCTTCATGAGAACATACTAGGGTTGGCCCACTGATAGAGACAATATTTTCACCATTTTATATATGAATTTTAATAGTATAATCCCTTCCAATTTATCAATCTGATCCAATTTTCATCATTTTTTTAATTTCGTTTTTGTTTTGGGATGAAATTTGAGAATTTCATTTGTCTATAATTTTAACATATTTTTATCACTTTGTAATTTTAAGTATAAATTTTGTAGGACTGATTAAATTGGAGTGATTATTTCTTCTATGTTTCATTAATTTTGGGTGATTAGTTTATTATTCTAGATAAATAGAAAATTCAAAAATTTATTGGCCCAAAATTATATGCCAATTTGAAATTTTTTTCTAACTATTATAATAGACCCTACCACATTAAATGATACATAACGTAGGATAAAGATATATAATTAAAAGATTAAAAATTTATTTGTTATAGGACATGAAAATTCATTTTAAAATTAAATTATATTGAGAAATTCTATCAGTAATGCGGCCATTGAATGCTCCAATGTGTTGAAATATTTAAGGAATCCTTGTTCAGAAAATGTGTGAAACATTAATTGTTTCCAAAATTATTTTATACATATTCAATGTCATCAAAATATTGATGGTTTATAGAAAAGTAGATTTCTCAGAAATTATAAGAAGGAACCATGGAGATATTAATCCATTTGGTGATCATAACAGGATCATGATTTTAGAGGATAGATTTTAGTGGAAAACCTATTTCACCAATTTATATTCTAGTTTTATTTTTCTATTATTTTTTACATTATATTTATTTTATATGTAATTTAAATTTAGTTTCTTTTAAATAAAATATAATTCATGCATGGTTTATCTTTTTGTATATTCTTAGAGACACACATCTAATTATTCTCCATCTTCTTCTCTTTATTTTTTCTTTTCTTCTTCTTCTTCTTCTTAGTTTTTTATTTTGTGATTTCATTTGTGTTATTTTTATTATTATTTTATCTTCTATTAGAAATGAATAATTACCCAAAAAAATGAGGGGATAAGCTAGGGATGTTCCGAGGGGATTTAAGTGCTTTTTTCAATTCATTTATGATTAAAATATTATGTTCTATTTTTGTTTGTGTTGAGAAAGGGTGATGTGCATAGATTTGGAGATTTCCACCACAAAACTAGACTCAAACTCATTTATATTAATTTTTTAATTATTTTACCTCCCTTATACTAGATACAATATCATTACATAATGGAGTAGATCCATTCAGGGGATGAAATGGAATATGGTTGAGTTAATCAATTCATTGGATAAAATAAAATATGATGGACAAAGGTCATAGGGGATGTCACTGTCTCAATTGACCTGCTCCATCAAACATGATTACTGCAGGTGGTGATATTTATATCTCTAAAGTAATTTAGTATTTAACACCACTAAATAAAATAATAGTAAATCATGCATGAGATCATAGAATATAATTATCAGACTAAATTTATACACCCACAAGGAATACGATGGAACCCATACACCAAACCACAAAGGTCAGGTTCTTTATTTTCAAATGTAATTTTTTTCATTACATGTTATTATAAATTTTAGCGTTTCATTTATCTTCTCAATACCATTATTTTCATAAAATAATAAAAACAACCAAAAAGTAGTGTTTTTGGTGAATTATATTAAAAAAAGTAAACAACTGAGAACGATCATCAAGTGAGACAAACCTAGTCAGCATCTCGGTTTCATTATGAAAATAAATTTGTTTTCTATGCCCTACCATAGGCATGTATCACGCACAAATGACCTTATGTACCATACCTAACATCTGGACTCTATGCGCCTTTACTTTTATATGGAATGTCACATATTTATAATTACCAAGGATGAATATATCACATGTATCATACTCAATACATCTAATATTAATCATTACTTTAGTATTAAGTATTTTAATCCCTTTCTCACTTAAGTGAAAATATTAATCAAGATATAAATTTGTAGATCTTACTTTTTTGGAATTTATTGAACCTCTCAAAACTTATATCTGTTTAAATGTTCAATTTTACACTCCTTTTACCACCACTATAGAATAATGTGAAAATTTCAATATTATATCCACAAAAATTATTCAAAGAACATAATCACATATAGATCTTTCTGAAATAAAGTTCTTTCATAATCTGTGAAATTTTCAGACTAATTGTAATTATATAAATATTTAGTTCATTATTTTGATGGAATGTAACCCTTTCCCACAATCTTGATTGTTTCATATTCTGTAAGATATACCATTTCTAACCTTTATAAACTGTAATTTATCTTAATTTCACTATTAGATAGTCAGTGAAATGATGTTCTAAAATCTATAATCATAGAGCTATGAAAACTGATTGCACTAAATAATAAACCCTTCATATATTGTGAAGTTAGATTTGTGTATAATCTTTTTAACACTCCAAGCTTCCACAGTACACTTCTCTCTGAATAATAAAGTATTGTGTGTTGTACGCAACATCAAGTTCTAACACACCACAACCAATCAAAGTAGACATTATGAATAGTAATACCTACTTTTTGAAATTTTATAAATTTTATCTTTCAAAATGGACTTCATTTTTGGATTCGGAATATTGAAATTATCCTAGGGTGATATTTTGGTACTTTTCTGATAACTTTCATAATTTGATGAATAGTGAAAATTACTAAATTTTAATTAAAAACAACATTTTTAATCGAAATAATTAATAGTGATAAATTATGTATTTGAGTGGTTTAAAATTATATTTAGAATATATTTTTACCATTTAATATTGTAAGAACCCGGTTTTTGCTACGAAAGACTTTGGAATATTCTTGATGATATTCCAGAGCAGCGCCTTCAGACGGCGTGCGATTCCGAGCCCCGGAGTGGCCGGAATTAAATTTTCAGTGCGTTCACACTGGAAATGCTAAATAAATGGGATAAATCCTAAACGGAGTTCCGGATCAGAGATCCGAGGGTACGGATGGGTCTGGAATGGGGTGTTTACCCTAGGAACGACATAAAACTTGTCGGCGCGGGGTGTTTGGACCCCTCGCCCGCTCCAGGAATGTTAAACGGATAAATTAATTAATTAATTAATTCGTTTAATGTTGAAACGCAGGTATCTCTTAAACGGTGGCTCGGATTTTAAAACCAAGGGAACTATTGAGTTCGGAGCATGTCGTTTACCCTAGGAGGGGTATAAGTTTCGCGGGCACGGGCCGTTTGTGAAAAATGGACCCAGGGGAGTTTTCGTAACTTGGTGGGCTCGGCTGATAAGTTTAATAACTTTTGAAAGGTGTCTCAGAATAAAATTCTGAGACCGCCGTTGCGCTCATATCGTGGTTCTTGGCCTAGGGGAAGCTAAATCCCGACCCCATCGGGAGTTCGGGTTCGGGGCTGTCGGGCGGGCGTTTAAGTGATTTGTACTTAAACACCCACCCTCTCTTCTTCTTCTTCTTCTTCCTCAAACCCTCCTCCCCCTCATTCACCTCCGGCAAGACGAGCTCCGGCGAGATGCTCCGGTGAGTCAGCTCCGGCAAGGCGGCAGTTAGGCGGCGAAGCTCCGGGCAATGCCCACGAGGTAGGGTTATGTTTTTGAGTTTTAATTCCTGAACCCCCCTTTGAACCCCATTTTTAGTGTTGTTTTGTTGATTTATCTTCGAGAAAATTCCCTGGTAGTGTATTACACATTTTACCCTTCCCATCTCTTTTTTCGGAGTTGAAATCGGAGTTCGGAGGAACCCGCGGTGCCTCGTCGAAGTTTACGGGTTTATGTTTTTGTTCCGGCCGGTTTTGGGGTGTTCCGGTGAGCCAGGGTGGCGGTCCGGCGAGCGGCAGGCGGTCCTAGCGGAGGCGGTGGCTTCGGAAGGCGGCGCATGCCGGGGCGCGGCGGTGGCGCAGATCGGCGCAACGGTGGTTGGGGCTTCAGGCGGCGCGGCGGCGAGCGCCTCGGGCGGCAGGCGGCGCACACCCGCGGTGAGGGTGGACCGGGGTCGTGGCGTGCGACCCCACGCGGGGGAGAAGATCCGCGGCCTGCGGGTCTTCACGCGGGACGACCAGCCACGGCTAGTCCGAGCGTGGACCGCGGGTCCGTGTCCAGCCCACACGGCAAAGCCGCGGGCCGGCCGGCACGGACCGGCCCAGGCCGGGTGGACCGGCCGGCTAGGCCGGGTGGACCGGCTGGCTAGGCCGGTCCAGCCCAAGGGCTTGACCCCTCTGACTTCAGACACCCGTAAATATCGCTATGGGTGTCCGTTCTGCACTCCTTCTATGGCTGGGTAACCCTCGTCTCGAGGAGTGTGTTTTAAGATGGTTTTTGGAATTTTAAATTCCCGAAACGAGGGGCTGCGGAGGCGCGACACATCTTTAAGTGGACGATCGTTTTTCCCCGAGTTTCTTATTTTGAACGGCGCTGACGCGTCCGACGTACGATTTAAGCACCGTCAGTGGCGATGGAACCCTAGCGTCGAGGTGGAGGTTTCCAGGGTGGTTCCGGGCGTTGAAGCCGGAGTTGAGGTGTGGGACCCACAACACGTCTTTTGAGCAGCGAGCAGCTTTTAGCGACTTTTTCCTCGGACGCCCGTTCAAGGCGTGCGAGCAGTCGATGTTGGGTGTTTTTTCAAGGGGATTGCAATGGTGCAATCCGCCCGCTCCAATTCGGCACGATGGTGCGGGGCACACAAGGGCTGTTTGGGGTGTCGACGGTGATTTTCCATCCTTATCACCGGGCGACCATTTTGGACAAATGAGTAGTCCATCTTGTGTGTTTTTTTCGAGAGGATCACAATGGTGCGATCTGCTCGTGGAGTTTTGGGACCGGGTTGTGGGTCCCACGTGGCACCGCTCGTGTGCGGTGTGCCGGGATTCACCTTTTTCTCCGGATATCCGTTTCACTCAAGTGAGTAGTGCATTTGACGTGTTTTCCCGAGGGGATCGCAATGGTGCGATGCGCTCGACTGTTTTCGGGGCCGAGGCTTGGGGTCACGGGATGTCGTTCGGGCATGAGGCAGTGTTGGTTCCTTTTTCATCGGATATCCATTGGAGGCGAGTAAGTAGTCGATCTCACGTGTTTTTCTGCGAGGATTACAACGGTGCAATCCGTTTGGTTGTGCGGAGCCTCTTGTGCGATCTTGTTGAATGTGGAGCATGGAAGGTGCTCCTCTGGTGGTCCTCCCTACTTTGTCTGTAGCGGACCCTTGGCGTGCGATTGCGCACTCTTGGGAGAGTGATGTAAATGTTTCATGAGATGTGGATGGTCGTGTCTGGGCCTTTGAGGTGGAGTTGTTACGTCACGCCTTCGCGTTGACGCTGGGTTCCATGTGCACGATAGCTTTTGGGTTGGAATGAGGTATACTCCAGGAGTATACGGGAGCGCTTGGAGGTACGTGTGGTTGTTTGTACCTGAGGATGGTTGTGTGCTCAGTTGGGGTTGAGATGCGGCCACACGTTGTGTGGGCCCCACGTGCGTGTCGGGTTCTGCTTTGCGTACATGGACCTCTCGTGGCGTAGAGGGTCCCTCTGTGTGTTTGTTTGACCAGCAGGGTGGAGTTCTTCCCCTGGCTCTATGCTCCTTTGTTGACCAGCAGGGTTGAGTGGTCTCCCCCTGGTTTCGTTCTCAATGGATTGGCCGGTAGAGGGCCCAGTGGCACCTAGTGATGGAACAGGTGTTGAACCCCTTTGGGTGAGTTGTGCTAGAGTTGGGTGGTCGCGTGATGCCCACTCCATGTTCAGTTGGCCAGTGTTGTACCCTCCAATGGATGTGGCCAGAGCAGTTCTGAGTTTTACCCTCCTGCGGGGCTGGGCATTGGGTTACTCATCAGATTCTAGGGTCTACCCTCCGGCAGAGACTGGGTAGTGGGTCACCCGAAACTTTTAGGGTCTACCCTCTAGAAGAGACTAGGCAGTGGGTCGCCCGACGCAGTTAGGGTCTACCCTCTAGCAGAGACTGGGCAGTGGGTCACCCGATGACCTCTTAGGGTCTACCCTCCAGCAGGGCTGGGCAGTGGGTTGCCCGACGTCTAGTTCCAGGTCTACCCTCCAGCACGGCTGGGCAGTGGGTCGCCTATTGACTTATTCCAGGTCTAACCTCCAGCGCGGCTGCGCAGTGGGTCTCTTGATGATGTATTAAGGTCTACCCTCCAGCGGGGCTGGGCAGTGGGTCTCATGATGATGTATTAGGGTTTACCCTCCAGCAGGGCTGGGCAGTGGTTCACCCGATATTTGAATATGGTTTACCCTCCAGTGGGGCTGGGTAGTGGGTCTCCTGATGATGTATTAAGGTCTACCCTCCAGTGGGGATGGGAAGTGGGTCGCCTGATGATGTATAAAGGTATACCCTCCAGCGGGGCTGGGCAGTGGGTCGCTAGATGATGTGTTATGGTTTACCCTCCAGTAGGGCTGGGCAGTGGGTCACCCAGTATCTTATTATGGTCTACCCTCTAGCGGGGCTAAGCAGTGGGTCGCCAGATGACGTATTATGGTTTACCCTCCTGTAGGTCTGGGCAGTGGGTCACCCGATATTGGGTTATGAATTACCCCCCAGTAGGGCTGGGCAGTGGGTCATTTGTTGGCATTCCAGACTCAGTCCTCTCAACTAGGCTAGTATGTGGCTTACCTCCGTGATTACCGGAGCGGGACCCTTGGTTGTACGGGTCAGTGTAGTGACGGCTTGATTTTGAGGAGACCTCTCGACTTCAGGGCAGTGACGAGGTGTGGTTTGACTTTCCCTAGAACTCTCAAGTACGAGGGGCACTTTCCCCACCGAGACGTGTTCTTGCGAAGCGATCTAAAACTGTGCGGGCGAGTCAGTGCCGCCCAAATCGGATAGTATCAAGGTGCGGTGACTGAGCCCCTTGGCTTGCAGTTCAGGGCAGACGTGCGGGGTGCTGGGAATCAATGATGGTGCTTCTTTTGGGACTGTTGGCGACTCTTTTCTTGGGCTGAGCTACGGGACGGAGATCCCCTTACGAGTTTGGTCGGGTTTACTGGAAGATCATAAAGATATGTATATACCTTGTTCAAGTACCCACTTCTTGGGCATGGTTACTCTCCATCCAGGAGAGGTTAAGATGCGCGGGGTATGCCACATTCTTTCCGTGTCAAGCTTCCCGTGGTTGGATGAGTCTACTCTCCTGCTATAGGTAGCGAAGACTCGACGGGATGTTCATCTTCTCACCGTTTCCAGCTCCTTGTGCCTGGACGAGTCTACTTCCTTTCACTTGTTGGGTTGAGCTGCACTCTTTACTGTACACTCTATTGTACCTCCTTTGTATTCCTTGTTCGCTCTACTGGTCACCCTTCGGTACCACCTTTGTTGCTCCCTCGAGCCTTCGGGGTATCCTACTGGGTATTTTTATAATCACCCCTTCTTGGGATTTTCCCGCACTTGGTGTTCCCTTGCAGACGACGGACAGGTGGAGCGTGACTTCTGTGGAGCGTAAGAGCTTGGGATCTTGGACCGCGTGCGGTGGTCGTGGTCAGGTTCTAGGTGGGAGACCCGTCAGCTATTCATTTTTGCTTACCTGTTGCCGGGTTGTGGAACTTTTTGGTTGGGCGCGTGTTTTTCCCCTTTTCTTTTCAGTTTGTACTTTGTACTGTTAGAGGTCGATGCACATTTTGGTCTCTATATAGTAGTTTCCCTTTACTTTTCTTTCCATTCTATTACTCTTCACTTCTACATTGAGTTTTATGCGTGTGCGTGTGTACAGGTGCTTAGGAAAAGGCCTCCTCGAGTTGTTGTGCCTTCGGCGCTGGTCGCCAACCCCTGGCCTATAGAGGCAGGCTTGGGGTAGTTGCGGCTTGAGCCCGGGTAGGGTCGGGTTGTGACAAAGTGGTATCAGAGGTGGTTCGTTCCTTGGGGCTTTGTGCGGACGTCCCTAAAAGAGGAATTGGTTGGGATATAGGGAAACAGTGTTAACGTGTCTCAAGAGCGGCTCTCAGGACAGGGAGTCCAATGATGGTGCGGCGGCCGGCGTATCCATTCACCAGGACCTTGATAACCCGCTTGTCGACTCGGCTTGCTGAGACACTTATTGCAGGGAAATTTGTTTGTGCATCACATAGGAACGAGTCTTTGACCGTCCTTCTTGAGTCAGCTCCCCATTGTTGATATTGTTATATACATATATGCTCATCTGACCGCGACACTCCTTGATAATATTCAGGATGTCTCCGCGAAGACAGCCAGCCAGGATACCAGCTTTGGGTGCGTGACGACGACATTGTGAGCTACGAGGCCATAGTCCAGGACCCATCATGCGAGCCCCTTTCTCCGGGTAGGCCGGTAGCAGCACCCCCACCTGTTGAGCAGTAGACAGTTTCAGTAGAGAAGGATGAGCTTGAGCGCAGGTTGAGCGCGCTCCGTGAGTTCCAGAAGCAGGGACCGTTGAGGTTTAGTGGTAAGCCAGAACCTCAGGTAGCAGAGGTTTGTCTTGAGGCAGTGGTTCTACTTTTCAGGCTTGTGCAGATGCCGACAGGTCAGAGAGTGTCTTTGGCAGCCACCCTTTTCGTGGAGCATCTCGGCATTGGTGGAGTCTAGGGACTCAGTTTCTTGACGAGTAATCGTTTTTGTTGGACGACATTCAGTTGTTGCTCCATGGGGAGTTTCGCCCCTCCTGCCTGCGCTCCGTTCGGATTCAAGAGATCCTGCAGTTTCAGCAGGGAGGGATGACGGTGGCCGAGTACGTGGCCAGTTTTGCAGACCATGCACGCTGTTACCCGGACTTTGTCCATGACAACAACCTACGAGCGCGGAATTTTGAGGAGGGTCTCCGCCAAGAGATTCGTGCTGTCATAGTACCCTTGGGTGTTTCCACATATGTCAGGTTTCCAGAGCAGGTGTTGGTGACAGAGGGCTTCCTGTCACGTTCTAGAGTTGATGGTGGCAGCAGGAACGTCGGAGCCGGGATGTCTGCCATAGCTAGCAGGCACTGGAGGACAGGATCTCGATGAAGGTGGCCTTCCCACTGCCGGTTTCGGAGACGTGGTCGTAGACCACTGTGGCGGAAAGGCGCAGGGCCTCAGCCGAGGATGCCCTTCCGTGAGTGGATCTCGGGCCGTGGTCGTATACCACAGTGGCGCTGGAGGGCACCAGGGCAGCCCAGAGAGCGTCGGTGCTATGCTTGTGACGGGTGAGGTCACTTGGCACGAGACTGCTCGACCCGAGTTGCTGAGAGTTTCAGGCAGGAAGCAGGCGCACCACCATGACGGAGGCAGCGCTGTGTTCGGAGTAGTGCCCAGAGAGGTGGTTCTTGCAGAGGAGCGGGAGGAGCTGGTGGTGGGGGATGACTTTGCGAGGTCTTCCCACCACCACTAGTCGGTCCATGTCAGGCTCCGGGAGATGACAGTTGGGACCGCTGACAGCTGTGAGCTTGGATGTCTACGATCCCGCAGAGCACGGGATGGTGAGAGGTACCCCTTGTGACTCTTCTACTTCTTGTAGTAGAATTAATAGGCTCTGCATGTGAAAGACGTTTCTCCCCGATCCTTATTTGAGGTGTTACCTGGGTGACGCATGGCGTCGGGTGTAACCCTGTTTTGGTAATGTAAAAGGCGTGAGACCTTTTTCCTTTAGTCGATGGTGTTGCCTCCTTCGCCTGTTGAGCATGTAAGAGAGCATCGACTGTGGAATCTTGTGCGACCAGATATCCTTGGGTGTTTCACCATATGGATATTCTGAAGGAGGGAATCACCGGGCCTAGCCCATGCCCAAGCGGTGATTCCTGTCGCGGCGTGCGACGTAGAGGTTTGACTGGGGAGGTGAGCTACCCCAAGGGCCTTCGGGCCGTTTGAGACCGTGAAAAGGGATGGCGAGGTTCCCTACCGCCTTGCCCTAACCCCAAAGTCTGGAGTGGGTGCACGACATCGGCAAGGGCCGACCCCGCATGAACAGATCAATCCTTTGGTCTGAGTGCGGTGGCACAGAGCTATGCGTGGGTTTTCTGGGTATGGGAAAGCCAGGTGTGGGCTTAGTAACATGTGTTGCTCCCTAGTTTTTCTTTTCTAGGATGAAAATATTGAAGGATGGAATGATATAAGAACCTGGTTTTTTCTACGAAAGGCTTTGGAATATTCTTGATGATATTCCAGAGCAGCGCCTTCAGACAGCGTGCGATTCCGAGCCCCGGAGTGGCCGGAATTAAATTTTCAGTGCATTCACACTGGAAATGCTAAATAAATGGGATAACTCCTAAACGGTGTTCCGGATCAGAGATCCGAGTGTACGGATGGGTCCGGAATGGGGTGTTTACCCTATGAATGACATAAAACTTGTCGGCGTGGGGTGTTTGGACCCCTCGCCCGGTCCTGGAACGTTAAACGGATAAATAAATTAATTAATATATTCGTTTAATGTTGAAACGCAGTTATCTCTTAAAAGGCCGCTCAAATTGGAAAACCGAGGGCACCGTTGAGTTTGGAGCATGTCGTTTACCCTAGGAGGGGTATAAGTTTCGCGGGCGCGGGCCGTTTGTGAAAAATGGCCCCAGGGGCGTTTTTTTAATTTGGCGTGCTCGGGCGCTAAGTTTAGTAACTTTTGAACGGCGTCTCGGAATATAATTCTGAGTCCGCCGTTGCGCTCAGAGCGTGGTTCTTGGCCTAGCGGAGGCTAAATCCCGACCCTGTCGGGAGTTTGGGTTCGGGGCTCTCGGGCAGGCGTTTAAGTGATTTGTAGTTAAACACCACCCCTCTTTTCTTCTTCTTCTTCTTCCTCAAAACCTCCTCCCCCTCCTCCACCTCCGGCGAGACGAGATCCGGCGAGACACTCTGGCGAGGTAGATCCGGCAAGGTGGCGGTTAGGCGGCGAAGCTCCGGGCAACGCCCACGAGGTGGGGTTATGTATTTGAGTTTTAATTCCTGAACCCCCCTTTGAACCCCGTTTTTAGCATTGGTTTGTTGATTTCTCTTCGAGAAAATTCCCTGGTAGTTTAGTACACATTTTACCCTTCCCATTGCTTCATTCGGAGTTGAAATCAATGTTCGTAGGAACCCGCAGCGCCTCGTCAAAGTTTGCGGGTTTATGTTTTTGTTCCGGCCGGTTTTGGGGTGTTCCGGCGAGCCAGGGTGGCGGTCCGGCGAGCGGCAGGCGGTCCTGGCGGAGGTGGTGGCTTTGGCAGGCGGCACATGCCGGGGCGCGGCGGTGGCGCAGATCGGCGCAGCGGTGGCTGGGGCTTCAGGCGGCGCGGCGGCGAGCGCCTCAGGCGGCAGGTGGCGCACACTCGCGGTGAGGGTGGACCGGGGTCGCGGCGTGCGACCCCGCGCGGGGGACAAGATCTGCGGCCTGCGGGTCTTCACGTGGGACGACCGGCCACGGCCGGTCTGAGCATGGAACAAGGGTCAGCGGCCGGCCCATGTGGCAAAGCCACGGGCCGGCGCAGCAAGCCGGGCCGGCCGGCATGGACCGGCCCGGGCCGGGTGGACCGGCCGTCTAGGCCAGTCCAGCCCAAGGGCTTGACCCCTCTTACTTCAGACACCTGTAAATATCGCTACGGGTGTCCGTTCTGCATACCGTCTGCGGTAGGGAAAACCTCGTCTCGAGGAATGTGTTTTAAGATGGTTTTGGGAATTTTAACTTCCCGAAACGAGGGGTTACGGAGGCGCGACACGTCATTAAGTGGACTAGCGTTTTTCCACGAGTTTCTTGTTTTGAACGGCGCGGACGCGTCCGACGTCCGATTTAAGCGCTGTCAGTGGAAATGGAACCCTGGAATCAAGGCGGAGGTTTCCAGGGTGGTTCGGGAGTGGAATCCGGAGTTGAGGCATGGGCCCCATGGCCCGTCTTTTGAGCTGCGAGCAGCTTTTAGCGACTTTTTCCTCGGACGTCCGTTCAGGGCATGCGAGCAGTCGATGTTGGGTGTTTTTCCGAGGGGATTACAATGGTGCAATCCACCCGCTCAAATTCGGCACGATGGAGCGGGGACCACAAGGGTTGTTTGGGGCGTCGACGGTGATTTTCCATCTGTATTACCGAGCGACCATTTTGGACAAGTGAGTAGTCCATCTTGTGTGTTTTTTTCGAGAGGATCACAACGGTGCGATCCGCTCATGAAGTTTCGGGACCAGGTTGCGGGTCCCACGTGGCACCGCTCGTGTGCGGTGCGCCGGGATGCACGTTTTTCTCTAGATATCCATTGCACTCATGTGAGTAGTGATTTTGACGTGTTTTCCCTAGGGGATCGCAGTGGTGCGATGCGCCCGACTGTTTTCGGGGCCGAGGCTTGGGATCACAGGATGTCGTTCGGGCGTGAGGCGGTGTTGGTGCCTTTTTCGTCGGATATTCGTTGGAGGCGAGTAAGTAGTCGATCTCGTGTGTTTTTCTGTGAGAATTACAACAGTGCAATCCGTTTGGTTGTGCGGAGCCTCTTGCGTGATCTTATTGAATGTGGAGCATGGAAGGTGCTCAAGTGGCGGTCCGCCCTACTCTGTCTGTAGTGGACCCTTGGCGTGTGATCGAGCACTCTTGGGAGAGTGATGTAAATGTTTCATAAGATGTGGATGGCCGTGTCTGGGCCTTTGAGGTTGAGTTGTTACGTCATGCCTTCGCGTTGATGTTGTGTGTCATGTGCATGATAGCTTTTGGGCTGGAATGAGGTATACTCCAGGAGTATACAGGAGCGCTTGGAGGTACATGTGGTTGTTTGTACCTGAGGATGGTTGTGCAATCAGTTGGGGTTGGGATGGGGCCACACGTTGTGTGGTCCCCACGTGCGTGCTGGGTTCTGCTTTGCGTACTTGGACCTCTCGCGGCGTAGAGGGTCCCTCTGTGTGTTTGTTTGACCAGCAGGGTGGAGTTCTTCCCCTGGATCTATGCTCCTTTGTTGACCAGCAGGGTTGAGTGGTCTCCCCCCTGGTTTCGTTCTCAATGGATTGGCCGGTAGCGAGGCCAGTGGAACCTAGTGATGGAACAGGTGCTGAACCCCTTTGGGTGAGTTGTGCTGGAGTTGGGTGGTCGCGTGATGCCCACTCCGTGTTCAGTTGGCCAGTGTTGTACCATCCAGTAGATGTGGCCAGAGGAGTTCTGAGTTTTACCCTCCAGTGGGGCTGGGCTGTTGGTTACTCATCAGATTCTAGGGTCTACCCTCTACCAGAGACTGGGCAGTGGGTCACCCGACACTTTTAGGGTCTACCCTCCCTTAGAGACTGGGCAGTGGGTCGCCCGACGCACTTAGGGTCTACCCTCCAGCAGAGATTGGGTAGTGGGTCACCCGATGACCTCTTAAGGTCTACCCTCCACCAGGTTTGGGCAGTGGGTCGCCCGACGTCTAGTTCCAGGTCTACCCTCCAGCACGGCTGGGTAGTGGGTTGCCTACCGACTTATTCCAGGTCTACCCTCCAGCGCGGATGGGAAGTGGGTCACTTGATTATGTATTAAGGTTTACCCTCTAGCGGGGCTGGGTAGTGGGTCGCCTGATGATGTATTAGGGTTTACCCTCCAGCAGAGCTGGGCAGTGGGTCACCCGATATCTGAATATGGTTTACCCTCCAGCGGGGCTGGGTAGTGGGTCACCTGATGATGTATTAAGGTCTACCCTCTAGCGGAGCTGGGCAGTGGGTCGCCTGATGATGTATTAATGTCTACCCTCTAGCGGGGCTGGGCAGTGGGTCGCCGGATGATGTGTTATGGTTTACCCTCCAGCAGGGCTGGGCAGTGGGTCACCGGATGACGTATTTTGGTTTACCCTCCAGTAGGGCTGGGAAGTGGGTCACCCAATATTTGTTTATGAATTACCCTCCAACAGGGCTGGGCAGTGGTTCATTTTTTGGCATTCCAAACTCTGTCCTCTCGAAGAGGCTAGTCTGTGGCTTACCTCCGTGATTACCGGAGCGGGACCCTTGGTTGTACGGGTCAGTGTTGTGACGGCTTGATTTTGAGGAGACCTCTCGACTACAGGGTAGTGACGAGGTGTGGTTTGACTTTCCCTAGAACTCTCAAGTACGAGGGGCACTTTCCCCGCCGAGACGCGTTCTTGCGACGCAATCTAAAACCATGCGGGTGAGTCAGTGCTGCCCAAAGCGGATAGTATCAAGGTGCGGTGACTGAGCCCCTTGGCTTGCGGTTCAGGGAAGACGTGCGGGATGCTGGGCATCATTGATGGTGCTTCTTTTGGGACTGTTGGGGACTCTTTTCTTGGGCTGAGCTAAGGGATGGAGATCCCCTTACGAGTTTGTTCGGGCTTCCTTGCAGAGCATAAGGATGTGTATATACCTTTTTCAAGTACCCACTTCTTTGGATTGGTTACTCTCCCTCCAGGAGAGGCGAAGACGCGCGGGGTATGCCACGTTCTTTCCGTGTCTAGCTTCTCTTGGTTGGATGAGTCTACTCTCCTGCTATAGGTAGCGAAGACTCGACATGAAGTTCATCTTCTCACTGTTTCCAGCTCCTTGTACCTGGACGAGTCTACTTCCTTTCACTTGTTGGGTTGATCTGGAATCTTTACTGTACTCTTTGTTGTACCTCCTTTCTATTCTTTGTTCGCTCTACTGCTCACCCTTCGGTACCTCCTTTTTTGATCCCTAGAGCCTTCGGGGTATCCTACTGAGTAATTTTATACTCACCCCTACATGGTCTTTGCCCGCACTTGGTGTGCCCTTGTAGACGACGGACAGGTGGAGCGTGACTTCAGTGGAGCGTAGGAGGTTGGGAGCTTGAACCACGTGCGGTGGTCGTGGCCGGGTTCCAGGTGGGAGACCCGTCAGCTGTTCCTTTTTGCTTACCTGTTGTCGGGTTGTGGCACTTTTTGGTTGGGTGGGTGTTTTGCCCCTTTTCTTTTCAGTTTTTACTTTGTACTGTTAGAGGTCGATGCACATTGTGGTCTCTATATAGCAGTTTCCCTTTAATTTTATTTCTTTTCTTTTACTCTGCACTTCTGCATTGAGTTTGCTACATGTGCGTGTGTACAGGTGCTTAGGCAAAGGCCTCCCCGAGTTGTTGTGCCTTTGGCGCTGGTCGCCAGCCCCTGGCCTATGGAGGTGGGCTTGGGGTAGTTGCGGCTCGAGCCCGGGTAGGTTCAGGTCATGACAAATACAATGTTGGTCATTGGACATAATTTCACATTTAAACCAGACATAAACAAGTGTCAATCTATTGATAGTCATTATTTCATAAAAACACGCTCTTAGTTTTGACAACGGGAATTAACTTTTAAATTAATCAATGAAACTTATATGTTTTGAATTTGGTAAAATAGATATCATTTTTGAATTCATGATATCAAATATATCTTAGGCTGAATTTTTGGTATTTTTCTGAAAACATTCAATTCTTGATGAATAGTGATAAATACCGAGTTATAGTTTAAAACCGAATTTTTATTTAAATAATTATTTATTTTATTTAAATTTAATTAAGGTCAAAATAGATATATAATAACTTTATATGTTCAATGTAATTCATTGGAGTTAGTTTAGAATAATTTTAGATATATAAAAATTTTATTGAACTTTTCACCGTCTTTTACCCCCCTCCTATGAGAATTTGGAAATTCACAAATAACATTATTTTACCACTTCTGTGAGTGAAATTTAGAAAATTCTAGAGACACGGTTAATATCAAGGAGTAAAATTTGGTTCAATGAGATGAAAATAATTTTTGGTGAATAGTAACTTTTTCTTTTATTTACAACAGTTAAAAGTAAATAGGGTAATTAAGGGTAAAAATTATATTAATATTACCCTAACACATGTCCTAATTATATTTTACAAGTTTATCGTGACCAAAAGTAACCCTAGGAATAAAATATTATCATTTAGGTTCACTTGGGTTAGATTAGGACATTTTTTATTATTTAATTCAAAGAAGAGTTAAAAGAGTTAAATTCAAAGTTTATTTACTAAAATATTTTTAATATAGGGTTATACATAATATAAATTCGACTGTAAATATTAATTAGAAAGCTAAAAATATTTCCTAAATTATGGTATTTTATTTAAAAATTTTAGACATTATATAATTTAATTTATTTATGACACAATGGTGATGTAGTAATTACCTAATTAATGAAATATTAAAATAATTGAATTTATAAATATCAAAATAAATCTAATTTGAGACTTTTTATGAATTAAAATAATTTATATAGGTTAATAATACATATTAGGATTGATTATATAAATTTTTTTTGAAGTAATAATGCTGTTATGAATTTATCAAAAACAAAATACCCAATAATGTCAAAATTGACATAAAAGAGTTTTTAAAACAAATATTATATTATTAATTGATATTAAATTCATAAAAATATATGGTTTTTCCAAAAGTCTTATATCATTATATTTTTATCAATAACGGACCACTTGGGGTTGATTGAATTTATATAGTATGTTTATTAACTATATAATATAAAAATACAATGTGACATGGTAATTGTCAAACTAATTAACTAAGAGTTAAACCTAAAAGATAAGGTTAATATAATGACCCAAACCCGTATAAATTCTGTTGGTTGAGTGGTTGTAGAACCATCCCCACCTTAACCATTAAATAATCCACTTTGGAGCCATTATAAACCGAATATTAATTTATTATAAAATAATATTTCTAGCTTTTCCAAAGATGCCCCTCACCCCTCTTAAAAAATGGCACTTCCCATTATCATTAATTCACACCATCAAATCCATTTGGCTCAGCCAACCTCTGCCCAGATATCCTCCAAACTTCCCCCAAATAAACCTAGAGGCCTTAGAGTGATCCAAAAGCCATCCTAATGAGGCATTTTGATCAAATCAAAATGAAGATCCTGAAGTAGAGGTAATGTTTTCACCACCCTCTTTCAAGTTCCTTTCTTCTTCCACTTTTCGTTCATTGTTATTTCCATTATAAAAAAATAACTCCAGTATCTTATATATACTGTGACTTTATTATAAATATGGTAAAACCATATTCAGTATTATATCCATCCTTTGAATGACATGTCACCATACATGCGTACGTACGGCTTACCGTCTCCACGTTGTGGTGTAATTGTTATTCAATATATTATTATTTGGATGGGTATAATAATGATTTTTAATTCATGTAAATAATAAATATAACATAATAATGATTCTTTCTATATGATATACCATCCAATTATATATAATTTTAATATCAAAAGAATGATATTGTCGTTCGTGCGTACGTATGGACTACCGTGTCCACGAACGCGATGAGATTCATTCCCCATCGTATCCATTCAAGTCTAATTCTCATATGATGATTACAAAAAAAAATTAGAGACATTATATGATTATGGATATGAATACGATACATTCCATCCATAACAAATACGGCTGACATAACAAATAATATAAAGGAAAACGAATTCGGTAACACTCGAAAAGAGGATAATACTAAGATATTATTAACCCATCAATGTTAAAAGGTCACATATGATATTATATTAATGTAAATTATTTTTTTATAACTCAATAACAAATATTTCACAATTAAATATGAGGTTAACCTACCGTATACCAAGGAAAAAGTACAATGTAAGGGGTTTCTTATCTCACTTTCAATTCCGTGAGATTTCTATTGTTCACCACTTATTTATTGAATGTGGTGTGTGTACTGCCCATGATTGTATTAATTTTCTAATATACATTAATTTATGGATATTTACATCATCATTGTATTATCCATATTTCATGGGTGCATGTTTCATAAGTTACCAAATCGATAAGGGAATTTGAATTTTCAATTTCCGCTCATTCGACTTTACGCATAATTCATTGATTATTTTACGCCAACATTGTGTGTAAAATCACTATTCATTTTATTATGTCATAATTTCCACTCCCCTTTCTATGGATATACTTTTTATACAAATAATCACTCCAATGATAAAATCTCAAGTAATTTGTATGAACTTGATAAGAGTAATTTTTACTCAATCTCAATTTGTTGAGATAATCATTCAATTCATTGGTGTTGTTTTTACAAGAATATTTGTGAATGTCATTTGATTGTTTTACACTGAATATCCAATCATATATAGGTTATTTATATTTTTCACACATAATTATTTCGTTGATTTATCCTTAACCTAAGGATATGGCCTTTATGAGAGATTTTATCTCAATTTACATTCCATTGAGACTTCTTTGTTATTATACACCAAATCACATTTATGTGGTGTATATAATGTACTTTGACATAGGATATCATGAATCCCTTTATTCTCATAATATTACAAAGTTTTGATTACCTAAATTATTTTTATTCAAGTGTCACTCTTTTGGTTAGAAACTCTAACTAAATTACCATTTTTAAATGTTTTAAAGACTTATTCTTCTAAATCTTGCTCATTAATGTCCATGATTTAAAAATGATTTTAAGGATTTATTTATATGGACATTAATGTTTTAAAATTAAAACTCTTTTTAAAAGTAACAAAGTGGTATGGGACACTTTGATTCAAAAATCTATTTTTAAATGGCTTCTTGACAAATATTGTGACTTTTAAATGATTTCAAGAAAAAGAGGGATATTTCTCTCAAATAGTTTTGATGATTATTTTCATCTATGTCAATAGCCTTCATTATTCTCGATTGAGGTTAATATGGTACAATAAAATCTCGTATATTGTATCGAATGAGTTATGTTTGACAGTGGATGTGCTATTTTTATACCATTCATGGTTTGTGGATAAGTATTGATATTTCCTATGCTAGTTTTAATACAAATGTTTATGTTATGTTTCAATGTTTTCATATGAGGAATTCATTGGACTTAGTAAGTAATGGGTGGAGCCCGCTATAGCTCCTTGATGCATCAGTAGGTCTCATGAGACAAACTAGAGCCTTGGCACGAGGCCTTCACAAAATCTTAATTGTAGTATTGGCATGAGGCCTTGGCTACGTGGTTATGATAGTGTTGCATTATGTATTACATCTTTACGAAAGTGGTTATTGATATTTCTAGTGATTATTCAACTAGTAGAATATCCATGTGAGTAAGTAAATGGCATTATTTCATTTTATCATTGCCATATTATTCTGACGTTCATGTTAGAAAGGCTTTTTTAGTCATACATTTCCTTAAGTGTTTATGCTTGTCTATGAAATCTTCAGCTATATTTTTATCCTTACTGAGCATCTGACCTCACCCATTTCAATGTTTTATTTTTCATAGGATATGAAGAAGTAATTTATGAATGACTTGTAGGGATAGTATGATGGGTATGAAGATAAGATGTTGTTGTAGTTTTTTTACATTATAATGTAATGTAATACTTATGAATATATCTAGTGTTTCCATGGATACTAAACTAATCTATCTTTCGAGACTTTATCTTTTTTGTGATCATGACAATGTTATATAATAATGCACAGACTCTGGGTAACTGGGGTCGGGGCATTACAGTTGGTATCAAAGGAAGTTTAGTACAAACCTTGGGAGCTAGATTTAGATAAACTCTGATTAGAGAACATGGACCTAAGATAGACTTTGAGGATTAGTATAGAAGAACTTCCAAGAATTTTGGCATTGTAGAGATTTTGTGAGTTTTCCGAGCAATAAATCCCTATCTAGATACGAGCAGGTAGAGGCGGCTCTGGCACAGATGTACCTAGGGGTAAAACCCAAAAACACCGCTTTGAGCTAGACTCGAATGGGAACTAGTGCATGAAAATGGGCCTTGCTGCACTCTTGGTTACGACACTCCCGAGGGATATGCTTAGGATAATTTACATTTTCTTTACGAACCGATTTAAAATATTATATATAAGATGAGAGTAAATGACATTGGATAATTCTAATGTGTTTAAAATTAATAATATGGTGACATGATATTCTCTAAATGATTTTATAACTACTGTTACTCACACAATGCTTTCTGGTTTTAGTCAATGGCTAGATTCTAAAGAGGTTATAGTGACATTGAGAATGATGTACAAGGTGGTAATGGTGGTGGAAATGAGAAACAAAATGGAATGTTGATAGGCGAAAAAGATATCGTCTTCAAGACAAATCAATTTTCCAAAAATATGATCAATAATATATATATTAACCAATTCCCAGACACAACAAAGAAGATAAAAGAGATGAATGATAAGAGCTACAGCAGTGGAGACCATGGGGAAAGGAATCCTCAATTTCCATCATGCGGGAAATTAGTAAGGAGACACACATGAATGTGTCTCAATGGGACAAAGAAATGATTTACGTGTGGGAAGGAAGGACATAAAATGAATAATTGCTGAAGAAAAATGAAGAGTACTATGGAAGAAGATAAACATTGACCCAAGAATCCACTTACAGTCATTTTCCGTAAATGTAGTGGACCTGGCCATTACCCGAGTGAATGCCCTATTCTATATGATATTTTCATGGTCAAAGAAGAAGATATGTGAAAATAAATGGTTGGAGAAATGTTTAAAAAGTATTAGTGCTCCTTGTTGATTAGTTTACTTTGGAATAAATTTCTCTTGTATTTGTAACCCTACAGTTTTCCATGTGAGAATGATATTTGAGGAAGAATTATCTTTTCTCTTATGGATAAAGTTATAAATAACAATTTTGTTTTATATGATCATTGGGTTTGAGGAAATTACATGTTATTATAATTTGGGATGAAAATGCAAGGTATGAGATAACATTTTTGGTTAAATTATGTTATGTTTATTGTGACTATTATTTTTAGTTTAATGATTTTATTGATCAATGATAAGTTTATTTGGGATCTTATGTCTTATCAAATGAATACCCTTAGTATAAGAAAATGATTTGGTGGTTAAGTGATGAATGCTATTTTGAAATATGTTCACTTTTTTGGGAATACTATATGCCCTAGGAAAATAGAATTATATGGGATATAATTTGAATAGTTATGGTGGATTTTTATCTACATTTTTATTGTGGATTTATTGTGATTTGGGTTATTTATGGAAATGATTAACCGATAATAAAGAATATGTGATTAGGTTAATTACTTTTACATATGTTACTTTAAGATTAGTTGATGTCATTTAGAGATACAATTTAATGTGGAAGACTACATAACCAAATTCTTATAAGTTTTGGGTTTCAATATTAGTTTGGATTATATAGAATGATTTTAAGGACAATTGATTATTGAATGGTATTTATTTAACTTTGGGGTATTGTTGGTTTAATTTTATAAATTAAGATTAGTTTTTTTTTCTCTAATAGAATATCCATTTGGGGGATCATCAGATCTTATACTAACAGTTTTGGTTTTGATTAATTTATAAAGACAAGGTGAATATATAGTTTAAGCTATGTGGATCATGTTATTCTATAGAATTTTATTCTAGCTCTTCCTGTGTGACCAAGTCTTCTGGAATACTCATTGTTCAAAAAAATTAGTTAGTGGTACAAATTAATTAAAGAATGAAACTCTACTTAAAAAGTAAGTATATCTCTTTATGTTCTTAATCAGTATAATAAATGAATTCCTCATCTTTATGTAATGTAACTTAAAAAAAATGTTGTCCGTTTAATTTTCCTACTGGGAAACTAATGACCATTTGTCCCATCACAAGTTTGTGGTTTTCTTATTGTTAACTTTTTCCTGATCATGTTCTCTATCCCTATCTATCATAAATTTAAACTTATATTATCATCCATATTCATGTTTTTCTACATGGAATCCTAGTATTGGTTATCTCGGGAGACCATTGTACTTCTCTTTCTTTCTTTTAAAGTGATAGTTTTATTGACTTTTTTTCCATTTTGGGACTTTAAATTATATTCCCAAGCCCAATTTTAAAAATTGTGAGGACACAATTTATTGAAGGAGGGGAGAATGTAACACCCCAAGCTTACACGGTACGCTTCTCTCTGAATAATACAGTAGAATGTGTTGTACGCAACTTCATGTTCTAACACACCACAACCAATCAAACTAGATGTTATGAATAGTAATACCTACTTTTTTAAATTTTATACATTTTATCTTTCAAAATGGACTTCATTTTGTGATTCAGAATATCGAAATTAGCCTAGGGTGAAATTTTGGGACTTTTCGGATAACTTTCATGTTATGATGAATAGTGGAAATTATTAAATTTTAATTAAAAACAACTTTTTAAATCGAAATAACTAATAGTGATAAATCATGAATTTTAGTGGTTTTAAAGTATATTTAGAATATATTTTTATCATTCATTACAATGTTGGTCACTGGATGTAATTTCACATATAAACCAAACATAAACAAGTTTCAATCTATTGAGAGTTATTATTTCTTAAAAACACGCTATTTGGATTGACAACGAGAATTAATTTTTAAATTAATTAATGAAACTTATATTTTTTGAATTTGGTAAAATAGACATTATTTTTGAATTCATAATATCAAATATAGCTTAGGCCTAATTTTTGGTATGTTTCTGAAAACATTCAATTTTTGATGAATAATGAAAAATACAGAGTTATCGTTTAAAACCAAATTTTTATTTAAATAATTATTTATTTAATTTAAATTTAATTAAGGTAAAAATAGATACATAATACCTATATAAGTTCATTGTAATTAATTGGAGTTAGTTTATAATAATTTTAGATATATAAAAAGTTTATTGAACTTTTCACCGTCTTTTACCCACCTCCTAGGAGAATTTGGAAATTCACATAAAACATAATTTTACATCTTCTGTGAGTGGAATTTCGAAAATACGAGAGACATGGATTATATCAAGGAGAAAAATGTAGTTCAATGAGATGAAAATAATTTTTGGTGAGTAGTAACTTTTTACTTTTATTTACCACGGATAAAAGTAAATAGGGTAATTAAGGGTAAAAATGATGTTAATATTACCCTAATAGATGTCCTAATTCTATTGGACAAGTTTATGTCGACCAAAAACAACATTAGGAATAAAATATTATCATTTTGGTCCACTTGGATTAGATTAGGACATTTATTATTATTTAATTCAAAGAAGAGTTAAAAGAGTTAAAATCGAAGTTTATTTACTAAAACTTATTTAATATAGGGTAATACATAATATAAACTCTGTTGTAAATATTAATTAAAAAGATAAAAATATTTCCTACATAATGGTATTTTATTTATAATTTTTAGACCTTAAATAATTTAATTTATCTATGACACAATGGTGATGCAGTAATTACTTAATTAATGAAATTTTAAAATAATTGATATTATAAATAACAAAATAAATGTCATTTGAAGATTTTCATGAATTAAACTAATTTTATAGGTTAATATGACATATTAGGATTTATTATATAAATTTTTTCGAAGTAATAATGCTTTTAGGAATTATCAAAATCAAAATACCCAATAATAAAAAAATTTACATAAAAGAGTTCTTAAAACAAATATTATATTATTAATTGATATTAAATTCTTAAAAGTCTATGGATTGGAAAAGAGACTTATATCATGATAGGTGTATCATTAATGGACCACATGGGGGTTGATTGGAGGTATATAGTAAGTTTATTAACTATATAATATAAAAATAAAAAGTGACATGGTAAGTGTCAAACTAATTAACTAATGTTAAAACTAACAGATAAGGTTAATATAATGACCCAAACCTGTCTATGTTCTATTGGTTGAGTGGTTTTAGACCCATACCCTCCATAACCTTTAAATAATCCACATTGGAGCTATTATAAACCAAATAGGAATTTATTATAAAATAATATTTCTAGCTTTTCAAATGGTTCCCCTCACCACTCTTATAAAAGGGAACTTCTCCTTCTCATTAATTCACAGCTTCAAAGACATTTGGCTCGGACAAAATATTCCCAAATATCCTCCCAACTTCCCTCACTTAAACCTAGAGGCCTTATATTTATCATAAATCCAACCTAATGATGCATTTTGATCAAATCAAAAGGAAGAACTCGAAGAAGAGGTAATGTTTTCACCACCCTCTTTCAAGTTCCTTTCTTCTTCCACTTTCCCTTTATTTGTTATTCCCATTCTAAAATAATAACTCCAGTATCTTATATATACTGTGATGTTATTATAGATATTGTACAACCATATTTAGTATTATATCCATCTTTTGAATGACATGTCACCATACGTGTGTGCGTACGGATTACCATCTCCACATTGTGGTGTAATTGTTATTAAATATATTATTATTTGGATGGGTATAATAATGTTTTTTAATTCATGTAAATAATAAATATGACATTATAATGACACTTTATATATGATATAACATAAAATTATATATTATTTTAATATCAAAATAATGATATTGTCGGTCGTGCGTATGTACGGACTACCGTCTCCATAAACGCGATGAGATTCATTCTCCGTCTATCCATTCAAGTCTAATTATCATTTGATGATTAAAAATAATTTTTAGAGACATGATTTGATTATGGATATGAATAAGATACATCCCATACATAACAAATACGGCTCACATAACAAATAATATAAAGGAAAACGAATTCGTTAACACTCGAAAAGACGATAATACTAAGATATTATTAACGAATCAATGTTAAAAGATCACATATGATATAATATTAATTAAAATGATTTTTTTATAACTCAATAACAATTATTTCCCCATTATACGGTAGTTTAACCTATCGTCTACAAAGTAAAAAGTACAAAGTAAGGGTTTTCTTATCTCACTTTTAATTCCGTGATATTTCCATTGTTCACCACTTATTTATTGCATGTGGTGTGTGTACTGCACATGATTGTATTCAATGTGTAATATAAATTAATTTATGGATATTTAAATCATCATTGTATTATCCTTATTTCATGGGTGCATGTTTTATATGTTACCGAATCGAGAAGGGAATTTGAAATTTCCATTTCCACTCATTCGGCTTTACGCATACTTCATTGATTATTTTACTCCATGATTTTGGGTGGAATCACTAGTCATTTGATTATGTCATAATTTCCACTCCCCTTTCTGTGGATATGCTTTTTATACACATAACCACTCCATTTATAAATTCTCAAGTCATTGGTATGAACTTGATAAGAGTAATTTATACTCATTCTCGATTTATTGAGATAAACATCCAATTCATTGGTGTTATTTTTACAAGAATATGTGTGAATGTCCTTTGATTTTTTTACTCTGAATATCCAATAATATTTAGTGTATTTATATTTTTCACACATAATTATGTCTTTGATTTATCCTTAACCTAAGGATACAGCCTTTATGAGATATTTCATCTCAATTTACATTCCATTGAGACTTCTTTGTTGTTATAAACCAAATCACTTTTATGTGGTGTATATAATGTACTTTGACATAGTATATCATGAATCCCTTTATTCTCATGATATTAAAATTTTTTGATTACCTCAATTATTGGTATTCAAGTGTCTCTATTTTTGTTAGAAACTCTAACTAAAATACCATTTTTAAATGTTTTAAAGACTTATTCTTCTAAATATTTCTCATTAATGTCAATGTTTTAAAAATGGTTTTAAGCATTTATTTATATGGACCTTAAAGTTTTAAAATTAAAACTCCTTTTAAAAGGTTCAAAGTGGTATGGGAAACTTTGATCAAAAATATATTTTTAAATGTCTTCTTGACAAATAGTGTGACTTTTATATGATTTCAAGAAAAAGGGGGATATTTCACTCCAATAGTTTTGATGATTATTTTCATCTATGTCAATATCCTTCATTATTCTCGATTGAGGTTAATATGGTACAATAAAATCTCCCATATTGTATCGAGTGAGTTATGTTTGACTGTGGATGTGCTATTTTTATACCATTCATGGTTTGTGGATAAGTATTGACATTTCGTATGCTAGTTTTAATACGAATGTTTATGTTATGTTTCAAAATTTTCATATGAGGAATGAATTGGACTTAGTAAGTGACGTGTGGAGCCCGCTACAGCTCCTTGATGCATCGGTAGGTCTCATGAGACAAACTAGAGTCTTGGCATGAGGCCTTGAAAAAATATTAATTGCAGTCTTGGCACGTGGCCTTGGATACGTGGTTATGATAGTTTGGAATTATGCATTCCATCTTTATGAAAGTGGTTATGGATATTGCATGTGATTATTCGACTAGTAGAATATCCATGTGAGTAAGTAAATGGAATTATTTCATTTTATCATTTCCATATTATTATGAAGTTAACGTTTAAAAGGCTTTTGGTTTGGTCATACATTGCCTTATGTGTTTATACTTATCTATGAAAGATTCTTCTATATTGTTATCCTTCCTAAGAATCTGAGCTCACCCCTTTCAATGTTTTATTTTTTCCAGGATGTGAAGAAGTAATTTCTGAGTGACCTGTAGGGATAGTATGAGGGGATATGAAGACAAGATATTTTTGTAGTTTTTCTACCTTATGATGTAATGTAAGACTTATGAATATATCAAGTGTTTCCAAGGCTATTAAATTAATCGGTCTTTCGCGACTTGATCTTTCTTGTGATCATGCCAATGTTATATAATAATACACCGACTCTAGGTAACTGGCGTCGGGGTGTTATAATCTTCTATTTGAATATACTTCATAATAGAATCTTCACACTATGTAATACTTTTTTATATGTTCCCAATCCCCACAATTCAAACATAAAGGAAATATTTAATTTGAGATAATATGACATCAACTTCTTATTACTTTTCCTTTTTTGTGACTCTTTCATGAAATAGAATGTAACAAACCATCAACAATATAAGGATTATTTATATATTTTTTCCCCATCTATAGAATATCCTCCTTTATAAGTAGATCCAAAACATCAACAATCACTATGTTTATGTTACCACTTGAGTTACTCCCAGTTTTATCCATAACATAAAATTATTATGTGAGAGATTAAAACAATTGAATCACCAACCCCAGATATGGGGAACTACCCTTCACCAATTTCAACTAACTCTATATCATATCCACGTTGTTAACATGTATTATCCCAAATAGACTAAATACCCCAATTGGGGGTGAATCTGGGTATGAAATAGTAAAAAATATTCTGCTCTGTATGATGTTTCATAATTAAATATAATAAAAAAAATTCCCTTTCCCATAGAAATGTATAATCAGAAATGAAACCATGAATGTGACATAGAGATTTTACTTGTTTCACCCTCACTAGGCTACACCCAATTAGAATACAATGAAAATTTTATGATGTGCCAAATCCGCTAAGACTCACTTTGCAAATACAGTGCTCCAGCTTGATCACTTTTATGCCTAGAATCAATATCTTTATAGTTTTTAGGGAAAGATCACTACTTTCTAAGAGTCTCTCCCTCAATATCTCCTTATATAGTTCACTATTGATAGAAGGGATCACTTTATTCATATTTCTCTATTCACCTCTCTAGAAAGGATCGACATAATGTTTATGCACATGCAGTTCCCTTCAATAGACATAATTGAAACATCATCACTTGTAAATAGATGATATATTAATCTTATGCATTCATAGACATCATGAATATCTCATTACTATAGTTCCACTAGGCAATCACTTCTCAACAAATTATTGATGCTCAATTCCTTCATGAATCTCACACAAGATTCAAAAAACTACCCAGTTCTTGAAAGGTAAATACTATTTTGCTAACCCCATTATTTTAATTTTTATCACCTATTTCATGAATCTCTACAATACATCATATAGAAACATAATTCTGTTATGCTAATACCCTTTTTTATGCATACTTATCCTTCATTGAGCTCACAACATTTGGTCAACTTTCAATATATTTTTCAAACATCCTTTCTTCGTGAGCATTATCAAAAGAACAACCATCACAAATCACTTCATGAATCTATAGCCTTATAATATTTGTCAATTATTGATATAATTTTACTAGGGGATAGAGGCCTATTTATAGGTGTTTCCTCTCATTATACAATCTTACATCCTCATCATCATTATTTTTTAATCTATCCTATCTCATTTGAAAATACCCACTTTTTCACAAAGCACAATTTTAATTTTCTATTCACGAATATTCACATAGTCACAGAGTTTACAATAAAACCTTTGTGTATTCGTAGTTCTCATTGAAAATGATCCAAACCTTCATTAAACAACCTTTACGAAACCTAGTCTTCATGAAAGAAATTCCATTACAATATTTCTATTTATTCATTCATGGAATGAACATTCATGTTGATATCCATCCTCCAAATTTAAGACCCCATAATTTTTTAAAACATAAGGAAACAACACCAAATTGTGTACGCAATTTTATATACCTCTTCCAAGGCATTAATTTATTTATCTTGGATGTCTTTCAACATACCTTGTCAAATAAATATTTTGAAATCCCTACCAATCCATGGAATACATAATTTTCAACAAAGACAATCAACCCAAAAACACAGCAATGTTACCTTGAGGTATTTTTTCCCAAAACTCTCCCACTTTTGGTTTGTTTACAATTATTCACATTTTTATACCAATGAAAATATTCGTCCACATTCATAAATAACATATTAAGATTAAGATAGTGATCGAGGATTTACTCAACACACACTCTTATCCCGCATGAGACATGATCATCATTAGAAATAAGAGTAGTACACAAATTTCATCAATGAATTAGTTCATTCAAAGCCCACTCTAAATATTTCATCATGAAACACATATATCATGAAATATATTCTTTGATTGGAAATCTTTAGCATCATCATATTTAAAAATCCCATTACATAAATTTTCCCTCTATTAGCTTCTCCTCTGGTCTTGATTATGACATTTTCCCCCTTTTAAACCCACAATTTATCCCCCTTTTTCAATGAACTGGAAGTTAAAATCACTGTGGTATGAAATAGGGTAAATAAAAAGGATCAAAACATTAGGGAAAACACACTTTACCACTGTGTGAGGGGGTCCCACATCAACAATTTTTCATGTGTGGGGAGTCAAATAAAATCCATGTATTAGTGGATGATGTTCAAATTTCTCATTAGGAAAGCCCCTTGTCAGAATGGTTTCATCCTGTAATTATTCAGGAACATACAACATATTCACAATCCCTTTCTCCATATTCAATTTGATAAAATGATTCTTATTTTCAATGTTCATTTTCCATGAGTGATGGACTGTATTTTTTCTATGATTTATTGCACTAGAATTATCTTAATGGATTCTGATTAGAGACTTCACTTCAACTCCCATATCATAAATATGTTACATCATTCAAATAATTGTGTGTATGCTTGAGTTGCCAAAATCTAGTCATCTTCAATGAATATAAATGAAATTAAATCCTATTTCTTTGTTAGCCAATAAATACACAATATACCTTGATATAATTCGCCACATGATGTTGATGTCCTATCATATGATGATTCATTACAATCTGCATATATAAAGTACAATAACTCTGGATTAGAATTATCATTTTACAAAAAACTAAAATACACCAGGCCCTTGATATATCTAATATTATTTTCAATGAAATAGTGTTCATTTATTTGGGATTTATTTGATATATATTTTATTTACATGTGGAAAAAAGAATATCAGGTCATTTTGTTATCAAGAAAAATAGATATCCAACAATTTTCCTATATTCTATAACATTAACTACATTATCTTCATCATCCTAAGATAGTTTCATCTGGGTTTCCAATAGAGTTGTCATCTCCTTAGATTTATCCATTTCAAATCTTCTCAAAACCTACATAGAATGTTTATATTGAGAAATAATTTTCCATTCTTTCTATGTATCACCTGTAAAACAGGGAAAAAATCAGTTCGTCAATCCTTTAAATTTCGTACTCATTTTTCATGACTTCTGAAAATTATTTTCACTAAGCTTAATCTGATCCAAAAAATATTATTTCATTGAAATAACCTAGCACCATCATCCTTTTATTACTGTTATTTAAGAAATATAGATTGTAATCAATGCCACTGTGCTAGAAATTGAGCATCTTCAAAAACTAATAATGATTTGAATACCATGTTCTTAGTTCTTGGTCCAACCCATATAGACCTTTATAAGCTAAAAAACTCATATATCATCTTCATGAAAGAGAAATCCATCTGGATAGTCAATATAAACATCTTCTGCTGAAACCCAATTCGTAAATATTTTCTTTACATACATCTAGAAAATATAAAACATTTTTTCACTATTATACCCAAGAATAATCTTATTGTATTTAGTTTTGAATTAGGTGAAAAGTTTTTATTGACATCGATTCTGTCTATCATGGATTACCCTTTTCAGAATAGTTATACATTGTTTCAAATCACTATTCCATCTTCATTAATCTTGATGTGAAAGACAAATTTATCCCTCATGACATTATTTTATGTGGGCCTAGAAATAATATCTCAGGTATATTCTTATCAATTTGTCCAAGCTCATAATTCATATACTAAATCCCATTTTCATCTCCAGCCACTTCCTCAAAAAATATTTCTCTACATATGATACAAATGATGCTTGTTTTAGATTCTTCATCCTCATTTTTTTCACTGGCACTTTCTAATCACCAATTAATGTACATTTTATCAATTTTAACTCTTCTTTTATGTCATTCTGTATATATTTTTTTATGCTCATCCATTTCAATATATGAATCAACTTCTGAATCATCCTTGGGAGATGAAATGTCCCTTACGCTACTTATCACTTCATCATTTTCCTCCAAAAATAGATCATTTATTTTCTGAATATTCTACTGATTATCTCTTATAGTTTTATAATTACTTTAAACTACCATTCCCAACCACTTATTGAAACATTTAAATGATTTTATTTGAGTATCCAACTAATATCACTTCATCTCCATGGTATTAGAACTTTTTATGTTTCTCCTTATTGATAATGAAAAAATTACTTATGAAGACTCAAAAGTTATTTAACATTGGCTCCATCCCATACCATAGCTTATATAGATTCTTCTCTGATTTTAGACAGAATAATTTTTTATTTGATGTGTATACTGATTTCATCATAGCTTCTTTCTAAATCCTCTCTAGATCACATTTCCTAATAATCATTGTTCTAGCCATAATGTTGAAAATTTTGTTTCTTCTCTCAACTAATCCATTTTTTTGGGGGAGTTCAAACTGGAAAAACATGGATCAGTATCCCATGTTTCTCAATATAATACTCGACGTGGATATTTTTTATCCTTTTTCCATTATCAATATAGATCATTGGGATTCTTTGACCCATAATCTATTCATTTTCCATTCGATATATTTTTTTGCAACTAAAAACCTTAGATTTGTGAGGGATTATTGAAACCCATGCAATTAAACTAAAATCATAAATGAAGGGAATATAATATCTTGTCACATCTATAGATATTGGTTGTAAGATCCTACAATTTGTGAAATAATTTTGTGTTTAGATTTTGGTTTGAATCCCTTAATGGTGGATAATTAAATGTTTATCACATTTGTGATAAATTTTAGGGGTGTTCTAGTGGTTCTGTACATGAAAGAAAGGGAAACTAGGACATCTTGTTCATGGTGAATATTTGGAACACATTTATTGTAAACTATGCAAGGGTAAAGCCAAATATCGCATCCTTGGATAGAATCATTCCGCATGGTTGGCGCCTCGTTTTTCAAATTGTAAAGGATTCCCATGTAATCATGTGACATGAACCTCTATTGTATAGAATCTTGAATACAGTTAGTGCATTGTTTTAAAAACTATGTGTCCAAACTATGTGACACACTAAAAATTTATAATTTACATTTTTACCAATTGTATTTTAAGTATCCTAACTATTTTATTCACCCATTTATTCTCTATCTTCCTTAGTGATGAACTAAAGCTCCCAAATATTTCCAAGGATCAATATCATTCAAATCGAAGTTATTCAGATCAACATTAGTTTCAAATATTTGTACAGGTGAGTCTAATCCTTCTCCTTATTCTCTTTTTAAAATTATGGATTGTGGTTTCATTCTTATTCTTATTAATCTATAAAACCCTTTTTAGAGGGGATCTTAGGTTGGGCCACAAAGGATGGTTGAATATAGATCTATGGTTAAGTTAAAGGGTGTTTTCATTTTTTTATTCATATTAGCTTATCTACAAGTTATATCCCATAGAATTAAAGTTGGTTTTTGAATGTATGGTTGTGGTTTTTCTTCCCTTTTGTTGTAAATTTGATTACATTAGTAATATTTGGTAAACTTTTCAGCTAAATAATGAAAAGAACCCATCATGATCCTGGTGGGATGCATTTATGATGGTTAGATTGGTCTAAGGTCACCCATGGGGTGCACAAATATGCCCCAACATATAAAAGTGTAATGTTAAGTGTAGGTTTGACTTATGATAAACATATACCCAGATGAACATGTTGATTTTCCATCATTAGTTAAAAAGGATTATTAGTAGTTATTTTTAGACTTTGATAATGTCATAAAGAAAAGTTTTTCATGATATGAAAAATATTAAATTGGTTAATGTGAATGTTTCAAATAGATCATGGATTTTTAATAAAAATGCATAATTGGATTAAGGTGTATGAGATGATTAATATGTTAAATGGGTTAATGTATGGAAATATTTTATTATGATAAATGAGTTCAGGTATAAAAAAGGAAAATGTGTTAAATGAGATTTTCTAGGTAAATATAAAATTTGTTAATGTGTTAAGGCATTAAAATGATAAATGTGTTAAATAAAATGTGAAATTTGATTTTCATGGGTATTGCTCTTGTATTGTTTGTCATATGGTATATATGGTAAATGGATAAATGAGAATCTATACATGGCTTGGTAGTTGTGGGGTATTAGATATGAGGATCTTCACCCATGGGTTTGGTTAAACCAAGGCTCTAAACCCCACCCCATAATGAAAGGGTTAGGGAAGGGGACTAAAACTCTATGCACCTAATTGTTTCATTTGATGAGACTAGTTATATTGAGGATCCAAGGAAAGTGTGATGTGTTTTTTATGAAATGTTTACCCCAATGAGTTAGGGATCTTGAATAATTCCCTTATGAATGATAATTTATAGGTTTTTTCAATTGTCTAAATGAATTAAATTCTTAACCCATGGATAATGTGGTGGAAATGAATTCAATAATGAAGATGGTATATGTGAAGAAAATGTAAATAATGATGGAAATAGTTAATGTGAATATTGTTAACTAATGGATATATAGTTTTCTTTTGGTTTACTATGTAATTTATTTAATACGTACATACACTATTACGATGTGTTCGTAGTGGGGAGGAACTCCTCATAAATCCTTCTCATGATTGGGATTCCAGAAATCTGATGAAGGTCTCATAGGCTAATGCTAACCTCCATGTGCTGCCACTAGAATGTGTTGTTATATGGAGACCACCAGATCAACATTTCTGGTATAAATTCCTTTGGTTGGTAGACACTAAATTTGGAGTCCCATGCTACTTCATATAGACTAACCCACCTCGGGATATTATCAATCACTTCCTTGGACATGCACACTCAGTACGCCCAGACCCATTCATATGAGATTCTTCCACCCAGGTGTAGGTCCTAGCTTGTGATCCACCCCTTGTTTGGATTTCCAAGCTCGACCATGATGATCTTATTGTATAAGGGTTGGGGTGTCTCCCATGCCGATTATTTTACATAAATACTATTCACATGGTTGTATAGACCTTTTTTTGTGACAGGAGTATGATCTTTGCAGATATGTTCATCCGCATCCCTGTACCACCAGTGTTGTTCAGGGATGCTCCTAAACCACTAGGTTGGCTCATTGTGGCTGGTTTCTTGGTTGCAGACATCATCCCAATTTCCAAAACCATATAATTTTAGGCCCTTTAACGATAGATATTCCCTCTTCACCTCTATCAGTCACTCCATTGAGGATTTGTGATGGGAATTACTCCGGATGTACTTGCCTATTTTTACATTAATTTCCATGGCCTCCCTCTTAGAAGCATTGACAATAACATCTCGCACAACCTCTTGGGAGGACATTGGATATACGTACCTATAGAAATTTATGTTTCCGCATGAAAACTGAGAAATGTATCATTCACAGAGACTCTTCACAAATAAATTTAGTAAACATGGTTGCAAACCACATCAGTGACACTAAGCTTCCTTGGCTTCTGCCTGCGTCGCAAAGGAATCAACTGACCACAATTCCAATTTTACTATAATAGCCTTCAAAAATATCCTAATCAAAGAACTATGGTTCACAAAATCATTCACATAGAGGATCGGTTCGTGATGAAAGAGTGCAAGAACCATTGTTTTTGATGATCCAAATGTGGAAAAAACACTTTGAGCCCCTATATATAGGCGGGGGCGGGGGTATCTTCATAGCGATCAGGGGAGGCTCTTTGCGGTGACCCACCAAGGATATTTGTGGAACCCTTTTCCCTTGCAAAATGAGGCCTCTTCACGAGAACACCTTCACAAATTGGAGGTGTACCACCCTTCAAGAGGCATCTTCCCACCCACCTTCGCCACCGATCTATGTGATCCACCACTAGTTCAATTTCCCATGGATCATCGATGTATTTCCCACAGAATTTGACCCTCTTTTTTTCATCATCTAAAATTCTAGGGGGGGATATTTTGGGGCCAAAAAATTAATCCTACATTATGAGGGGATTGAAGGATTTATTAGAGTTAATCATCACACCAATGGGTCCTATGTCCCTCCAAACTATCCCAAAAGTGCCCCTTCGTGAAGAGTTCTGCATGGCTGGACCATTTCCATGAGACATACACTATGATAGGCTTTTTGGCATCATAGCCTGGCACAAATAAAACATCGAGCCATAGCCCCTCTGTGGCATCCTCGGTCTCCATGACCCGCTCTGTGGTGGCCGTCTCGAAGGACCTCTTCGCGATGTCTGAACACCTTCTATGTCGCCAATGTGGACCGACAGAGTGGCTCCTCTACGCGGTATCACTCATCTCTTTGGCGACGTCTACAACCCTTTCTGACCATGTTTTCTTATAAATAGAAGTCTCACCCCTTACAAACCACTGTGACTCTTCCGTTTCATCTTCTGAGCTCCTTTTTCACACAAACCTTCATGAAACCCATTGTTGATTCGCCAAATGTACTTAGACTCTGTGATCCGAACATATCTCTATTCTTTCTAGTGTCCTACTATGTTGGAGATACAAATTTAAAAGGAATATGACCTTCATAGAAGAAGGCACCCCTTCGGGGTGATTGAGGTTTCACGAAGTATAGATCCTTCAGGATGTTGACTCCAATTAATGATTCATTTTCTAAGATGAAGCACTGCTCTATTAAAGGTAACCATTCAGGAAGATAATGCTCTTCATGAAGCTTGAACTCTTCACTAAACCCTCTTCCTTCACAAGGGAAACTCTCTCCCGAAGCCCTTTCACTTCGAGAGGGCCATCCTCTTCATGAAACAACCATCCTTCATGAAACCCTTCCTCTCCGCAAAGCACGTATTTCCAAGATCTCTTGCTTTACACACCTTTTTTCCATACATCCCTCCTGGCTCGTGTGAAGTGATTTCAAGGTCCCATGGGTTGCGCTTCATATTGCATTGCTTGGCCTCATTCTTCTTCGCATATGCGCACTAATGACTATTTCTTCTTCACATAGCCACGCTAACACGAGCCCCTCAAGAAATCACTCCATAAACATGTCTCCATACGACATTTTCGGTGTCTTCCATTCACCAATGGTTAAAGTATGCTGGTTATATAAGTCCTAGGGATGGGGATTCTATCGTTAACATCCAAGAAATATGATGTTAAACTGCCAAGAACTATCATCATGAGCACATGATATTAAATTATATCCTTGCCACACGTTATATACAAGGGTGCCCTGCCTCCAACATTTTCTACGCCCAATGGTCTCTATTGGAGTGAGATCTTCCTCACAAGGAATAAGATACTCCTTGCATGGAACGAAATCTATCCATGTGTGAGGGAAACCATCTTGGTGTACACCCTTATCCTTTCTTGCCGGATGTAGCATCTGTGATCCTCCTCTCTTCTTCCGTGCACAGAGGCCAGAGGAGAGATAGGATTAGGTACCTTAGATAACCTGTCTATATCTTTTTGGGATTTATCTCTATCGGCCCTCTGTCCTATATTAAGTCCCAATATCCATCTACCTTGGTCACTAACCAAGCGTAAGCCCCGATTTCCTCTTTGGGATGCCAACCACACATAAGACCCTCTATATGCCTCACAGATGAACCTTTAGTGATGAGATTTCCCAGTCTTTGCTGCCTCTTGTTTCTCACATAGATCATGACCCATGTGGGATTAGAGTAAGAATCGTCCATGGAATCCTCCTTGGGATGCCTTAGGGTGTAATCACAATCCTTTGCTTCTGAACTATGTGGACTTTGATCTTTTCCCTCTCCATGCATGGTTCGTAGGAAGCCTCTCTGAGGTTAAATTCCATCACCCATATGTCTTGACCACTTCACTTCAGTTCACCCTCATCATGCATGACGTTAAACTGTATGCCCCTTTTCATCCCACATCATGCTAAATTGAATGTATACAAACTAGGTTAGTTGTTATCATTTTCATCTAAACAGCGAACGCAGTAAGCCTCCCTGATGTTCAGTTTCAATTTATGATATGTCTTTGTATTATAAACTTTTGGGATCCAATTATCTGGTCTTCCCACTATGTGTCAGATTAATTGTGTGGTGCTATCCATTCATAAGCCCACAACATCATATTGATGTTGTTGTCCTCTACGCACACCCTGATCATATGCCCGAACCTTTCGAACTACGTGGTTTCTGATCCCAATATCCTAGGTAGGGTATGTAGGATGCCTCTTTGAGGTCCTACACTAGACACCAATAAAATTATTCAATCTATGTGGTTTTTGATCCCTATCTCCTTGATAGGTTACGTAAGAAGCCTCCCTGAGGTTCAAACCCAAACACTAGTATACCCTTTCAGACTATGTGGGATTTGAGCCCTATATCTATGTAGGGTACATAGGAATACTCCCTAAGGTTCAAACCCAAACAATGGTAAACTTTGGTGTCCACCTTGTTGGGAACCACATCCTTGGTCTGTCTGATAATGGCGTCAAACCAAATATCAAGCCGCTAACCACGTGTAACCACTAACATGTGGTGGGATCACTATCCTTTGCGTACACATTGATTCCATGCCCCATCCTAAACTACGTATACTTTTATTCCCTTCAATGGGGATACTAAAGAGTCCTCCCTGAGGTTCAATCCCATTGATCATGTTCTATCCAGGTCTATCCCATGAGACCTTGTGTTGTGGGAAGATCATGCCCCATCCCAGAGGTTCTACTTCCTCCGGGTCCCGTCCATGCATCCATTCTAACGGGCTGTAACCTCAGATGCCCCATCGCCACACAGATCTTGGTTGAATTTTATTCCCTAACATGAGGATACGTAGAAAGCTTATATAAGGTTCATGGCCAACATTATCGTCACCATAAAAGTGGTTTTATCTCATTCACCATCCAATTCATTCAACCATCCATCATCCATCCTCATTCTTAAACCGACTACCACATCCTGGTGGAGTCGTATCATCCATTTGGGCAGCTAACCATGCATAAGCCCCACTCGATCTATAACCATCCGACTAAGACTATCCCCCTTGTGATGGTCCACTATCCATGCGTAAGACCCAACATGCCTCTAGGTAGTTTTCATTTCCATGCACCCTGAATCGATGTATCTCCCTTCGAACAACGTGGGTTTTGATCCCTATCTCTCAGGACAGGGTAGATGGGAAACCTCCCTATGGTTCAATCCCATCAAATGTTAAATCCTAGTGTCCCCTTTGTAGGGACCAAAGTATCCTCGGGTCCTCCTTCATTGGACGTCTTGATCCACCCATATAGTAAGATACTTGGTTCTCCATCTTGGGGATGTACCCATCTGATCTACTCTTATTAGAGTTTTGATCTATCTGATCTATCTCTACTATACCTTAAACTTGTGGCATACCAAGTGTCAACCACAGGAAGCTGAGGAAAGCCTCAGGGACATGCTTATGGTATATAATTATTTTCACTCGATGTGGGATTCCTCAAGCTTCTATGCCATTGAGATTCCCTATCATGAGGGGAAGAAACCCAAACACATAAGTGTTTCAGCATCAAGACACGCTAGTGATGTCCAACATGACTACTCCCCCGATCAAAGGTTATTCCCCTGACTGGACACCTTGCAATGTCCTAATAGAAGTAATGTATATAACTGGCGTCTATAAAGATATGGCACCAAGAAGAGTATCACAAACAACATCTTCAATCTATGAGCAAAACCCAAACTAGGTAATGGGATTTGAGGATGAATCCATGGAAGGAGAGACCGACATATTATAAACTCATTTTGATCAGGGGGTAAATGTCCTTAAATAAGAGACGGATGCCACCCACCTTTGGAAAGTAGGAATACAGGGCAACAGCGCAGCACGTCCTCAAAAGATGGATGTGCACCTTGGAAAAAGCCTCAGAAACAACTATACATATAGAATTAAATTTTCTAACACCAAGATCATCATGAGCTAGATGAATAGTGTGTAACTTGCTTGAAATACAGTCTTGAACCTCTAACAACATGATATTTCTGATCCATTATATTAATATTATATGTGATTGCTTGTGCAACACACAACAACGAACGAATGAAACACCTGACTAAAAAACAATGAAATGTAATAATACATAATGGAGATAATAAAAAGTGAACATCATGATAATAATCCAATTAAATAATTGTATATTATTATTTTTATTTGATTAATTTTTAAAATCGTTTGTCTTTAAAAGAACAATTTAAAAAGGTATATTGTATTTTAATTTATTAAATTAAATTGGCCAAAGTTACAATTTTGTTATTAAAGGTAAATATAGAATCATTAACTATTATTTCATAAATTGATTATTTATAAATTTATACGAATTAATATTCAGAGACATCAAGTTTTATAATTAAATTTTTCAATAAATACAAATTTTCTTTGTATTTTGTTTTTCCATTTATGAAAATAAATATATAAATTTTATAATTTAAATTAGGATATATTAAATTAAATTTATATTTTATAATGAAAATATTATATTATGTTTAGTTTTGGTTATTTTTCTAAAATATTTTATTTTTAACTGAATAGATAAATATATCATATTTACCAAAATTGGATTTTTTATGACTTAATCAATATATGAGAAAGACCTGTAAGTTTATAAAGCCTTTTAAATTATAAAATATTTATTTATGGATTAATACTATGTATTTAAAATATAATTTTTCATTATAAAACCTATGTCAATATTTTATAACATAAGAAACAATTCATTCAAATGTAAAAATTGGTTTTAATATTTTATTTTAAATAAATGTTTTAATGATTATACTTATTTCTTCTTGATTTTAAAAGAAATTAACTCTTATTTTATTTATAATAAAAAATTTATATAATAAAAGGAAATGAAATCGGAAATTTTATACTACATGAAAATTTTCAACGTAATTACATAAATATTCAAGTAATAATTTTTATGTTCTGTTTACTAAAATTAAAATTAACTTTATAAAAATTATGAATGTATATTTGATAAATATATTTTCATATTTTTGATAAAAAAATTCATATTATGTAACATTATTAATGTCTTTTTTGAGATCAAAAATATGATTACTGTTTTTAATTATAAATAACATAATAATAACAAAATTTTTATTTTCAAACAAATGTTTTATTAACATTGTGTAATTTTTATAGAATAAAGTAAATAAACATATTATAAAAAATTATTCTAATGTAATTTTAAAACTCTTTTATATTTATTTTGATACATTTTCAATTGGTAATCAATACTAAATATGATTAAGAACACTTAATGGTAAAAATAATATTCTTTTACCAAATAGTTTTCCTATATATTATGTATTTTAATTTGAAAGTTAATTTTTTAATATTTATAAATTGTGTTGGATTATATGTATTTTAAAGTTAGTTTCATCAAACTAAATTTATTAATTGGATGTATTTGAAACTTTTCGTTACAATGTATATTTTTTAATTGAAGGCAGGTTATTGAGGTAAAAACAAAAATGCTAAAATGTAAAAAAACTAATGGTAAATAAATTTAATCAAGTTTAAAAACATGTTTAAAAATATGATATAGTGGATTTATCAACCATATACAACTATAAAATATACTATTTCTCACTTTTTAATCTTTTGACCCCTGAATAGTGTCATTCAATTATTGAAAATAATTAGGGTATACAAAATTTCATTTTTCTTTGCATATAAAGGGGGATTACATTAATCCTATGAAAGTCACACATACCTTTATAAAATTCCATGAATCCTCGATCAATATTACAATACTATATGTACCTTTCATTAATTGAATCCCCTAATCATCATAAGTTATTCTAATCAATTCTTTTCCAAAGGGACATTCTATATAAAGTTTAAGGCCCAATAGCGAGTGTTACATAATCCTTATCGTTTTATTATTAATATTTCTCGTCAAAACATAGAAAACAAAATAATATAATGAAATAAATATTAATATTATACATAATTGTTATTATATAAATTTATCATCAATTATTTATCCCTTTCCTTAAATCATTAAATACTAATAAACTGTGATCGTGAGTTTGTGTGGACTACCATCGCAACAAATGTACACCTTATGTTTTTCACCACTTCATCTCATCACCAGTTCTAAAGTTGGAATTGAATAATAAATTTTTCATATATAATATACTTATGATTATTATGATACAAATCATAATCCACCAACATTCCCACACATTCATTTAGAAATTAAATCTTTTATTGTACGCTATACGTTGTGCGGACTGCGACCTCCATGAATTTATGTATCTCATTTTTAATATAGTTCATTTCATAGTAAAAAAAATATATTAAAATATGATTACAAAACAAATAAATATATAATTATTATAATTATTCTTCTATAATAATGATATCATTTCAAAAGAAACTACTTTCCAACCCATGCAATCCCATTTATAATTTTATGTCCATGTTTGGGTCGATTTAACCACCTACATGATCGGTTCTATACAACACTCTCATAGATGACTATGGGAAAATTCATAATAATATTATTATAATTTGATACTAAAATATTTATTGTTTTTTTATTCCATAGTTGTTATATTATATATAATATTACAATTATAATATCATATTTGATTGCTAAAATTACTCAAAAAAACTCACATTGATTAAATATTCATATAACATAACTAAAATACTTAAGGAATGAGATAAGGTTTATATAAATAAATATATTATACATATTCCATTACCATGACTTGTCTAGAAATTAGGAACTTGATTTCAAATAATGGTTTCTTAAATCAACATCGAAACGCATGCATAAAATAATTAAAGTTACAAACACCCACATGTAAAAATGAACAACAAATAACAAATATATGCGTAATAAATTAATATAAAATAAATATATAGAATATAATTTTTATGATTATGGTATTAAAATTGATTACTAGTATAATTATGTATTTTTATAAGAGATTAGAGTTCGTTCAACTAAGAATAAAAACAAGCCAATGGTTTCGTGAATCCATTTTCAACCCATGAGATATATTTATTATTATACACCATTTTTATTTTTTGTGATTTATATTCTACCACATAAATATTTTGTATCATGATCCTCTCACTATTCAAGGTATTTAATTTTTCATTTTAAATTATATCATTCAATGGGTTTTGATTTGAATGTTTCTAATGTTCTTTAGAATTTTCTTTGCTCAAATATTTTTCCTGGGTCATAATAAATCTTATATGATTATAATATTTCAAGTGTGATTAATTCTACCTTAGAATTATGTTTTGATATATTTTCCCCATATTTATGGGGAAATTATTTTTCACATCAATTCTTCTTCCTTGATGAATCTCTTATTTCTTAAAAAATTAATTTCATTACAAATTATCCATATCTATAATAAATATATTGTTCATATGAATAATTTTTTTTAAAAAACCTCTAAGGTTACAATTAATTTTTTGAAATCAAATAATTTTTTATCTCATGTGACCTTCATATTTCTCCTTTCCTCTTTTCTAATGGTTGTTTTTTGTCACTTTATGGTATCAATTTCAATAAAGGTAATTTAAAATATTCAAACACATTTTATTCCATGATAATTTGAGTTATATTAAACTCTATATTCACATGAAATTCCCATTATGACTTTTTCAAGGATCCATTATTTCGAAATCATTTTAAAATACAAATTTTTCAAAAAAATTTATTCCATTTATTAAAATAATCCTTTTAAATTGTTCCATAATTTATTCCTTTTTGATAATGCCAAATTTTTTGGAAAAATCATTGATAGTTTGATTTTATTTTACTATTTACCAAAAATAGGGTTTTATTTCATAAGAAATTATTTTTCATAAATTACATTCAAAATTATCTTTTACAATTTTTTTGGACAGAAATTGAGTAAATCCATTACTTATTTTATATAACATATTAGACCTTCCATCCCATTAATTTTCATAAAATATGTGGATTGAGGTGTTAGTGGAATTCTAAAGGTGTTTAGAGGGAAAAGGGAGGATTTGGAGGAGTGTTGTTGGAAAAGTGGTGCTTTGGGGGAGGATGGTAGCACCTAATAGTAGCCCACATGAGGTAGCACTTGAAGGTTGCATACTAGCAGAAGTATATGATAGTAGAAACTGATGGTAGCACACTAACTAGAACACATAATATAAGAACACTAACAATTTCACTTGGAGGTAGAAAACATGCGGTAACACCTGGTGGTAGCATATTGGGGTAGAACCAGATGGTAGCAGACTTATTGTATCACCTAATGTTAGCACACTGGTATTATAACCTAAAATTAGTGTGCTAGTGGAAACACTAGATAGTAGTACCTGAGGGTAGAATACTGACTGTAAAACCAGATGGTAACACACTTATGATATCACCTGATAGTAGCTCACTATCGGTAGAACAAAATGGTATCATACTGACAATAACACTGTTGTGGTAGCACCATACAATATCACACTAGTGGTAGCACGTAATGGTAGTGCGTCGGTGGTAGCACCTATCAGCAGTACATTGGTGTAAGCACATTGAGGTATCACACTGACAGTAGCACATGATGGTATCTTTTAACAGTAAAACCTTATAGTATCACCCAAAAGTATCATTTTCTAGATTTTTCATAATTCACTGTTTTTTTTCTTTTGATTCATTTTTTAAATTCATAATTACTGGATTTAAAATTTGTTTCAAAGGATAATAATTATATATTCCTTTTAATAAAAATATTAATTCTTTTAAAAAGATAAACCACTTGAATTTGGTAAAATCGACCTTTGTTGCTCAATTAAGGAAATATCAAATCCCACTGGTTATGAATCTATTCTTTCTAATTGGAATACATTCCCTTAATTTAGGTTATCTTTCATTATATTGATATTGGTGGTTCCTAGCCATCTTCCCTTGGAGTCATGCAACTGTCATTCTATAGTTTTTTTATTTCCCTATAGGTGGTTACCTCATATGTTTGTGAATATTTTTTTGGAGTAGAAAATTATGAAAATATTTTTTCTTCATGGTAGGAGGATTCCTTTAATTCTCATCAGTTGTGTCATGTGGGAGGTTTTAATAATTTAGCAAAATTTTATGAGTATGGTTTCATATAGCTTAACAAAGATAAAGTAATTGGTTTCATTAAATTTTAGGGGTATTGTAATGAAATAATATGTTTTTTATAGATTTCATATTATTATTGATATTGTAAAATGTATAGGCTAATGTGCCACTAAAAATCATGGTCGCTACGGGGTTTTTAGTTTATTGTATTCATAATTTTATTGAACCCTAATTTTTTGATTGTTTGTTATAACCCTAAATGAAAATTAGATAATCACTTATATCTGATTAATGAATAGGTTTTCTTAGTAAAGTTATTATTGTCTACTAATACCCTGAAATGTGTAGTGTAATTGATAAAATAACCCATCGATATATTTGAAAATGATATGTGATGTTCTATGTAAGTTGTTTTGATATGTGAATTTGTGATGGGTTGTGAGGTGATTATGATGGAAAGTATTTGTGATAAGGCGGTTATGATGAGGAGGTAGATGTGGATTTGTGGGATTGTTTTCATGAGGAACAAAGGCTATTCATTCTTGTGATGTGTGGTGTTATGCTAGTATCCTATGTAACAATGGGATTATATAAATGATGATTTAGAAATTGAAATAGAATGGTATTTTTTGAAAAACTAGTTGAAATGAATAATGGACACTTAAATCTTAGTGGTATGTGTATTTTAAATGCTTAGTGCTCATATTGAAAATAATGGGACTGAAATATATGTAAATGGGATGTTGAAATGGAACTATATGGTAAATAGGAATTCATGTAAGAAATAAAATGAAATGGTAGAATGTGAAATGTGATGTGTGGCCTGTTTGGGTGATGTTTTCATTTAGTGGTGGAAGTAAAAGATGATATGTTGTGAGTCTGGGTGGTGATGTTGGGGGTTTTAGTGGATTTTTTTGAATCCATAGGTTTAGATTGTGTGTGGATATATTCAGAAATGTACCATGTATGTTAATTTTTATTTTCAATATGAAACCCACCTACATCAAGAACCATGTTCTTACACCCATATATATGTATAAGGGCGTGTTTTTTTTCAACATCCTAATGATGAGAATGGACGGTCGGCTACCGTCTATTTCCCATTATCTATGCCTTGTTATGATGAAATACACAGGATGTAACGGTTTGCAGTCATAAATATAATGTCAGGATGATGATATGGAATATGATTGGGATAGTCAATGGTAGGATTAAGAAATGAGGTTAATTTCTTACAAGCTCATGATACTATACTACTATAGTTACTCTATTTCACAAGTGTCTTTTGGAGAGATATTATGTGATGACCATGTTTTATTGTTATGATAAGTAACATGATGACCATGTTTTTGGTGTTTAGAGTTGATGTGATGGATCGGGTGTCTTATGGTGCGAATTTAAGTGATGATTGTTCTATGGGGTAATACACTTTAGTTTTAATATATAAGGGACGAAATCTCCATGATGTATGATATTTTTGTGTGAGAATGTAAAATCAATGGGAAATCATTATGGGGTACCATATATAGATATGATTTATATTATGCTATTATAATTGGATGTGAAATTTGGTAAGTGTTCTATAGTGATTATGGTCTTCATTAGATGGATTATTTATGTGTTGTTTGATTCTTTTTTTCTCACTGCTATATTAGTATGCTTCTTTCACATGTACATGAGTGAATTTGGAAACCCTAATGAGTATAATTTTATTATCACCCTATGTATATAAATTATTTTTTAGGTTTCCATGAGGATTATATGGATTGTGTTGTGTATCACTAGCTCTCATTTTTGGACAATTGTTGTCCCACTTCCTTAGATTTAATTTTGGTATATATTTCATGAGAATTTTTTACGTATCCTTTTTTACGTACAGATACATTGGTATATGATTTTGGGATTATTTATATTATTTCATGTATTTTCATATTCCTGATTCCTCAATAACTAAATCTTGTTTTCTTATCAAGGGTAATTCCTCCCATATCATGGGATTTTTATACCCTCAATTCCAATAACTCATTTAGGACCTATTGTAGGTGGGACTCAAGGGTTCATTATATACCACTATTCATTGTCGGCCTAGGAAGGGTAAATTCGGAGAGGGGGGGTCATGACAGATTGGAATCAAAGGTGATGGAAGAGACATAAGCTAGAGATTGGAGTTAGGCAATATGTGGATTGCATGGGTTTATAGGGTAATTGCGTCAATTAATCTTGGTTCATGACATAGGCTAGGGAGACCGGCTAGGAAACATGGTTTTACTGTCCCTAGTGATCCAATGCATTAACTCTGAGATTATTGAATAACAAAGTGGGGTGGAACCACTTGTAGAATAGAGTCCTAGGAGAGATACATGTATCATAATGACTTATGTTCTTATTTTAATTTGGTGGCTTTGGGGAAGATAAAATGAATTAAATAGATATTAATAAAATTCCATATTATCATGTTTAGGAAATATTTTTTCCCTTTCATATATGGTTATTTTTCATCATCCATTTTTGGCTTTGGCAATCAAGGTTCAATTAGCTGATCCAATTGATCATTAGAGGGGTAACACAATTAAGGTAGATGATTAGTGGTAAAGGACATTGTAATCACTTTGGTGGTAGGATTTGGGGTATTAGAGAGGAATTTTTTGTATTTGGAGATAGTGCTATATTTTGTGGAGCATAATATCTCATATATTTTTATCTAGTCCCTAACTTAGTATTTTGTCCCACTACAAGTTCGTCAGATCCGAGTAGATTTATGTTAGGGGTGGAAATTTTACCTTGGTAAGAGGAATGGGGTAGTTTTTTTTCAAATACCAGAATGAGATTTAAGAAGAGTTTCCTTTTTCTTATATGAATGTAGTGAAGAGGTAGGAGATACTCTCATTTCATCAGTGGAGTATGTATATATATAAGTCAGTGATCATGTTCAAGGAATTATTTCACTTTTCACCAAACCTATTTCTATATGAGGAGTCCCATGTGAGAAATATTGAGAAGGTAATTCATTATTATATCTAGTATACAATTATTCACTTTATGATAAAGAGGTATCTTAAAGTATAGAAGAATTTGGAGTTGATCTGTTAGATTCACATTCTATTAGGTTTTCCATGAGAGGGGACCCAGAAGAATTCAATTAGGATAATAGATTTCAATTGAAATTTTCAGCTACTTGGTCCATTGTGGTTTCATGAAGTAGGGAGTTGAACATAGTATCTTCCATTCCAGCATTATGTGAATAGTGGTTTTTGTACATTTCTTAGGGAATTGGGGAGGTTGTGACTCTACCATCTGGATGTGTTGTTGATTTTTGGATATATCTACAAACTGGTTCTTCTCTGATTTTAATGGATTCTTATTAGATAAAACCATTTAGATTGTTGGAGTTGAGAATTCAGATAGATGATATGATGAATAATGGTTTCCTCTAACCTAGTGTGTCACCAAGGGGTAGTCCAGTGTTATTCTCCAAGAAGGTGGATGGTAGTATACAGTTGTGCATAGACAACCAAATGCTGAATGATATTAAAATCATGAATCTTATCATCTTCTAAGAATTCATGATCATTTCTATTAATTTATGGGAGGTATATTGCTCTACATCATCGATCTATGATAAGGATATCACTAGTTTATAATGAAGGATGATGATGTCCCAAAGACTCACATCAAAGGTAGGTAAATGAACTTTGAGTTTATGGTCATGTCATTCGATATCACAGATCCATTAGATATTTTCAGGGAAATTATGAACTCCTTGCTACATTAATTCTTATACCAATTCATATCCATGTTTATTGGCAGCATATTGATCTTTTTAAGGTTAGAGTAGGAACACACCAATCATCTCAAATCTATTGTCTAGGTCCATTAACAACACTAGCTCTATGGAATGTTTTCAAAGTGTTTTCTATAGACATGGGAGGTAAATATCCCTAGGAATTCGGTGTCCCATAAGATAATATCCATGGAAATATCAAATTTTAATGTATAATTTTATTGGAATGAAACCCAAAAAATAGGCAAGGATCGTATTTTCCTTTGTTTCATATGCTATTAACATATGTTAATGTCTGATTTCTCAAAAAATTGTGCCCCTTTGATAGTACTCCATACGAAGGAATATAATTTTATCTATATTTTTTTAGATATAATTTTACAACCTTAAGTTTAAATATTTAAAATCTCTAGTGCTTCAATTTCATGAGGAAGGGGTGGGGTTTGAGGTATTTTTTATTCTTTCCATCAAGGATTGGTATTATTCTTCATACGATAAAAGGTAGTGATCTATTTTGGGACAAGGAAGTTACATTCCCATGAGTGTAACTATGCCATCCTTTATTTTTTGCAAGAAACCTTTTTTTGAGCTAAATATAAGGTGAAGTTAAATCATTAGGATTCTCTTTGATCTCTTCATGGATCATAAGAGTTTGAGGTATATCGTTTATCAGTGTGATCTAGATATATTGAAATAGAGGTGGATGTAGTTTCTTCAGGATTTTGATTTTAATAACTCTTACACCTTATGAGAGGGTAATATTTTGTTTAATACATTGATTATTAATTTTTGTATAGATCTAGTTTGGGAGTCAGTTGATGCTTTGAAAGTGATGGAATAGTTCACATCCCTAAACTCAAACATGAGGGTGGTTGATTGTGGAGGTTACTTATTTCAGATTATAGTGCAATCAAATTTGATGTAGTAGGTTGAGGATTCTAATTGGGGATACTCATATTCATAGGTGATTTGTGAACATGGTGTCCATAGTGATGCTTTGGGGGAATGGTCATAGGATGGTCAGGACCAAATATTGTTCCAGGGGATGATTTTTTCTAGTAGAAATGTGTAAAAGAGTCCCCCATGAGTTCCCTAGATCACCTTTAATGGTAAACCCATGAGGGTCTAATATGTAACATAGTCTAAGGATATAATATTTTTGACCCATGAAGTAATTTTTTGGGGTATAGTTTCTACCTTGATGACATATTTCATATAGGTATTTTTTTAGCATTGTGTTCCATGTAGTTTGCTGCAACCCCTGAATTTTCCCAAGTTGAAATTGGATGAAATATCAATGGAAATCATCACATGATTACCCCAATCTATGAGATTTTATTATTCTATATAGGTAATCATTTATTGTTTGATGAAACTGGCTCGATTTATGGTGATCAAGAATTTGAGTGCAGTGGATATTTTTCAAAAGAGGTGTGTGGATGAGCTAGGGAAGCTACATGGAAACCTGAGGTCTATTCTCTTAGACTGGGATGATAATTTTACCTCATGGTTTAATATAGGAGTGCATCATTATTTTTTCTCTTAGTTACATCTCATCACTTCTTTCCACCCTCATATGGATGGATAGAAATAAAGGATTATCCATGCAATAGAAGATATTTTGTGGGCCTGTATCTTATACTTTTGTGAATCTTAAGGAAATAATATTTCTTAGTTTGAGTTTTCCAACATTAATAGCTATCACACAAGCATAAGAGTAACCCCATTTGAGTTTTTATATGGGATTATTTTTCATTATAGATTTTTTGGGTTGAGTTTGGGGAGTCAACAATTCTGGGGGCTGATGTGGTTTATATCACAATAGTGAAGGTTTGGTTGGTTTGAGAGAGGATACAATTATCACATGAAAGGAATAAGTCTTATGGTGATCATTGTAGGAGGTCCTACGAGTTTGGGTTTGGAGACCAAGTGTTCTTGGAGGTTTTCCATCAATGTGGGTGGTAGTAGTTTGATAATGGGTATAAGCACTTTCACTATTATTTTGGTCCCTTAAAGCTTTTGTGGTGCATTGATGAGATGGAAAACTGGTTGGCACTTCTACCATGACTTGAATGGATCCAAGACATCTTCTAAATATCTACGAACCTTTAGTATCTTCATTGAGACTCCCACATCATTGACTGGGGAGTGTTGGATATCAAGGATGAAACAATGTTTTTAGAGAATCTTGTACGGATCCATGATCATTGAGAGAATGTACTATGATGATGAACTATTCCCTTAGTTTGTGTGTTGTAGAGGCATGGTGTCTTATATGAGAGTACTTTGGATCATGAGATGAATATTTGATCCCAGTACCAAGAGTTTTTTTGAGTCACATTAATATTTTCCTTTCCTTATTGTGCTTTGATGTGATGTTTTGACCTTTCGTTTTTTATATGAGATGTACTTCTTTCTTTTTCAGTATGATGTTTCACTATGATATCTGTGTATATGAATTATGGAAACTAAAACCATCGAAAATCTTGTTGGTTAATGAAAAATGGTATTAAATCCTTAATTAATAGAATAAAAATTTATTTTAAAGGTTGTAAATTATATACACTATTTTATAAAATTCCAATTCCTTATAAATGGATATATTGTGTGGATTGGATGATATATTCCTTTAATAGTAAATTAACATAATATCAAATAACATTAGTTTATGATCTATTCGTTCTAAAGTAAAAATATTTCCTTCAATTTTTCCAATTCACTTTCTCTTGTTATAGGAGGATCCTAGTCCATTTCCCTTGTATTCATGGACCTCTATTGATGTAGTTAATTAATGTTCCATGTTTGTGGTTTCCTTCTATGTGTGTTACCCATGATTTTATTTTAGTAAATTTTGTACCAATTATTTTTTCTAGGTAGGGGGATTCCTTTGATTATGTTTTGTTTTATCATATTGGACAAGTTTATTCTTTTTTTATATTTTCATAAGATGGTTTCATTAGTCCTAACAAATAAAAAATAACTGGTTTAATTAAATTAAAGGGGAAGGGGAATGAAATAACATGTTTTTATAGAATTGATTTTATTATTGAATTTTTCAACCATATTTTATAATTCCCCAGTATAAAACATGTCTATTTGGGGTCTCTTCTTATGTTTTATTCATGGTGTTTTGGATCCCCTATTTTTATGATTATTTATTGTCACCATAAATGGAAATTTATATCTGTTTAATGATTATGTTTCCCCTAGAAAATTATTCTTTTGTGGGAATACCCTTAAAAGTGATATCAAATTGAAAATAAAAATCCTCAAAAAAATCTGAAAATGATATGTGTCATGTTTTGGAAATTGGTGTGGTATGTGCATGTTTGGTTGGTTTTAGGTTCTGATTTGGAATGTTGGGATAGAAAGTGGTGGTGATGTGGAGGTTTCGATGAATATATTGGTATAAAATTGATGGTTGCCAAATTGTCTTATTTTGACAAGGACGGTGGGTTATTTATTGTTGTGTTTTATGGTGTTATTATATTTTCCTTAGTATTAATGGTATTAAATAAATGATAATAATGAAATTGAAATGGAATGGATGGTTTTAAAAATGGTTTGAAATGAATAATGGACACTTTGATTAAAGTGGGATGTTTAGTTTAAATGTTTAATGTTTATATAGGAAATAATGGAAAATAAATATAAATAAATGGGGTGTTGAAATGGAATTGCTGGGTAAATGGGAAAATTTTAAAATAACTCAATTTAAAAAGAAATAGTAGGATGTGAAATTTTATGTGTGGCTTGTTTTTATGGTGTTTTTATTTAGTGGTGGAATAAAATTTGGTGATGTTGTGAGTCTAGGTGGTGACGTTGAATGTTTTTTAATTCATTTTTGTGAATCCATAGGTTTGGCTTATGTGTGTAAATATATATATAAAACATATATGTTCCTTGTGATTTCCTATATGAACTCTATACACATAGAGAACAATGTTATATGGTAGTGTTTTTTTCAACACCCCGGTGATGGGTATGGATGGATGGATACCCACTCATTCCTTCTCTCCCTTCCAGGCATTGATGAAATTCATGGGATGTGATGGATAGAAGTAAAAAACTTCACTATTGAGATGATGAGATATATTATAGTGTGGGTATTTTATGGGAGGATGAGGACATGAGGTTGATGTCCTACATTTTCATGATACCCAGCTTCTTGGGTTATTACATAGCCCTGGTGTCTTTGACTGAGATGTTATGTGATGACCGTTTTGTGGGGTGGTGAGAGGTGATGTAAAAATTGTGTTTTGGGGTATTTAAGGGTAATTTTATTTCCTAGGTGTCTTAGGGAAAGGTTATATGTAATGAATGTGTTGTGTGGAAGTGTGATGCAGTCGTGATAAGGAAGGGATGAAACTCTCAATACATATGTCGTTTGGGTGTGATAGATAGAAATCATCGAGAAAGTAGTGTGGGGTAACCTATATCAATATTAATTTTGATATGTTATTATATTTCGATGCATTATTTTTTTTATAATTCCCTAGTGATGACGGTATTTGATAGAAAACCATTTGATAATATGTTTGGTTGTGTTGTTTGGTCACTAGTGCGTTACTATTTTTCATTCACATGTGCATGACAGACAATAGTTACCCTATTGTGAATACTTGCATTCTCACAATAATTATATAAACTATTTTTATGATTCCCATATGATTATACAGATAATACAAAGTATTACTAGATCATACTTTTGGATCATTTTTAACTCACTCCCTTAGATTTTATTTTGAGCTTGTTTTTAAAGACTTTTATATGTATCTCTTTTATTTACACATGTATTGAGGGGTGATTTTCAGTTAATTTGTATGATTTCATGGATTTTCATATGATTGATTCATCCTTTCACAAGACATTGTTATCTTATTGAGGGTAATTCCTCCCATATCAAGATATTTTTATACATTTTATGTTATTCACCAACCTAGGGCTACTGGAGGTGGGACTTGGGGGTCATTATCTACCATTCATTATTATAGGACAAGGAGGTTTACGTTAGAGGGAGGGGTATTAAAACATTATCGTTTCTAGACATTCAATTATTTTTTTTATTCCATTATCATTTCTTAGTGAACACTTTATATTACCTTCCATTAATTAATGGTTTCTCACATTTAATCCATGAATTGATTTATTAGAGTGATTATTGACTTAATTGTATATGAATTATCTATACTGTGTAAATATAATATGCTATATTATCTTGATTGGAGTGTATTTTGATAGAAAGTATCTGAATATATATGTATACCCATTTTTTCCATTGGTATTTCCGGTTATTATTATTAATGGAATTATGAATGTTTTCATTTTATGATTTATTTTAAAAGGTTCATGAAAACAATTTTCCTTCCATGGGCTATTTATGATGTGATTGTTATCATATATCACACATATATATGGTTCATGATGGTTATCATCCAAAATTTCTCTCTAATGAGTTGGTTTAATTTTTTCTCTTATGAGATGGTATAATGTGGACATTATGAGTTTTTTCACACAAGATTAGGTGTAATGAGTTGCTCATATTCTCATGTATACATATAATGAGTTTTTTCACATAAATGTGGGAATAAATACTTTTCTCAAAATGAATCCTATACCTAATATTATTTCATATTTCTATAATATTTTTCTTTTTAGTCTATATAAAATTCTAGATTTATGCTTCTTTTTTATGATATTTCACACTTTTATATTATTACATGCCTCCTACTATGATTTATTTTCTATTCTTTGTTGGGTATAAAATTTTTATGTATCGTTATTACACCAATATTCTTGTCTTAATCTCTCTTATAGTAATTTATTATATCAAATATATTTACCCTTATAAAATATTTGAACTCACTTATTTCTTATGTATCCGTTTCCACTATTAACAATGAAAAGTGACCTGGATGATCTGTTTACAATATAATCTTATATTGATAATTTGTGGGATATTTTAATGAATTCATATAGATTATGTGGTGTCCTATATTATATAAAACCATATTTTTGTTGAAAAAAACATGTGTTTTTTTAGTTAACATTTTTCACAATTCCTTATAATTATAATTTTTAAAGACGGTGGGAATGTATTCTAATGAAATATTTGATTTCAAGTCAAGTAATTGAGACAATAATGCTTATGGTATAACATAATGGGTATCAAAAAAGTGTTAAAATAAAATTGGAAATTGTAATGTTACTGTTTGAGGATATAAATGTCGATAATTGATAATAAGATAAGGCTGATCATAATTTCAAAGTCATAAATAATTATTTAGGTTATTCTTATAAATAATTAATAGTTTGGTTATTATGATAAGATAAATTTAGTATATAAAAGGGATAAGTATAAATCAAGGGTGATATCGTAAATTTTTTGGATGTTTTTAGAGTATTGATTTATAAGAAATTAAATCCATATCGGGATACAAAAAGTGAGAGAAAGATCTAGAACTGATGTACCTATGGGTAATAACCCCAAAAATATAAAATAAGGTATTAAATCAAACATAACTTGGTGGATGAAAAATAGACCTAACATAACACATGGTTTGACACATGCAGGGGATATTATATCATTAATTTATATTTTCGTTAATGAAATATTAAATAAGATTTTAGTATGTTGGTAACAAATTATTCAAAATATTATAATAGTAAAATTACTAGGGATAACTAATTATTGAATAAAGATAGTCATATGTTGTACCAAAAGTTTTATATGAAATAAATGAAGGTTTAGAGGTGAATAAATATTCATATTTATGATTTCATATTCATATTTTGGTTACGATCATAACCATTTTGGTTTTAGTATTTTTTTGAAACATGATCATGAAAATGAATATGAGAAAGGAATGTATCTTGAAACCACAAAGTCCTATAACCAACTAAGTGATCCCACATTAATGGTTGACAATATTAATATATTCCTATTATGAAGTAAAATGTAAAAATCCTAGTCTTACCTAAAGTAACGAGGTTGATATCTTAATATAAATTAAATCACAATACTCTTAGTTATTTTGATCATTTAGTGTTATTTATAGATGATATTATGGTATATATTAAATGTTATGAAAATTATGTGAAACATATATGGATTATTATTCAATGTTTTTTCTTTAATGTTTCATAAATATATATTAAATTATGTCTATAACCAAAAAATTTTATTTTATGTCATGGTTATATTTTTGGGGATTAATATTTAGGAACACGTGATTAAGAGATGGATAATTCTTTTTTATAAAATATAGATGATTTTGAAATAATAAATGGATTATTGATATTGATAAGTAATATAAGGAGTGTTGGTAAAATTGATAGTAATAATTAATTCTTGATATTTTTTGTGAATTTAATTAAATTTTTGATATTACGATATATAATGGAATGTTTGGGTTTTATGACCTACTAATTGATAAAGATTGATAATTAAAAGTAATGTTAATTTTTTAAAGAATATAAGGTTTCACATATACTTAATATCTTAAAGAATCATATATTTTTTATGAAGTTATAATTTGGATAATTTATGATTAAATTATATATGTACTTGAGTATAGGATTATATGGAAGATTACTAATGTTTGAGGACAGATAACTAATACAATATAGTATAAGAGACTATAGTAGATATCACTTTAAAATAATTATTCCAAATGATAAGTATGATAAGGATATTCTAACCAACTATCATTTGTGATTGATAATTAAAATTAAAAGGTCATTACTTTTTTAATGGGTAATATATAGTGACATGAGGTTATGGATCTTTTAAATCCATACGATTTTTGATAGCTTGTGTCACAACCAACACCAAAATAATAAAACAACCATCTAAAATGAATTATTCAATGTTAAAATCATGTGTAGAATATAATCCATAGTAAATATCATTAATAACATTGACAAAAAATAGTTTTAAATTTAAATTTTTATTTGATTAATAATTTCTTTTAAAAAATGATGCCTTTCAATGAACAATATTATAAAAGGATATTCTATTTTTCTATAATAATTATAAATGGTCACAGTTAAAAGTTTATTATAAATTTTTATCTTATATTTATAAACTATTATATCAAAATTCAGTTTTTTTTAAATTTATATGGAATAATATTAATGACGCCTAATGTTTATAAAGGTTATTCTATAATAAAAAAGTTTTCTTTGTATTTTAAATATTTATATAAATAAATAAATATATACCTTTTATAATTTAAATGTAATAAGAAAATCATTTTATAATTTAATATTTTATACTTAGTTTGATGTCAATTTTGTGGATTATTCCCAAATAAATGATTTTTATTTGAATACTGAATATACACTTTTTACCAAATTATTAGAATTTGTGAAATAAAAAATATATGAATAAGACCTACAAGTTTATAAAATCATATAATTGATTAATTCATAGTTTAAGAAGTAAAAATTTTAAAATATTATTTATGAACTCGGAAAACATATTCTTATTATTTGACCGCGTAAGTAACATTTTATTATAATTAAAAAACATTTTTTTTATTTTCTTTTAATTAAACAATTTAATGGTAACGTGCAATTTTGGATTTCATTTGAAGCCTCATAACTCTTATATGTTTTATAATAAAAAACTTATATCATGAAATTGAATTACAGATCTAAATTTATACTGTATATAAATTTTAATCTTAAAAACATACGTTTCCTAAAAACACATTTTATAAATTTTATGCACTATTATTAAAACTAAATAATCTAATATCTATAAATTTTATTTTTAAAAATTATTTTAATATTTTAGATAACATATTTCATATTATTTAATAATTTAAATTTCATTTTTCGGTATACAATTTGGAATACAAGTATTAGCATTAATTACCACAATAATGAGAAAGTGTTTAATCTTATAGAATTGTTTTAGGGCCATTGTTAATTTTTAACAAACAAAATAAATAAATTCCTTCTCAAAAAATAAATATAATATAATATTTATTCTAATATATATATATATATATATATATATATATTTACATTCATTCCATTGGTAGTCAATATAAAATAATATTAAGAACACATAATGGTAAAAATAACATTTTTCTACAAAATTGTTTTTCTATTTGTTAAATACATTAATTTAAGATGTAATATTTTTTATTTTAAAATTTAATTTTATAAAATATAGGTTTATTGAATTATAAACAATCCCATTTTTGGTATTAGGGTTTATTTTTATTTCTTTATTAAAACATATATTACATAGTTAAAAACTAGTTACCTAGGTAAATGCTAAAATGCAACAATTTAAGAAATTAATTGATAATGACTTGAAAATGGTTTAAAAATGAGTTTAAATGGGTTTTATAGGATTATAAGACCCTATAATACCCACAATTCATTATTTATCACTTTTGGAGCCTTCTAACCTTGAATAATTTCATTCCATTATTTACAAATAATTGGTGTTCCCAAAAGATCCCTTTCTTCGCTTATAATAATGGATCACTTCCACCATCTCAGTATAGTACATCACTATAAAAGTTTACTTTAATTACAACAAGATTTTCCTTTCGTATAAAGATATTTCGTGAAATTAACACCATTCCCACGATAACATATTCTAATCTTTTTATTTCGAATGATACTTTCAAGAGAAATTTCAATGTTAAAAAATGAGTATGATTATTCCCTAACATTTTCTTCTTAATAATTATCTTTAAAAACTATCATATACATAGTAATATAATGATATTATTGTCATTAATATACTGAAAAATTATGACATTAATGGAACAATCATTTTTTTCTCCCATCCACTTAGAAAAATAAAGGAATGTTGATCGTGTCATTATACGAACATCCGTCTCCATGATGTGATGTCGTCTATTTTTAAACATTGAATATCATTAATTTTTAAATATATTGAATTGAAATGAAAATATATCATATATAATATAATTATATTTATTATCAGTAAAATTATAATCCACAAAACTTCTATCTAATTCATTGTGAAATGAAAATGTTATCCATATATTTTACAAACTACCGCATCCACAAAGTAACGTATCTCATTTTTTATACATTTTCATTATAAGATATTAAAATATCATAAATTATGATAAAAAAACTAAAATACATAAATAATATAATTATTATTCTATAATAAATATATTATTCTAAGAAAACAACTTTTATGGCCATACACATCTATTAAATACGGTATTTCAATGTTTGTGTCAGTTTAACGACATAAAAGTATAATGATATAAAAATATATCATGAATTAATGTTGTAACATGAATAATAATATTTTTATATGTTAATAATAAAATAATGGTTGGAGTATGGTCGTAGAAGGGTTATATTCTTATTTTAAAATTATTATTACAATATCATCTTTGATCGGTAAAATTTCCCAAATAAGATGACGCTAATTTAATTTTCACACAACAAAACTAAATACACAAAAAATAAGATAATATCCTTATAAAAAATATAACATAACAATCATAGTAAATTAAATTATCTATTAATGATGAAATTTTTATCAAATAATGGGTACCAAAATTGAAATCCTAAATTATTAGGGACACAATTAAATATATTAACACCTAATGGTAGAAATAAGATATAAATTACTAATATATTCTTAAAAATTCAAAAAAATTAAATTTATAAAAGATAATGTTTATTTTTATGCAAATTAAATAGAATATTTAAATAGTTCTATTTTTTATAAAAGCTTATAGTGCATTTGATTATGGGGGAAACAATGTATTGGGTTCTTATGTTAATTTTTATCCCTTGAGAAATATTTCTTAGTATACACCATGTTTTATTTTGTATAGTGCATCTAATAAAACATTAATTTTTTTGCATCAAAATACTCTCAGTATTCAACATTTTTTATGTTTTATATGATATTATACCCCATAATGGGTTTGGATTTAAAATATTCTATCTTTATCATTATTTTTCTTGAGTCAAATATTTTAATTGGTTCATAATTAATCATAATTTATTTTAATAATTATAGATTTAATTAAACTATCATAGGATGTTGTTATGATATATTTTCAGAGGATTTATATTGAAATCATATTTCATTTGAATATCTTCTTCCATGATGGATTATATGATTCATAAAAATGGAATTTCCTTAGGAATAATTATTATATATTTTATGTTGATTTTTACAACAAATTAATATTATTTCATGATAGAAAAATTACCATTTATATTTGGGAGATTAATTGTGTGTTATCTCTTATGACCTTAATATTTCCTTTTTCCCTCTTTCAAAAATAATTTTTTATCTATTTTTCTAATGAGATTTTCAATGAAGGCATTGCAAAAATATGAAAATGATTATCCATGCATGATCATTTTCTTATCATCCAATAATAATATCTTTGAAATAAAATTTATAAATTCTATAAGGCTTCGTTATTAAGGATTATTTTTAAAATAAAATTTCTATAAAAGATTTAATGTCACCTTTTCTCAAAATTAATTTTTAAGGTTCCCCAAAATTTATTCATTTAGGAAAATATTAAAAGTGTTTTATGAAAACTCATTAATGGTTCAAATATATTTTCCTATTTATTATAAAAACGGTTTTATATATTTGGAAATTATTTTACAGTAATTACCTTTTAAATTACATTATACAATTATGGGAGATTTATCTTTTATAAATCACTTACATTCTTTTTGTTGACTATTAATTTAATGTATATTATTTTTCATCCAATTTTTTCCATTTTAAACACTCTATATTTCTTAAAATTGATTAAAGTATCTTATCCCAGATTCCATATATTAATTTAATGGGAAAATTATTGACTTAATTTTATAACCATTGACTATAATATATAAATACCATATTCTATATTATCATAATTGTATGGTATTTACCTTGAATATTACTGAATATCTCTGGGTAAATTATTATTTTCTGTGGGTATATCATGTTTTGATTATTCATGGAATAAAAAATATTTTCCTTATATGATTTATTTTAAAGAGTATATTAAAAAAATTTATTTACAAGGGTTATCTATGTTTTTATTGATTTATTATGGAACACATATGTAAGAATAATGAAATGTGTGGTCCTCTTTCACTAACCAATACATTGGTTTATGTTGATATATCATAAAATAATAAGGAATGGAAATAGTGAGTTTTTTAAAATAGGCATCAACATAAGTAGGTTTATCCCATTTTTAGGTGGGGATATAATGAGATTGCTTGTAAAGTCAAGGTAATTATGAGTTTTTTTCATAAGGAGTCCTTTGTTTATGATTATACCACCTTTATATGTTGATTTTCAATTTTATGATATGTTATATTCCTTGTTTTTTCATCATTTCATAGATATTTAATATTTGTTATGGTTATAATCCTTTGTAGATGATTTATAATCTATGATTTATTGGGAAATACAATATTGATTATCTATATGATAACTATATTATTATCTTATGATCACTAATTATCTTTGTTTATTTCATTTATGTTTTCCATTAACAAGTATCTAATATAACCCCTTTATTAAGTTTAAATTTCCCCAGTTTATGAATAAAATTAGTACTTCTACTATGTTTAGAAGAGTATACTATGGGGAGAATATTTTAGAGATATTGAATAATTTTTATTAATTATGTATTTGATTATATAATGGGAAACGTGTTTGTTTAAAAAGGCATAGTTTTTCACAGTAAATGAATTTTTCTAATTACCTAAAACTATAAAACATAAAAATAATGGGAATGTATTATAATGAGATTTTTTCATTAATTTAATGTAATTGAGATGGTCATGTCTATGAGATACCATAGATCCCCTCTATCTTGACTGTTGCAGCACCCCTAACATAGATTTCTTAAAGAGAACCTGAGATAGGGAACCACTAACCATAGGCATGCCTCACCATATTCCAGAGATAAATCACTATAATTAGGATTTTATGAGGATATTTACAGGGGACTATACGCTTTGTATATAAATAACAATAATCAATAATGGTGGAATATAAATAACTATAAATGCAAAACAAATAGTGAAAAATATAATGTATGTAATTCCAAATGACTTCTCAATTATTCATCCAATTCATTAAGAGGTAAAAAAATTTCTCATTGGTTAAAAATAAAAAATAAAAAATATGGGATGGAGGAACCCCTCAATCTAACTCTAAAATCAAGTCACCAACCAACCCATGAAACCACAGTTCCACCTGATACTAGGCTCTAGAAGTCCTATGTAACATCTCGAATATGATGTATTTAGTCTATTTGTAAAGAATTAAGAGTTTTCTGGGGTCTAATTATAAATGTTTTGAATGTTTTCTGGAGATTTTTGAGTTATTTTATTTGGGATTATGATTTGAAATCAGATATCACATATCATGAACAATACCCAAGTAACCATATATGAAAAATTATGTCTTCTAGGTAGCAAAAACATTTAGGTGAACCAATGCAATAGGCATATGATAGTTGGGAATTTTCAAGTCAGGAAAAACATCACTATTATTTCAAAAATGAATCTAAACAATGAATAGGCTTTAAAATCCCCATTAATTAAATATTTATGTTGAATTTTATCTAAAAACACCCCATATTATCCATTTTAATATGGATATTGAACATTGAGTTGTTCTTTGAGTATTTTTGTGGTTTTAATCATTATAGAGCTCATTATTTTGAAATTAAGAAGTTTGAGACCTTTGAATTGAAAATAAGGATTCCATATCTCATATATTCTCTTATCTATTCCCTTTTGGGAAAACCCTATTTGGGTCTATCATTCCCAAATCATTTTTAGGGTAAATGTTTACGATGATCATATTGGTAACTATTGTAGGAGTGTTATAAGAGCTCGTATATTTAATTTCATGGCATGGTTTAATCATGGTGATATTTTTTAAGATAAGTATATTCTCATCCATCCACATTTGTAAATGATATAAAACATATTTTAAAATACTGCATGTTTGAGTATTAGTGTAAAATTGTTTTGATTAATATTATTAGAATATTCTCTTAATGTAAAATGGTTTTTAGTATTTCTTTTGGTTAATTCCAAAAATATGTTTTATAAAATACCAAATTATTTATTTGGTATTATAAATATGGTTTTTAAAAATGGATGAGGTTGTCATTTTTTGGAGATATATTTAGAGTCTATGTGTTCTATAATTATATTATTAAAATACGACTTTTTTGAAAATGATTGTGAAAAGTCAGGTGTGTCATAATGGTTAATAAATATTTTTTTGATAAATCATGTATTATTGATTATTATGGATATTTTATTATTTTTTAATACATGAATGTCAATATTGACATAGGGGAACGCAGATTCTACAACCAAGTGATTCTATAGGTCATGAGAGATGGGTTTCTTTTCAATAGTTTAGGTTATTCAGAAGAACTATATATAAAGTGATGAAATAAGTACATATTATTCTCCTAGATGGAAATTATTGGTGCATTTCATGGGAGAGTGGGTTTGTGAAAATAGTGTGTGAGTAGTGGTGTGGGTTTCCATAAAGGAAATATTGGGTTATGACTGATCTATAATTGGTCGTATTTTATTTTGGTATATTTTATTTTCATTTTTTATATGATTTATCATTCTCTATTATTTGAGACAATTATAAGATAACTTTTTTAAGTGGAATGTGAGGGAAGTAATGATATTTTTCAAATAAGATCATATACTCACCTATACATGTTCGTCTTTGTAAACATGTAGATTTTGTTAGACATGATGTATGTAATGAGAATACCTCTATCTTAACTACTATGGAATCTCAATATTTTGGTAATTTTTTATGGATCTATGATCTTATAGAGGGCGGTCATGTAGAGATTATGGCATTTTCGTGCTTGAAATACTATTTTTCATTTTTATTATCTTGATCTTGTAAACATATCTAGAGATATTTTGGGTAGTATAATCATTATTTTTATTATTATGTTATATTATAGAAATGTTTTATTATTTAGATAATGCATTATATTTATATCGTCTTAGTGTTTTTCCACTATATTCTGTGTCATATCAAGGTTCATTTATCCTTAAATGATATTCATAACCCAAGAAATTTGTTACCAATATTTGGTATATGTGGGATACACCTTAGGCTAGTGGAATTTCGATCATATCGATGTTTTTCATATTTGTGAGGTATATAAGTAAATTATGATTAATGTACCTAGAATTACATGATTTATAAAAAGGGTTAAAATTTCATAAACATAATGGTTCTTTTCAGTTTAATGATTCATAAAATTAGGAAAAAAAAATGACATATAATTTCTTTATGATATAAAGTGGTTACTTCTACTCAAAATCCATTTTAATAAAAATAGTATACTTTAATTTAAACTCATGTTTTATTAAAAACTTATTATATTACTTAATTTTAAATTCTCATAGTAGAAATCTGTACCCTATTATAGTTACCAAATCTAACATAGTACCTATGAAAAACATTTTAAAACACTAAATGATAACATAAATCTCAGTAGGGGATATTGAAATAAATATCCCTATTAGTCTGTTTGAAAATTATTGAAACCCCATAATAAATTTTTCCTTTATCTTAATAAAGATCGAATTAAAATAATTTTCTTACCAAATAAATCAAATTATTTTCCAAACTATTGAATAAAACATCTCTAATATTATCATAATGAAAAATCATAATCATGAGGGTTTCTTGTAAAATATTATCACTCAGGAAACATTTTATTGAAAAATATATTGTATGCTCTTATTAGGGGAATAAACATTCATTTAAACAATTGATCATTAGATATAACCATTAAAACTATTTTATAGAATAGAAAATTCATGTTGGTATCTTTGAAAATTATCCTAATATCACTCTTACACACACTACTTGAACCCTTATTAAAGGAATAAATAGCTCAACTAGATCCAATATACTTTCCTAGAGGACATAAGCATTACCCAATGCACGTGAGAACTATATCAGGCACATCAATAATCATAGAAATTTCTAGGGACTATGGCATACATAATTCAAAATGAATATTAATTTTCTATCATAAAAACTTAGAAAATAATCTTTTTATCCCAAATGAAACTTTATGTTTGTAGTTTAAATAAAATAAGTAAAAATCCTTTTTCTTTTCGAAATATTTGATAAAAAATCCCAATATATTTGGAAAATAATTTCATTTAAAATAAAAATAATAATTTATAGATGAATATTCTTAATGAATAATTGTCATAATGTTTCCAAATTCCTCTCTTTTTATATATGTTAAAAAAATGATTTCATTTATACTTTAGAAAAAATGTCAAAAATAATCCTTTTTAAATAAAAATAAAATTACTTATTAAGGAAATTTTAAATAATGTGAAACATTTTTTAAAATTAATTTGATCATTAATTTAATAATATTTAAAAATTACGAAAATATTTTAAACAAAATTAACATGGAAGAAAAAAGAGAAATAACATTAAAACATTTAAAATATGGATGAAAAATATCATTTACCATGAGTCTAACTCACCATGTGCGTACATTTAATCATTTATAAAAAAAATATTTATTTTTTAAAATTTTAATGAAATATTTTAATCTTTATTAAATTATTATTAAAACATTTATTCCATTTTTTAGTTATATGACAAATTACATAACCTACTAATTCAACATTTATTGTTTTGATAACATTTCATTATCAATTTTAAAATCACTTCAATATGTTAACTGTGGTCAAAGAGTTCATTATTCAATCATATAACAAATACTGATAATGTGTTAATTATAATTTTTTGAGTAATTATACATTGAAAACTAACCATGAGTGTCAGTTATTAAAATGAATTATGTTATAATCACAGAGACAGTGGGACGTACATACATATGAGTAAAGTATCCATTTTCAAATAAAATATCGGAAAGAAGGTAAGTGTCACATTATCATTAAATAATAATTATTATTTCAAAATTAAAATATTATTTATTTAAATATAGTTATATATAAAATCCATGAGATGTGGTGATAATAAAATGCATCACTTAATAGAGCTAGAAATCCACATGTATGCGTGAAATGTAATCATTTTTCAATGGATGGAAATGTAATAAAAATGAATTCATATTATCTGTACATAATCAAAATTATGTCATTAATATCATATAAATTCACAAAACTAGTCACTATTACCGACCATTAGAGGTGGTGATAGAAAACAATTACATTTGTTCATGAGGTAGTAGTCTGTTATAAATATAAACCTTGGTTTCATTTCCCATTTCATGGAATATGAGATGGATTATGTTCATACCAACAATATAATTAAATATTTGTATATGGTCGAAAATGATGTTGTCATATTTTTATATTTAAGATGGGTATAAATTATATAAAACAATAAATAAAATAAAAACACATAGTTATGTACATTACCTATTATTCAAACATCCTCCTTAGGTTTACACATTTGGCCTCTAAAGGTGGGAATCCTAATAAAAACAATATTCTGGGATATTGATATGGATATTAAGAAGGAACATAGGGAGGGATATTCTGAAATAGAGTCATATAATTATATGAGGAATATAGGAGAGGAGGTTCCCTTTTATAATAGAGGGAAATGAAACACTTTGAATTGCTTAAAAGATTACAATATATATATATATCATTATCATATTAAGTGAATATAATACAATTAATGTTAGAATATAAGTTGTGATTGTTCGAAATAAAATCAACCAATCACATTTATATAATTTTTTGATACATTTTAACCCTTATTTCCTATGTAAAAAACATTAAACCCATTTTAACCTTAACTGTGATAACGTAAAATTTTATAATTTTAAAATAATTATATGACCAGAATTAAAAGGACAATTATAAAAAATAGAGAATTATGATTTAAAATTTTTAATCTATTTAATTGGTTAAATTTATATGTATGTGAAAATTTATTTTTAATACAAGAACAAAAAAATAGGGAAAACTTTATTTAGAAAAATAAATGATTAAATGGTACAAATAATTTCACATATAAATAAAGTAATAATTTTTTATATGATTTTTTTTAAATAATAATAATTATTGTTTTAATAATTTTTGGTTACTCTCGAACCAAATTGGAATTTTCTAACCATTCTATTAAATTCAATGAAAAAAAAATAGTTTTAACATGAATAAAATATAAATTATCTTCTCAAGAGGCATGCTTGGGTTTCCTATTTCCGAATAATGTTTTTAAACACATTAGTTTAGTATTTAAATTTATATGTGGACAAATACCACTCATAAAATAAAATAAATTCAATTGTTCATGATATTTTAAAGCTTTAACCTATAGTTTAAACCGTGTTTTACATGTTTTTCCTTTACCATGTTGAGATATATTTATAAAGTAACTATTCGTAATGGATTAAAATAAAAGAAACTATATAAAAAATTTAAAACTCATGATTGAAAATATAGAATTCATTTTTCTAGATTCAATTTATATAAGTAGTATAAATTAATTTTATATAAAAATTTAAAATGTGATGAAAAATAATTTTTAGAGATCTTTTTTTAAAAAGAAAAATATACATATAAAAAACAAGTCTAATGAGGATTAAAATTTATTTAATTAAATTAAATATAATTAAATATAAATTATATTTAATTTATATTTAATTAAAATAATAATGGTTCTTTTTAATAAAATTAAATGAACATTTTACAACAAACGGTATTTTCAATATCCACTAAAAATTCATTATTTTTCGAAAATTACAAAAATTTCACTCTAAGATAATTTTATAATTTTGATTTTGAATATATGATATAATTTTTATACCATAACATTTATTATAATGGTATAAGTTAATTATATAACTCTTATATAAAAAATAAATAAAAAAATTTTGAATGAAAATTATTTCCAAAGCATAAAATGACCATATTTGTATTGTTTTCAAAATAAAAAAATATAAATAGATGATAATTCATTAAATTGAATATATAATATAATTATTTCTATCTAATAATTTATCAATTGGGGTAAATTTTATCTTTTAATATAAAAAATAAATTTAGCACAAAAAAATAATATTATGAGAACTATATCTTTTACCTTTAAAATATTTTATCTTCATTTCTTTCAAATATCTTATCAATGAATCAATTATTATTCATATAATTTAAGAAAAAACAATATATATATATATATATATCATTATATGTATATTCATATATATACTCTACAATTTCATGCCAAGTTTATAATAACCACATTTAAATAATAATATTTTGTATACTATATTGCTATTTATTTTAAGATAGTGTTGTATGTACAGCTTGATATAGAATATATTAATTAAAGAAAATCAATTATAAAATAATGATGTGTTACATTATACCACCTTAATGAGATTGTATCCCCAAAATTTTATCTCATTCTTGATATAAAGGGTTTAATCATTTTTTTAAATCTATTCCCGATAGTAAAACATAAAAAATATGTTCATGAAAGGAAAAACCATTTTAATATTTAAAATACATTTTTAAGAATCATACATTGTAAAAAGGTTAATAAAACAATATTTTTAAAAGGCTATAAAAGAAAATATAAAAGGCCCCTGAAAATAACACATATTATGTTCCCAAATAAGGACATCATTTGCGAGAAGAAAAAACATGGACATGGAGGAATAATATAAAATCTGAGGAATAATAGATATTGATAGAGAAAACTCTTAAGATAAATTTATTGAAAAAAATAAATTACTTAAATATGGAATAAATAAGACCAGTTATTCATTATAATTTAAGGAAATATGATAATATTTTTATTTAAACATCATTTTCCAATAGTTGATGGATTCAGTTACTATCAAGATAAATAATATGACAACATTTACTTACTTGTTTATAAATTTAATAATCCCAATTTTAACATTTGGTAATTCATTGTGATTTTTTATCACTTAATCTCATATAATACTCTAAGAAATGAATATTCATGATTAATTTTACATACCTAAATAACAAAAATAATATTTCAATGGATAAAAATATCTATAAAATATAATAAGATATTACTCCTTCCATTAGATGAAAACCAAAACAAAAAATTGGTTAACACATGATAAGATAATATTCAATATTAATAAATCATAAAAATATCAACAATAACACCCAATGTTCCTCTTAAAACATTCCACAAATCACTAACCTGAAAACTCTTTAAGAAATATGTTTTACCAAAACTCTAAACCCAAAAAAGTATAAATATTTTATTACATGTTCTTCTAATATCAATATAACATTAATTTTCAAAAAACATTAATCACTCATAAATTCATATACCAAAAATGTATATTCCCAATAATATAATCTCCTAAATATGATAATATACCCCATAAATATTCTGAATCATCATAAATCCTTAATAAAATCATATATACAGCCAAAAGATAATTTTACTTTAATTCCTCTAATAAAATCCCATAATATCCAAAAATATTTTCATTTACCTTATTCATATTATATTCCAAATATATTAAGTTTCCTAAAAAATAACTTTAATAACATAGTCTCTAAATCATATATTAATCCCATGGTTATCTATACGATACAAAATATACTCCCAAAATATAATAAGCTTTAACCTGAATGATCATTTTAACCCTAGATGTTATCAATACCTTTAAACATAAGTTCATAAAATGTTAAAGAATTACTCATCAAATAACATTCCCATTAAAACAAATATTAAACCCAATGGTTGTTTACAATAAATGTCTCCCAGAATATATATGGTCACTTTAAACTCTCATCACATACATCATTGAAAGGTGTATCTATGAATTTAAACTAATTATAAACCATATAATTTTTGACCCTTTATGGAATCTAAAACTAATAAAATATCTGATTCTAAATCAAAATAACCTATGAAATTTTCTAAACCTTTCCTTTAATACTATTTATATGGACTTGATCCTTAATCAACCCATAATTTCATTTTATATAAAAAGTGTTTCAATTTCATATATTTTTTAGGATCTATTTGGTTGATAGTTTCATATAATTATGAGAACACTTATATATATGATCCTTGCCAAAAAGTAGACACTTTAAATAAATATTGATGTTTTTAATAAAAGCACGATACTGAAATGTTTAATCTAGTTTTTTAAAAACATGTTTTCTTCATTATTGTTGAATCCACATAGTGAAAAGTTAGATGTTTTTATGTTTTAATAATCATAATTAGGCCTCTAAAAAACATTTGTGAGAAAAAAATATCAGAAATGGAAAACAAAAAAAAATAAACCGAGTTGTATAATAAGAAATTCTAAAAACCCTCTGAAAATTTTTCCATTTTAATAATAAACTTTAAACTCAGATAATAATTTTGTAAAAAAATAAATTAAATTATTTTCCAAAATTATTAATAAAACAAATCAAAATTTATAATAAATTAAATATCATAATTATGATAGATTATTTAAAAATATGTCCCCAAATGAAAACATTTTCCATAAAAACATATTTTTTCCCTTGAAAGGGGTATAAGCATTCATTTAAACCTAATATTAATATGTTTTTTTTTCTGAATTTAAAATAAATCAATGAAAAATAATACTAAATATTTGAAAATTAATATAGGTAACTTGGTATATCATTCTATTATTATTATTACAATCAATAATACAAGCCATTTTATAATTGGAAGTACATTCATGGTTAATTTCAAAAAAAAAATCCCATAGAGAACATAATCTTACCTAAAGCATTAGAGAGATATATCAGGCTCACCCATTATCATAAATAAATTCAAGGGACCATTTAATATATAAGTCATAATTAATATTTAATTTAAATAATACAAACTCATAAAATATTCTTTTAATCCAATATGAACCAACATTTTTAGTCTTCACATAATATAAGAAGAATATCATTTTGTTTTGGAAATATTTAATAAAAATATACAACATACTAGGGAAAAAACAATTGTTAAAAATTTACATTTAAAATCGTAGATAAATATTATTAAATATTAATTCTTATGATAGTTGTAAATTCAACTCTTGTCATATACTTTATATATAATATTTCATTTACACTATTAAAAATGTAAAAAATTACCTCTTTTGGATAACTTTTAAAATTATTCCTTTAAAACCTTTATATAAAATGTAAAAGAGGGTAAAAGCTACTGAAAACATAAATTTATATATATTATCCAAAAACCTGATATATTTTAAATAACATTGATATGGAAGAATAAGTAAAGAAAAAACATATAAAATTTTATAATACTGTTTTAAAGAAACATGTCTTACCTCAATTCTAAATTGATATGTATATACTTGAAAACCTATTTAATAATCATATATTAATTTTATACACTCTTAAGAACGGTTTTATGGTGTAGTAACTTACTATCAAGCAATTTATTTCAATATAATATCTAATTACTTAATTGATTATGTCCACATCAAGTGTTTCAATGATGTTTCATTCATAATATCAAAAAAACAATTGTATGTTGATTGTGGTCAAATAGGACATTATTTAATCATATAATAATAATAATATAATTTTCATTTTTTCACATTAATTATACTTTTAAATATATCCATCAAATATGTTTATGAAAAATGAATTATGTTACCATCTCGGAGATGAGATGTTGTACCTATACATGGGTAACGTTTCCATTTTTCTATAAACATGAGGGAATGTATTTAAGTATTATTTAATATTTACATAATTCTTATTATATCATAAATATCATATTATTTATTTAAATATGGTTATATATTATGACCATGTGATTTGGTGAAGAAAAATTAATCACATATCATCATAGTGGTGGTAATCCACAATTATGAACGAACAACATTAACATGTTCCAATGGATAGAGTTCTAAGAAAAAATATGGTATAATATATTTATTCAATGGTATATAGGTTATTAATATCATATAAATATATTAATTACATCATTACAACCATCTTTGAGAGAGGTGATGGACGAAAAATTACATCAATTTGTGAGGAGTTAGTTCTTTGTATACAAGAATGATGTATTAATTTATCATTTAATATAAGATGACATAGATTAAGCATAATATTCCAGAACCTTCACTATCGAATATCGCTTTGAAATCACAAAAATTTTATTTTTGGATTTGGTACTGATAAATGTGACCTAATTGTTTCCATCCAAATCACACAGATTCAAAATGAAATTTTTGATCACATACATTTTCAGTGAACTTCTAGGATTGTAGGTTTATAGAATTAGTAAAAGATTTGACATAAGAAATTACCATTTATTTAATTGATCATTTCTCCCAATTATCCTAGTTTTTATTATATCACATTAATTCATCATCATCATCCATATAAACCCCTTATATGTATAACTATTTCAAACTCAATCCTGATAACCTAGGGTAAAGGAAATATAGTAATATTGATCTAAAATCACTTGTAAGGGTAAAAATAAGCATAAACATTTAATTACATCAATCAGTATAATAACATAATAAGGGTATGATTATATAAACAATGCATATCAGAATGACATAAGAATATTCACACCCATCTGTACCAAGATCCTCAAACATGAAAACATGGAAAAAAAATTAAACAAAGGAAAGATTCATAAAAATCTATAACAATGAACTATTTGATATTAGTATTTTTCAAATGAAAAAATTGTAACCTATGGGATGCATAAAAAATATCATTCCTTTAATACACCATTATCAAGAACCCTTACATATACCCTTAAAATTTTATGAACCATATAGATGACTTCAAACCTAATTCTCTAGATAACATATTCATTACCTAATTCATAAGAGAAATATCTCTGTTCACTCCTAGTATAAGATGTATCAGGCTCACCGAGTTCTATTTGAATGCACTCATCATATAAAAATATCTAAGAACTACAAATATCATACATAAAGCATACATTTCATCGTAAAACTCAAAAATGTCATTGTTCCTTTCAAGAATTGATTAACCTGTGGAAAATAAATTGGTTCTATGAAAATATCATTGAAACCTGATTATCCTATGGAAAAGAAATGAGTTCAAAATAAATCTCTTTGAAATATGATTAACTCATACAAAAGAAACATGTTCCATGAACATCATTTTGAAACATTACTAACCCCTATAAAAGAAATTGGATCCATCAATTTATATTTGAAACATGATTAACTTGTGTAAAATAAATAGTTTTGGTTAAAATGTCTTTGTAACATGATTACCCCATAGAAAATAAACGAGTTCCATAAAAATTTATTTGAAACATGATTAACCATTAGAAAAGTAACACGTTTCATGAATATCTATTGGAAACATTATTAAACCATGGAAAATATATTAGTTCCCAGATAATATATTTGAAACATGATTATATCATTGAAAAGAAACAAGTTCCATTAAAATATCTTGGAAACATTACTAACCCATGGAAAATAAATAGGTTCCATAATAATATATTTGGAATAATCATAATCAATCCATATAAATAATTATAATGGTATCATTCCAAAAAAACAATCCTCATTGGATCATAAGTACAATAAGGGATATTGATGTTAATGGATGGAAATAAAATTAAAATATCATTAAAAGCATTATTTAGGAAAATAACTGCTTAATTTTGAGAGTCACTTTTAAAAACTAAAAATTCACAAAATATTGTGAAAAAACTTTTACATAAGAAAATTAATGGAATGATATATAATAAAATATATAAGAAAATTATGGACATGATGTTTGGAAAATCCATTCATGTTATGATATGTGAAAATAAAGATTATTTTCAGAACATTTTGAAAAATGTATAGTGAACCACGTGGAAAACATTAAGAAGTTTACATTTAAATCATTTTAAGATAAGGTAACATATCTTTTAAAATGTATTTAGGAAATTATTTATTTTTTCAAAAAAAACATATTTTATAAATTTTAGACAAAATTGTTATATAAGATAAATATACATGATGTAATGCAAAAATACAAGATAAATATCACTCAAAAATAACTTTATACATGATTATTTAATAAATAATGGATTAAATGGAAATAATCATGTGAAGAAAATTAACAACTAGTTGAAAATAAAACATATTTTTTTGAGAAAATAATTGTATAGACCAGGAAATTTCAAGGAAAAGTTTTCATAAATTCTTTGAAATTTTATGAGTCTGCGGTTTCTGACGGCACCAGATTTGGAAGCCAGTGTGCCCAGAATCAATTTTTGAAGATTGGTTCGGGTACGTTCAGTAAACGTACGTGCTGGTTTTTCTATCTTTTGAACCGGTGCTCGGAATTGAAATCTGAGGACACCGAGGAACTCGAAACATCGGTATTCACCATAGGGGACCTTTACCGTAGTTGTGTTTGGTCGAGAGAATTTATAATTTAGGGATTCTTAATTAAATAAATAAAATTGATATGTTACACAATTTTATTTTCAAGTGGTGGTTATCTTCTCCAAGGAGGAGTTGGTGGTGGGGCCCACACCCCTCCAAACCTCACTTGAGAGGATATAACATAGGGTGGGCCCCACACAAACCCTAACACTTCAACTACCCTTGAAACCCCTCTCTTAACATTTGAACTCCCACATTAAGTGGATCCTTTCCACTTTCCCCTCATAATGATGCCATCTCAAGAATAATTAATGCCTTTATAAATTATTTTGAGGTTTCATGAGTTCATTTGAATTAATTTGAAATGCATGGAAAGATTATAATTTTGTGGGAAGCCTATTATTATATTTTCCTTTGAAAATATCTGTGGGGAGACATTGGGAGAAAAATCTTGGTAGAACTTCATTCTCTCGACGAAGAACATCGTTATTCAATGAAGAACATCTCCGATGAAGAACGTGAAAAACTTATCTAATGACGCTTCCTCTTTGGATGCACATCAACGTCAACGGAATCGACGTCCGTATTTCGCGATGCCTGACTTCAGCAACACTATCTTCCACAACTCATTAACATGCAACGTACCTTGAATCAAGTTAGGGGTTTTGTATAATATTTACTGAATATACTATCTCATTCTTGTTGAATCCTTTGGAATGTCTTCGGCCATCTGTAATGGAATAACGTGTAGGGCGCGGGCTGAACGAACACAGCCCAATGACCCTTTGATGGTTCTCGATTATTTTGGTGGGGGCGACCCGAGGCGGCGGCCGCGGACTGGTCACGTGGAGGAGAACCACGACCCGAAACCGAGGGCCGCTCGGGCTAAAGAACTAGATGGCTACAGTCGGCTGGGGTGGTGAACCGCGGCACACGCAGGTCCCGCGTGGAGGAGGTGCGGCCCACATCCGTGGGCCACATGCTGCCCGAACCGGCCAGCTGATGCCGGTCTTGCTGGAGGACCGCGGAGCCCTCTTGGAGTCGCGCTTCAAGAAGATCATGGCCCGTATAGTGGGTCGCTCGATGGGCGAACCGGCCACCCGCCTGCCTGCCGGCCTAAAGTAACTACGATGCACCCTGGCATCACGCTTCGGAGGAACCGTGACCCGTGCTGGGTGGGCCGCTTTTGTGGCGAACCATCCGACCACCTACCGGCCGCGCTGAAGGGAGTTGCGGCACCCGCTAGTGCCGCGTACGGAGGAACCGCGGCCAGCAATCCATGGGCTGGTCGCGCCGGGCAAACTGGCTAGGTTCATCTCACCGGGAAGCAAGGAGAGGCGACGCTGTGTGGAAACGCTGGGCGAATGGAACCGGCCCGCAACCGCGGGCCGGGTCCATGGGTGGGTCGCGCCCCGTGAGCTAAGTCTTGACGTTCAATCATTATCTTCGATGTGGTTGACATTACTTCCTGTGTGGACTAGGTTGTGCTTTGTCTTGCGAGTTGGAGTCTAACTGTGATTGATAACTTTGGTATTTGTATGGGAATATATCTATGTAGGGTCGGTTGATAATTCGTGAGTGTATCTCTCTACTGTGGTTTATCCTTCATGGATTCTGGGAGACCTTCGGGGGTCTCAGGGTCCCTACTGATTATCTCATACTCACCCCTGCACGAGCTATGCCAGCACTACATTGTGTTGGATGCAGACGATAGACAACACTGATCAAGGTAGAGACTTTTAGAGCAGGACGGTACCCAGAGGTGGACCACTTGGCGAGACGTACACGGAGCGGACCGACGGACCTCAGTTGCTGAGGAGACAACTGTACCCACCCTTCAGGTGAGATTCATGGAGGACAACTCAGTGGTTGCTGTTTTACTTTGCTACAGTTGTTTTAGCATTTCAGTAGTACTATACATTACAGTTTCATTTGTATACTGTCCCATTTACATTCCAACACACTCTATTGTATTCAATTTATTTAGTGTTTACCTCTTGTTGCATACTCTGTTGTGTTTGTTTACTTTTATAAAGGAAATTCATTCCCATTTTAGGTATTTACGCCTTTGGTACTAGTCTCCAGCCCTAGGCCTATGGAAGGCGGGGTTGGGGTAGTCACGGCACGGGTCCCGAGGATGGGTTCTGACAAATTGGTATCAGAGGATTCGGTTCTACAACATAACTCAAGACTCTGATCATTATTTTCTTTGAAGAAATAGTGTTAAGAGTATTGAGTGTGGTTTTTAGTCTAGGGAGTCCACTGTTGGTGTGGCGACTGACGTATCCATACACCAGGACCCCGACCTCTAATTTCCAACTTAGTGTAGGAAAACACTGATTGCGTGTATATTTCAAAAGTTTTCATTGTGATTATTTGAGTCAGCTGACCAGGTATAAAGTTTTGACCATGGAGCACTTGTTTCTTTTCAGGATAGCCACACGAAGGTAGCCAGCAAGGGTTCCGAGTTACACGCGAGATGCTAGCACACTGAGTGATGAGGCCTCAGTGCAGGGCCCCATCACAGCGGAGGCAGCAGCGATACCACTACTCGTTGATCCACAGATACCACCATCCCCAGAAGTAGAGAGTTCATTCCAACTTAGTATGTTGCACAAGTTCCAGTGACAGAGGCCGCCCAGGTTCCACTGATTGACGAACCCACATGTAGTTGCGGTTTTTCTGGAAGCTGTTGTTAGAGATTTCAGATTGGTAGGGACACCAGCTGACCTTATGTTGATTCATACTGTGAGTCTCTTGCACGAAGCGGCAGGTAGATGGTGGAGCCAGATTCTCCATGTGCATGACAATGAATCTTTACTCTAGACGGACTTCGAGAGTCTCTTCCGCTCGGAATTTTTTCCAGTTACCCTTGGTACAGAGTGGATTCAGAAGTTACTTCTTCTACAACATGGCATCATGACAATAGCTCAGTACTCAGTGAGCATCACCGACCTCTCACGCTATACCACGGATATGTTGCGGGACCCGTTCTTTAGGTCTCCGACCATCGAGAAGGGACTCAAGCATGAGATTAGGGCTTCAATGATTCCCCTCAACTACCTGACACTGGCGGGGGTGCTGGAGCGAGCCCTTCTAGTAGAGATTTTTCTCGCTGAGCAGTCACAAGCGGCAAGACCCACCACAGGGCGAAACATAGCAGAGTCTTCTATAGCAGGTAGTAGACAGATGTCGCAGAGGTCCATGCAGACCAGGCCATTAGGTGGGCGATCTTTGGATTCAGGTTTGGTTTTGCGGGGCACATGAAACAGAGCCATCTATTCGACGAACAGGCAGTGCTTTGCATGAGGCGGGCAAGGTCCCATGGCTCAAGACTTCCCGACCTGCCATGCAGATGAGCAGTAGATGGTAGAGGGACCTCCCAGACATAGGCAGAGGATCGACCGTGGTGGTCAACCGGGAGCAGGTAGACGAGGCATAGGAGCTGCACGAGCAGCGGGTGGTGGATGATGTTTTGAATCTCTATCACCACCACCACCGGGATATCCCCCTCAACCACAAGGAGCTAGCGGACAGATGCGGGCTCATCACCAGGTAGTCGAGGCCTACGAACATGGTCAACCTGAGATGATTCTAGGTATTATATGTGTCTACTAAACCCTTGTTGTAGTACTTATAGACACATGTGCGAGTCATTATTTTATTGTTGGTGCCCTCGTTTGGAGCTTGAGATTCCGACGAAGCCTTTGGATCTATCCTTATGGATAGAGACTCCTACGAAAGCAGACTCGATGATTACACACTAGTTCCTGCAGTGTGAGATTACTCTATGAAGTGAGAGATTCGGTTGGTATATTCTTGTAGCGGAGTCGAGTCCTTACGACGTCATCTTTGGTATGGACTGGTTATCGAAAATCCATGCTAAGATTGACTATATTAGGCACAAAGTGTGGTGTATCCACACGGATAGGACAAGTTTCACCTTCACCGGTGAGAAAGGAGCCATTGCAGTGCAATATGGACTTACACAAATGAGGGGGCAGCTGATCACACATCAGTTGGCTATTCTCATCCTTGGATCGGTTGATGTGTGGAGTTCAAGTTTTCTTATTGTGGTGGATCAATATGCGGATGTATTACCTAACGACATTCCAGGACTTCCTCCTCATAGAGAGGTAGACTTCTATATTGATCTGTACCCAAGGACATCACCGATATATACTCCAGTATATCGGATGGATCCCACCGACCATTGTGAGCTGCGGGTACCGCTGGAGAACATGCAGGGGATGTGATTTATCCAACCTAGGGTTTCACCATGGGAATCCCTGATTTTGTTCACCAAGAAGGCTTATGGGAGCTTTCGAGTATGTGTCGACTACTGTCTCCTAAATCAGGTGAATGTGAAGAACAAGTACCCACTATTGAGGATTGAAAACCACTTTGATCATCTCAAAGGGGCATGATGGTTCTCGAAGATAGACCTTAGGTCAGGCTATCACCAGCTCAAATTTCGATACGAGGATGTGCAGAAGACGACATTCAGATTTTGGTAAGGCCACTACGAGTTCTTGTTTATGCTCTTCGGTGTAACCAGTGCTCAAGAAGTGTTCATGAGTCTCATTAACAGGATCTTCCATCCTTACCCTGAACGATTTGTCGCAGTCTTTATCGACGACATACAGATTTAATCGGCTACTGAGGAGGAGCATGCCTACCTTTTGCAGGTAGTACTGGACACACACTGAGAGAACCATCTTTATGGTATGCTCTCGATGTTCCAATTCTGGATTCGAGTGGTTCACTTCTTAGGACACGTCATCTCGGAGGCTGGGGTAGCATTGGATCCATCTAAGATCGAGGTAGTACTTTCTTGGGAGACACCAAGCAGTGTGACAGAGGTTCGGAGTTTCGTGGGCCTGGCTTGATACTATCAGAGATTTGTGAAATACTTCTCCAGAGTTTCATAATCGCTTTAAGCTTTGACGAAGATGGGGAAACCCTTCATGTGGTCAGAGAGATGCCAGCAGAGCTTTCAGGAGCTGAGCCAGAGGTTGACCAGTGCGCCCCTCATGAGGCAACTTGAGGAGGGCGTAGGGTACGTCGTTTACTACGAATCATCAGGTAGCATACTCAGTTGTGTCCTGATGTGTGAGTGAGTAGTGATCACGTACGGTTCATGGTAGTTGAGACTGCATAAGAAAAATTACGCTACCCATGACCTAGAGTTATCAGTAGTGGTCTTCACCTTTATGATGTGGTGGAACTATCTAATGTATGAGTGCTTTACAGTCTACTCTGACCACCAGAGTCTCAGGTCATCTTCTCGCAGAAGGACCTAATCATGAGACAACGATAATGGATTGAGTTCTTCCAGGACAATGAATTTGAGAAAGTCTATACTCCTAGGAAAGGGAACGTCATAGCAGATACTCTCAGCAGGAGATTGGGCATTCATCTACTAGGATAGGCGATGGAGTTTCTAGCCACGTTGTAGATATCCTTTGTCGATAGAGATGGAGCATCCTTTCATCAGTCTCTCATAGTCATTCCTTTACATCTTCAGCGAGTCCGAAAGGCACAGCGTGGGGACATTGACTATGATAAGAGACATGTTCAGATATCCACAGGGCAGGTGACTGATAGATTTTCTGAAGGAGGGGAGCACGTCATCCTCAATAGGGGATGTCCCATGGCACCAGTTGCACTACAGATGGATGTGCTGAGGGATATTCACACTTCCCCACTAGTGGTACATCCAGGAGTGGTGAAGATGTATGAAGACGTCAGACGACAACACTAGTGGCTGGGTATGAAGAAGGCATAAGTAGTGATCGTTTCACGATGCCTCACTTTTTAGCAAGTGAAGGTAGAGCACCATGTACCACAGGAATGGTATAGCCCTTAGAGTTCCCATAGTGGAAGTGGGATGGGATATCCATGGATTTCGTGACGCGGATTCCATGTACATCCAGAGGTCATGACTCTATCTAGGTGATCGTAGACTGACTCACCATGTCGGCCCACTTGCTACCAATCAGAGATCAGGGCTCAGTAGAGAGATTAGGATGCCTCTACATTCAGGAGATTGTATGGCTACATGGTGCACCATAAACTATCATCTCTGATCGAGATGATCGTTTCACATCCCAGCTATAGAAGGGATTACAGGAGGTTTTTGGGACACAACATCACTTGAGTACTGCCTTCCATCCTTAGACGGATGGTCAGACTGAGAGGACCATTCAGACTCTCAAGGACATGCTCCGGGAATGTGTCATTGACATTGGGCGTACCTGGGAGGATCACTTTCCCATGGTGGATTTTGTGTACAAAAATAGATATCACTCCACCATTGGGATGGCACTTTACGAGGTACTGTATGACCGACCTTTCATATCACCTTTGTGCTGGACTGTCCTAGGGGAGTCAGCACTTGTAGGACCAAAGATGGTTCAAGCTATGATGGAGAAGGTGCAGATCATCCAAGAGGAGATGAAGACAACACCGAGTAGACAGAAGTCCTATGCTAAAAGGAGACGGAGACCACTACTGTTTGATGATGGAGACAACTTCCTCCTATGGGTCTCACCTTGATGAGGTCTATGGATATTTGGTTGGGGTGACCAGTTATCTCCTCATTTCATCGATCCTTTCTATGTCCTCAGCAGAGTAGGCGAGGTAGATTACCGCCAAGCCCTTCCACCTCAGTTGCATCGGGTGCACGACATCTACCATGTATCTCAGCTGAGGAGATATGTGAACAACCCATCCTACATCATCGACCATGGGGAGATAGACATCGATGATGGGGATACATTCACGGAGGTCCAAGTAGAGAATGAGGATCGATAAGAGCAGGTCCTACATGGACGGTTGATTCCTCTGGTGCACATCATCTGGCATCACGGGAACCTCGAGGAGAGAACATGGGAGCAGGAAGTTCAGATGCATACTCAGTATCCCCATTTGTTTCCCTAGTGTGTTTTGTAGCATTACAGGGACATAATGTTCTGAGGTGGGGGTAATGTAAAACCCCAAAATTTCAAGGAAAATTTTTTCATAAATTTTTTGGAATTATACGAGTCCGCAGTTTCAGACGACATAGGATTCAGAGGCCCAGTGTGCCCATAATCAATTTATAATGTTTTATTCGGGTACGTTCCATAAACATAGATGCGGGTTTTTCTATCTTTTGAATCGGTTCTCGGAATTAATATTCTAGGACACCGATGAACTCGCAGCGTCAGTATTCGCATATGGGGACCTTTACTACAGTTGCGTTTAGTCTAGAGTAGAAGTTATAATTTGTGGATTCTTAATTAATTAAATAAAATTGTTGTGTTACACAATTTAATTTTCAAGTGGCGTTTATATTCTCCAATGAGGAGTTAGAGGTGGGACCCACACCCCACCTAACCTCCCTTGAGAGGATATAACTAATGGTGGGGCCCACATGAACCCTAACCCTTCAACTCCCCTTGAAACCCCTCTCTTAACTTTTTATCTCTGACATTAAGTGGAGCCTTTCCACCTTCCCCTCATAATGTTGCCATATCAAGAATAATTAATTCCTTTATTAATTATTTTGAGTTGTCATTAGTACATTTGAATTAATTTGAAATGCATGGATAGATTATAATTTTCGGGGAAGCCCATTGTTATATTTTCCTAGGAAAATATTTTTTGGGAGACTTTGGGATAAAAATCTTGGTGGAACATCCTTCTATTGACGAAGAACACCATTATTCAAGGAAAAACATCTTTAAAGAATAACACGAAGAACTTCTCCAATGACACTTCCTCTTTGGATGCACCTCGATGTCAATGAAATCGACATCCATATTCCATAATGCCCGAAATCCGTGAAACCGTCTTCTATGGCTCATCGACGTGCAACGTACCTTGAATCAAAGTAGGGGTTCTGTGTAATATTAAGTGAATAAATTATCTTGTTCTTGTTGAATCCTTTCGAATGTCATCGGCCATTTATTATCTTCTAACGTGGAGGGTGTGGGCCGAACGAATACGACCTGATGACCCTTCGATGGTCCTCGATTATTTTGGCGGCGGCGGCCGCGCATCGGCCCCGTGGAGTAGAACAGTGGCCCGCAACCGCAGGCCGCTCGGGCTGAAGAACCATCCAACTACTGTTAGTCGGGGTGTTGAACAGCAGCACCCATCGGTGCCACGTGGAGGAGGTGCGGCCCGCATCCGCGGGCCGCTTATTGGCCGAACCGGCCGGCCGAAGCCATCCGGGCTAGAGTACCGCGGCGCCCTCTTGGCGCCGTGCTGTGGGAAGACCGCAGCCCCCATAGCGGGCCGCTCGGAAAGCGAACCAGCCAGCCGCCTCCAGGCTGGAATGAAGGAACTGTGGTGGCCCCTGGCACGGCGCTGCAGAGTAACTGCAACCCTCGCGGGGCGGGCCTCTTTGGTGGCAAGTCGGCCGACTGCCTGTCGGCGAGGCTGATGGGAGCTACGGCACCCGCTGGTGCCGCGTGCGGAGGAACCGTGGCCCGCAATCCACAGGCCACTCGCACCAGACAAACCGGATGGCTTCGGCCGGCTGGATAGTAGGGAGAGGCGACGCTGCTCGGCACCGTCGGGAGATGCAAACCGCCCCGCAACCGCAGGCCGGGTTCGCGAGTGGGAAGCGCCCCACGGGGCCTGGCCGACCCCCAAACCCGGTAGGACCCACCCAGTGGGGTCCCTGGGTGGGCCGCGCTCCACTGGGCCAAGCCGACCCCATCCGGGTCGGACCCGCCGAACCGGGTCGGGCCGACCCGCCAACCCAATGTGTTTGATGGGCCGAGCCCATTTCACTTAAACGTAAATAACTTCAAGGTCGCGCGTTCGATAGACGTAATGTCTACCAAACTGGGATTCTCGCGATAAGGCGGCACTTTTTCTATACTCTAAGTGAGTTTTGGTCAACATTGGAAAACGGTCGGGTTGGGCGGAGCGTAATTCCAACCCAGCTCCTGGGACCAAAAGGCCAATAACTCTTATATCGGGCGTCCGATTGGCACGCTTTCTATCAAATTGGGTTTCATTTGATGAGACAGATCTTCATGATACATCAACTCATGATTTAGTGATAGGTGATGTATTGACCCCCTTTCTCGAGGAGTGAACCCTCCCGAAACAGATCGTGCTGTGTGCGGGAACCCTAGAGCGGGCTACGACTACGATGACTATTGTACTGGAATCCTCCGTGAGTTTGACGACGATGGATAATGTTCTGGATTCATCCATGGGTTCGACAGAGATTACTACTATTCTTGTATCCTATGTGAGTCCGACAGTTTTGACATCTGTTCTTGTATCTTGAGTGGGTCTGGCTGAGTAGCTGGACTTGTATCCTATGTGGGCCTGATAGCTTAGCTGGTCTAGTATCCTATGTGGGTCCAACTGCTTAGATGAATCAGTGACTACATCTGATCATCTCTATCACTATGTGATAGATGTATATCTATGTGAGATGAGTCTTGAATTTCAATCATTATCATTGATGTGGTTGACTTTACTTCCTGTGTGGACTGGGTTGTGCTTGAGGTCGAGAGTGGGAAACGAACACTGGTTGATAACACAGGTATTTGTATGGTAATATAACTAAGTAGGGTTTGTTGATACTTCGTGATTGTATCTTTTTTCTGTGGTTTATCCATTGTGGATTCTGGGAGACCTTCGGGTGTCTCAAGGTCCCTACTAAGTATAGCATACTCACCCCTGCATGGGCTCTGCCTGCACTATATTGTGTTGGATGCAGGCAACAGAAACCACTGATCGAGGTAGAGACGTGTAGCGTTGGACGGTACCCAGAGGTGGACCACTTGGCAAGACGTACACGGAGAAGATGGACAGGCCTGGGATGTTGAGGAGGCAAACTGTACCCACCCTTCAGGTGGGATTCCTAGAGTACGACTCAGTGGTTTCTATTTTACGTTACTATAGTTGTACGAGATTTTCAGTTGTACTGTACTTTATAGTTAGGTTTGTATACCAGCCCATTTACTTTCCAACACACTCTATTGTATTAAGTTTTATTTAGTGTTTACTTCATGTTTTGTACTCTGTTGTGTTTTTTTACATTTATAAAGGCAATGCCTTCCCAACATAGGGATTTACGCCTTTGGTTCTTGTCACCAGCCCCTAGCATATGGAAGGCGGGCTTGGGGTAGTCACAACATGGGTCCTGAGGGTGGTTCGTGACAATAATATCACATTATTTCCTCTAAATTAACCTTGATCATAAATGATCTCAAAAGAAAGGATTGTAACATAAATCCTTTTCCAATTTGGTAACTTTTCAATCATATCCCCATAAAATAATAACTTCAAATGAAACATTAAATATAAATAAAATAATTATAATCATTCTATAACATTTAAAAATTCCAGTATATACACCTTAAATATAACTTAGGTTCATAACATTAAAATATTCTATAATCAAGGAAAATTGAAATGATGTACCATAAGACATTTTTAATCTCTGTCTAAAAAACATATTCGTGGGGTTGGGGGCTCAAATAGTTCTTCAAATACCAATAATTTTCATGATAATAATAATATTTTAAAATCATAGGACTTATATATACCATATAACAGAAATTTGTGATGAGTATGGCTTAAGTCTTAGAGAAATAAAAGTAAGATGAGAAACCCTTACAATTATCGTAACGTTGAAGTTAGAATTAATTAGTGAATTGATTATGTGTATCAAAATAAAATCCACATAAGAAATTTCTAAAAAAAAATATAATCATAAGTTATTACACACATAATCATAGACTATCAAGGATAATAAAGAAGTAATATAACTGAATGAAAATTAATTAAGTTGTGAAATTATTTACCACATGGTGACATTACAATCAAATCGACTTGGAAGAAATAATGGAAATTAAAAATTAAAATTCCATGATGAATGAAGGATTCATGATATTAAATTTAAAAGGGTATTATATACACCATGGAAAATAAATTAGGGTCATAATGTTAAAATATTCCTCAATGAATGAAAAGTGAGACAAAATACCAAATGGATTTGGTAATTTATAGATAAAAAACTAATGAAAGGGAGAACCCCACATCGACTGTTAAATACAGTTAAATTTAAAATAAATTCATGTTAATTATATCCGCCACACACCAAAAATAAGTAATGAATATGGTTGATGTCTCGTCGAAAAAAAGTGAGATGAGAAACCCTTACCCCGAGTTAAGGCCTTCCTTGCACATCTTTTAAAAATTATAAAATAATATTACATAAATTATATTATTTTTAAGAACCATTGAAAATTTTAATAAATTATATATATATAATTTATTTTATTTTTTTTAATTAAATATTTAAATATTAATTCTATTAAGTCCACATCGAGTGTTTTAAGGATGTTAGGTTCATTATTCAAAAATGGATTTGGAATGTTTATCTTGCTCAAAGAGATCATTATTTAAAATTATCCAAAATAATAATATTCAAATATCTATCAAAATTTTACAAAAATTATAATTTTAAAACGTATCATTAATGATGGTTACAATGTTATTGTCATAGGGATGGTAGGTCATACACATGCAGGAGTAACGTATGAATTTTTAAAAAACTTTTATGGAAGGAATGTAAGTAATATTTTATCCTTATATAATGATCATAATATAATAAATAAAATATTATTTATTTATATACACATACATAAACATCCATTTGTTTTTGTGATGACAAAATAATCACATCCCTTCATTGAGGTTGTAGTCCACACGTGCACACCAATGGCGTTATAATTTTTTAGTGTAACAAAAATATGATTTATTTTATTTTTAGATTGAAAAATATTTCATTAATATAATATATATTTAATTTATATAAAATATATTCATATTCATTATCCTTATTACCTTCTATGTTAAGAGTTAGTGAAAAATGAATCACATCACATTGCGAGGCGGTAGTCTTCCGTACACCCGAGTGACATTATCATTTCCACCACAGAACAGAAAATAAAAAAGGTATATGTGATATAATATTTCCATAAGTATAAATATGTTCCAAATATCATATATATACTTTCAATTTGTCATTATATAAATATATGGTTATTGATGATTGAAAAATTATGAATATATGTCTGTGAGGCGGTAGTCTATTGTACAACTGAATCATGATTCGGTATCCCATTTAATGAAACAAGATATGGATTTTGGTTGTTAAATTAACATATAACATCTCATTATATGGTATATATTTGACTTATTATATAATAATATAATAATATTTTAATTATGTGGAAGAAGAAATAAAATAAATATATCTTGTTAAGAATGATAACTATTCTTTGGACAACCTCCTTAGGTAAGCACAAAAATGATTCTTATGATTGATTTATGATCGATCTAAGGGATCAAAGATGTGGGGAGGGAATAAAGGACTCAATTTGTTCTGTTATTATATGATTAAAAGTTATTATAAGGTATTAATAATATAGAGTGGGGGGGTTTTATAATTGAGGTCAGAGGAACACTTGTGGTTTTTTTTGAATAAAAAGTTATACCTACATGTTTCTCTTACCAAAAGGCTCTAAAATTAATAATTATAAACCCATATAAATTATAAATTAAAAATATTTAAATTAAAAAGATTTTTTACATGTTTTCAAGACATTTTAGTCCTTATCAATTTAGATTAACCCCCAATAAAACATGTTGTCATAATAACTATGGTAATTAATTTTAAACAGTTTTCACAATTCATTAGGGTAAAAAATTAACTTGATATTATAATATAATTTAACTTTTTATGATTGAAAATATTTAATTAATTTTCAAAATGTAATATACATAAATGGAAATTTTAATTAAAAGCAAAACCCACATATGTGATGAAAAAGTGGGTTTTGAAAAAGTGTATTTTCTAGAAAAAATGATTTTATATAAACTCAATGATGTATATTAATCATTATATGAATAAAAATTTATATTTACTAATATATAAAATATAATTTTAATTTTAAAATATTACTCATTATTCAATATTTTAATTAACTAAAAAGGATAAACATTATACACTTTAAAACAGAGCTAAGAAAAAACCCGTTTTTGAATCTATAAATAAACTTATATTAAAATCAAATAAAAGGTTGATTCAAAATAAAATTAAAATATTAAAAATAAATTAACTAAACTTGTATTAATTCAATTAAAATTAAAAAAATAATTTAAATTTTAAATTGCATACTTTATTAATAAGAAATGACATTTTTCTAAAAAATGAGCTTTTTCACTATTTACTAAAAAAATCTATATTTCTAAAAAATACCAAAATTTCACCCTAAATAAATTTTCATATTAATATTTGAAAAATTAAGTTAATTTTATCAACTAAATTTAATAAATGTTTCTAAAATATGTTATAATATTTTTTCATGAAAAACTATAAAAGTCATTTTTGAAGATAAGGTATTTCTGTAGAATAAAATTATTTTACTAAAAAATGTTTGACTATTTCGTAAAAATTTATCAATAAATTATATTTTACTGGAATTATATATATATATATATCATAAATTATATATTATTATTCATATAAACTAATTTAACAACAAGGTTATAATGGTAGTATTTTCCATGTTGTTTAAGCTCGGTGTTACGTGTCAAATACGCAATCGATTATAGATTTCTTTTCTAAAATATCATGTTGTTAAATCATTATATAATTTAATAAATAATGTCCTCATAACATAATCATTATCTTGGTAATTAAAGGTTATACATTTAAAAATACCTTTTTGAAATCCACATCGTAAAAGGGTTAATAAAACATACTGTTAATAAGCAAGAAAATGATGTACAAATACATCTATAATAACACAAACTAAGTGTAACACCCCGAGCTTCCACGATACTCTTCTCTTTCAATAATGAAATTGCTTGCATGGTACGCAAGTTCGAGTTCTAACACACCGCGACTAATCAAAGTAGCCGTTATGAATAGTAATACCCACTTTTTAAAATTATATAAATTTTATATTTCAAAATGGACTTCATTTTTGTATTCTTAATGTCCAAAATATCCTAAGGTAAATTTTTTGTAATTTTCTGAGAACTTCCATTTTTTATGAATAGTGAAAAATACATAAAACAACTTTTTTAATAAAAATAATTTATAGTGATAAATTATACTATTGAGTGGTTTTAATGTATAATTATAATATATTTTTACCACTTTATCAAAAGGTGGTCATTATAATTAATTTTGCTTTCAAATTGGACATAAACAATTGTCAATCATCTGATATATATTGTTTCTAAAAAACTAGCTTTTTGTTGTGATAGCAGGAATTAATTATTAAATTAATTAATGCAACTTATATGTTTGGAATTTTGTAAAATAGACATTATTTTTGAATTCCTAATATCAATTATAGCTTAGGGTAAAATTTTGGCATTGTTCTGAAAAACTTCAATTTTTGATAAATAGTGAAACCACTAAGTGGTAGTTAAAAACATATTTTTCGTTTAAATGAAACATTACAACTTCTATGTTTTGATTTTAAGAAATCCGATATACATGGTTGTCATTAGGAAGTAAAATTTAATTCAATGGGAATAAAATAATTTTTTGGTGAATAGTAACTTTTAAGTTTAATTAATCGCGATTAAAGGTAATTAGTGTAATTTAAGGTAAATATAATGTTATAATAAAATGAAATGACCTTTACACTTGTCCTAACCCTATTGGATGAGTCATTTACGACCAAGAAAATCCATGGGTCAACTTGGGGACCCCATTGAGCCACTTTGGTTGGAAAATGACATTAAAAACATTTTATTTAATGTTAAAATAAAAATGTCACAAACAAGAGTTGTTTTACTAAAACAATTTTTAAATGGGGTTATACAAGTAATATTTTTTACTATAAATATTAATTAAAAAGCTAAAAAGATTTCATATATCATGATATTTTGTTTATAATTTTTAGACCTTAAATAAATTAAATTATTTATGACACCATGATGATGCAGTGATTACCTCATTAATTAACCATTTTAATAAAATGGAAGGATAATGTATAATTTAAGAATTACACTTGTTAAATGCCTATTGAATGAGTATATTTAGAACCCTTATCACCTTATCCTCGAAATATATAAGTTCGGGACCTTTAAAATCCGAAACTCATTATATAATAAAGTAACATTTCATGAATTTCCAAGAGTGCCCCTCCTCCTCTCTTATAAAAGGCCCCACCACTACCACCTTATTCACACCATCCAAGCCATTTGTCTCGTCCAAACTCTGCCCAAATACTCTCCAAAATTACCTCTTTTACTCCTAGAAGCCTCACTTTGGTCAGAATTCTTACCAAGGAAGCCTTTGGCTCAAATCAAAAAGAGTTAACCGATTTTAAGGTAATGTCATCTCTAATGTCCTTTTGTTTTATTTTACTTCTCCAACCCCTTAAAATCTTTTTATTACTTTCTTTTGTAACAACAAAAGAATATAAAATATACAATGATTTTTTTATGATATGTATTTGGTTTACACTAACACACAGCATCGACTAATGGTTAAAGAACATACTGTTTCTGTGGGTGGAGAAATACTGCCTCACGAAACGATGATTGTTCAATATTCTTTTAACACCTATAATGGTGGCCATTTTGATGACACTATTTTCATATATGATATATATATTATGTTTATTTTTTCCTTATTCTTCTGTATTTCTAATTTTTGGCATAATTTATGACATCCATTATGGGTAAACGCGATAATTTCATTTTAGAAAGTGCGGACTACCGCCCCTTAAAGTGATTTGAATCGCTAATGCCATATGTGGGATATATAAAGGATGGAGTAAATGGTATTATACATTATATTATACTGTAATTATATTATACCTTTATATATTTATAACTTCATTCTATTAAATAGGGAATAGAAATGAAAGTAGCGTTCATGCGTACGTACGACTTACCATCTCCATGAACGGTGCATTTCATTTCATACCTCTAAATGTTTTGTAATATTATAAATAAATGTATATACTAGATATATATGACGTATATTATATATAAATCTTGAATATAATTATGTATTTAATGGATATATTAACACAAGAACAATGTGTAATTATAATAAGTTTATTTTTTACTCAAGTAACATAGATCGTCAAAATGACCGTTATTAACATAAGTAATTACATAATGTTCATAACATGGTAATAAGTGATATAAAATGAATAATAAACTTGAAAAGGTTCTTTTAAAATTATAAATTAACTCTAGCTTATTATTCAGGAGATCAAACAATGGTGGAGTGAATTTGAACACGAGGTAAGGGAACTTCTTAACCCAATTTCAATTCTTTGGGTTAATCTCCTACTTTAAAATTATGTCATGATATTATTATGTGCCATCTTGTATTTATACTTTATTTATTTTGAAATATAGTTAAAACACATAATAGATCTATTTTATTTAAAAAAATTATATTTGTAAGGGACTTCATCTCAATCTCCATTCATTGAGGCATATTTTGTTTTATACACAAATTTCTTTTATATAGTTTATAAACCCCTTTCACTTTTACGTTTATTCAAAAGGAATCATTTTATACAAAGTTTATTACTAAAAAACAAAAAGGAATGTTTTTCTTGTCGTACGTATGCGGGGACAACGACTTCTCCACCGCCGTGAGCATTATTTGAGTTTCGGCTTCCTCTATAATCCATAACTTTTTTTAATGAAAAATAAATACAAAGTTTTAACTTTCTTTTATTTTGGTATTGAAAATGGTTTGGAAAGTGTTTATATTATATCAATGTGTTGTATTGATATCTTTTGATTTAAATGTGGAAACGTTATGTTTCCTTTATTCATGTTTTATGTGATACGATTATGTTACCGTTTATGATATGTTTAAAACTATTCATATGAGGAATGCATTGCACTTAATAAGTGACGGGTGGAGCCCGCTATAGCTCCTTGATGCACCGGTAGATCTCATGAGACAAACTAGTGTCTTGGAACGAGGCCTTGTCTATGTGGTTATGATAGTCTGGCATTATGCATTCCATCATTATGAAAGTGGTTATTGATATTTCATGTGATTATTCGACCAGTAGAATATCCATGTGAATAAGTAAATGGAATTATTTCATTTTACTTTGTCCATGTTATGTTGAAGTTCAAGGTTAAAAGGATTTTGTTTTAGTTATACATTGCCTTAAATTTTTATGTTTATTGATGAAATCTTCCTCTATATTGTTATCCTTACTGAGCATCTGAGCTCACCCCTTTCAGTGTTTTAATATTTTCCAGGATGTGAAGAAGTATTTTATGAATGACCGACATGTATAGTCAGAATAGGATATGAGTGTGGACTATGGAGACTTTGTTATTGTAGATTTTCACTTTATGATGTAGTGTAACATTTATGAATGTATCTAGTGTTTCCAAGGATACTAAACTAATCAGTCTTTCGAGACATGATCATTTGTGATCATGCCAATGTTACGAAGTAATTCACCGACTCTGGGTAACAGGGGTCGGGGTGTTACTGTTGGTATCAGAGGCAGTTTAGTACTAACCTTGGAAGCTAGATTTAGATAAAATCTGATTAGAGCACATAGACCAAAGATAGGCTTTGAGGATTAGTATAGAAGAACTTCCTAGAATATTGGTATTATAGATATTTTGTGAGTTTTCCGAGCAATACATCCCTATCTGGATACGAGCAGGTAGAGGCGGCTCTGGCACAGATGTACTTAGGGGTAAAACCCAAAAACACCACATTGAGATATACTCGAACGGGAACTGGTGCACGACAATGGACCTTGTTGCACTCTTGGTTACGACACTCCCGGGGGATATTCTTAGGATAATTCTCATTTTCTTTACAAACCACTATGAAGGGTTATGAGTATATAATTCCTCAAAGAAAACTTTTTTGTGGATTATATGCATAAATAGTTCAATTTATGTTAAGTATTTTACAAGTATGGAATTATGTATTTTGATTCATAAACTAATCTAGTTTATGCCATTATTTAGAAATGGCACCTTGTGGAAGGAATGGAAACATTATTAATGCACGCACTCTGTGTAGGGATTTCCCTCCTGCTCAAGATAATTATTGTGGATCTGGAGATACAACTGGAGATGATCAACTTATTACCATACTGGGACACTCACTCATGTTATGAATAATAACTTTACTCGTATGGAGCACCCTGATCCTCAACATGAAGGATCAATGTTAGACCGCATCATGAGGAAACAACCACCAACATTTAATGGGGGTACAAATACATTAGTAGCTGACCAATGGATAAACTCCTTAGAAAAAATATTCCTTTTCATGGGGAGTAGCGAAAGGGAGAAGGTTGTCATGGAAGTCTACCGCCTCACTGGAGATGCCGATCAATGGTGGTCGCTGATTCAAAATAGAAAGGAAGATGAAGAAGTATCAAATTTGGAATGGATGCAGTTCAATGAGATTTTCTTAGAAAAATACTTTCCTCGTGACCATCGAGCAGATATGGAAAGGAAATTTCTGAGTCTAAGACAAAAGGAGGATGAGAATGTCGCATTGTATGAGGGTAACTTTACAAGGTTAGAGAGGCATGCAACAGAATATATACGTAACCCAAGAAGTAATATCGATCGTTTATTTGATGGGTTAAAACTGTTTCTCCGTCGAGCATTAGTCTCACAAACCTTCTTGTCATACAATGATATTCCCTCATGTACTATCAAGACAGAAAACGAATTATCTAAATCTTATGACAATAAAGTAAAGCAAGAGAAGAAGAGAACGGTGGAACAAGAGATAGATAAAGGGAAAAGGGGAAAGAAGGATTTTCCATTATGCAATAATTGCAGGAAGAATCACCCCGGTACTTGCCTAAAAGGAATGATAGTTTTTTATAAATGTGGAGAAAAAGACCACCAAGCTCGTGATTGCAAGGGAAAGAAAGAGGCTATCCATGTTGAATGCTACAATTGTAGGGAAATGGGGCATTATGCAAATGAATGTCATAAGCGTCAGGAAAACGTACCTTAGAAAATGCCAAGGGATCAAGGAAAATATTATGATGTTAATACAGTTGAAGTGGTATAATTAATGTATTGGTGCTTTTGGACTCGAGGATTATATTCTGGTTATAAGGATAATGTGATATATATATAAGGATTGTACTGCAGTACTTGTTGTTTCATTAAGGTTATAATATGATGAAGGTAATCATATTTTTAGTATGTGACAAAAAGAGAAACTTTAATTCGTTTGGGGAATCTGATGTTACAATTGATTTTGGAATTTAGAGACCTTTTAGAGAATGTTTGGAAAGTGGTATTTTGGATAAATATAAAGGTTGGAATGGATTAAGTTGAACCTTGGATAGTATTGTTTAAGGTTAAAAAATTTATTATGATTACTTTTAGAATATTATAATACTATATTTTAAGGAAAAGGACAACATGCAGGTCGGGGGATAACCCGTCGCGTCGGACAAAGCTGCAGAAATCGAACCCACAACCATAGTGCGGAAGACCTTTATTACCTACCACTATCCTACAGGAAGTCCTTGGTTATTAAAAAATAGTTTTACTAATCTAAATGATATGTGTTAATATTTGGAACCTTATACAATTAGGATCAATAGAATATTTTTTAGTTCTATTACCTTTTAGAGTGAAAGATGGGTTTGTGGTAAATATTTATTAAAGAATGAAAGTCTACATGACAGGTATGTATATTACATTACATTCTTAGTAAATCTCCTAAATAAATTCCCCAACTTTATAAAAGGTAACATAAAACAAAAACGTTGTCGGTTAACTTTTCCAACTGGGAATTCAATGACCGTTTAACCAATCACATGTTTGTGATTTTCTTATGGTTAACATTCTCCTAACCCAGTTTTCTACAACTCTCGATCAGACCTTGATGGTTTGTTTTTCTTCCATATCCATATTTTCATAGAATCCTAGTATGGGATATCTCGGGTGACCTTTGTACTTATCTTTCTTTCTTTTAAAGTTATATTTTTATTAACCTTATTTCTGATGTGGGTTTTCCACAAAGGTATTTTATATTTTCAACCTCTTACATTCAAAGAAAAATTTCAAATTACGAGGATACAATTTATTTAAGTAGGGGAGAATGTAACACCCCGAGCATCCACGATACTCTTCTCTTTCAATAATGAAATAGCTTGCATTGTACACAAGTTCGAGTTCAAACACACCGCGACTAATCAAATTAGCTGTTATGAATAGTAATACCCACTTTTTAAAATTATAGAAATTTTATATTTCAAAATGGACTTCATTTTTGTATTCTTAATATCCAAATTATCCTAAGGTGAATTTTTTGTAATTTTCTGAGAACTTCCACTTTTTTATGAATAGTGAAAAATACTTAATACAAATTTTTTAATCAAAATAATTTATAGTGATAAATTATACTATTGAGTGGTTTTAAAGTATAATTAGAATATATTTTAATCATTTTATCCAATGGTGGTCATTATAATTAATTTCACTTTGAAATTGGACATAAACAATTGTCAATCTTTTTATATATATTGTTTCTAAAAAACACGTTATTTGTTGTGACAGCATGAATTAATTATGAAATTACTTAATGCAACTTATATGTTTGGAATTTTGTAAAATAGACATTATTTTTGAATTCGGAATATCAATTATAGCTTAGGGTGAAATTTTGGCATTGTTCTGAAAAACATCAATTTTTGATGAATAGTGAAACCACTAAGTGGTAGTTGAAAAAAAGATTTTTCATTTAAATGAAACATTACAACATCTATGTTTTGATTTTCAAAAATACAACATAAATGGTTTTCATTAGGAAGTAAAATTTAATTCAATGGGATTAAAATAATTTTTTGGTGAATAGTAACTTTTAAGTTTAATTAATCACGATTAAAGTTAATTAGTGTAATTTAAGGTAAAGATAATGTTATAATAATATTAAATGACCTTTACGCTTGTCCTATACCTATTGTATGAGTCATGGACGACCATGAAAATCCATGGGTCTACTTGGGGACCCCATGGAGCCACTTTGGTAGGAAAATGACATTAAAAACTTTTTATTTAATGTTAAAATAAAAATGTCACAAAGAAGAGTTGGTTTACAAAAACAATTTTTAAATGGGGTTATACAAGTCATATTTTTTACTATAAATATTAATTAGAAAGCTAAAACTATTTCATATATCATGATATTTTTTTATAATTTTTAGACATTAAATATATTAAATTATTTATGACAGCGTGATGATGCAGTGATTACCTCATTAATTAACGATTTTAATAAAATGGAAGGATAATGTAAAATCTAAGAATTACACTTGTTAAAAGCCTATTGTATGAGTATATTTAGAACCCTTATCACCTTATCCTAGAAATATATAAGTGCGGGACCTTTAAAATCTGAAACTCATTATATAATAAAGTAACATTTCATGAATTTCCAAGAGTGCCCCTCCTCTCCTCTTATAAAAGGCCCCCACCACTACCACCTTATTCACACCTTCCAAGCCATTTGGCTCGGCCAACCTATGCCCAAATACTCTCCCAACTTCCCTCTCTTACTCCTAGAAGCCTCACTTTGGGCAGAATTCTTCCCAAAGAATCCTTTGGCTCAAATCAAAAAGAGTTACCAGATTTTAAGGTAATGTCTTCTCTAATGTCCTTTTGTTTTATTTTGCTGTTTTAACCCCTTCAATTCTATTTATTCCTTTATTTTGTTACAAAAAAAGTATATATAATATAAAAGGATGTTTTTATGATAAGTATTTCATTTACACTTACACACACCTTCGTCTAATGGTTAAAGAACATACTGTTTCTGTGGGTGGTGAAATACTGCCTCACGAAACGATGATTGTTCAATATTCTTTTAACACCTCTAATGGTGGCCGTCATGATGAAACTATTTTCATATATGATATATATATTATGTTTATTTTTTCATTATGCTTTTGTATTTCTCATTTTTGGCATACATTATGATTTACATTATGGGTAAACGCGATAATTTCATTTTAGGAAGTGCGGACTACCGCCCTCTTAAAATGATTTGAATCGTTAATGCCATATGTGGGATGTATAAAGGATGGAGTAAATGGTATTATACATTATATTATAATGGAATTATATTATACCTTTATATAATTTTAACTTTGTTCCATTAAATATGAAATAGAAATTAAAGTACCGTCCATGCGTACGTACTGCTTACCGTATCCATGAACGGTGCATTTCATTTCTTACCTCTAAATGTTTTGTAATATTATAAATGAACATATATACTGGATATATATGATTTATATGATTTATAAATCATGAATATAATTATGGAATTAATGGATATATTACCACATGAACAAAGTGTAATTATAAGAAGTTTATTTTTGACTCAAGTACCTAAGATCGTCAAAACGACCATTATTAACATAAATAATTACATAATGTTCATAACATGGTAATAAGTGATATAAAATGAATAATAAACTTGAAAAGGTTCTTATGAAACTATAAATTAACTCTAGTTTATTATTCAGGAGATCAAAGAATGGTCGAGTGAATTCGGACACGAGGTAAGGTTACTTCTTAACCCAATTTCTATTCTTTGGGTTAATCTCCTACTTTAAAATTATTTCATGATATTATTATGTCCCATATTGTATTTATACTTTATTTATGTCAAAATATATTGAATACACATAATATATCTTTTTTATTTAATAATATTATATTTGTAAGGGACTTCGTCTCAATCTCCATTCATTGAGGCATATTTTGTTTTATACACAAATTTCTTTTATACGGTGTATAAACCCCTTTGACTTTTACGTTTATTCAAAATGAATCATTTTATATAAAGTGTTTTACTAAACAAAAAAAGGAATTTTTTTCTTGTCGTACGTATGTGGCGACAATGACTTCTCCGCCGCCGTGACCATTATTTGAGTTTCGGCTTCCTCTACAAGCCATAACTTTTTTTAATGAAAAATAAATACAAAGTTTTAACTTTCTTTTATTTTGTAATTGAAAATGGATTTGAAAGTGTTTTTATTATATCAATGTGTTGTATTGATATCTTGTGATTGAAATGTGGAAATGTTATGTTTCCTTTATGCATGTTTTAGTGATACGATTTTGTTATGGTTTATGATATGTTTAATCCTATTCATATGAGGAATGCATTGGACTTAATAAGTGACGGGTGGAGCCCGCTATAGCTCCTTGTTGAATCGGTAGGTCTCATGAGACAAACTAGTGTCTTGGCACGAGGCCTTGAGCAAATATTATTTGTGGTCTTGGGACGAAGCCTTGGCTACGTGGTTATGATAGTTTGGCATTATGCATTCCATCATTATGAAAGTGGTTATTGATATTTCATGTGATTATTCGACTAGTAGAATATAAATGTGAATAAGTAAATGGAATTATTTCATTTTACTTTTTCCATATTATGTTGAAGTTCAAGGTTAAAAGGATTTTGTTTTAGTTATACATTTCCTTAAATGTTTATGTTTATTGATAAAAGCCTCCGCTCTATTGTTATCCTTACTGAGCATCTGAGCTCACCCCTTTCAATGTTTTAATATTTTCCAGGATGTGAAGAAGTATTTTTTGAATGACCTACAGGGATATTCAGAAGAGGATGTGATTGTGGACTATGGAAATTTTGTTATTGTAGATTTTCACTTTATGATGTAATGTAACATTTATGAATGTATCTAGTGTTTACAAGGCTACTAAACTAATCGGTCTTTCAAGACTTAATCTTTTGTGATCATGCCAATGTTATGAAGTAATGCACTGAATCTGGGTAACTAGGGTCGGGGCGTTACAGTTGGTATCCGAGGCAGTTTAGTACTAACCTTGGAAGATAGATTTAGATAAACTCTGATTAGAGCACATAGACCCAAGATAGACTTTGAGGATTAGTATAGAAGAACTTCCTAGAAATTTGGTATTATAGAGATTTTGTGAGTTTTCCGAGCAATACATCCCTGTCAGTATACGAGCAGGTAGAGGCTGCTCTGGCACAAATGTACCTAAGGGTAAAACCCGAAAACACCGCTTTGAGCAAGAGTCGAACGGGAACTGGTGCACGACAATGGGCCTTGTTTCACTCTTGGTTACGACACTCCTTGTGGATATGCTTAGGATAATTATCATTTTCTTTACAAACCACTATGAAGGGTTATGAGTATATACTTCCTCAAAGAAAACTTTTTTATAGATTATATCCATAAATAGTTCAATTAATGTTATGTATTTTACAAGTATGGAATTATGTATTTTGATTCTTAAACTAATCTAGTTTATGCCATTGTTTAGAAATGGCACCCAGTGGAAGGAATGAAACCGTATCAATGCACGCACTCCGTGTAGGGATTTCCCTCTTGCTCAAGATAATTATTGTGGATCTGGAGATACAACTAGTGATGATCAACTTATTACCATACTAGGACAACTCACTCAGGTTATGAATATTAACCTTACTCGTATGGAGAACCCTGATCCTCAACGTCGAGGATCAATGTTAGACCGCATCATGAGGCAACAACCAAAAACATTTAATGGGGGTACAAATCCATTAGTAACTGAGTAATGGATAAACTCCTTAGAAAAAATATTCCATGCCTTGGGGAGTAGCGAAAGGGAGAAGGTTGTCATGGCAGTCTACCGCCTCACTATAGATGTCGATCAATGGTGGTCGCTCATTCGAAACACAAAGGAAGATGAAGAAGTATGAAATATGGAATGGAGGGAGTTCATAGATATTTTCTTAGAAAAATACTTTCCTCATGACCATCGAGCAGGTATGGAAAGACAATTTCTGAGACTGAGAAAAAAGGAGGATGAGAATGTCGCAAAGTATGAGGCCAACTTTACAAGGTTAGAGAGGCATGTTGGAGAATATATATGTAACCCAAGAATTATGATCGATTTTTTATTTGATGGGTTAAAACCGTTTCTCCGCCGAGCATTAGTCTCACAAACCTTCTCGTCATATGAAGATATTTTATCATGTACTATCAAGATAGGAAAGGAATTCTCTAAATCTTATGACAATAAAGTAAAGAAAGAGAAGAAGATAATGGTGGAACAAGAGAAAGATAAAGGGAAAAGGGGAAAGAAGGATTTTTCATTCTGTGATAATTGTGGGAAGAATCACCCCGGTACTTGCCTAAAAGGAATGGGAGTTTGTTATAAATGTGGAGAAAAATGCCACCAAGCTAGTGATTGCAAGGGAAAGAAAGAGGTTATCCATGTTGAATTCTACAATTATAGGGAAATGGGGCATTATGAAAATGAATGCCCTAATCATCAGGGAAACATACCTCAGAAAATGCCAAGCGATCAAGGACAATCTTATACTGTTACTACAGTTGAAGTGGAATAATTAATGTATTGGTGCTTTTGGACTCAAGGATTATATTCTAGTTATAAGGATAATGTGATATATATATAAGGATTGTACTGCAGTACTTGTTGTTTTATTAAGGTTTTAATATGACGAAGGTAATCATATTTTTAATATGTGACAATAATAGAAACTTTAATTCGTTTGGGGAATCTGATGTTACAATTGATTTTGGAATTTAGAGACCTTTTAGAGAAAGTCTAGACAGAGGTATTTCGGATAACTATAAAGGTTGGAATGGATTAAGTTGAACCTTGGATAGTATTGTTTAAGGTTAAAACATTTCTGAAGATCACTTTTGGAATATTATAATACTATATTTTTAGGAAAAAGAAAACCTACAGGTCGGGGGATAACCCATCGCGTCGGACAAAGATGTAGGAATCGAACCCACAACCATAGTGCGACAGACATTTATTACCTACCACTAGCCTACAGGAAGTCCTTGGTTATTAAAATTTAGTTTTACTAATCTAAATTGTATGTGTTAATATTTGGAACCTTATACAATTAGGATAAATAGAATATTTTTGAGTTCTATTACCATTTAGAGTGAAAGATGGGTTTGTGGTAATATTTTATTAAAGAATGAAAGTCTACATGATAACTATGTATATTCCCTTACATTCTTAGTAAATCTCCTAAATAAATTCCTCAACTTTATAAAAGGTAACTTAAAACAAAAACGTTGCCAGTTAACTTTTCCAACTGGGGATTCAATGACCGTTTAACCAATCACATGTTTGTGATTTTCTTATGGTTAAATTTCTCCTAATCCAGTTTTCTAAAACTCTCCATCAGTCCTTGGTGGTTGTTTTTCTTCCATATCCATATTTTCATAGATTCCTAGTATGGGCTATCTCGGGTGACATTTGTACTTATCTTTCTTTCTTTTAAAGATATATTTTTATTAACCTTATTTCTGATGCGGGTTTTCCACAAAGGTATTTTATATTTTCAACCTCTTACTTTCAAAGAAAAATTTCAAATTGTGAGGATGCAATTTATTGAAGGAGGGGAGAATGTAACACCCCGAGCTTCCACGATACTCTTCTCTTTCAATAATGATATAGCTTGCATTTTACGCAAGTTTGAGTTCTAACACATCGCGACTAATCAAAGTAGCCGTTATGAATAGTAATACCCACTATTTAAAATTATAGAAATTTTATATTTCAAAATGGACTTCATTTTTTTATTCTTAATATCAAAATTATCCTAAGGTGAATTTTTTGTAATTTTCTGAGAACTTCCATTTTTTAATGAATAGTGAAAAATACTTAAAACAACTTTTTTAATCAAAATAATTTATAGTGATAAATTATACTATTTAGTGGGTTTAAAGTATAATTAGAATATATTTTTACCATTTTATCCAATGGTGGTCATTATAATTAGTTTCACTTTGAAATTGGACATAAACAATTGTCAATCTTTTATATATATTGTTTCTAAAAAACACGTTATTTGTTGTGACAGTAGAAATTAATTAGGAAATTAATTAATGCAACTTATATTTTTGGAATTTTTTAAAATAGACATTATTTTTGAATTCGGAATATCAATTGTAGCTTAGGGTGAAATTTTGGGATTGTTCTGAAAAACATCAATTTTTGATGAATAGTGAAACCACTAAGTGGTAGTTAAAAAACAGATTTTTCGTTTAAATGAAACATTACCACTTCTGTGTTTTGATTTTAAAAAATCCGACATACATGGTTGTCATTAGGAAGTAAAATGTAATTCAATGGGATTAAAATAATTTTTTTGGTGAATAGTAACTTTGAAGTTTATTTAATCGCGATTAAAGGTAATTAGTGTAATTTAAGGTAAAGATAATGTTATAATAATATTAAATGAACTTTACACTTGTCCTACCCCTATTGGATGAGTCATGGAAGACCATGAAAATCCAGGGTTCATCTTGGGGACCCCATGGTGCCACTTTGGTAGGAAAATGTCATTAAAAACTTTTTATTTAATGTTAAAATAAAAATGTCACAAACAAGAGTTGTTTTACTAAAACAAGTTTTAAATGAAGTTATACAAGTCATATTTTTGACTATAAATATTAATTAGAAAGATAAAAATATTTACTATATCATGATATATTTTTTTATAATTTTTAGACATTAAAATAATTAAATTATTTATGGCACCATGATGATGCAGCGATTACCTCATTAATTAACGTTTTTAATAAAATGGAAGGATAATGTAAAATCCAAGAATTACAAAAGCCTATTGGATGAGTATATTTCTAACCCTTATCAACATATCCTCGAAATATATAACTGCGGGACCTTTAAAATACGAAACTCATTATATAATAATGTAAAATTTCATGAATTTCCAAGAGTGCCCCTCCTCTCCTCTTATAAAAGGCCCCCACCACAACCACATTATTCACACCTTCCAAGCCATTTGGCTGGGCCAAAATCTGCCCAAATACTCTCCCAACTTCCCTCTCTTACTCCTAGAAGCCTCACTTTGGGGAGAATTCTTCCCAAGGAAGCCTTGGGCTCAAATCAAAATGAGTTACCCGATTTTAAGGTAATGTCTTCTCTAATGTCCTTTTGTTTTATTTTGCTTCTCCAACCACTTAAATTCTTTTTATTCCATTATTTTGTAAAAATAATAGTATCTACAATATACTAGTATTTTTTTATGATAAGGATTTGGTTTACACTTACACACACCTTTGTCTAATGGTTAAAGAACATACTGTTTCTGTGGGTGGTGAAATACTGCCTCACGAAACGATGATTGTTCAATATTCTTTTAACACCTCTAATGGTGGCCATTTTTATGACACAATTTTCATATATGATATATATATTTTGTTTATGTTTTCCTTAGGCTTCTTTATTTCTCATTTCTGGCATACTTTATGATTTCCATTATGGGTAAACACGATAATTTCATTTTAGGAAGTGCGGACTACCGCCCCCTTAAAGTGATTTGAATCATTAATTCCCTATGTGGGATGTATAAAGGATGGAGTAAATCATGTTATACATTATATTATACTGGAATTATATTATACCTTTATATAATTATAACTTCATTCCATTAAATATGAAATATAAATGAAAGTAGTGTTCATGCGTACGTACGGATTACCGTCTCCATGAACGGTGCATTTCATTTCTTAACTCTAAATGTTTTGTAATATTATAAATGAATGTATATACTGGATATATATAATGTATATAATATATAAATCATGAATATAATTATGGATTTAATGGATATATTACCACATGAACAAAGTGTAATTATAAGAAGTTTATTTTTACTCAAGTACCTAAGATCATCAAAACGACCGTTATTATCATAAATAATTACATAATGTTCATAACATGGTAATAAGTGATATAAAATTAATAATAAACTTGAAAAGGTTCTTATGAAATTATAAATTAACTCTAGTTTATTATTCCAGAGATCAAATAATGGTCGAGTGAATTCGGACATGAGGTAAGGGAACTTCTTAACCCAATTTCTATTATTTGGGTTAATCTCCTACATTAAAATTATGTCATGGTATTATTTTTTCTCATATTGTATTTATACTTTCTTTATGTCGAAATATAGTGAATAAACATAATAGATATATTTTATTTAAAAAAATTATATTTGTAAGGGACTTCGTCTCAATCTCCATTCATTGAGACATATTTTGTTTTATACACAAATTTCTTTTATACGGTGTATAAACCCCTTTGACTTTTATGTTTATTCAAAAGGAATCTTTTTATAAAAAGTTTATTACTAAATGACAAAAAGGAATGTTTTTCTTGTCGTACGTATGTGGCAAAAACGACTTCTCCGCCGCCGTGACCATTATTTGAGTTTCGGCTTCCTCTACAAGCCATAATTTTTTTAATGAAAAATAAATAAAACTTTTAACTTTCTTTTATTTTGGTATTGAAAATGGTTTTGAAAGTGTTTTTATTATATCAATGTGTTGTATTTATATCTTGTGATTGAAATGTGGAAATGTTATGTTTCCTTAATGCATGTTTTATGTGATATGAATATGTTATGGTTTATGATATGTTTAAACATATTCATATGAGGAATGCATTGGACTTAATAAGTGACGGGTGGAGCCCACTAACGCTCCTCGATGCATAGGTAGGTCTCATGAGACAAACTAGTGTCTTGGCACAAGGCCTTGACAAAATCTTATTTGTGGTCTTGGCACGAGGCCTTGGCTACGTGGTTATGATAGTCTGGCATTATGCATTCCATCATTATGAAAGTGGTTATTGATATTGCATGTGATTATTCGACCAGCAGAATATCCATGTGAATAAGTAAATGGAATTATTTCATTTTTCATTTTCCATATTATGTTGAAGGTCAAGGTTAAAAGGATTTTTTTAGTTATACAATTCCTTAAATGGTTATGTTTATTGATGAAAGCTTCCGCTATATTGTTATCCTTACTGGAAATCTGAGCTCACCCCTTTCAATGTTTTAATATTTTCCAGGATGTGAAGAAGTATTTTATGAATGACCTGCGGGGATAGTCAGAAGAGGATATGAGTGTGGACTACGGAGACTTTGTTATTGTAGATTTTCACTTTATGATGTAATGTAATATTTATGAATGTATCTAGTCTTTCCAATGCTACTAAACTAATCGGTCTTTGGAGACTTGATATTTTGTGATCATGCCAATGTTACGAAGTAATGCACCATCTCTGGGTAACTGGGGTAGGGGCGTTACAGTTGGTATCTGAGGTAGTTTAGTGCTAACTTTGGAAGCTAGATTTAGATAAACTCTGATTAGAGCACATAACCCAAAGATAGACTTTGAGGATTAGTATAGAATAACATCCTAGAATTTTGGTATTACAGAGATTTTGTGAGTTTTCCAAGCAATAAATCCCTGTCTGGATACGAGTAGGTAGAGGCGGCTCTAGCACAGATGTACCTAGGGGTAAAACCCGAAAACACCGCTTTTAGCTAGACTCAAACGGGAACTGGTGCACGACAATGGGCCTTGTTGCACTCTTGGTTACGACACTCCCGGGGGATATGCTTAGGATAATTCTCATTTTCTTTACAAACCACTATGAAGGGTTATGAGTATATACTTCCTCAAAGACTACTTTTTTATGGATTATATCCATAAATAGTTCAATTTATGTTAAGTATTTTACAAGTATGGACTTATGTATTTTGATTCATAAACTAATCTAGTTTATGCCATTGTTTAGAAATGGTGCCTAGTGGAAGGAATGGAAACCGTATCAATGCACGCACACCGTGTAGGGATTTCCCTTCTGCTCAAGATAATTATTGTGGATCTGGAGATACAGCTGGTGATGATCAACTTATTACCAAACTGGGACAACTCAATCAGGTTATGAATAATAACCTTACTCGTATGGAGCACCCTGATCCGCAACAAGGAGGATCAATGTTAGACTGCTTCATGAGGCAACAAACACCAATATTTAATGGGGGTAAAAATACATTAGTATCTGAGAAATGGATAAACTCCTTAGAAAAAATATTCCATACCTTGGGGAGTAGCGAAAGGGAGAAGGTTGTCATGGTAGTCTACCGCCTCACTGGAGATGCCGACCAATGGTGGTCGCTGATTCAAAACACAAAGGAGGATGACGAAGTATCAATTATGGAATGGAGGGAGTTCAAAGAGATTTTCTTAGAAAAATACTTTCCTCGTGACCATCGAGCAGATATGGAAAGGCAATTTTTTAGTCTGAGACAAAAGGAGGATGAGAATGTCGCAAAGTATGAGGCTAACTTTACAAGGTTATCCAGGCATGCTTCAGAATATATACGTAACCCAATAAGTAAGATAGATCATTTATTTGATGGGTTAAAACCATTTCTCCGTCGAGCATTAGTCTCACAAACCTTCTCGTCAAACGATGATATTTTCTCATGTACTATCAAGACAGAAAAGGAATTCTCTAAATCTTATGACAATAATGTAAAGGAAGAGAAGAAGAGAATGGTGGAACAAGAGACAGATAAAGGGAAAAGGGGAAAGAAGGATTTTCCATTATGTGATAATTGTGGGAAGAATCACCCCGATACTTGTCTAAAAGGAATGGGAGTTTGTTATAAATGTGCAGAAAAAGGCCACAAAGCTCGTGATTCCAAGGGAAAGAAAGAGGCTATCCATGTTGAATTCTACAATTGTTGGGAAATGGGGAATTATGCAAATTAATGTCTCAAGAATCAGGGAAACTTACCTTAGAGAGTGCCAAGGGATCAAGGACAATCTTATGTTGTTACTATAGTTGAAGTGTAATAATTAATGTATTTTTACTTTTGGACTCAAAGATTATATTCTGGTTATAAGGATAATGTGATGTTTATATAAGGATTTTACTGCAGTACTTTTTGTTTCATTAAGGTTTTAATATGATAAAGGTAATCATATTTTTAGTATTTGACAATAAGAGAAACTTTAATTCGTTTGGGGAATCTGATGTTACAATTGATTTTGGAATTTAGAGACCTTTTAGAGAAAGTCTGGACAGAGGTATTTTGGATAACTATAAAGGTTGGAATGGATTATGTTGAACCTTGGATAGTATTGTTTAAGGTTAAAACATTTCTGAAGATTACTTTTGGAATATTATAATACTATATTTTTAGGAAAAGGACAACTTGCAGGTCGGGGGATAACCCGTCGTGTTAGACAAAGCGGCGGGAATCGAACCCACAACCATAGTGCGACAGACCTTTATTACCTACCACCAGCATATAAGAAGTCCTTGGTTATTACAAAATAGTTTTACTAATCTAAATGGTATGTGTTAATATTTGGAGCCTTATACAATTAGGATAAATAGAATATTTTTGAGTTCTATTACCTTTTAGAGTGAAAGATGGGTTTGTGGTAAAAATTTATTAAAGAATGAAAGTCAACATGACAAGTATGTATATTCCCATACATTCTTAGTAAATCTCTTAAATAAATTCCTCAAATTTATAAAAGGTAACTTAAAACAAAAACGTTGCTGGTTAACTTTTCCAACTGGGGATTCAATGACCGTTTAACCAATCACATGTTTGTGATTTTCTTATGGTTAACTTTCTCCTAATCCGGTTTTCTACAACTCTCCATCAGACCTTGATGGTTTATTTTCCTTCCATATCAATTTTTTCATAGAATCCTAGTATGGGCTATCTCGGGTGACCTTTGTACTTATCTTTCTTTGTTTTAAAGTTATATTTTTATTAACCTTATTTCTCATGTGGGTTTTCCACAAAGGTATTTTATATTTTCAACCTCTTACTTTCAAAGAAAAATTTCAAATTACGAGGACACAATTTATTGAAGGAGGGTAGAATGTAACACCCCGAGCATCTACGATACTCTTCTCTTTCAATAATGAAATAGCTTACATTGTACACAAGTTCGAGTTCTAACACACCGCGACTAATAAAAGTAGCCGTTATGAATAGTAATACCCACTTTTTAAAATTATAGAAATTTTATATTTCAAAATGGACTTCATATTTGTATTCTTAATATCGAAATTATCATAAGGTGAATTGTTTGTAATTTTCTGAAAACTTCCATTTTTTTATGAATAGTGAAAAATAATTAAAACAAATTTTTTAATCAAAATAATTTATAGTGATAAATTATACTGTTGAGTTGTTTTAAAGTATAATTAGAATATATTTTTACCATTTTATCCAATGGTGGTCATTTGAATTAATTTCACTTTGAAATTGGACATAAACAATTGTCAATCTTTTGATATATATTGTTTATAAAAAACAGGCTATTTGTTGTGACAGTAGGAATTAATTATGAAATTAATTAATGAAACTTATATGTTTGGAATTTTTTAAAATAGAAATTATTTTTGAATTTTTAATATCAATTATAGCATAGGGTGAAATTTTGGCATTGTTCTGAAAAACTTCAATTTTTGATGAATAGTAAAACCACTAAGTGGAAGTTAAAAAATAGATTTTTTGTTTAAATGAAACATTACCACTTCTGGGTTTTGATTTTCAAAAATCCTACATACATGGTTGTCATTAGGAAGTAAAATGTAATTCAATGGGATTAAAATAATTTTTTGGTGAATAGTAACTTTTAAGTTTAATTAATAGCGAGTAAAGGTAATTAGTGTAATTTAAGGTAAGGATAATGTTATAATAATATGAAATAACCCTTACACTTGTTCTACCCATATTGGATGAGTCATGGACGACCAAGAAAATCCATGGGTCAACTTGGTGACCAAATGGAGCAACTTTGGTAGGAAAATGACATTAAAAACTTTTTATTTAATGTTAAAATAAAAATGTCACAAACAAGAGTTGTTTTACTAAAATAATTTTTAAATGGGGTTATACAAGGCATATTTTTTCCTATAAATATTAATTAAAAATCTAAAAATATTTCATATATCATGATATTTTTTTATAATTTTTAGACATTAAATAAATTAAATTATTTATGACACCATGATGATGCAGCGATTACCTCATTAATTAACGATTTTAATAAATGGAAGGATAATGTAAAATATAAGAATTAAACTTTTTCAAAGCCTATTGGATGGGTATATTTAGATCCCTTATCACCTTATCCTCGAAATATATAATTGCGGGACCTTTAAAATCCGAAAATCATTATATAATAAAGTAACATTTCATTAATTTCCAAGAGTGCCCCTCCTCTCCTCTTATAAAAGGCCCCCACCACTACCACCTTATTTACACCTTCCAAGACATTTGGCTCGGCCAACCTCTGCCCAAATACTCTCCCAACATCCCTATCTTACTCCTAGTATCCTCACATTGGGCAGAATTTTTCCCAAGGAAGCCTTTGGCTCAAATCAAAAAGAGTTACACGATTTCAAGGAAATGTCTTCCCTGATGTCCTTTTGTTTTATTTTGCTTCTCAAACCCCTTAAATTCTTTTTATTACATTATTTTGTAACAAAAACAGTATCTACAATATACAATGATGTTTTTATGACAAGTATTTGGTTTATACTTAGAAAAACCTTCATCTAATGGTTAAAGAGCATACTGTTTCTGTGGGTGGCGAAATACCGCCTCACGAAACGATGATTGTTCAATATTCTTTTAATACTTCTAATGGGTGCCATTTTGATGACACTATTTTCATATATGATATATATATTATGTTTATGTTTTCCTTATGCTTCTGTATTTCTCATTTGTGGCATACTTTATGATTTCCATTATGGGTAAACGTGATAATTTCATTTTAGGAAGTGCGGACTACCGCCCCCTTGAAGTGATTTGAATCGTTAATGCCATATGTGGGATGTATAAAGGATGGAGTAAATGGTATTATACACTATATTATACTGGAATTATATTATACCTTTATATAATTATAACTTCATTCCATTAAATACGAAATAGAAATGAAATTAGCGTTCATGCGTACGTACGGCTTACCGTCTCCATGAACGGTGCATTTCATTTCTTACCTATAAATGTTTTGTAATATTATAAATGAATTTATATACTAGATATATATTATTTTTATGATATATAAATCATGAATATAATTATTGATTTAATGGATGTATTACCACATGAACAATGTGTAATTATAAGAAGTTTATTTTTGACTCAAGCACCTAAGATCGTCAAAACGACCGTTATTAACATAAATAATCACATAATGTTCATAACATGGTAATAACTGATATAAAATGAATAATAAACTCGAAAAGGATATTATGAAATTATAAATTAACTCTATTTTATTATTCAGGAGATCATAGAACGGTCGAGTGAATTCGGACATGAGGTAAGGGAACTTCTTAACCTAATTTCTATTCTTTGGGTTAATCTCCTACTTTAAAATTATTTCATGATATTATTATGTCTCATCTTGTATTTATACTTTATTTATGTCGAAATAAAGTGAATAAAAATAATAGATCTATTTTATTTAAAAAATATATATTTGTAAGGGACTTCGTCTCAATCTCCATTCATTGAGGCATATTTAGTTTTATACACAAATTCCTTTTTTACGGTGTATAAACCCCTTTGACTTTTAAGTTTATTCAAAAGGAATATTTTAATAAAAAGTGTTTTACTAAATTACAAAAAGGAATGTTTTTCTTGTCATAAGTATGCAGTGACAACGACTTCTCCACCGTCGTGACCATTATTTGAGTTTCGGCTCCCACTACAAGCCATACCTTTTTTAATGAAAAGTAAATACAAAGTTTTAACTTTTTTTTATTTTGGTATTGAAAATTGTTTTTAAGGTGTTTTTAATATATCAATGTGTTGTATTGATATCTTGTGATTGAAATGTGGAAATGTTATGTTTCCTTTATGCAGGTTTTATGTGATACGATTATGTTATGGATTATGATATGTTTAAACCTATTCATATGAGGAATGCATTGGACTTAATAAGTGACGGGTGGAGCCCGCTACAGCTCCTTGATGCATCGGTAGGTCTCATGAGACAAACTAGTGTCTTGGCATGAGGGCTTGACAAAATCTTATTTGTGGTCTTGGCACGAGGCCTTGGCTATGTGTTTATGATAGTCTGGGATTATGCATTCCATCATTATGAAAGTGGTTATTGATCTTGCATGTGATTATTCGACCAGTAGAATATCCATGTGAATAAGTAAATGGAATTATTTCATTTTACTTTTTCCATATTATGTTTATGTTCAATGTTAAAATGATTTTCTTTTAGTTATACATTGCCTTAAATGTTTATGTTTATTGATGAAATATTCCGCTATATTGTTATCCTTACTGAGCATCTGAGATCACCCGTTTCAATGTTTTAATATTTTCCAGGATGTGAAGAAGTATTTTATGAATGACCTGTAGGAATTGTCAGAAGAGGATATGAGTGTGGACTATGGTGACTTTTTTATTGTAGATTTTCACTTTATGATGTAATGTAACATTTATGAATGTATCTATTGTTTTCAAGGCTACTAAACTAATCGGTCTTTCGAGACTTTATGTTTTTTGATCATGCCAATGTTACGAAGTAACGCACCGACTCTGGGTAACCGGAGTCGGGGTGTTACACTAGGTTTCCAAATAATACAATATATGTGAGATGTAAATATTTAGACATAGAAGAAAAGTGTAATTTCTGAATTATTATGGAGAGTGATAGAGATCATTGGTCAAAAAAAATTATTGATATATATAAATTCAACAACTAAATAAATAAACCATAGAGGTGTGAAATTGACATTGATCTCATAAAAATGATTGAAATAGGGAAACATTTTATTTCAATATCTGTTTTCATTGGTTGATTAATTCATTAAGATCTAGTCTGAAGAAATAATGAAATATACTTACTTGATAATTTGAAATTTATTCCATTAATAAAATTACACGACAATCTCAACTTTTTCTCCAAATGATGATTATTAAAGGTGAATTTTTCATTCATGAAGCATTAAAATTACTTTTAAAGGACTATATAACTCTAAAATTCATAATAAAGCTATCACACTTATCTCCATATAGTAACCAAACCCATGATTGTCTTCACATGTTAAGATAATTCTCAAAATTAATAAGACATCATATATTGAAATAATACATTAATCTATAAAATTAAACTGTAATACCTAATGTTGAAACTAAATAATTAAATAAATAAATAACATTAAATCCCAAAAAAACCTAACAACTTTAATTTTGAAGAGTTTTTTAATATCAAATGTTATATTATTCCTTTCATCTTACAATCCCAAAAATATAAAAATATTATTCTAAAATCACCTTAATCAATTTTTCACAAAATAACTTTTTAGTTATACACTTCCCACTTCTCTGTGACTATTAGGTCGAGGAATTATAATTATCATAGTAATGATGAAGGGATCTTCTATGATAGTTTTTGATGTATTGCCTATGATGGTGGTCACCGTGATGGTGGGGGAAATAGTGGACAATGCTATAGCGGTGAATTGTAAACTCATGACACTGAAACCTAGTTCCATCACCATAAAAATAATGATGCCACCATAAAATATGTTCTAGGGCCAGAAGAGGTAAGAAAATCCCTAAGTGTGTGGATATATCAAGAATTTGTTTTTGGGATAGAGCATGATTTCTACCAACACCATGAAATCTCTCTCCACCTACCATATACCCTACCCTAAATTCTAGATGACTTTTCATTATCCTCACTTCAATGACACCTGTCATGTTTTCTATTGTGTGTTTTTATAGAGAATGTGATGGTCCATGTAAAGTATATGATTTATGAGTAAGCGAAAAATAAGAGAGAAAATGATATAATAAATAATTCACTAGCTCCATTGTCATGGGGTGTCATGGGGATTAATTTGGATCCTTTGTAATTTTATGTTTTTACATGAATGGTGTTTGTTTTCCTATATGAAGTGAGAGTCCTAATGTCATATATATGATAAAACATGCGTCCTTAAAATTAACTCAATATCTAAGATAATATAAACCCAAAAGGTTATAATTACCTGAATAATTATTTTGGAAAAATGTATAGTAATATTTCACATTAAATGCAATATTTACATACACTTTAACAAAGTCACATAACTTGTCGTTTATCACATTAATATATCATCACTTAAAACCTAAAACGGGGTGTCTAAGACATTGATCTAATGATCTTGATTAATATTATAGGATTATGATTGTTCCTTAAATATTAAGATAAAATCCAATTAAAACATCCTAATCTCAAAAATTTTCTAAACCATTCCATTGATTCAAACAATAACACACCCAAACCAAAAATCACGAATACGGTGCTGAAATCATAAATATTACATTTTAATCTTTTATACTGATGATGGTGACCCAATTTTCACCATCCAAAACATACACAAACAATATGAAATATTGTATCACATAAATTCTCGAAGACCTTTTTTGTTCAATGTTTTAAAAAATTAGAAAAAACTCTTACATAAAAATACCAATTTATTTAAATGATCATTTCTCCCACATTACCAAAATTTTTATATTTCATATTTAGTCATCATCATAATCCATCTGAAATACTTCTATAAATAATTATGTCAACATCATTCTTGATAACCTGAATAAAAGTAAATATAATAAGGGGGATCTCAAATTCTTAATAAGGGTAAACATATATATTAAAATTTTAATTTCATCCGAAATTATAAGAAGATCATATGAGTATGATGAAATAAAAAAGTTCATGACAGTAAAAGAGAAATATTCATACTCATAAATACATATATTATCAAACATAAAAACAAATAATAGGGATACAACAAGGAAAACAGTATTCAAAATAAATAATAACGAGTCATGTGATACCAATCATGATCAAACTAAATATTCGTACGCATAGTAAGCATAATGAAAAAATGTTGGTATCTTTGGAAAAACATCATCATAAAACCCTTAATGAACCCTTTCAATTTGAATAACTATACATCCAATTTACAATCTAAATATCCCGATAAAATATTCATTACCCAATGCATTGGAGCACTATCTAGGTGCACCAATTGTATAAGCTATATCAGGATCACATAGGGCTATCTAGGAGTACCAATCATATAACAATTTCCAAGAACCACAAATAATGTACAAAGAGCACAAAATTCATCATAAAACTCATAAAAATCATTATTAATTTCATAACATGATTAACCCACAGAAAAGATATGGGTTTAATGGAAATCTCTTTAAAACATGATTAAAATGTGGAAAAGTAACATGTTCTGTAATCATTTCTTTGAAACTTGATTAAACTGTAGAAAAGAAATTTGTTCCATGAAGATATCTTTAAAACATGATTAACCCTTGGAAAAGAAATGGGTTTTATAAGAATCTATTAGAAAGAAGATTAAATCATGGAAAATAAATGACATCCATGACAACCTATTTGAAATATGACTGAATTAGGGAAAATAAATGGGTTCTATGATAATCTATTTTAAACATAATTTACCCAATGAAGGGAAATAGGTTCTATAAAAAAATTATAAACATAATTAACCCCTTGAAAATAAATAGGACTGAGTAAAATATCTATGATACATGATTAACTAATGAAAAAGAAATGGGGTTCATAACAGTCTAATTGAAATGTGATAATCCCATGGAAAAGAAACGGGTTCCATGAAAATATATTTTGAAAATGGTTATCCCATGGAAATATTTTCGAATCAATCATAATCCATCTAGAGATAGAATTAATATTGCATCATTATAATATATCCCATTTGGAACATAATTAAGAAAAATGGTTGATGATGTGGACGAATAAAAATAGTATTAAAAGATCAATAAAAATATTTTTTTATAAAATTAACATTTTCACTTTGAAAATCAAATTTTAAAAACAATTCAAAAAAAAATTTGAATATAAAATTACATGAAAATATCATGAAAAAATATATTTTAAAAATCAAGGAAAATAATAAAAATTTTGTGGGAGGGGATTAATTCTTGTCATATTTGTTAAAAATAAACATTCTTTTTAAAAACATTTAAAAAATGGAGTCAAAATTGACTCATTTGGAAAATGTTAAGAAAGATATGTTTGAAACCTTTTAAAAAAGGAAAAAGATAATTTGAAATGGATTTAAGAAATCATTTTTTATTCAAAAATAGAATTTTTTAAAAAATATTAGAAAACATGAATATGGAAGATAATGTTATCCCATTAAAAATAAAAATGCAATATTGGTATCACATTCAAATGAAATTATTAATATAATCTATACGGGGAAATGATAATTAATCATCTGAAACACATTATAAACTAGATTAGAATAAAATATATATGGTTAAATAAAATATGATCATATTATTTCCTCCTTTGTAACAATAAAAATAAAAAATCCCTAAATATGGGAGATTATAACATAATTCCTTTGCGAAATTGGTAACTTTTCATACATAAGACCCATGATCAAAAAACATAAAATGAAACATTAAATATAATTAACATAATGATATTCATGATATAACTTGTCAAAATGGTAGTATATACACTATATTGAATACATTAGGTGTATAACATTAAAATATGACTCAATGAAGAGAAATTGAGATGAATTCCCTTATGACTTTGGTAATATATAGTTCAAAACCTCATGACATAGAGATGCTAAACATGATTTATAAATACAAAAATATTTTTAAAAATAGTCATATAATAAATTCATGACCAGTATATACACCACACAACAATTATTTGTGGTGAATATAGCATATAATCATAGAAATAAAAGTGAGATGAGAAACCCATATAATGATCATACTGTTAAATTGATAATTAATCAATGAATAAACTGTGTGTGTCAAATTTATATCAAAATAAAACAAATTTAAATACAACATTAAATTATCAAAAGTAAATACATATATAATAATATAATATTTGAGACAATTACGAAGTATTATAACCGAATGAGAATAAATTGAGTTATGGAATTATTTACCACTTAGTGACATTAAAATAAATATAAAATGAAATAAATAATTGAAATTGAAACCTGAAATTACCTTAGGAATGAAGGATTCATTATATTACATTCAAAAGGAGAATTATATATACCATATATAAAATTATATGCATAACATTAAAATATTCCTTAATGAAGAAAAATTGAGACAATGACCCTTAATTCTATGGTAATATATATGACAAAACCTCATGAAAGGGATAAACTAATATGTATTTTTAAATCCAACTAATTTTCATTAGAATAGTTTTATATGAAATTTATAGGAATTATATTCATAAACCAAAAAAAATAAGTGGTGAATATATAATATATCTTATATAAATAAAAGTGAGTTGAGAAACTGATACCTCTAGTCCATAATTTCCTTGAACATCCTTTAAATCATATATAATAATATATAATAATGTATATTACTTATTAAGAATATTTTACATGTTTAATTCCTTGTTCTTAAATTATTTATTTTATATCGTTTTAATGATTAATTTAAATATTTAATCTTTTAAGTCTACATCGAGTGTTTTGAGAGCGTTTGGTACATTATTTCAAAAGGAATTCCGCCCGATGACCATAGTCAAAGAAAAAATTGTTTAAAAACATCTATTATAAAAATATAACATATTTTACATAAATTAATATCAATTATAATTTTAAAACCAATCATAAATTATTATTGTAACATTACAGTCGTGGATAAGGTAGGTCATACGTACGTATGTGTAACGCTTCCATTTTTCAAAAATCATTATGGAAAAAAGTTATGTAATATAAGTTTCAAAAATTATAATTATTTCATTTATTTATTATTATTTCTTTAAATATTCTTATATATTTCATCCACGTTATGTGGGGAAGAAAAAATATTATTATCGCTTTGTGGTGGCGGTAGTCCACACTTGTGAACTAATGACACTGTCATTTTTCATTATGGAAAATAAAATGATTAATTATCCATAAATAATGATAAATATTTAATTCATATCAGATTTATTCACTAAAATTATGATTATTACCATCTTTGTAAAAAATTAGTTAAAAATGAATCACATTGCATATTGAGGCGGTAGTCTGCCGTACACATGATCGAGGTTATCATATCCCCCACTAAATTGACTGTAAAAGGTATATGTGATATCATATTTTCATAAGTATTAATATTTTCAAAATATCATATATATATATATATATTATAATCCATCATTATATCATTCCTTGAGAGGCGATGGTGGAAAACAAATAACATCAGTTCATGAGTCGGTAGTCCATCGTACACGCAAATGATGAGTTTGTATACCATTTCATAGAAATAGATGTAGATTTATGTCAGGGAAAAAAATAATAACATCTCAGAATGTCATAGAGTCTATTTTAAATATATAAACAAAATTTAATAAATTTTTAATGATTTGGAAGAGGGAATGAAATAGAGATGTTCGGTTAAGCATGATACCGCTTCTTCGGACAACCTCCTTATGTAAGCACCAAAAGAATTCTTAGGATGTATTTATGATCAAAATAAGGGATATTTAATTTGGGTATATAATTTAGGAATACATTTGGGTATGTATTTTCTTATCCAATGTTATTTTATGGATAGAATAAGAGATGAGAGGGGTGGGATTTAATAAGTTAGGTGAGCGGCACAATTGTAATTTTTTCAATGAAAAAATAATTTCCAGGTTTTTCTCATGAAACATTCATAAAAAATAAATATTTTGAATATTTATAGATTTTTTGTTAAAAATGGCCATAAATTAGTTTTCATACAATTTTCGGTCATTTTAACCCTTAATTGTTTTAACCACCGGTAAAAACCTTTTCTAGGTTAACTTATGTAATTACGTTTTTATAATTTTTACTACTTATTATGGTAAAAAAATAATGTGGACTCATTAGATAATATAAATCACTATTAATAAAATATTTAATCCATTTTAGAAAATTATATTCATATAATTGTAAAAATTTAATTTAAAACAAAATCTCAAATGGGATGAAAATGCGGGTTTTCAAGAAATGTATTTATCAAAAATAATATGATTTAATATTAACTATATGAGAAATAATGATAATTTTATAAATCTAAATTAATATTAATTGATATATAATATATTATTTTAACTCTGAAAATTTCTAATTGGGGATTGTTTTTGTTAATTAATCAGTAATGACATTATGCCATATAAAAAAGTTTTCAATAAAAAAACGTGTTTTAAAAATGAAAATTAAATTATACTAAAATCCAATAAAAAATGATTCAAACATAATTTAGTTCATTAAATATAACTAAATAATACATATTTTAATTTAAATAAAATTCAAAACATAATGAAACTTTTAAATAACTTAATTTATTGAAAATGAATTACATTTTTACAAAAATTAGTATTTTCAATATTCACTAAAAACAATATTTTCACAAAAATCACATAGCATTACCCTATGTAATTATTTATATGATTATTTTAAAAATAAATTTTATTCTATAAAATAAATTGATAAAATTTTAAAAAATATTTATATTATTTTTCGTGAAAAGGAATAAAAATCATTTTCGAAGAAAATATAGTTTTAAAGAATAATATTACTTTACTAAAAAATGAATGATTATTTAACAAAAAAATTATTTAATTTTCATTTTCTAGTAAATTTATATATAAATATTTATTTTATAAATAATTTTATACTATTATTACCCTAAAAATTAATGGCTAGGTTATGATGGCTATATATTTTGCATGTCGTTCAAGCATGACGTTGTGTGTCGAATACACTATCAAATATAGTTTTCATTTATAAATGATTGGGGTTTTACATTATGTTTGTAACATTAAAATAATGAAATTAATATATATTTGAGTTATTTTTTTTATTTTGGTATATTTAATAGATGTTTTAAGTAGATAAATTAAGCAATGAAACAAAAAAACATAGTTACAATTTTTTTCCTATTTTTTGATAACCTGTTTATATTTACATGTCTGGCCTCCTAAGGAGGGTATTCTGATTAATACAGAGAATATAGGACATGGCTGGGTAACCTTTTATAGGATTTCAAAAGTTATTTTCTAAACTATAGTTCTAAAAATTTTTGAGCAAGAGAGGATAGTATGTGTCCTTTTATAAGTGAGGGAAATGAAAAACATGGAATACCTTACAATATTAACTAATATATATATGTATATCATAATCATTTCAAGTGGAACCAAGGAATCACAAAATTAAATATGAAGCATTATAATGTTTAATTAAACAAAAATAATAATAATTTTTGTACTTTTGGATAAATTTTAATCTGAATCTCTATGTTAAACTACATTAAACCGATTTTAACCTAAACAGTGATAACTTAAATTTGTTACCTTTATAAAATAACTAAATGACCAAAATTAAAAGGGTATTATAAAAATAAAATAGAAAATATTGACTCAAAATTTTTAATATTTCTTATTAGTATCACTTTTTATATGTGGAAAAAATTTCTTTTAATATAAGATCATAATATTTATGAAAACAGTTTTTAGGAAAATAATACATTTAAGAGTAATAAATAATTTTACCTTGAAATAAATTAAAAAATTGTTATAAATTTATTTATTTTATTAAATAATATAAAACGGATGGATTTTATACCTTTTGGGTGATCTGAAACTAAAATAAATCTTCCATCCATGCAAATAAATTTGATGATAAAAAAATAGTTTTTAATTAGAATAAAAAAATAACATATATTCTCAAAAGTCATGATTGGGTTCCAAATTCAAAATAATGTTTTAAAATAAATTATTTTACAATTTTAACATATATTTTACCATTTATAATTCATATAATAGGACAAAATCATGTGTTATAGTGATTTTAATGATTTATCCCATAGCGAAAATGCAATTTTACCCGTTTTACTCATACCTATGTGACAAATATTTACTACGATTACTATTCATAATTCCTAAAAATAAAAATGTCTTATTTACCAAAACAGAATATAATGGTTCCAAATATTTAATCCATTTTTCAATATTCAATTTCTAGATGTGGGAGAAATTAATTTAAATAAAAAAAATGTAATGAAGAACCAATTTTTAGAAACATGTGTTTGAAGCTAAAAAATGAGCTTATAAAAAATTTGGTATAATGATGATTAAAATATAATTAACTAGATTATATATTATTATATATTAATTATATTAATTTAATATTAAATTCAGATCATAATGAGACTTTATAATGAAATGAAATGATAATTTTATGATAAAAAACATTATTTTCACTATTTGCCGAAAAATAAATCCTTTAAAAATTCCTTAAATTTATCTTTAAGATAATTTTGCAATGATGGTTTAAAAAATTTAAATATGTTTAATAAAATACAATTTATATATGTTTTAGAAACTAGTTATTTTATCTTCTCAAAAAATATATAAAAATTATTTTCGAAGAAGTGTCTTTAAAGCATAAAATGGCCTTATTCGCATTCATTTACAAATAATGATAATTAAATTAGTTTTAATTTCTTAAATATAACATATAATATTATTATTTAATTATAATAATTTTTTAATAGTGAAAAATTTAATACATTAATATAGAAATACATTGTGCTAACAAAAATAATTTTATGAAAAATATATCTTTCACCTTTATAAGGTTTTAATTTCATTTCACTACAACTATTAATTAAAAAAATATGGATTATTAATTTTATTTAATGAAAAAATTATATATTAATTCCATTATATAGTTATTCATATTCCTAAAATCCAATTTAGCAACTAGGTTATAATAATTATATTTAAATAATAATATTTTATAGTACATTAAGTATTGTTTAATATCAGTATTTTATATACAATATGTTATAGATGATTTTAATTTAAAAAATAAATTCTAAAATCCTAGGGTGATATAGGGGTGTTACAAATCAAATGGGTGTGGAATGATCCATCAAATGTGTGGAAACTATGAAGATAAAATGTGTCAAATATGGATGGTGTATGATATAAAAAAGGTTTGGATAACCTCTTTATACGTAACAACATGTTATTAGTGAATTATAGAAATGAAAAGTATTTTTAAACAATTCTAGGTGTGTTTTCACATCAATATTGTGGGTTTAGTCTATGAGTGTTGTGCGTGACGTCCCACTAGAATTCTATCATTTATATGTTATTTTATAGATGATGCTATGAAAAATATTGATATGAAATCCTTATTTTCTATATTTACTATTTTTTTATAGTTGAAGTAGGGATTCTATATGAAATGGTTTCCAAAACATAGTAAAATATTTTTTTCACTATGTTCGTTGGAGTTAACATTGATTTTTGTTTTTGTAAAATCTATTTATATGGGATTTCCAACATTACTAATGTACTTATATCCCATATGTTCTTTTATTTCTTAAAATAATATGAAAAATTTATTGAATTATAACATTATTAATAATTGAGTCTTATTAATGAGAAAAAATAAACGAAATTTAAAATTAATATTATTTTAAATAATAATTAACAATTTCTTGAAAATTGGTTAATTTTATCATTATATGTTAACTTTCAATCTTTCATAATATCTGTGGACATGTCAATATTTTATAATACCATTAAACTAGATATAGTGAATTTCTTTAGCGACACATTTTCTTATTATTATGACACACCATGCACTAAATTAAAATTTTATGATTGAAATGTTTGATGATGGTTGAATATGTTTAGATAAACATAATAGACTAATATTTATTAATTTTTCTATGGTTTTAATTAATGATATGGTAAAATAATAACAAGTCATAATTTTAAAATATAAATACAATTAGCTATGAATTTTTAATATAATGTGAAACATCGAAAGTAAAATTATTAATATGTTAAATTTGGCAGTCTTTCGTAATTTTATTGTAATTTTGTGTTCGTAAAATTTTTAATTCTTTATATGAGAGAGTATATTAAAATATATGACATATAAACTATGGTTGTTTACTTTTATTAGTAATTGTGCATTATAAATTTTTAAATAATTTTTTGGAATATATTATATTTTAATTTGTAATGATACAAAATATAGAAGTAAACCATGTGATAAATAAAGTAATTTTGTAACAAGATTAAAATAATATAATAAGATTAAGATTTTTGGAACATGATTATATTAAACTAGGTTTCAAACTACTTAATTTAACATAAATAAATTCTATATGATATTACAATTTTTATTTGATAGTTAATTTTATTACTTATGTATTCATATGGAATGACTTTTAAATATTGTTGATGTGTTGTGAACTTAATTAATTTAGAAATGATATATTCAATTTATAATTATTTTCATGAATTAAATAATGTGGTAAAGAAATTTTAATTTATTAAAACGTAAAATTCTTTAAAATAGTTATTGTGAAATAAATTTTATAGGAAGTATTCTGAAGGTTTTTTTAGTGCTTCGGTTTGATTAAATATATAAACAGTTTCCATTAATTGTTCACTAGGAAAGAGATTTTTTTTAAAAGAAACATTGTGACTTATTTTAAGTGTAATGTTTTGAGTATGTTTTTAGTTAATTTTGTATCATTTAAAATTTATTGATGGAATCATTATGATGACATTATGAAATTTCTAATAGAGAGTTTCTATTACCTTTGAGATATGCTGCCAATTTATTTTCATAATTAAAATTTTTTGTATGTTTTGCGGTAGATATAATATGAAAGATAAGAAATAAGGATTTAATGTGGAAAATATTTTTCATGTGATGATCAAGAATACACATCTCAATAAATATGTCTTATGGGAATAATATTATAAACCATGATCAATTATCATTTATATGGTCCATTGTTTATGGGATTTCATCATGATGGTTATTGTTATATTAACTATAATCATGTGAATGGAATTGGTTTATAGATCTCAAACCTTAAAAGTAGAGTTTCTATTAAGAAATAATTGTCGAAATATTCTTAAAATTATGGGGAATGTAATTTTTATTGTTAATTTTAGTGTGTTTGGAAAGGTGGTGATGTGGCTAAAACCTATTTGTTCTAGTCAAGGGCTCTAAAAACAAGACTTATGTTCACTACATGAGATGACATTGGATGTTGTGGATAGGAAGAGAAATAGTAAGGAAACTATAAAATCCATGATATCTTGGTTTTTTTATTAACTTCAGTATCTATACAAAATATTTTGAGTATGTGTAAATATTCTATGTACATATCTATACTTCCTCCCTATTACAACTTGAAGATAAAAATCCCCCACATTATAGGGAGTTTCACAGAACAAATCATATGTTTGTATGAGAAAGAGACAATAATCAAGATGATAAGAAATATTCTAGTTTTCCCTAGGTCTGGAAAGGATTCAACTCTGACCCATTAAATTGTAAACTCTATGTTATATTAAATAATAGTAATTCAAATTAATGTGATTTAGGCACATAATGTATAGAGAATTGAAATGTTCATGGGGAAATTCATTTTTACATGGATTTTTTCGATTAATCCAAAATATAAGAGCACTTTTATTCTATTTACATTAATTTACTTAGACCTTAATTTTTTTATAAGGTGATGATGTACTATTACTACCTAGTTTATGATTACATAACCAAATAAAAGTCAAAGTGTGACTATAGTTTGTGTACATTGGTTGAAACACGTTGGCATTGCATGATGATAGTTGATTTTCTATTTCAGTATATTTTTTAATATAGTGATGAAATAAAATCAAGGATTGAAAATGTTTCATATATGGACAATTTGGTGTTTATTAAGGGAATAAATTTTTTAGGTACTATCGAGTTATATTAGGGATAGATATTAGTTGTTTCATAGAATTCTATTTATTGAAATAATTCATGACTATTTTTACATCATGATAAATCCATTAATGCATTATATATGTCCTAGTTTGTAGAATCCAAATATGTTTCAACACATTTATCTTCTAAAAGAAAAGATAGTTTTAGTGAAATAGTTGGATATTATTTTGAAGTATAGAATATTTCTCATGTAAAACTACTAATTTTCACTATTTGAGTAGTTCTTTGGAAAATGGTTCGTGACCCATTTTTTTCTATGACTTATATTGTCAAATATGGTATACATAGAAGAGTTTGAAGTTATTTTTGAAAAATATTTTTGGGAAAACATATTAGACCATAAGATTATAGGAAGTTAGTTTTAAAGGGTGTTCAAGAAGGTTTTTGGGGGCATACTGAATCAAAGAAGAATCATAAATTATTTGATTTAAATTTCTACTATAAATACTGTAGTTATTATAAATAAAAATATATTTAATATATAAGGATTCAATTTTAATATTTTTTAACAAAACGGGGATGATTTATATGAGTAAATCAAAAAATATACTAATGTTTTATTAATTAGTATTTATTTATTTCATAAATTATGGTGTAGTGTGTAGAAAAGTGGGACTTCCTCCAAGTATTCTCGATTTCCGAACAATTTTAGGCCACAAAACAAGTGCAGTATTTCCAACATAACATAATGTATCCATGATTGAATTTTATAATATAATTTCTATTATATTCATGATCTTGGTTATTTCTATATAAGTTTTTAGGTATGCACATTTCATAATTTTGATTAATATTTTTTTATTCTATAAATTCTTTTGGGGGTGTTTTATTTATCTAATTAATGTTTTTTGGATCAGTCTATAAATATAGTACTCATATATACTCTAATGGAAAGTGTAGGAATGTGACAAGTAATGTTTGGAGGTTGATGGTTTAAATGGTGAGGTTGTTATTATTAAGAATAAAGAAAACCTCCTAGTTGAAATACAGATAAATATCATCAGTTCATCTACTAAGTTGAAATCTCAAGGGCATAAATGTTTATAAGGATTCTATCATGAATGTTTTCATTCAAAGATTCATATTGTTCTGCACCGTGAGGAAAATGTGGTATTTTAGTAGGGAATAAATGTTATATAATAGTTTTTTTGGCCTCAACATCCCTAGGGATAGGGTAGTTAGAGAGATGGATAGTGATTCAAATACTAATATTTCTTGGTTGGATGTGTCAGGATATTAGGTTATTGTTAGGAAATGATAATTACTAAAGATTGTTTTGTGCGTTATTATATATAGTGGTATATCATTTTGCTATAGTAGTTTTTTATTTTAAATTTTACTTTATTCCTTTTCTATCCATAGCTTTTTAAAATCACAACTCGCTCTTAGAAATATGTTTTACTAAATTTATATTTATCATGTCTTTAGAATGGTTCTGAAGAAAGCAACATATTATACCAAATTTAGAAATACTTCTTAACTAATAAATTAAAATAATTCCACAAAAATTTTATCTATATGAATAACATAATTATAGTCCATCAGATTAACAAAACTCATGTCCATTGGTATGATGATATCCAATCCATCAGTGTGATGATATTAACTCAATCGGTGTGAAGGTATCTTATCTATCGGTATGAAAATATTTAGTATATTGGTGTGATGATATTTATTCTATTGGTGTAATATAATTTTCTTCCAACAGTCTAACATTTATATTCCATCATAATAAGAAGTTGATAATCAGATTTAGAATCATTATAACTAGTTAAAAAACAATTTTAATGGCATTGTAATGGCACTACTGGAATGATGTCAGGTGAAGATTATTTTTTGAACTATCAAGTAAATATCATATGAGGACATTATAAACAAAACATAGAATTATGGGAATATGACCATTGTAGGGATGCCTATAAATAAGAGTGCATTCAACGATTTGGGAGTTGATGATTTTGAAAAAAAAAATCTATATAATGATTACTCAATTGTAATTACTCATTAAAATTTTCATTGTAATATTTTAGGGAGTTCATTGATCAAAGGATTCCATGTGAGGATAGTAAAATCCCAAGAACATATTTCGAAATGATATTATGTGTCTATTATATGTTAGTATTATGGTATTTTGGAAATGTTAGATGGATAGATCCAATTAAGTTGATCATGGGAATTTGATGATGGGAATATAGAGTGTATTCAGATATTAGTGATCGAGATATTTCTTTTGTAGACAAAAAAAACTGATAGTTTGGTTTAAACTATGGATATGTCAAGTCAAGGTTTTTTACATACTTACACTAATGGTCAAATTTTATTCATTTCTTTTATAAAGTTTCAATTAGTAAGTGTATAGAGCATTGTAATTTATTTTTTATTTATTTTTTCATGTTATATTTTTCATTACTCCATTTGTTTAAAAAGTTTATTTTTGTAATATTTTCTTCACTCTGATTTATTAGACACAATATAAGTCCAATACAACATATTTTTTAAATATAATTAATTCTCATTCTGTTAATTAAAATATATAGTTTTGGGTTTTAGTTAGTTTATTTTATTAAACTACAATTCGCCCCCTCTTATAACCACTATAACTCTTAGAATCCAACAATTGCTATCAGATAAAGTAATACTACAACAGTTGCTATGTTTTTAATTTTGTTTATCTATTTCAAGATTTTAATGTTTGAATATAAACTATTTGTTTACAAATGATTATTACATTTATCTTTAATTTGTAGAAAGAGTTTGTTTATATACACGAGTTGGTTTAAACATTGGTACTCTGGAGAATATGATTCCAAGAAGGATAAAAATCATTTACGTTTTCGATTATGTGTATTGGATAGATATAATGATGAATATATTTATTAATACTAGTTTTTGTAATTTTTCTGACTGGTAATTATAAGATTCATGAGAAGGAAGTCATTAAATTTAAAATAAAGAGAAATTAGAATAGTATCTGAATTACCGTGAGATAAATATTCTCGTATGTTCTATGAATAGGAAAATATGTAGTTAAATTTCTTCTTCTGAGGCTACTAATAGTATTTGTAATAAATTATAAGTTACACATTTTGAAACTTCAATAGTTTTTGAGACTAGAAAAAATATGCTTCGTAATGATTATCAAGCGTTTTGATTTCCAACCTAATAAAATTATTATAAATGAAAATTGTAAATATTTTACAATCCCATAGAGATAAAGATAATAAATATGATATATTAGTTTAAAATATTATTGAAATAATTTCTAGGGAATGGGAGTCTATGAAAACTAAATTATATTATACTAGAAGTATTATACATCAATCTTTGGAAAATTTAATAGGCACTCTTATTCAATATGAGGGAAGTTGAAAAGATATGAAATAAAAATGAATAAGAAGAATGGAGGAGTTTATTTTTATAAAATTTATAATGTTTCAAATAAGTATCATTTATATTAAAAGGTTTCAATTTCTATGAAAAATTAAAAATTTATAGTTGACTCAATCAATAGTTCTTAGGAAAAATCTATGACTAAATTAAAAAAATCTTCAAAAGGGGATGTACAAGATATATTGAAAGAAGGATTTCAAAATTATATTTAAGAATTATTTTACGAAATGAAGTGATAACAATGAATATTCATAATTCATTTATTATAAATTTAAAAAATTAGTTCATATCAGATTGGATTGTCTAATGTTAAAAAGAAAAGATAAGAAGGTCCAAAATTTTTAAAGGAAATCTAAGAAGTACAATAAGAACAAGAATAAATAAATTATGAATGATTAATTCATATTAAGTGATAGTTTTGGAGATTTTTCATTATAATATTCATAAGATAGTGGAAGTGAAGATAAAAATAATTTTGGATTCTATGTTGAGATTTTGAAGATCAATATCTTCTTCATAGAAAAGGTAAGTACTGAATCTCTAGTTAATCATACCTTAAATGAAAATTATCCTGATAGTGATAGTGATAATAATAATTCCAAAAATTTTGAAGAATAATTTTATTCATCAAAAAATAATAACACTTTAAATATTTTTAATAGGTTTCTATATTTACAAAAGTATTCAAAAGTTAAAATTGTAATATTTTAAAAAAAACATAATATTGTTCTGGAAAAACTTTTGAAATAAAATTTACGAGTGTACACTCTTATGATTGAAATATTAGACCTTTCAGATGATTTATATAAAAATAATTTTAGAAAAATTACCTTTTAAAAGAACAAGATATGAATAATTTTTAGAAATCTAGTTTATCAAAATATATAGAATGAAAATTAGTTTGAATATGACTTCATTTGAGGATAAGAATCAAAATTGAAAACTAATTTCTATTATATTTGGTTTATGAAAGTTACTATCAAATTTTACTTATGATAAGGAATACTTTTAAAATATCTATAAACATAACATGCCATATCCAGATATATCCAAAATAGATTTTACTAATAATAAAACTATTTTCTGAAATAATTACTATATTCTGAAAAGTGACCCATCGGTCACAAAATTTCAAAATTGTGGACTCTAGAAAAATAAATTTTATTTAAATATATTTAAATCCCTAAGTATTCAAAAAGTATGTATTAAAAAATAATTAATATGTTATCTCCATGAAAAAGTAGGAAAATTGTAGATTCTGAAAATTTTACATTCTAATAACATCAGAGCCAAATAGGAATGGGTTCTTGAATAACTAATCATTTTATTTTTAGTAAAATAAAAAATGATCCAACAACAACATATGGTACATGAATGGTAGTTGTTCTAGACATATGAAAACCATAAAATGAATGATAAAATATAATATTGAATATATAATCTATAAATTTCAGTAAAATCATTATTAAATTATTACTAATAAAATTTATTAATATAGAAACACATTTATTTCATAAGAGAAGTTTTTAAGAAAAATTTGTTTTAAGTGAAAAAGTGAGCTTATAAAAAATTTTATTATAATTTTTATTCAATTGTATTAACTAGATTAATTATAATTAATGTTTTATAATGATATTTTAACATTAAATTCAAAACATAAGAGAGTTTTTAAATGAAAATAATTAAAATTTTTTTAAAAAAATAGTATTCTCACAATATACTAAAAAATAAATCATTTCAGAGTAATCAATCAAAAATTATCCATAGAATAATGTTGAAATTATTATTTCAAAAATGATATTAATTTAAATAAATATAATATTTAAAAATGGAATAAATTAATTATAATTTCCCTAAAAAATGAAATAATTTTCAATTTTTAATGACACATATTTTTGAATGCGGTAATTAATATACTAAAAATTGTGCACTTATTTATTATGAATCAATTGATACATTTTAATTATTAAAAGCATTATAAATATTTTTCAAAATATAACCATTACAGATAATACTTTTTAATTTTAATGTCTATGTTATAATAGTCACATTTAAATAATAAAATATTTTTTTATATCAAAGTATTCTTAACGACGAATGTTGCGTGTTAAGAAAATTATCATGAATAGTAATCTTTTAAAATGATTTTTCTGGGTGTTTCATTCTCCCCCACCCCATTTAATAAATTACATCATCATAATTATTATATTGGTAATTAGTGGTTCAATATTTAAAAATATATTTATTGAAAATATATATTATAAAAATAGAAATTAATACATTCTTTGAACAGAAGATGTGAGAAACCAAAAGGTTAACTCAAATAACACATGATTAAGTTCCCAGATAAATTGAAAATTATAAGTAAGAGAAAATATGGACAGGGAGAGAAAGATAATGTCTAATGATTAAAATATAGTGATAGAGAATAATATCGTGTGAATTTTAATGAAAAAACCATAAGTTAGTGGGGTAAAAATGAACATTAATCCCTTGAAATAACTAAAAAAATTAATAAAATTTCATTTTTCAGGGTATTATTTCCTAGATTTGAGTTATTATTTTGCCGTAGAATATTTTAAAATATAATTAAATGATTTATTCAAATACATAAATATAATTTCCTCTATTGGGTGTTTGTTTGAATTATATTAAACTTATTTTCACCCCATATTCTAATGATCATTGAATAAAAGGAGTTTTTTATGCCTGATGCGTGAAAATAATCTCCTAATAAATCATAAGAGCTTTAAATAGATGAAAAACTATTCTGCATGTTTCTATTCAGTTACTAAAACTATAAATTGATATTATATTCTAAATAATTAATTTTAATTAACCTCAATTTAAAATACTAGTCTCAAATATTTCATTAATGATACCTAAAGATATAATTAATTATTTCCAAATTTAGCTAAATTCAACTTTCTTTAAACCATTTTTAAACAGTTTTCAAAACCCAATATTTTTTGAAAAAATTTCACATCATTTATAAATTCAACTTAACATTATTCCCTGAAAAAACATACAGTATCACTTAATTTCACATACCAAACATGTGAATACCATGATCATATATTCTCCTAAAACATGCTAATAACATAATTCTTCATAAAACCTCAATAAAAAAATATTCTTCCAAAAATTATGTATATCCTTATTCCTCAAAATAAAATCATATATTTTATAATATATTCCACAAATCCAAAAAATGCAACTAAATTCATCAAATATAACATTAATCACTTTTTATAAAAGGACTAATTAGTTTTTAGGATACCAATAATAACCAATATACGTTTTCAAAACCCATCCTCTATTAATCACAACTAAATATTATTAACTCAACATTAAGAATATATCAAGACTTATTTATCCCTTAATCATGTATTTTCAATAAATATCACCTTACCACTAAATAAATCTTCTAGTTAATTGGTACTATTCAAAATATTCTTGAAAATACATAACGAAAAACTAATTTTGAACAATACATACATATTTCATGACTCTTATAATAAAAATATATGTGATTTCATGGAGCTAGTTTCCTCATAAGTTACCAAACCAGATCATACACATGACTGCATGTGATCCGCCTGGTATTCCAGAGGATGTCGACTTGTAGTAAGGGTCTATGGTGGTACGGTGGGGAGACTATACCCTCATAATCAAAATGGAACAATGATTAATAATAGATAAATATATGGTAGAAATATAATGAACTGTAATATAAATAATAACTAAGAATAAATAGAATAAAACATCAAGATAATAATGACTAATTTAAATAACAATTAGTTCCATATAAAAATATTTCATGATGTTGTAATAAAATGGGGTGTAGGAATACAATACCATACATATTATATAAAAATTTGAAAAAAATATAAAAATATAAAATATAATAGTATTATTAGTGATATCTAAATCATTTACTCCAACACAAAATTCTAGTACAGAATAATCATGCTTTCATAACTAAAAGTTTCACTTTTCCCTATCTCCATCCATGAAGTATATCTATGATTCAATCAACATCCCAAATATGGAGAGAGTAAAAATCAATAGGCCACCACCAATAGTGTCTATAAAAAATCCACCCAATGGTTATAACTATACTATTATTTAGAATAAAGATGAATGCTAAAAATATTTAAAATTAAGGTGTGATTCAAGCTAGTATAAAAATAAATGTTTTGATAAAGGATCTCTATAAATTGTTAACGACTATATAATAAATTTAAACTGACTAGAACCACCAGCTTCGTCATTTGCCGGATATATCAAATTATCAAACCTATATGATCTAGGTACACATGTATACTGAATAAGGTGTACTCTTTGAGTCCAAGAAACAAGACGAAGGAAAAATAAGTAAATACATGATTAGAGCCCAATAAGATATTCCAAGTTGGTCCATGTTTTAGGAAATCATGCCAAAACCATGGAGTTAATCTAAGGCATCCATATTCTATAATATTAAATTGGTTAATCATATTCCTACCACTATATCCCTCGTTAATGCCATATTGTGTTATATATCATTAGATTCATACTTTGTCATCCATCATTGGTTCCATACATTATTTTCCATGGTCAAACATACTTTACAAGGGATCAAGGTCTATGTTAATTTCCATAACAATTATCAATTCAAATCCACACATTCATGTCATAATCAATTTTGTTATAAGTGATAGGGAGGGAAATGTATATGTCTAGGCTAAATTACAAACCATTTATATAAAAACAAATAAACCAAGAGATTATATATAACATTTCACTATTCCAATTTATTAAATTTCATTAAAATTTTCATTTATAAATGAAAATAGGGTCATTAGAGGTATTCAACCATTTAACTATTCAGTTGATTCATTTTTATATTCCACTAACAAGTATCGTTCTCTACACACCCAAAAGTATTATCATAATAATAGGAATTTAATCCGACACACCTCAAGGTGAGGTTCATGTTATGGTCTATAACCTCCAAATATGTCAAGGTTTCTATAGAATATCAATTCCTGCTTTAAAAATTAATTTTTTTACTAATTATTCATAAGAAATGTGTGGAAATTCTGGTGTTCGAAAAAATGAAGGAAAAATACAAATATCAAAAAAATTATGGAAAATGTATTAACCACTTACCTTAGATAGGTGGCAGACTAGTTCACTAGTATAAAATTTTGATTAAGTCTAGAATGGGAGAAAATAGAGAAACTAGACAAACATCTTGATAATACGGTATATTAGCTCACATGAAGATCACATCAATAACAGAAGCTAAGCTAAGGAAAACAAATGGAATTGTAGAATTTCTAAGCATGGATCCAAACAAATAAACAAAACTTATATAAGAGATCATATTGACTAAGTATCTTCTATCCTCTAGGATGAATAATGGAGAACCCTAAAGGAGTCAGTGCATGTGAATGAGGAGAGGGGAAAGGGGGTTAGATTTAAGTGTGAAATAATTTCAAAATGGTAATTTCTTAGGTTTTAAATAAAGAACATGGTTTATCCATAGTATTATTCAAAACATGTTGTAACTACATGGCCTCCACTTTCTAGGATGTAATAGATCACGCATACATGTTTCATGGTTAGACATACTATGTGCATGTCGTGAAGTCATTCCATCCAAAACACCCCTCCCCATAAGGCTAGGATCATTATTGGAAAGGCCATGTGCAAGTCATGAAGAATACATCTATAATAAATTTTAATTTTTTTATGGCCATGAAACCCATATTTCATAGTTTCCCTAATAATTCTTCACCCTTACTGGTTGGTACGTTAGAGTCACATGGTTAGTACTAACCATGCACTAATCGTGAACCACGGTCTGTTTCTCCGAAATTTAAAACTCCAGGCTATAAACAATGTTCATATGGTCTTGAAAATTATATAACCCTATTAGCCACTTCCATTTAGATAAAAAGGTTTATAATTAATTACAATTATTCATAAATCATGAGGAAAACTAGGATCTTAAAACCTCACCTCCTTAAAACAACTCATTTTAAAGTTTCTTTGAGGGTGTTTGATCTACATTGAAGAATTACTCCAATCATTGAGCATATACATTCACCTATATCTCTGAGGCCTCATAATGTACATGGTCATATTTCCATAGCACCCAAACTAGAGGAATTGACCATCGTTGAAGATCCTTCATCTGTTGATTTATGAAATGAATAGGATAATCCTTAAAATATTTATCAATATCTAGATGAATATACAAAGGATACTAATCATGAGATGAGTTAGAATAAAAACAGAAAATATGAGAAATATAAAATACATTTTGGATGACCCAATATCATTTAGGAAGATCTATTTGAGAGGCCACCAGCCTGACTATCTCCAACATCTCAAAAGGCCCAATGAACCTATGTGATATCTTCCTTTTTCTATGAATCTTTTTATGGCCCAATCAAGGAAAAACATGTACAAAAATCAAATATTCAACCTAAAACTCAAGAGGCTTGACTAAATTATTGGTATAGAACATAAAACTAGAATAATCTATAGCAATATACATCTTTATCAGTTGTACCTACTCAAATATCACATAAATGAGATGTGGTCCCATTGGTTTTGCCTCCCCTACCTCAAAACAACACGAAGGTGATTGAAATAGCCTACCATATATGGCCTTATAATAAGTAATGTGTATAGTTTCTTTGAATATTTTATTATAATAGAACATAGAAACAGGTAAATTCTTCTCTCAAAAACATCCAAAATCTGGGTTTCAAATCTGCAGAATTTCCTCTAGCACCTATATAGAATACTTGAATTTACATTTAGTTAAGGGTGGTATTTTGCTATCAAAAGTTCAAGAAAACCCAAAGAACCATGTAAACATTTCCAATACCATTATTTAAAACAATTTTAATTATCTGATATGATGGTATATGGAACACCTTGAATGTTTATGAACTGTTGGATGTAGATTATTCCGTGTTTATATACTAAAAATGTCTCTCTAATAGGTAATAAGTGGGTGACATTCATCATCTTATTCACAATCACCCATATAGATTTAATTCCCCTGGGTGATTCTGGAAATCCCATCATTAATTCCTTGGTGATGTCATACCATATCCAATATAAAATAAAAAATGGAAAAAAATCCCCACAAATCGCGGGTGTCCCACCTTCGCCTACTGATAGGTGGAATACCAAGTAACAAAATATATTGTCTGCCTCTTCATACTAAGACACCAATACCAGTGGCATATGCCATGATACATCTTGTCTTGTCCAAGATGCACTACACATTTCAAGGCATTATAGTGTCACGTCAATTCTTCTCACAGGACAGTAGGAACCGAGACATGTCTACGAATACACAAGATCTCAACTTCATTGTCACGACTTGGCCCTACCAATCTCAAGCTGCAACTACCCCAAGCAAGCCTTCATAGGCCAGGGGCGGGCAACAAGAGCTGAATGTGTAACAATCTCAGGGAGGGATTTTCCTATGTACTTGTATACACATACATCCCACCCAATGGAGAAGTGTAGAGTAAAAATAAAACAAAAGTAAAAACAAATATAACCCAACCAAAGTCATGCATCAACCTCTATATTGAAAAGGTAAAGTACTGAAAAGTACTGACAGATATTGACCAGTAAAAGGGGAAAAACACGTGCCCAACCCGAAAGGTTCCACTACTCGGCAACATGTAATCAAAAGTAAACAGTCGGTGAGTCTCACACTGGAAAGTCCTACTACATCCATTGAACGCAGCCCAAGCTCTTGTGTCCTCTATGCTCCTTCGTAATCTCAATCGACATGTCTGTTACCTGCAAGTGTACACCAATTATGGGAAAATACCAAGCATTGATGAGTATAAGGACACTCAGTAGGAAGCCTTGAATGCTCAAGGGAGCAACAAAGTTGGTAACAAAATGGTAATCAGTAGACAGAACAAGGAACGGTGAATGAGTACGTTAAATATTGTGCAGCTCAACCCAATAGAAAAAAGGGAGTAGACTCGTCCAACTAAGAGGAACTAGATGTAAAAATCACATTCCATACCCCTCGTGTCTTTGCCCCTCCTAGAAGGAGAGTCACTAAACCCAAGAAGTGGGAACAAAAGTAGGGTGTATATATATGTGCTCAACAAGAAATCCAAACGAGTGTGTAAGGGGATCTACTTATTTAAGCTCATCCCATGATAAGTCACCAACATTTATAAGGGTAGCCATCACTAATACCCAACAGGCACGCATGTCAATGATTTCTCATTTATAAAACATACCACCAAAAGTCTCGCTCCTGTAATAATGGAGAAAAGCAATTGACTAGCCTCATAGGAAGGTCTGAGTCTGAATGAATTCATCGGGTAACCCACTGCCCATCACAACTGGAGCGTAAACCCTAAAAGGTTTTCGGGTGACCCACTGCTCAGCCCTGCTAGAGGGTAAACCCTATAGGTCATCGGGTGACCCCCTTCCCAGCCCTGCTGGAGGGTAAACCCTAAAATCAATTGGTATCCCACTGCCCAGTCTCACAGGAGGGTAATCCCTAAGGTCAATGGGTAACCCACTACCCAGCTTCACTGGAGGGTGAGCCCAGAACTCGTCTGATAACTCTGCACTGCCCGTGCCATAACTGTGTGTAGCTATCATCACGATCGTGTGTTTGGTCGGAGTGCGTCAATGAAACCTCCAACCAGCATCATTTCATGTTTACACATTTAATGAGATCTCTACAGAGGCTATACACGCCCAAAAATATTACACCGTTGTAATACTCATGGAAAAACACACGAGATACACTACATAATCGATGGAAACGGAATCCCGATGAAAAATTTATTCAACACCACTTTATGCGCATATGGTGTCTTGTGGGGCCCACACCTCAGTCCTGAAAGAAGTTAGGTGAACAGTTCCATCATGATGCTCTCAGAAAAACACGCCAAAACAACTACTCATTCACCCGAAATAGACATCGGATGAAAAAGTCACAAAACGCTGTCCCCCTCATAAAAGACAGCCTGTGGGGCCCATGCATCAACTTTGGTTTCAATGCCTGAAACCATCATGGACCACTTTTTCATGACACCAAGGTCACAGTTCCATTGATGGTGCCTTAAACAGACTCTGAATGTGTCTGTACCATCCGAAGAAAGAATACTGGCGTAGTACATAACGAGCTTGATGCACCACCTAACCCCCCATCTCAGGAATTGAAAATTCCCGAGACCATCTGAAAAACTTTTTCTCAAGCCGAGGATTGCACTTCCACATATAGAACATGAAAAAAACACTTTTAGTGGAAGTTACGGGTGTCCAAAGTCAAGTGGACGAACCCCTTTGGGTCGGACGGGCATGGTTCGGCTGGTCCACCCGGCATGGGTCGGCCCGCGCCGGCCGGCTTGGCTTGCAGCGCCGACCCCCAGCTCAGTTGTGTGGCCCGTCCATGGACCTGCGGTCCACTGCCCCGATCAGACCTCATGGTCGGTCTCTGGTCTGCGAGGAGACCCGCCGAAGGGGGGGTCTCGGTCTCCGTCACAGGGTCGCGCGCGACGACCCCTGGTCCACCCTCACCGACGACCTCTGCCCACCGCAACATGGAGCTCGCTGCGCTGTACGAAGCCGCCACTACCTGGGAGCTATTCTGCCACCGACTGCCATCCCAGACTACCAAAAACATTCTAGAAACCCGTAAAACCTCTGAAAGTAGGGGATATTGGCCGGAAAAAAAATTCAGGGTCTCCCCGGACACCCTGGGAGTCGAAAATTCAATTTGGAAAGGGTGTCAGAAAGCTCATATCGAGCCCTACACATCTATGGTCTTTGATCAAATATTTGACAGCATTTTTTAACAATTAATTTCATTCCAGGAAGAAGAGGAAATCAAAAATGAAAATGTAACATCCCACCTCATTGGGTGTAGCTCGTAGCTTCACGAACGGTCTACCGGAGCGCCGTGCCGCTTTGGAGTGGTGGAGGATAGGAGCTTGAAGGGAGGTGGATTCTGTTGGGGATAAATGAGGAGAATAACAGGGAGGGGAAGATGGGTTTAAAAAGAGAAACTCAATTAATAAAAATTAATTTAGTCTTAATCATCCGTACCCGAACTTTCTGTAGGGTCAGTAATACGCTACCTCTAGGGTAAAAACCACATTCTGAGCGCAATGGAGGTCTCATAATTTTAATCCAAGCCACCGTTCAAAAGTGGTAAAATTCACGCCTGAGGCCGCTAAATTACAAAAAATCCCCTAGTGGCATTTTCAACAGAAGGACCACATCCGCAAAAGTTAAACCTCTCCTAAGGTAAACAACACGCTCCGGTCTAAATGGTGCCCTCAGTTTTTACCATATGACTAACTATTTAGGGGTTATTCTCTCTATATGGAATGTCTAGTGTGATCGCACATAAAATTTAATTTTTTCCACCCTAGGTGTCAGAATCACACACTGTCTGAACTCCCTGCTATGGAATAACATCAAGAAAATTTCAAAGTCATACAGGCTCAAAAACCAGGATCTTACGTCATTCCCTCCTTCGTGTTTTTCATCCCCAAAATAAAATGAAACAAAAACCACTCCAGACACTGAGCCCGCAACTACCTCTCCTATTCCTAGGTGCTCTCCCACACCCTCTTGTGCTTCCACAGCACACGAACTAAAGGAACGGTCCATCCATGTAGTGTCCGCTCTTGCCGGTTCTCAATCTCCACCAGGTGCTCTATAAAGGTGGATCTTTCTTCAATGTCCAACTCTCCCCAATCGATAACGTGCAAGGGTTAGGGGACATATTTCTTCAGCTGCGTCATGTGGAATACGTCAAGCGCCCTCCCCAGCTGTGCGGGTAGTGCAAGAAGGAAGGAAACCTCACCTACCATGCACATGATCTCAAAGGGCCCAATGAACCTTTATGGATAGCTTGGCTCCCCTTCCGAACCTCTATGTTCTACGCCGTGGGGACACCCTCAGAAAGACAGGATCCCACTGATCAAACTCTAAAGTCCAGCAACGACGATCTGCGTAGGACTTATCACAACTTTGAGCCGTCCCCATTCACTCAAGAATGACCTGCACCTTCTCCGTCATTGCCTGCTCCAACTCTAGGCCCATGATGGAGGTCTCCAAAACCTTCTTCCAGCACAATGGTGACATTTAGTGTCACCTGTAGAGGGCCTTAAAAGGTGTCATTCCAATATTAGATTGGTGACTGTTGTTGTACGCAAACTCCACCAAGGGAATGTGATCCTCCCAGCTCATACAAAATTCTAACACACACACCCTGAACTTATCCTCCAACACCTGGATAGTGTGCTCAGTCTTCCCATCCATCTAGGGGTGAAAAGTTGTACTCATCTGAGGATGTGTCCTGAATGACTCCTGCAGGCCTCACCACAATCGCGACGTAAACTGAACATCACTGTCGAAGATGATCGTCAAGGGTTCTCCATGATGGTGGACGATCTCACGAACATAAACCTGCCCTATACTCTCAACCGAGCTCTTCTCCCTGATGGAAAGGAAGTGCGCCGACTTCGAGAGTCGGTCCACTATCACTCAAATGGAATTGTGGCCCATTTTTGTGCGCCGAATCCCTGTGAAGAAATCAATGGATATTCCATCCCACTTAGTCTTCGGGATATCAAGGGGTTGCAACAACCCTGTCGGAACCTGATGCTCTACCTTCACCTACTAATAGGTAATACACCAAGAATCAGTCTCAGTTACGTTCTGCTTCATGACAGACCACGAAAAATGTCACTAAATATCTCTTTACATCTTCCCCACACTGGGATGCATAGCCAAGGGAAAAGTGTGGAACTCCTGCATCACCTCCTCCCACATCTCCACTAGTACTAAAACTCACCCCAGTTATAGGATCTCATGATTCCCTCCTTCAGAATATCCATCGGGTGCATTTCCCGTGCATATCCGATCACGCAGTACCTTGCTGTCGACATCCCCCAGCTACGACTCTCTCACATGCACAAGGAGAGAAGGAGTGAACACCATCGACTGCAAGAAAGTCATACCCTCATGCTCCACCAAGGTAAGTCGTAGGGAATCCAACTACTCTGAAGCTTCCCACACTAAAAGAGCCTTGGACTTCCTGCTAAGTGCATCTGCTACTATGTTTCCCTTCCCTGGAGTGTAGACTATCTCGAAATCATAGTCCTTTAAAAACTCCATCCAACACCTCACCTCAGATTCAAGTCCATCTGAGTGAAGATATAATTGAGGCTATGTTGGTCTGAGTAGAACACAAAAAGCTCACCCAGAAGGAAGTGTATCCATAGCCTCAAGGCGAAGACCACTGCTAGAATCTCTAAATCCTAAGTCACATAATTCTTCTCATGGGGCCTCAACTTCCTCGACTCATATGCAATCACTGCTCGCTCCTGCATCAGCACGCACCCAAGCCCAGCTTATGAAGCGTCGTAGTATACCACGAAGCCAATGCCCTCCTCTAGAAGCCTCAACACTGGAGCACTAGTCAGCCTCTATCTTAACTCCTCGAAGGGTTTCTGGAACTGATCAGTCCAGGTGAACAGTCTTCCCTTTTGGGTCAAAGTATTCAAAGGGGAAACAATCCTTGAAAAATATTCCAAAAACCTCCTATAATAGCCTCCCAATACAAGGAAGCTTCGCACCTCTGACGCATTCTTGGGTGCCTCCCATACAAGAACTACCTCTATCTTTTTTAGATCTACGGCCAATCCCTACTCTGGAATGACATGCCCTAGAAAGGTAACCTCATGAATCCAGAACTGACACTTCGAGAGCTTCCCATATAGCTGGTGAACTCTGAGTAACTCTAGGACCATCCGAAAATGCTCTGCATGCTTCTCTTCCGTTGCAGAGTATATGAGTAAAGACAACCACAAACCTGTACATGTATGGCTAGAATATCTGGTTCATCAAATACATGAAAATGGTAGGGTCATTCCTCACGCCAAAGGGAATCACCAGAAACTTGTAATTCCCATATCAACAATGGAATGCAAACTTTTGGATGTCAGCGTCATGAACCGCCAACTGGTGGTAGCCGGATCGAAGATAAATCTTAGAGAACCAGTTCGCTCCTCTCAACTAGTCGAAGAGGTCAAAGATACATGGAAAAGGGTACTTTTTCTTTATCATGGCCGGATTCAGGCAATGATAATCCTCAAAAAGTCTCAGAATCCCATCTAACTTCTTCAGGAACAAAACCGGAACTGCCCAGGGGGACACAATGGGCCTGATGAATCCTTTCTCACGATGGTCATCCAGCTGAATTCGTAGCTCCCGACGCTCTTTGGGTTCCATATGATAAACCTCCCATGATATCGAGGCAGTCCCCAACTTCAAATCAATTAATAACTCCATCTCTCACCTCGGAGGTAGTCATGTGACATCCTTGGGAAAGACATCCATGTAGTCCTCTATAATAGTATGGATCCAGGTGCCGACGACGTCTACTGCTCCGAGATCCATGCTTGCCAACTTGTGGGAAAAAGGTCATGGCCTCCTTCTTAGAGTACCCGTCTGCTCTCCCATGAGGTCTCATTCACCAAGGACAGTGAGTCTCGTCCCATCAGAAATCACACCTCTGACTAGTCTGTGAGGACAGTCGATCTGGGCGTGAAACATAGAAATCAAATCCATGTCCATAATGATGTCGTAAGGTTCCATCATGATGACTAGTAGGTCCCACGTGAAACTCTCTCCTCTAAACGACAATTTTCCCTATCTACAGATAAAGGTCACCAACGAGGCACATCATGTTGGAACCTTGATGATAAGTGTAGGTGGCAGCACCTCTATTGGAAGCTCCAACTCCCATACCAAAAGCAACGATATAGGGGAGTGGCTTGCGCCTGTGTCTACAAGTACCGAAGCAAGTGTAGAGTAAACACAAAGTGTACCTCAGACCATATCGTGTGTTGGGTGGTAATGAACACATATAGCTTGAAGTTTCCCATGACCCCTACCGCCAGCTCCTCGAGCCTAGTGTTGGATGCCCGATGGTGGAATTGGACGGACCTCGAAACGTCATCCTGGAGAACCAATTCATGTTGCTCTGCCTGCGCTGCCTCCCTGAGGACTACCCTTTACTAGCCTGGGGAATCCCTGGTCACGGCTGTAACATCTCGATTTCAAGTGCCACGCCATGGGTGCCACAAACCGAGTTCCCCACAAGACCTCAAGCGCATTTCTCCAAATGCCAGAGGCTGCCGACTAGCAGCGAGGGCCCAGGTCTGATAGTGGGGAAACTATTCCCTCTCTTGTCAAAGTGTAGCATAGTGGAATAGAAAATAAAACATACAGCAAAACTGGAAATAGTAAACCACACAGAACTGCAATAAACTACAGTAGTGGATATAACCAACAATAGATAACAATGATTCTACATGTCTCAAGTTCTACGAAAACATCTAGAACATGTTATACATCAATACATTACAACAAAAAGCAGATTACATAAAAACCAAGTAAAACAACTAGTAGTGGTATCGTGATCCAAGGCTCGGTCTCATGCCCTCCTACTCCACAGAAACAGTCGAGTACTTGTGTCGGGACTGTTGGCCCTATCCACACCTGTAGAAACATAATCTGTTTGGGCCGAAAAGAATGACCCAAAAATGGTGTGAGAAATATATCTTAGTTGGCACCCACAAAAACCTCATGCCCAACTACTTGTAAGCATGCAACTACAGTGTGCAATAGTAAAATGCAATAATGAAAGCAGTTCTGAAAATAACTAACTTAACAGTTAAATTTCCATTTTATTATTCATTTAATCCATTTAAATATTACAAATCACCATTGTTCATTTCTATGTAAACAGTTCACGTCCTCAGACAAGCAAAATCTTACCCTCAGGTAAGCAAAATCCAACCCACAGGTATAGCCCTCAAGCGTAACAGAAGTTTCCCTTTGGCGTAGAAAGTGTCTCCCTTAGGCACAGAAGTCAAGCCCCTAGGCACGAAAGGTTGCCCTCAGACGAAATAGTATGTTTTCCTCAGGCTAATACAGTCACGCCCTCAGGCTATAGTAAAACACCACCCTCGGGGTTAACTAACCTGGCCATTCCCAATATATAAACATGCACTTTACATACAATTCCTCTCAAAGCAAAAGTAATGCATAATTTAAACATGGCATACCCTTGGGTATCTCAGCCAAACGGCTAAACATAGGAACTCACCCCCGGGGTGGTCCTGGATCCAAACAGCGATCCCAAACAGCATTTTCACAATTTTATTAATTACCTATACAATTCTAGGTATTCAATATAGCCACGGCCTTAGCCACACGACACCCCAAATATGGGTTTGTAGCTCAAAAACACGCTAAAACGCACGACAGTTGGAAAATAAACACAAAGACACCTACCTTAAATGCCAACGAATGTTAAAATCGAACGGTGACTCCAGAAACGCCCATGAATGACGTAGATATGACGAATAACAAAACTCGTTTAACCTAAAATAACATCTATTAGGAGAATAATTAGTAAGAAGGATTCAAGTTGATGGAAGCTCTTACATGTGCGGTTCCAGCGAGATCGTCCGAGGCGGAAACCGATTCCAGACGAACACTCATCGGATCTTCAAACGTTCGGCCTCCTCCTTTGGCTCCAAAATATCTCAAATGCCTCCTCTTCTGAATGAGGAGGCTACTACCTCTTTTAAGCCGAAAAAACAGTACACAACATGTACTTCCAAATACACGGCATGTACTCCCTTCATTTAACTGTTCCTCTAGCGGCATCGCCACACTGTTCATCTGTCGACATGATTACACGACTTGTACTCTAGAGTACGCTGCATGTAATGTCACCCAGCTAGCGGCTACTCCACCGACTTACTGTTTAGGCATGCCGACTGACTACACGACCTGGAAAGAACTACTACACAGCGTGTAGTCGGTTCCTACACCCCTCTTCACCAATATGGCTACACTCCCCGTATACCCATCACACACTGCCATAAGTACAAGGCCTGTGGAAAAGTACATGGCATGTAGTTCCAAAATTTAGGAATTTTCCCCATTTTCCAGATTTTCTCAAAAAATCTTATGGAAAAGAGAAAAGAAGAAGCTCGTACCTCAAATATAAGAACTGGGTTCTTACAAACTTCCCCCCTTATAGTAATTCATCCCCAAATTGACCTTCTAAGGGTAGCGAAGATATAGCTCAGAATAGCTCTGGCCACTGAGCACGTACGTTGGTCTCCAGCTCCCAGGTTTCGTCCTGCACTTGGCCATGCTGCCATAGCACCCGTACGAGAGGAACTGACCAGCCTCAGAGAACCTTCGTGCTCTTGTCAATGATACGAATCGGATGCTCTTTAAAGGATGCATCTGTTTGTAGCTCAACCTCCTCAGGCTGAAAGACATGACACATGTTTGAATGATATCGACACAACTAAGACACGTGGATGACGTCGTGCATGGCCTGGTACCACTACAGTAACTGTAACCGATAGGCAACGAGACCGACTCTCCCAGGAATCTCGAATGGCCCCACATACCTCGGTGAATGCTTACCCAGTCTCCTGATCTGATTGTGTCCTAGCCTTGGAGAAACAAGCAAGAAAAAATGATCCCCGAAAATGAACTCCAAAGGTCGTCTCCAGCAATCAGCATAAAACTTCTGACGAGACTGCGTGGTAGCCATCTGCTTCTGAATCAACTGGACCTACTCAGAAGACTCATGCACGTGATGTGGTCCCAGTAAAGCAACCTCACCATCCTCTAACTAGCACAAAGGTAAACGACATGGCCTACCATATAAATCCTCTTATGGTGCCATCTCGATAGTCCCCTTGTAGTTTTTGTTATAAGCAAACTAGACTAAGGTTATATGCTTCTCCAAATAGATAATGTCTCCAACAGCGCAACACATACACAACTGCAGCCAACTCGAGATCATGCGTCAGGTAATTCCTCTTATATGGCCTCAACTGCCGAGACCCGTACGCAACAACTCGGTCCCCCAACATCAACACTGCTCCTAGCCCAATACCTGATGCATCACAGTACACCGTATAGATCTTCCCCTGCTCTGGGAGTATCAGGATCAGTACAGAAGTCAACCTTCCCTTTAGGTTCTGAAAATCTATCTCACAAGCTTTTGACCAAATGAACATCACACCTTCTTAGTCAGACCTGTCAACGGTGCTTCTATGTGGGAGAAGTCCTGTATATAGTGTCTGTAGTAACCAGCATTCCCTAAGAAACTCTGTATCTCAAACACGTTCTTAGAATGCTCCCAGAAAACTACTGCCCTCGCCTTTTCTGGATCTACTGCAACTCCTGCCTCTGAGATGATATGACCCAGGAAGTGAATCTGGTCCATCCAAAAGTGGCACTTTGAGAGCTTAGAATATAGTCGATGCTCTCACAGTGTACTCAATACGATATCAAGGTGGGTGGAATGGTCGTGTTGAGTGTGAGAGTACACCAAGATGTCGTCCATGTATACTACCACCAAAGAATCAAGATACGGATTGAATACACGATTCATCAGAGCCATGAAAACTGTTGGGGTGTTCGTGAGTGTGAACGGCATAACCAAGTACTCGTACAGACCTTACCTACTCATGAAAGCTACGAGAGGTATATCAGATGGTATAACACGCAGCTGATCATATCCTGACCTGAGGTCAATCTTCATGAACACTCGTTCTCCACGAAGCTAATCAAAAATATCCTCTATACTCGGCATGGGATATCGGTTCTTAACCGTCAATTGGTTCAGCTTCTGATAATCCACGCAAATTCTGAGGCTATCGTCTGCCTTTTTCACAAAAAGGACCGGTGAACCCCAAGGACAAGTACTGGGTCGGATAAATCCCTTTGCATGAAACCCCTCTAACTTCTTCTTGAGCTCCTACAGCTCAGGTGTATCCATCCTATAATGAGGAATGGACACCGGTGCTTCCCCTAGCACACGCTCGATAGAGAAATCCACCTCACGCACCAGAGGTAGACCCGAAAAGTCGTCCGGGAAGACATCCCAAAAATGATCAACCACAGAAGGTAAATCCATCTAACAAGTCCCCTAATCACCCAGATACAAGCTCACAATCTGGGACGTGACTCCACCTCACCCATGATGCTCTGGTCCAGCTCGACTCGCCAGAACATCCCATTCGCCCTTGTATAGAATCTCTCTTCCCTCTGGTGACATGAAACACACCCTATGACGATAGCAGTCTATGAAGGATCAAAAGGGAACCAACCAGTCCATCCCAAGAATGACGTCATAGCTTGTCATCTTTAAGACATAGAGGTCCCAAAGAAAGTGAACCCACCAACTTCAAGGGGGCACTCCTTACACTGATGCACACAAGCCGTTCTAGTCCCCAACGGAGTGTCTAGCATCCTGATATAAGATGAAGTAGAAACATAGATCCCAAGTGTCTCCACAACAAGTACAGATCTAAAACTATGTGTATCACCCATATAAAAATGTACCGATGATAAGACAGAAGCTACTAGAATAGTACCTCTGACTGTAGAAGGTCCGAGATCCTGCTCCTGCTAGGTTTGTTGCACTGCATATGCCTGCCCAGTGCTGCGGCCCTACGACACAGCCTGGCTACCCTAAGCTGTCCTCCCCTATTGCCTCTGAGATTTTAGTGTCTGGATACCATGGCCACGACCACCATCTTTGCATGCACGCCGTGTCGTATTCCAGTTCCCCGACTGGTAAGAATCCACTGGTCCTTCTCCCGCACGCGGAGTCTACACAGAACCCCTCTCACTAGCCACTGGTGTAAACTCTGTACAAAAGCACTGCAAATGAACCATATTTCCGCAATATCATCACTCCACCGGGTCTCGTAGACACTTATGTCTCTTTTACCCCTCTCTGCCACACTGTTAGCACCAGTCCGGACCACCTAAAGAAGCTGCATGCTTGGTACCTCCACCCTGAGAGAAGTATATCTATCTATTCCTCTTGCCAGCAGAAATAGTACCAGTAACTGGTGCTAAACCTCCCTGGCCCACACCACTAAATTCCTGCAGGTTCCTCTCTGTAATCAGCGCCTGATCACGATAGCGTGTACTAAAGGCAACCTGAAAACATTCACCAGTGCTCGAATGTCATACCGAAGACCATCCTCAAAACGTCTGGCTCTCAACGTCTCATCACCCACCAGCACGGGTGAAAAATGTTGAAGCTCAGTGAAATGAGAAAAATAGTCCATCACTGACATAGTGCCATGCTACAGATTAATGAACTGATGATCTCTATCTTCCCTCAGCATCTCTGGGAAAAATAAGACATAGAATATTGCCTGAAAACTGTCCCACACCATGTCTTTGTCATGCTCTGACTAAGTGGTAACATCCCACCACCTCTTTGCGTAATCACACAGCATGTAAGTTGCGAGCGTGACCCTCTGCTCTGGAGGCATCACAAGATGCTCAAAAATAGTCTGCATCGACCCCAACCAATACTGCACAGTCTGTGGTCCGCCATCCCTAGAAAACCTAGGTGGATGCTACAGCTGGAAGATACCAGTCAGCACATCCATAGATGTGGAAGCCTTTGGTGCTCCCTGAAATGTTTACATGAACCGCATAAAGCCTTCACATAATTGAGCCTCCACGCCTGTGTCCAGTATAACAGATGGCACCGCATCTTGTTCTGCTGGAGGATCCACTGGTAGCCCATGGCCCACCATTTCAGGAGTATAGTCGGTTCCGCTCTCCTGGAAAACAAAGCGCGATCGTCTAGGCAGCATGACACTACAAGGTCAAAAATACGCCTTAGATTCAAGATTATTAAGACCAAAAATCGAGGGAACCACAAAAGAAACAAGAGGAAGAAAGCATCTCAAAATTTTCAAAACAAGACTACACATCGTGTACAATGACTACATGGCATGTACTTGACTTTCCTTCCCCTGCCCAGGTCCTTCTTCACGGCTAAGCCTCACGGATTCCATTGAACAAAAACTAAATAGTGTGTATATAATCTACACGGCATGTATGGTGTTATTTTCCAACTGCCTGTGTCATTTGTGACATGACCGACTACTCGGATTTCAACTACACGGTGTGGTACACCCGCACACGGTGTGTACACCACCCCGTTTTCTAGCCACACAGCTAACTCCACATGGTCTTTCCTCGGACAAGACTACACGGCGTGTCCCACAGGTACATGACAAGTTCAAGGAGAGGTGACACTGGCCAATGTAGTTTGTTACATGGCCGAGTCCCCAGGTTACACTACATGACATGTTCATTATTAACACGGCGTGTTCTGTACAGGAGTTCACCGACCCGTGTTGTTAGTTACATGGCTGGACTTCAGGTTAACACTACACCACGTGTACTAAAGATACACGGCGTTTTCTCTCTAAGATCTTCCCTTCTTTATGTCGCTTCCAACACAGTTTGTGACACCAGAAGAGACTACACGGCGTGTACTCAGGGTACACAGCGAGTACTACAAAAGTTCATTTTTCTTCCCAAACAGAAGGTCATACACGACATGTTTAATGTTATTACATAGTGTTTATACTGGGTTTCCGGACAATATGCCCCAAAAACATTCCTGGAACTCGTAAAATACTGAAAACCAACACCTAAGTGTCAAATTCCAAACTGTGAGGGCCTATACTACCCCCGAATCAAATTTTGACATCTTATCTGTGTTATAACTAATAAACAGTCAATGATACACCAAATTACATTCAATGGGGGCCCATAATCCCCAAAAACCAAAGTTTGGAGTCCATTCTATAAACTGGATCACACAAGAAAATAACCTATCACAAAGTAGGTATTTATCAAGAAGCTATCACAACAACATGCTTTTCTAACACAGCAACTATCACAACAACATGAAAAATTCTAATGCACCTACATGGGATGGAAACTATGAATGGCATGTGATATATATCACGTGCCTATATGATGCATGAGATGGCATACCCTCATCTCATCGGGCTGTAACTAAATAGAACCCAAAGATAAATTATAAATATCACAATCTCAAGTGCGTCACCCAATAGTGAAAAAAATCAACTGTAAATTCCAAAATCAAAAATAATTTCAAAAATACGAGGAAGACAGGTTTTTCCCTATACACGGGTTAGCTACGCCTGACATAGTTTATTACCAACTACCATTCATCCTATCCCTATCTATGGATCCAAATAGTAAGTCAAAGAAAGAAACCCTTCTGATACCACTTTGTAATGTCCTAGTTCTGCGTGCCACGAAATGGGTGCCCCGAACCCAGTTTTCCACAAGACCTCAAGTGCATTTACCTAAATGACAGAGGATTCCAACTAGCATCGAGGGCCCAAGTCTGATAGTGGGGAAACTATGCCCTCTCTCGTCAAAGTGTAGCGTAGCGAAATAGAAAATAAAACATACAACGATAGCAGATACAGTAAACCATACACAACTGAAATAAACTGTAGTAGTGTATATAACCAACAATAGGTAAAAATGATGCTACATGTCTCATGTTCTAAGAAAACAGCTAGAACATGTTATTCATCAATACAGTACAACAAATGTAGAGTACAACAAAACCAAAAAAAATAGCTGGTAGCAGCATCGTGAGCCTAGGCTCGGTCCCATGCCCTCCTTCTCCACATCAACAGTCAAGTACCTATATAAGGACTCTTTCCCCTATCCACCCCTGCAGAAACATAATCTGTTTGGGCCAAAAAGCATGACCAAAATCGCTTGGGAGAAATTTATCACAGTAGGCACCCACCAAAGGCCCGTGCCCAACTGCGTGTAAGCATGCAACAACAATGTGCAATAGTAAAATGCAATAATGTAAGTAGTGCGGAAAGTAACTAAATTAATAGTTAAATTTCCATTTTATTATTCATTTAATCCATTTAAATATTAGAAATCACAATAGTGCATTTCTAAGTAAACAGTACACGTCCTTAGACAAGCAAAAATCTTTCCCTTAGGTATGTAGAATCCAACCCGCAGGTATAGCCCTCAGGCGTAACTGAAGTTTCCCTTGGGCATAGGAAGTGTCGCCCACAGGCATAGAAGTCAAGCCCTCAGGCACTAAAGGTTTCCCTCAGGAAAAATAGTATGTTGCCCTCAGGCTAATACAGTCACGCCCTCAGGCTATAGTAAAACACCGCCCTCAGGCATAAGTAAACGGGCCATGCCCAACATATAAACATCCACTTTACATACAATTCCTCTCAAGGAAAAAGTAATTCATCATTTAAACATGGCATACCCTCGGGTATCCTAGCCAAACAGCTAAACAGAGGAACGCACCCTCGGGGTGGTCCTGGATCCAAGACGCGATCTTAAATAGAATTTTCAGAATTTTATTAATTACCTATAAAATTTTAGGTACTCAATATATCCATGTCCTCAGCCACACGACACCCCAAATATGGGTTCGTAGATCAAAAATATGAAAAAACGTACGACAGTTGGAAAATAAACACAAATCCACCTACCTTAAAAGCGACTGAATGTTATACTTGAACACTGACTCTTGAAATGCCCAAGAATGGCATAGATCTGATGAAGAAAAAAACCCGCTTAACCTAAAATAACTTCTATTAGGAGAGGAATTGGTAAGATGTAGTCAGCCATATGGGAGCACTTACCCGTGCGGTTCCAACGAGATCATCTGAGGCAGAAACCGATTCCATACGAACACTCGACATATCATCAATTGTTCGGCCTCCTCCTTTGGCTCCAAAATGGCTCAAATGCCTCCTCTTCCAAATGAGTAGGCTACTGCCTGTTTTAAGCCAAGAAAACAAAGTTCACAGCATGTACTTACAAGTACACGACGTGTACTCCCTTCATTTAACTATTCCTCTATCAGAACCGCCACACTGTTCATCCGTTGACATGAGTACACGACATGTACTCCCGAGTACATGATGTGTACTGTCGACCAGATGGCGGCTACTCCACCGGATTATTGTTTAGGCCTTCTGACTGACTACATGGGGTGGAAAGTACAACTACACGACATGTCGTCGGTTCCTTCACCCCTCGTCGCTGACATGGCTACACGCCCCGTATACCCATCCCACACGGCCAAAAGTACATGGCATGTGGAAAAGTACATGGTGTGTAGTTCCAAAATTTTGGTTTTTTCCGCATTTTCCAGATTTTCTCAAAATCACTTAACGAAAAGAGAACAAAAGAAGCCTGTACATCAAATATAAGAACCGGGTTCTTAAAAAATTCCCCCCTTATAGTAATTCGTCTTCAAATTTCTCTTCCAAGGTTAGTGAAGTTATAGCTCAGAACAGCTCTGGCCACTTAGCACGTACGTCGGTCTCCCGCTCCCAGGTTTCGTCCTTCACTCGGCCATACTGCCATAGCACCTGTACGAGAGGAACTGACCGGCCTCAGAGAACCTTCGTGCTGCTGTCAACAATATGAATAAGATGCTCCTCAAAGTACGCATCTGCCTCTAGCTCAACCTCCTCAGGCTGAAATAGGTGAGATGGGTCTGAATTATAGCGATGCAAATGAGACATGTGGAAGACGTCGTGCATGGCTTCGTACTGCTGTGGTAACCGCAACCGATAGGCAACCATCCCGACTCTCTCCAGAATATCGAATGGCCACACATACCTTGGTGAAAGCTTACCCTGTATCCTGGTCCTCTTGTGTCCCGGCCTTAGAGAAACACACAAGAAAACCTGATCCCCGACAACGAACACCAAAGGTCATCTGCGACGATCAACATAATAATTCTGACAAGACTACATGGTAGCCATCCACTTCTGAATCGACTGGACCTGCTCCGAAGTCTCATGCACGAGCTGTGGTCCTAGTAAAGCTGCCTCACCTTCCTCTAACCATCCCAATGGTTAACGACATGGCCTACCATATAAATCCTCATATGTTACCATCTCGATAGTCTCCTGGAAGCTATTTTTATAGGAATACTCGACTATGAATATATGATTCTCCCAATAGATAATGTCTCAAACAGCGCAACGCATGCACAACTGCAGACAACTCGAGATCATGCATCAGATAATTCCTCTCATGTGGCCTCAACTGCCAAGACCCGTACATAAAGACTCGGTCACCCTGTATCAAAACTACTCCCAGCCCAATACCTGAGGCATCACAGTACACTTTATATCGCTTAACCTACTCTGGAAGTATCAGGATCGGTGCTGAAGTCAACCTTCCCTTCAGGTTCTGAAAAGATGTCTCGTAAGCTTCTGAGCAAATAAACATCACACCCTTCTTAGTCTGACCTGTAAATGGTGCTTCTAAGTGGGGGCAGTCTTGTATAAATCATTTGTAGTAACCATCCAGCTCTATGAAACTCTGTATCTCAAATACCTTCTTAGGCTGCTCCCAGGAAACTACTACCTTCACCTTCTCTGGGTCTACTGCAACTCCTTCCTCTGAGATGATATGACCCATGAAGTGAATATGGTCCATCCAAAATTGGCACATTGAGAGCTTAGCCTATAGATGATGCTATCTTAGTGTACTCAATACGATCTCAAGGTGGGTGGCATGGTCGTGTCGAGTGTGAGAGTACACCTAGATGTCGTCCACGAATACTACCACAAAAGAATCAAGATACCGATTGAACACACGATTCAGTAGTTCCATGAAAACTACGGGTGTTTTCGTGAGTCCGAACGGCATAACCAAGTACTCTTATAGACCATACATACTCTTGAAACTGTGAGAGGTATATCAGATGGTCTAATGCACAGCTGATGATATCCCAACCTCAGGTCAATATTCAAGAACACTCATGCTCCACGAAGCTGATCAAAAATATCATCTATCCTCGGTAAGGGATATCGGTTCTTAAACATCAATTGGTTTAGCTTCCGATAATCCACACAATGTCTAAGGGTACCATCTGCCTATTTCGCAAAAAGGACCGGCGAACCCCAAGGAGAAGTACTAGGTCAGATAAAGCCCTTTTCCTGCAACTACTCTAACTGTCTCTTGAGCTCCTGCAGCTCAGGTGTATCCATCCTATAAGGAGGAATGGACATAGGTGCTGCCCCTGGCACAAGCTCAATAGCGAAATCCACCTCACGCACTGGAGGTAGACCCAAAATGTCATCCGGGAAGACATCCCTAAAATGATCAACCACTGGAAGAAAATACGTCTGACAAGTCCCCTGATCATCTAGATACAAGCTCACAATCTGGGTCATGAATCCACCTCTCCCACGTTGCTCTGGTGTAGCTCGAATCACCTGAACATCCCATTCGCCCTTGTATAGAAACTTTCCGCCCTCTGGTGACGTGAAACGCACCCTACGATGATAGCAGCCTACGAAGGCTCCAAAGGGAACCAACCAGTCCATCCCAAGAATGACGTTATAGTTCGTCATCTCTAAGACATTGTGGTCCCAAAGAAAGTTACACCCACCAACCTGAAGGGGGCACTCCTTGCACCGACGCACACCAGCCGTTCTAGTCCCCAACAGAGTGTCTAGCGTTATGATATCAAATGAAGTAGAAACACTGAGCCCAAGTCTCTCCAAAACGGGTACAGATATAAACATATGTGTATCACTTTTTTTGAAAAGTACTAAAGATAAGAAAGAAGCTACTAGAATAGTACCTCTGACTATAGAAGGTCCGGGATCCTACTCCTGCTGGGTTTTTTTCACTACATATGCCTGCCCAGTTCCACGATCCTATGACACAGCCTGGCTACCCAGAGCTATCCTGCCCTGTTGCCTCTGAGATCATGGTGTCTGGCTACCACGACCACGACCACCATCTCTTCCTGCACACCCTATCGTATTCCAGTTCCCCGACTGGTAAGAATCCACTGGTCCTTCTCAATGCACTCAGAGTTTGCACAGAACCCCTCTCACTAGCCACCGGTGGAAATGCTCTATAAAATCACTATAGCTGAACCATATTTCCGCAATCTCGGAACTCCACTAGGTCTCTTGGACACTGTGGTCTCTTGTGCCCCTCTCTGCCACACTGGTAGCACCTATCTGGACCACCTGAATAAGCTTCCTAGCTGGTACTTCCACCCTGACAGAAGTCAATCTATCTCTTCCTCATGCCAGCACAAATAGTACCAGTAACTGGTGTTGAACCACCCAGGCCCGCACCACTCGATTCCTGCAGGTTCCTCTCTATAATTAGCGACTGATTCATGATAGCGTGTACTAAAGGCAAACTAAAAACATCACCAGCACTCGGATGTCAAACCGAAGACCATCATCAAAACGTCTGGTTCTCAACGTCTCATCACCCACCAGAATGGGTGCAAAAAACTGAAGCTCGGTGAAATGAGTAGAATAGTCCATCACCGACATAGAGCCCTACTGAAAATTCATGAACTCTCGAGCTTTATCTTCCCACAATATCTCTTGGAAAAATATGTCATATAAGACTTCCTGAAAATCATCCCATGCCATTTCTCTGTGATGCTCTAACTAGGTGGTAACATCCCACCACCTCTTGGAGGAATCGTGTAGCATGTAAGTCGTGAGATTGACCCTCTGCTCTAGAGGCGTCTCATGATGCTCGAAAATATTCTGCATTGACCCTAACCAAGACTCTACAGTCTGTGGTCTAACATCCCCTGAAAACATAGGCGGTTACTGCTGCTGGAAGATATGAGTCAGCTCGTCCATAGATGTGGCAGCCTGTGGTGCTCCCTGAAAGGTCTACATGAATCGCATAAAGCCTTCATGGAACTGCACCTCTGCGCCTGTGTTCGGTATAACAGTTGGCGCCACATCTGGTTCTACTAGAGGATCCACTGGTACCACATGGCCCACTATTTCTGGAGTATAGTTGTTTCCGCTCTCCTAGTGAACAACACGCAGTTGTATAGGCGGCATGACACTACAAGGTCAGAAACACTCCTTAGATTCATGATTATTAAGAACAAAAAGCGATGGAACCAAAAAATAAACATGAGGAAGAAATCATTTCAAACTTTTCAAAACAAGACTACATAGCGTGTACAATGAATACACGACGTGTACTTCACTTCCCTTCCCCTTCCCGAGTCCTTCTACATGGATAAGACACACTGCTTCCGTTGAAAAAAAAACTACATGGTGTTTATATAATCTACACGGCATGTATGGTGTTATTTTCCAACTTCCCATGTCGTTTGTGACACGACCGACTACTCATATTTCAACTACACGGCGTGTTACACCCACACACGGCGTGTACACCACCCTGTTTCCCAGCCACACGACTAACTCCACACGGTCTGTCCTCGGACAAGACAACACGGTGTGTCCCACAGGCACATGACGTGTCCAAGGAGAGGTGGAACCATCCAGTGGTGTTTGTTACATGGTCGATTCCCCAGGTCACACTACACGGAATGTTCATTATTCACACAGTGTGTTCTGTACAGGAGTTCACCGACCCGTGTTGTTAGTTACATGGCTGGACTCTGGGTCAACACTACACGGCGTGTACTAAATCTCCACAGCGTGTTCGCTCCAAGATCTTCCCTTCCATTTGTCGCCACCGACACGGTTTGTGACATGGGAAAAGACTACACAGTGTGTACTCAGGGTACACGGTGTGTACTCAAAAAGTTCATTTTTCTTCCCGGACAGAAGGTCATACACGACATGTTTAAAGTTATCACATGGTGTGTATACTGGGTTTCTAGACATTATGCCTCAAAAACATCCCTAGAACCCAGAAAATACTGAAAACCAACACCTAAGTGTCAAATTCCAACACGTGAGGGCCCATAGTCCCCACGAATCAAAGTTTGACATCTTATCTCTGTTATAACTAATAAATAGTCAATGATCCACCAAATTTCGGTTAATAGGGGCCCATACTCCCAAAAAACCAAAGTTTGGTGTCCATTATATAAACTGGATCACACAAGAAAATACACTATCACAAAGCAGGTATTTATCGAGCTGCTATCACAACAATATGCTTTTCTAACACAGCAACTACCCCAACAACATGCAAAATTCTAATGCACCTACATGGCATGGAAACTATACATGGCATGTGATATCTATCATGTGACTATATGATGCATGAGACGACATACACTCATCTAATCGAGTTGCAACTAAATAGAACCAATAGATAAATTATAAATAGCACAATCTCAAGTGTGTCACCCAATGGTGAAAACAAATCAACTGTAAATTCGAAAATCAAAAAGAATTGAAAAAATATGAGGTAGACTTGATTTTCCCTGTACACAGGTTAGCTATGCCAGGCACAACTTATTACCAACTACCGTTCGTCTTATCCATGTCTACGGCTCTTAATAGTATGTCAAAGAAAAGAACCCCTCTGATACCACTTTGTAACGTCCTGGTTCAGGGTGCCATGCAACCGGTGCCCCGAACCCAGTTTTTCACAAGACCTTAAGCTCATTTCCCCAAACACCAAAGGCTGCCGACTAGCAGCGAGGGCCCAAATCTGAGAGTGGGGAAACTATTCCCTCTCTTGTCAAAGTGTAGAACAACGGAATAGAAAATAAAACATACAACGATAGCGGAAACAGTAAACCATACACAACTGAGATAAACAACAACAGTGTATATAACTAACAATAGTTAACAATGATGCTACATGTCTCATGTTCTAAGAAAATAGCTTGAACATGTTATTCATCAATACAGTACAACAAAAAGCAGAGTATAACCAAACCATGAAAAACAGATGGTAATGGCATCGTGAGCCTAGGCTCGGTCCCATGCCCTCCTACTCCACAGCAACAGTCAAGTACCTGTATAGGGACTCTTTCCACTATCCACACCTGCAGAAAAGTAATCTATTTGGGCTGAAAATCATGGCCAAAATAGGGTGTGAGAAATATATCTCAGTAGGCACCCACCAAAGGCCCGTTCCCAACTGCGTGTAAGCATGCAACTATAGTGTGAAATAGTAAAATGCAATAATGTAAGTATTGTTGAAAGTAACTAACTTAACAGAAAAATTTCCATTTTATTATTCATTTAATCAATTTAAATATTAGAAATCACCACAATGCATTTCTAAGTAAACAGTCCACATCCTCAGACAAGCAAAATCTTTCCCTTAGGTAAGCAGAATCCAACCCACAGGTATAGCCCTCAGGCATAACTGAAGTTTCCCTCGAGCGTAGGAAGCTTCGCCTGCAGGCACAAAAGTCAAGCCCTTAGGCACGAAAGGCTTCCCCCATGCGAAATAGTATGTTTCCCTCATGCTAATACAATCACCCCCTAATGATATAGTAAAAAACCACCCTCAGGCATAAGTAATCGGGGCATGCCCAACATATAAACATGCACTTTACATAAAATTCCTCTCAAGGAAAAAGTAATGAATAATTTAGACAAGGCATACCCTCGGGTATCCTGGCCAAATAGCTAAACAGTGGAATGCACCCCCGGGGTGGTCCTGGATCTAAGCAGAGATCCCAAACAACATTTTCACAATTTTATTAATTACCTATGAAATTCTAGGTATTCAATATTGCCACGGCCTCAACCACATGACACCCCAAATATGGGTTCATAGCTCAAAAACATGAAAAAACGCATGAAAGTTGGAAAATAAACACAAAGCCACCTACCTTAAACGCCAACAAACGTTATACATGAACACTGACTCTAGAAACGCCCAAGGAAAACGTAGATATGACAAAGAACAAAACTCGCTAAACCTCAAATAACTCCTATTATGAGAAGAATTGGTAAGAAGCAATCAAGGAGATGGAAGCCCTTACATGTGTTGTTCCAACGAGATCATCCGAGGTGGAAACCGATTCCAAACGAACACTCACCGGATCTTCAAAGGTTCGGCCTCCTCATTTGGCTCTAAAACGGCTCAAATTCCTTCTCTGCCAAATGAGGAGGCTACTGCCTATTTTAAGCCTAAAAAACAAAGTACACGATGTGTACTTCCAAGTACACGATGTGTACCCCCTTCATTTAATTGTTCCTCTGGTGGAACCGACACACTGTTCATTCGTCGACATGAGTACACGACATGTACTCTTGAGTACACGACATGTACTATCACCCAGCTGGTGGCTACTCCACTGCCTTACTGTTTAGGCCTGCCGACTGACTACACGGCGTGTAAAGGACCACTACATGGCGTGTAGTCGGTTCATACACCCGTCGTCGCCGACATGGCTACACGCCCCGTATACCCATCCCACACGACCAAAAGTACACAGTGTGTGGAAAAGTACATGGAGTGTAGTTCCTAAATTTTGGATTTTCCCCCTTTTTCCATATTTTCTCAAAAACACTTATGGAAAAGAGAAAAGAAGAAGCCAGTACCTCAAATATAAGAACTGGGTTCTTACAACGGCACTACCTCTGTCGCTGCGGTACACCCACTGCCTTCCATGCCTACTCGGTACGCCTGGTCAGGCAGTCCCATACTAGGTGACCCCGTCAATCACATGCATAGCATTGACTCTCTCCTAACATCCCCGGTGCTCTATGAAACCACTGCAGTGTACGACCCTGCCCTTGAGTCTACACACGGAAGGGTCTCCTCGTTGAGGCTCTACCCTCTTCCACCTGCCTACTACTGAAGACTCTGCTCTGTAGTGGCCACTGCTATTCCCTACTAGCTGGAGTCCCTTAGCCAAGAATATCTCGGTCACGAGAACCCGCTGTAGAACCCCGAAATAAGTACCGATGCACAGGGGTACTACACTAGCACAGATCTCCTTGCGAAGACCATGCTAAAACTTTTGCTCCTGGAAGTTATTGTCGTGGATCATATCCTACGAGTAGCATGTCAAATCAGTAAACGGTGTCGAGTACTGCACCGTGTTCATCCCCCCTACTTCAGCTACAGAAACTCTTGAATCCAAATGGAGCATTAAAATGTGGGGGATTACTCCTCATGTAAGTTCTACTAGAAGCTATCCCATGTGAGAGAGGACTCGTCTTGGGTCTGTGTAACCAACCCCCACTAACACCTGGTCATCCTGTGGAAAATGCTGGTAGCTAGGGCTACCATCTGGTCCGCTGGTGTCTGTACCAGCCTGAAAAGATGGTCCACAGACTCTAGCCAGTCCTCTGCTACCTAGGGATCTGGGTCCATGTGGAACATTTGTGGCCATTGATGCTGGAAGTCTCGAAGCGCACTCAACCTGCACTCAACCTTGTCCTGTGCTGCCGGTACTAACTGTCGCTCTCCATGTTGAGGGGCTACTGCTGAAGCACTGGGAGGAAGGGGATCATGTGTGGTTCCCTGGACCGACACCTCATCACTCGCCATGTCTTCATGAAGAAATGGAGACGGTAACCTGGCTGGGTTCTGTTGTGGGGGCATCCTGAAATTTATCAAGGATTACCTTAATCAGATGAGAATATATATATAATAGTAATCACAAAGGGGATGTGACTCAACAAGAACAGTCAAAGACTCTATCCTACCGGATTCATGTTCCAAAGTTCTATACATCAAATGTCTCAACGTGTTGAGTCGACAAGCGGGTTATTGAGGTCCTGGTGAATGGATATGTTGGCAGCCTGTACCATCACTGGACTCCCTGGCCCGAGAGGCACTCTCGGGACACATCGACACTATTATCATAAATCCCAACCAATTCCTTTTTAGGGACATATGAACAACACTTCACGGAACAAACCACCTTTGATACCACTTTTTCATGACCCGACCCTACTGGTGTCAAGCCAAAACTACCCCAATCCCGCCTCCATTGGCCAGGGTTTGGTGACAAGTACTAGAGGTGTAACAATATCAAGGAGGAATTTTCCTAAGTACATGTACACACACACACAACCCACTCACTATAGAAGTGTAGAGTAAAAATAAAACCAATTGAAAAACAACTATAACCCAACCACAGTCATGCATCATCCACTAAATAGAAATGATAAAGTGCTCAAAAGTAATGACATATACTGAACAGAAAAGGGGAAAAACACACGCCCAACCCGAAAGGTGCCACAACCCGGCAACATGTAAACAAAAGTAAACAGCAGGTGAGTCTCACACTCGAATGTCCAATTACGTCGACCGAATGCAGACCAAGCTTCTGTGTCCTCTACACTCCTCTATAGTCTCGATCAACCTGTCCGTAATCTGCAAGGGCACACCAAGTGTGAGCATATCCCAACCAGGGGTGAGTATAAGGATACCTAGTAGGATTCCCCGAAAGCTCTAGGGACAAACAAAGGAGGTACCAAAATGGTAATAAGTAGACAGAAACAAGGAACATTGAAATAGAACAGAAAATAGAGTGAAACTCAACCCAACATAAGAAATAGAGTAGTCTCGTCTAACCAAGAGGAGCTAGACACAGAAACTGTGTTGCATACCCCACATGTCTTCGCTCCTCCTAGAAGGAGAGTAACTGAACCCAAAGAGAGGGAACAAAAGTATGGTGTCTATATAAATATTCTCAACAAGAAACTCGAATGAGTGTGTAAGGGGACCTCCATCTCTATGCTCATCGCATGATAAGTCACCAACAGTTCCAAGGGTACTCGTCACTAATGACCAACAGACCCGAGTGTCAAATCTACCTCATAGCTAAACTGTACCACCAAAAGTCCCACTCTTGTAATCACAGAGCAAATCCAATGACTTGCCTCATATGAAGGGATGAGTCCAAAAGAAGTCTTTAGGTAACCCACTGCCCAACCCAACTGGAGGGTGAACCACAAAAGGTCATTGGGTGACCCACTGCCCAGCCCTGGTGGAGGGTAAACCCTAAAATCTATGTGTAACCCACTGCCCAACCACGTTTTAGGGTAAACCCTAAGATCAATGGGTAACCCACTACCCAGCCCTGCTGGAGGGTGATCCCGAAACTGGTTCGATAACTCTGCACTGCCCGCACCATCACTGGGTGTCACTAACATCACGATCGTGCGTTGGGTCGGAGTGTTTAAATGAAACCTCCGACCAACATAATTTCATGTTTCCACATTTAATTAGATCTTGAATGAGGCTTCGCATCCCCAAATATATTACACTGTTTTAATCCTTGCGGAGAAAAACTGGGATACACTTCTTAATCGCTGGAAATGGACTCCCAATGAAAAAGTTAATCTACACTACTTTATGCCCATACGGTGTCTCGTGGGGCAAACACATCAGTCCCAAAAGTGGTCGGGCGAGATGTGTTATCACGATTCTATCATAAAAACATGCCAAAACAACTACTCATTTTCCCCGAAGAGACGTCTAATGAAAAAGCCGCAAAAGGTTGTTCACAACATAAATGATGGCATGTGGGGCCCATGCCTCAACTCAGGCTTCAACGCCTGAAGCAACCATGGACCACTTCGTCTCAATGCCAAGGTCACAACACTACTGATGGTGCCTTAAACAGACTCTGGATGTGTTCGCGCCATCCAATGAAAGAATCCCTGTGTAGTACTTAATGAGCATGCCGCGCCACAGAACGCCTGTCTCAGGAATTAATGTAAGGACATTACCCCAGTTGCCCAGAGTCGGTGCCTTATTTTATTATGTTGTCATACATAAAACAAATATGTATCCCGAAAGACCGAGTAGTTTAGTATTATTGGAAACAAGTTACATATATATGTTTAACATTACAACATGGAGGGAAACAAAACACTATTTTAATCCACTAGAAACATCACGTCTCCTAGATTATTCTTGCAAGTAATTCATAAATTACTTCTTCATTTCCAGAGAAAACGAAAAATAAGAAAGTGGTGAGCTCGAATGCTCAGTAAGAGTAAGAAATATAGTGGAAGATAATATAAACATTAGACATGGTGAATAATTGAAAACACATGCCTTTAATAATAAACGTGAAACATATTATGGCAGGAATATGAGCTAAATAAATAATACCATAATTAAACATAATCATAGGTATTCTACTAGTAAAATAACCACCTGAACATCAAATACTAGCATCATAATGAGGAAAGTGCATATGTCATACATCATAACTATACCGTCCAAGCCTCGTGCTAGGACTATAAAATAATCATTTTGTCAAGGCCTTGTGCCAAGACCATAGTTTGTCTTAAGAGACCTATTGATGAATCAAGGGGCTATAGAGGGCCCCAAACATCACATAATAAGTCCAATTAATTCCTCATATTAGTGGGGATAAAAATAAACAACAAATACATTCATATTAAAACTATCATATGAAATGTAACTATCTTTCCCCAATCATCAATCAGAAAACACTAACCATTCGGAATAATATGGTGAAGGGTTTTAGGATAGATCATCCACAATAGAGTTAGTCATAAACAATAAAATAAATATTTTAGATGAAATTATAAATTATTAAACTCAATAATACCATTAAATCAACAAGAGTTTTGAATTAGACGAAAACACTCTTATAAAATCATTAAACAATTCTTGAGATAAATTCTCTTTTATCTTGAAAAGAAGGGTTCTTTTGGAAAATCATTGTATAAAACCAGAATAGAAGTAATATGAGATTTCCATAATACAATGAGTGATTATATGAAGATAAAGGTTTCAAAAAACAAATTATATAGTGCCCTTGAAAATAGATAAGAATTTGAGAACTTCCCTTGAATCGAGCTTGTATTTTGGAAACAATTTGAGAGTTCCTTTTAAAAAATGTAACTATCCATATAATAAGGAAGGTTTCGGGATTTAAGACATATATATGATACTCAAAAATAATATATAATGAGTACATAACAATACATAAGAATTTCATTGAGGTATTTAGACAATGAAAGTATCCCGAATGAAAATGGATGTTTGGGTGGAAAAACCCTTACCCTAACTCCGAACGTGTTCCTCTATTGAACATAACCTCATGGAATATGAAATTATTATTGTTAATAAATTATTTCATAACATATTATACATTTATTTAGTTTACCATAATTATTTTTAGTTTATTTATACCCTTATTTCTATGTTATTAGATTGAATTTCATTGTTCTGGGGTGTTCATTTTCTTTATTTTCATAATCGGATCACTTGTTTTTAAGTAGCGGAGTTCGTGTGGAATGGTTATGAATCTTCAGGATTATAGATATTTATTATTTATGAAATTAAATATTTGGTAATTTTCATTGCTATAATTTGGTTATATGGAATGAGGATGAATCATTAGATGAGAACCACTTCGATTGTTTGGGGGTATTTGGATTATTATGAACTAGTTTTGTCATATAACTTAGTTATATGTACATATTCTGGTTCATGAATATTAATTATGTTATAATACATATATTATAGTCTGGTTCATCCATAAATATGGTTTCATGATATGTAATGAAGATGAAATTGAAGAACGAAACTTCATTGTCCACGACGGCTATAAATTGGAACCTCATGGACGTTGATTTCTTTTATAAAAATAAAAGGGTGGGATTAAAAATATTTATGATGGGTCTTCCATTCACATGACATAAATACAATATATATATATATATATGTTAATGGAGTTATCATTATCATTTTTACAGAGGAGGTGAGGAGAGAAAAATAAAGGAGATGATCTTGAAAATAAGAGAAAAGCTGAGAGATCCCTTATGAAAATTCGGCAGCCTAACGACGTCGCTTAATATTTCATTAAATGAAATGTTGAGAAAAAAAGGGTACATCATCATATTGAAATAAAATGTAAAGTAATAAGAATACAAAAAATCAAAACACAACAAATTATAATGGAAATTCAATGAGATAACATAAAAGTGTCGACTTAAAGAAGAGAATGAAGGATTCCCCTACCTTGTAGAATAACTCATAGATCATAATGGTTAGAACCTAGGTGGATTAAAGACACGTTGGGAGGACTCATAGAGAGGTAAAACCGCCAGATATTCGTGGATGAGGGATTTGTAATGAATTAAAATGAATGTATGAGTGGGTATTTATAGAAAAGATGAGGTAATTTTTTAATAATTTCAAAGGGACGCCGCAATAGTGGTTTTTGCCAAACCATGGGCTTTCCCATAGTATTTTCCCATGTTTTAGGCCACTTAGGACACCTAATGTCATATGATACTATACAAAAGTCTACAAGCCTCTTATTTTAATCATTGTGTCATTATGATGTCATTAAACTACTGAATACTCAAAACTGTATTTTTCACTATTCATGAAAAATTCAAGTATTCTAGAAAAATCCCAAAAATTCACCCCTACTATTTTTCGATGTGTAGAATTCAAAAGTAAAATCCATTTTTCAAGAATAATTTTCTAAATGTTATTAATTTAATTTTTAAATAAGGTCATAGTATATTCGAAAAATAATAATCTTTTTATGAAATTAGTTTTATGTGACATGGAAAAATTAATTAAGACCCCATTATCATATTTCTTTACGAAAATAAAATAATAATACTATTTTCTATTCGTAAGGGTCATATTACTATTAATATTACTATTTATATTACTATTCATAAGGGTATGTTACTATTCACTAAAAATCATGTTAGTTCTATCAGACTCCAAATAAATTACTGAACACAACTCTAAATGACCATTTCTTGAAATTAAAAACATAGAAGAGGAAAAGTTGTGTTTAATGGATAGATTATAAACTTGAATTCTATATTTATTTTCAAAACCATGGGATGTTACATTCTCCCTTCCTTACAAAAATTTCATCTCAAAATTCACAAAATATTACCTAAAAAGATTCGGGTATGTCTTTAACATAAGCTCCTTAGGATCCCATGTTGCTTCCTCCATCTTATGGTTCTTCCATATAACCATCACCAGATGAGTTGTCCGATATCTCAATACTTGTTCTGTAGTATCAAGAATCTTGATAGGCTCTTCATGTTAGGATATATCAGGCTCAAGTTCCACTTCTTTATATGTGAGTACTTGTGTAGGGTCTGGAATGTACTTTCTTAAAATTGAAACGTGGAACACATTGTGATCCTTGGAGAGACTTGGCAGAATTTCCAAACGGTAAGCTGTGGCTCCAATTCTGTCCAGAATTTCAAAAGGTCCTATGTACCTGGGACTCAATTTACCTTTGTTACCAGAACATATAACTCCCTTCTATGGAGATACCTTCAAGAAAACATGATCTCCTACATGAAAGTCCAAATCCTTCCTTCAGTTGTAAGCATAGCTCTTCTACATACTTTGAGCTGTTTTGATATGGTTTTGGATAATCTTCACCTTCTCCATTGTTTCATTAACACATTTTGGGCCCACGAGATTTCATTCACCAACATCATCCTAGCAAGTTGGTGTATGACATCTCCTCCCATATAATGCTTCAAATAGTGCCATCTGAATAATTGAATGGAATATATTGTTGTAGGAAAATTCTACGAGAGGTAAATACTGATCCCACATTCCTTTAAAATAAAGTGAACAAGATCTCAACATGTCTTCCAATGTTTGAATTGTCCGTTCTGATTGTCCCTACGTTTTTAGGTGGCAGGTAGTGCTCAAACGAAGATCGGTATCTAGGCCCTTCTGAAGAATTTTCTAGAATAATGATGTAAAACATCGATCACAATCAGAAAAAATCGATAGGGGTACTCCATGAAGTCTCACAACATCATTAATATATTGTTTTGTTGGACATTCAAGTGGTAGATCTTCTCTTATTGCAAGAAAATGTGCTGACTTGGTAAGTCGATCAACAATTACCCATATTGCATCATTCCTTCTACGAGTCTTTGGTAATCCCATGACAAAGTCCTTTGTGATATTATCCTATTTCCACTTAGGTATGGGAAGAGGTTGCAATACTCCTCCAGGCTATTGCCTTCCAGCTTTCACTTATTGAAAAACCATACATCTTGACACAAAATTAACAATCTCCCACTTCATGTTGTCACACCAGAAATGATCATTCAAATCTCTATACATCTTAGTGCTTCCAGGGTGTATAGAGAAATTGGAACTATGAGAATCATCCAATAATTGCCTTTTTTGATCAGGTATATCGGTAACAAAAAGTCTCTTCCCAAATTTCAAAATTCCATCTTCATATACGAAGTCACTCAATCTCCCATCATTTACAACTATAATCATTTTTGGAAACCCCTCATCATTATCCTGAGAACATTCTATCCATTCTAGTAAAGATGGTTTGGAAACCATTTGAAAAAGAATTGATGTTCCACATTCCATTGTTATTACCATATCCATTTTTTACTAGATCTATGAAAATATGATCCCTTTCAACTATCATCTTTCTCAAAACTCCATGATCCTTTCTTGTCAAGGAATCTACTACCTTATTTTCCTTCCCCGGGTGGTAGTGTATTGTGCAATCATAATCCTTGAGTAGTTCAAGCCATCTCCTTTGCCTCATGTTGAGTTCTTTCTGTGAGAAAATATACTTCAAACTCTTATGATCAATATAAATCTCACGTTTTTCACCATCAAGATAATATCTCCATATCTTCAAAGAAATGATTACAACAGCTTACTCAAGATCATGAGTAGGAAAGTTTTTATCATTAATTTTTAGTCGCTGTGATGCATAATAAATAACCTTATCATTTTGCATAAGGACACAACCAAGTCCTTTCTTTGAAGAATCAATATAAATAACAAAACCATCATTCCTCGATGGTAGATTTCATATATGAGCATTGACTAATCATTTCTTCATTTCATCGAAACATTATTCGAAATATTTTGTCCCATCAAATTTATCCCCTTTATGTGTGAGCTTCGTTAGCGGATTAGCCAGTCGGGTAAAATTCTATACAAAACGCCGATAATTACCTTCTAAGCCAATAAAACTACGTACCTCAGTTATGTTTTTTGGCATGGGACAATCTTGGATTGCTTTTTTCTTTGCAGGATCAACTAGTATTCCGTCCTTGAAAACAATATGGCCTAGAAAAAAAATCTCATGAATCCAGAATTCACTCTTGCTAAACTTCCCATATAATTCATGCCTTCTAAGAGTCTTCAGGATAATGTGCAAGTGATTTTCATGTTCTTCACAGATTTTGGAGTATACCAAGATTTCATCAATGAATAACACTATAAAATCATTGAGATATTTCTTGAAAACTCTATTCATTAGATCCATAAAGACAGATGGTGCATTAGTCAATCCAAAAGGCATTATTGTAAACTCATAATGCTCGTGCCTGGTTCAAAACGTTGTTTTCAGAATGTCTTCCTTCTTCACACTCAACTGATGATATCCAGATCGAAGGTCAATCTTTGAAAATTATTGATCTCCATGTAGTTGGTGAAATAAATCATCAATGCGAAGTTGGGGATACTTGTTATTTGTTGTTATAGCATTGATCTCCCTGTAGTCGATATATAATCTCATAGATCCATATTTCTTCTTAACAAAAAGTACAGGGGCTCCCAATGGAGAAAAACTAGGGCGAATAAATCCCCTATTACTCAATTCCTCTAGTTATCTCTTTATCTCCACTAATTCCACAATGGCTATTATATAAGGTGTATTCGATATTGTCCTTGAACCAGATATTAAATCAATAGAAATCTCAATTTCTCATTCTGGAGGATGTCCATGTAAATCATCTGAAAACACATCAACATATTCCCTCACAATAGTTACATCCTCTATTTGAACATTACATTTCTCAACCACAGTTATTTCATTCTCATCCACCCCAATAATTGATTTTAGATGACATACTGGGATTGGATCTAGATAAGAAAAAGGTGATGACGATTCTGCTCTAAAGATAAGGTGTTCTTTATCATCATCATCAAAAATCGTAACCTCCTTCTTCTTACAATAAATTTTTGTATCATGGTCCGAAAGCCAATCCATACTGAGGATTATATAAAATTCAATCATGGGTATGATGATGAGATCAGCTGATAAAGAAAATTTATGTTCCCTAATGGGAACTGATTCAATGAACTGTGTAGGAATGATACTTCCCTTAGGTGTTTTGACTAACAACTCCCTTGTTAAATCAAATTTGAAATATCTAATTTTCTTTGTGAACTGGGAAGATATAAAAAAATGCAATGATCCAGAATCAAATAAAGCATTGTCTAAGCTTGAGGAAACGATTAATGTACCTGCCACCACATCATGCGAAACATCAACCTCTACAGTTTTGATTGTATAAGTTTGTCCCAGATCCCTTGGCCTTCTCTGTTTCTTATTTCCTTGAAATTTTGGAAAACCATTAGCATAGTGTCCCATATCCCGAATACTATATCATTGAACATCATTGGCTTCCTTCTTCTCTTTGCAATCACAGAAAAGATGGCATTTCTGACCACATTTGTAGCATACTCCTTTTACTTTTAAGCATGCACCAGGGTGTTTATTTCCACAATTTTCACATGGTGGAAATTCAACCCTTACCTTCTTCCCCATTTCCTTATTTAGTTTCCTAGGGTATCCAGTACCCTCTTCTTTTCTTGCTTTCCCTTAAAATCACAAGACTTATAGAATTCGTTTTCTTTCTTGATTGAAAATGAAACTATATCCTCATATGATGAAAATCTTTGGGAGACCAGTGCCCACCGTAGGAATGTTATTAGGCCATCAATGAATCGATCAATTTTTCTCCTTTGATTTCATATATAGTCCACAACATGTCTTCCTAGCCTTGTGAAGTTGGATTCATACTTGGAAACATTTTCATCAACCTTCTGCCTTAGATTCAAGATTTGTCTCTCCATATCTACTCACTGCTCATGGGGGAAATATTTTTCTAAGAATATTTCCTTAAAATCCCTCCATTCCATCTCTTATATCTCTTCCTCCTCATTTGTGTTTTGAATTAAATACCACCAATGATCTGCATATCCCAATAGACGATATACTACCATGACTTCCTTATCTATTTCATTACATCCCAAAGAGAGAAATATATTTTCAAGGGAACATATCCACTGCTCTGCTACAAATGGGTTTATAGTCTCACTGAATGATGGAGGTTGTTGTCTCATAAAGCGATCAAGCATGGAGCTAACATAATTATCTTGAGTAAGTATTCCCAGTACATTTATGAGTTGCTCAGAACGAGTCACAGCACTGGTGGCAACATCATTATCTTGCGTCGGAGGAAAATCCCTACAGGGGACATGTGTATTCGGGCGATTTCCATTCCGTCCACTGTGCGCCATATCTAGATAATGGCATATAATATATTAGGATATGAATCATAATGTATAATCTTAACATAACAAAATACTTTGAAAAAATTGAGATCCTACGAATGGCTAATCTCATATTCACAAATATGGTTTCTTTGAGAAATATTTTACATTTCAATCCTTCATAATGGATTATAAAGAAAATATGAATTATCCTAAGAACATCCCATGGGAGTGTTGTAACCAAGAGTGTAGCAAGGCCCGTTGCTGTGCACCAATTCCAGTTCAAGTCTAGCTCAAAGCGGTGTTTTCTTGTTTTACCCCTAGATACATATGTGCCAGATCCACCTCTACCTGCTCGTATCCAGACAGGGATGTATTTCATGAAAGTTACACCAAATTTATTCCTTACTAAAATACCATGACGTTATTGTATATATATCCTCAAAGAATAACATAGGGAATCTTCCCCAATTCAATTTTTTCTAGTTTCCAAATATTCTACTCAACTTCCTCTAATACCAACTATAAGGACCTGAGCCTAGTTTCCCAGAGTCGGTGCCTTTTTTGATTATGTTGGCATACATACAAGGAATTATAATACCAAAAGTCCAAGTAGTTTAGTAATATTGGAAACAATTTACATACATACGTTTAACATTACAACATGAAGGGAAACAAAACACTATTTTAATCCACTAGAAACATCTTGTCTCCAAAATTATTCTTGCAAATCATTCATAAATTACTTCATCATGTCCTGAGAAAATTAAATATAAGAAAGAGGTGATCTCAAATGATCAGTAAGAGTAAGAATTACATAGGAATATAATATAAACGTTAGACATGGTGAATAATTTAAAACACATGCCTTTAATAATTAACATGAAACATATTATGGCAGGATTATGAGCTAAATAAATAATGCCATAATTAAACATTATCATGGGTATTCTAATAGTCGAATAACCACATAAACTTCAAATACTAGCATCATAATGATGGAAGTGAATATGCCAGAAATCATAACCATACTGTCCATTCCTCGTGCTAGGACCATAAAATAATCATTTTGTCAAGGCCTAGTGACAAGACCATAGTTTGTCTCCTAGGACCTACCGATGCATAGAGAGGCTATATCGGGCCCCACCCCTTACATAATAAGTCAAATTCATTCCACATATGAGTGGGGATAAACATAAAAAACAAATACATTCATATTAAAACTATTCTATGAAATTTAACTATCTTTCCCTAATCATCAAATATAAAACTCTAACCATTCGGAACAATATGGTGAAAGGTTTTAGGAATGAAAATCCACAATAGAGTTAGTCATATACAATTAAATCAAATATGGTAGACGAATTTATAAATTATTAATCTCAATAATACCATTGAATCAACAAGAGTGTTTAATTAGATGAAAACACTCTTATAAAATCATTAAGCAATTCTTGAGATAAATTCCCTTTTATTTTGAAAAGAAGATTTCTTTTTGAAAATAATTGTATAAAACCAGAAGTGAAGTAAGATGGTATTTTCATAATAAAATGAGTGATTTTATAAAGATAACTTTTTCCAAAAACAGATTATATAGTGGCCTTGAAAATAGATAAGAATTTGAGAACTTCCCTTGAATCGGGCTTATATTTTAGAAACAATTTGAGAATCCCTTTTAAAAAAATTAACTATCCGTAAAATAAGGAAGGTTTCGAGATTTTAGACATATATATTATACACAAACATAATATATGATGAGTAAATAACAATACAAAAGAATTTCATTGAGGTATTTGGAAAATGAAAGTATCCCGAATGAAAATGGATGTTCGGGTGGAAAAACCCTTACCTTAACTCCGAACGTGTTCCTCTACTGAACTTATGCTCATGGAATATGAATTTATACTAGTTAATAAATTATTTAAGATACTATTATATATGTATTTAGTTTATCATAATTATTTTTAGTTCATTTATACCCTTATTGCTAAGTTATTAGATTGAATTTCATTGTTCTGGGGTGTTTATTTTCTTTATTTTCAAAATCGGTTAACTTGTTTTTAAGTAGTGGAGTTCATGAGGAATGGTTATAAATCATCAGGATTAGAATTATATATTATTTTTGAACATAAATAATTGTTAATAGTCATTTCTATCATTTTTTTATATGGAATGGGGATGAATCATTAGATGAGACCCACTTCGATTATTTTGTGGTATTTGGATTATTATGAACTGGTTTTTTCTTATAAATTAATTATATATACATATTCTGGTTCTGGAATATTAATTATGTTATAATACAAATATTATAGTCCGGTTCAACCTTAAATTTGGTTCCATGACCAGTAATGAAGAATAAATTGAAGAATGAAACTTCTTCGTCCACGAAGGCTATAAATTGGAACCTTATGGACGTTGATTTCGTTTATAAAAATAAATGGGAGGGAGTAATAATATTTATGATGGTTCATCCATTTATATGACATAAATCCAGTATATATATATATATATATATATATGTGTTACAGGAGTTATCATGATCATTTGGATAGAGGAGGTGAGGAGAGAAAAATAAAAGAGATGATCTTGAAAATAAGAGAAAAGGTGAGAGATCCCTTATGAAAATTCGGCAGCATAACGACGTTGCTTAATATTTCATAAAATTAAATGATGAGATCAGAAGGGTAACTCATCATATTTAAATCAAATTTACAGTAAAAAGAATACATAAAATCAAACCCCAACATATTAGAATGGAAATTCAAAGAGAGAGCATAAAAGAAGTGTCGACTTAAAGAAGATAATGAAGGATTCTCCTACCTTGTCGAATTACTCCTATATCTTGAAGGCTATAACCTTGGGGGATTAAGGACCCCTTGGGAGGACTCTTAGAGGGACAAAACCACCAGAGATTCTAGGATGAGGGATTTTGAATGAATGGAAACGAATGGATGAGTGGGTATTTATAGAAAAAGAGGGGTAATTTTTTTTATAATTTCAAAGGGACACCTCATTTGTGGTTTTTGACAATCCATGGGCTTTCCCATGGTATTTTCCCATGTTTTAAGCCACTTGGGACACCTCATGTCATAATATACTATACAAAAGTTGACCAGCCTTTTATTTTAATCATTATGTCATTATGATGTCATTAAACTACTGAATACTCAAAACTGTATTTTTCACTATTCACGAAAAATTCCAAGTATTTTAGAAAAATCCCAAAAATTCACCCCTACTATTTTTCAACGTGTATAATTAAAAAGTGAAATCCAATTTTCAAAAATAATTTTCTAGATATTATTAATTTAACATTTAAATAAGGTCATAGTAAATTTGAAAAATAACAATCTTGGAGTGCTATTAGTTTTATGTGACATTTATAAATTAATTATGATCCCATTATCATATTTCCTTATGAAAATAAAATAATATTATTATTTACTATGCATTAGGGTCATATTAATATTCATATTACTATTTATATTACTATTCATAAGGGTATGTTACTAGTCACCAAAAATCAAGTTTGTTCTATCAGACTCCAAATGACTTACTAAACACAACTCTAAATGACCATTTCTTGAAATTAAAAACATAGACAAGGCAAAGTTGTGTTTAAATAATAGATTATAAATTTGCATTATATATTTATTTTCAAAACCTAGGGATGTTACAATTGAAAATTCCCGAGTCTATCTCAAACACATTGTCTCGAACAGAGGATTGAACTTCCGCAGACGGCACGCAAAACAGACACTCGCAGTGGAAGTTACGGGTGTCCAAAGTCAAGGGGACGAACCCCTTTGGGCTAGAACGGCCCGGTCCGGCCGGTCCACCCAGCTGTGGACCCGCTATCCACCATGCCGACCGAACCTCATAGCTGGTCACTTGTCCACATAGAGACCCGCCAAAGGCGGGTCTCGGTCTCCATCACGGGGTCGCGCGCCGTGACCTTATGTCCACCCTCGCCGACGACATCCGGCCGCCGCCGCCTGGAGCCCACCGCGCCGCGTGAAGCCACCGCCGCATAGAGCCCGCCCCGCCACATGATGCTGCCGCTGCCTGGGAGTTGTGCTTCCATCCGCCGCAGTCTCGGACTGCCTGTAACCCATCAGAAACCCATGAAACCACCAGAAAATGGGGAGATTGGCCGGAAAACCATCCCGGGGTCGCCCCGGACACCCATGTACTCAAAAATTCGACCCGGAAAGGAGGTCTGAAAGCTTGGATTGAGACCTACACATCTATGGCCTTCTCTCGATGATTGGACAACATTTCGACACAATTAATTTAATTAATGGATGATTCGGAAATGAAAAATGAAAATGCAACCTTCTACCTCTTGGGGCATAGCCCCTAGCTTCACGAATGGTCTGCCGGAGCGCCGCACCGCCTTGGAGTGTTAGAGGAGAGGAGCTTCAAGGGAGGTGGATTCTACCAACGATAAATGAGGGGAAGACGGTGGAGGTGAATAAGGGTTTATGTAGAGAAACTCAATTAATAAATATTAATTAAGTCATAAACCCTCGTACCAGAACTTTCGGCAGGGTCGGGATTATGCTGCCTCTAGGGTAATAACCAGGTTCTGATCACAACAGCAGTCTCAGAATTTTAATCCTAGCCTCTACTCAATTATTGTACAGTTCTCACCCAAGTCTTCTAAATTAGAGAAATTCCCCTGGTGGCGTTTTCCACAGAAGGTTCATGGTCGCAAAAGTTACACCCATCCTAGGGTAAATGGCATGCACCATACACAATGGTGCCCTCGGGGTTCCCATCAGTGAAACTATTTAGAATTTATTCTGTTTATTTGGCGTGTCTCGTGTGAACGCACTTAAAATTTAATTCCAGCCACATGGGTGCTTAGAATCACACGCCGTCTGAATTCCCTGCTCTTGAATAACATCAAGATAATTTCAATTTCTTAGAGGCTCATTACCCGGGTTCTTACATTCATCATCATCCCAACCTACTGCTGGTTCCTCACCTAAAACACTTTCCCTTAAAACCAATATTTTAGGATCAGAAGGTTTCCTCATCTTCAATCAATATATATAAAAATAATTATATAGTAGAGATGTAAGTATAGGGTACACATGGAACTCATGAACCATAATATGTGTCTTATAAAATAAGACCATCAATTTCTATTCTCCACCAGAATACTAAATATCTTATGTCTAGGTATTCCATCTCAGAGCATCAACCACTCCATTTCCTTTTCTATATGTATATGAAAGATCAAAATTAAATTATTCTAGGTATTCGAGCCATATTCTCCTTTTGATACTCAAATCATGTTGATTTAATATATTCTTGAGTCTTTCAAGGAAATGGTATACGACAAACCACTCTATCCATAAACAATGTCTCTAGAAATGTAATGTATAAATCACTCCTACTAACTCAAGATCATGTGTCAGGTAAATATGCTCATGATGCCTCAGCTGATGTTACCGATTTTCGACAACTCGTTCCACTTTCATCAAAATGATACCCAAATCAATTTTGGATGCATCATAGTATACTTGATAACCTCTACCAAGCTATGGTAAAATTAATATCGTTTATGAGTTCATGCATCCTTTCTACTCTATAAAAGCATCCTCATACGAATCTGTCTATGTAAATGTTACACATTTCATGGTTATTCCTATGAGTGGTGCTTCATGGCTTGATAACTTCCAAATAAAACACATATAGTATCGATATATCCCCCAAAAAACCTCATATATCAAATACATTCTTGGGATACTCCCCAGAAACACTGAATCTCATCTTCTCTGGATCCAAAGATACTGTTGACTTTGATATGATGTAGCATAAGAAGTGTACTTTATCAGTCCATAAGTGTAATTTTGTTATCTTTGTATAAACCCTATATTCCCTTGGTGTAGATAGTATGATTTCAAGAGGATCATATCTATCATGTCAAGTTCTATAATACACCAATATTTCATCCCTAATAACCACCACATACGAATCCTGGTATGGGTGGACAACTCAATTCATCAAATCTATAAAAAAGTGGATATATTAGATAAACTGAATGGAATAAAAAGCATACATAAAATCAATACCTACTTTAATTTTTTGGATTCTTTATATCTGAGGTCCTCACTCACACGTGTTGATATCGCAATCTCAAATTAATTATTGAGAAGACCTTACCTCTCCGAGCTAGTCAAATATATCATCTATACGTGGTAGTGGGTCCCAGTTCTTAACTGTATACTTATTTAAATTTTTTTATTCCACACATAGCCTTAGGGACTTATCTACCTTATTAGAGAAAAACATGGTTGAACCCTAATGAGTAGTATTTGTTTGTATAAACCCTTTGGATTCCAAGTCCTATAACTTCCTCTTGAGTTCATGATGCTCATTAGGATCAATCCTATATAGAGGAATAAATATTGTCTATTCCCCTAGGATACTATCTATATTATATATTACCTCTTTTTGGGAGTTTTCCTAGAAAATTAATCAAGAAAAACATCCTTGAATCGATCTACCATGGGCGGAAAAATAGATTTTCATTCTATTCAATCATTAAGAAGGGTACTAAAATATGGGGTGAAACTCCACAAAGCTGATGATGCTTAGGTTTGTATTGACTTTCCGTGACATCACATTCACCTTTATAAAGATATATATCACCCTCATGTGATATAAAAGACACCCTTTGATAATAGTCGATATAGAATGATAAAAAAATTACCATTATATCTCGATAATTACAAAAAAAACATCATATAAAGGATGAAATGATTCCCTCAGATACTGTAACCACAAATATCAAGGGGAAAATCATTGAATTAGTATAATAATTCTGATCATACTCCCAACAATGTATTAAAAGTCATAAATCCATAGAATTACTCAATTTCAATCCCATAAATTTCGTTTAAACCCACAAATTGAAATGAATTTCAAGCACCTACATTAAACAAGAAAAAACTAAATTAGAGGCTACTAATGTTGTATCTTACAATTTAGATAGGCTAAAGCACAACTCCTCAAGAGTATTATTTACAACATATAACTTGATCGATCCACAACCCTAAGCTACAGCCGGTCCTTCTTGAGTTGGTATGATCAGTTAGCACAACATATCAAAAGTCAAGATTCTACGACCTCAATCGATTCCTTAACCTAATTGGAATAAAGTACTGCATCTATCTACTTAGTGTAGAGATAATGATCCAACTCCCTAGGGTGTATATAATTTAGATTCTATCCCACTATAAATGTATGGAATGGTCCAGAAAAATCTCTAATGATACACCATTCTACCATCGGATATGCAGTCAACTTCTTCTCTATCACACTGAGGATTCATATGAATCTTCTTATAACACTGATGGAATTATACAATACTGATAGTATGAACACTCTGAATTGTAATTCACTGAAAATTAAAATCAAAGTGACACTCTCGAACAATAGAAAATGAACTACCTAGCTATTAAGTTGATCCACCATAACCTACTCATACATTCTCCATTAGAATACACTTAGAGTTAAGGGCCTTATTTTATCTATTAGACACAAAATAAAAACAAAATAAATTCACTTGAAATTGGATGGAATACCAAAAACCATCGTTAAAACATCTTTCCATTAAAACAAATTCACCCACAGTGTCAATGTGAAGTGTTGGATCTCATTGAAGTGATATTAATAGTTCATGATGGAAATTGTACCCTACATCATGTGTATAAACTCCCAAAATCATTTAGCTCTCATATTTTCTAGAAATAATTAATCATATAATTTAGTTTATAATTCCCCTTCAGGTCATGATTCACTTATAATATACCTTATTTAGATCATCCCAACAATTCATGGTGGATCACCAAGGCATGTAAACCACAATGTTATCTCCAAGTTGTTATACTCTTTTATGATTTACAAATGGCCTATTTCGCTTATAAAAAGTGTCAGTACCTCTCTTAGGAACATTATTTGGAGTGGAAGTATCTTCAAAAAAAAGCTGGCCACAGTTCCTTGGTCAGATTGTTGCAAGTCATATGATGCTGGGGGTTTAGGTATAATGAATCTGGTGCTCTTTAATGATTCTTTGCAGGCTTCATTCCTGTGGAGGCTTTTTAACCGAAGTTCTAATAGTTCACACTTCCTTCGGGGAAAATTCGTTAACAGGCTAAAGGTGGTGTCTTTTAATCATATTGATGTCTTTGTCTGGATTGCTTTTAAATACATATTTTCCTCAATTGATGCTCATTCTAGATGGTTAGTCTCAAAGGACTCATCTCTTAATTTCTGGAAGACCAAATGGAATGATGATACCCTTATAGATTTGGTGATGGATGATACAAACATTGATCTAGATATTACCATCAAGGATCAGATTCAAGGCTTGGAAGGACTTCCAAGTAACATTATCAACATTTTCAACAATTATTGTTTCTCAAACAAGAAGGATTTTTGGTATTGGGAGCCTACGGCTAATGGAATTCTCACTTCAAAGGATTTTTATGAGTTCTCCTTGAACCCCAACTTTGACAATAAATGGATGAGGAACTTGCATAAAAATTTTATTAGACCATCTCACTCCAATTTGGTTTGGAGAATTGCTCATTGCAAGATTCCAACTGATTATTATCTTCAACATTGTGGTATATCTTTATGTTCTTTTTACGATTTCTGTCACCAACACAGAGAGGATGCTGATAATTTATTCCTCTGTTGTGCAACTGCGGCCTCAATATGGAAGGCTTTCATGGATATCTTTGAGATTTCCCTTCCTAAGACGTCATCTATTGTGGAATTTATTCAAAGATGGAACTATCTTGGTCTCTCATCACAACTGCTAGATTTATTTCATGTTGTTGCTTCTGAATTGTTTCATTTTTTCTGGTTCTCTAGGAATAAAATTCTCCATGAGAATAAATCCTTCTCGGTAACCTCTGCTCTCTCACATGTACTTGCTGAGATACGTGTGGCTGGCTTACCTTATAAGCATTATTGTGCTAATTCCATTCATGATTTCAATGTTCTTGACCAAATTGGTATCAAAGGAAATTTCAAACCTCCAGTTGGAACTTTTGATGTTCTATGGAAATAGCCTATTGTTGGTTGGATGAATGTTAATTTGGATGGTGCATCGAAAGGGAATCCTGGTCCTTCTGGATATGGTGTCGTGTTCAGATAACATAAGGGAATGGTGGTTGGTTGCTTTCATGGTTCTTTTGAGATTGTTTCTTCAATTGAAGCTGAGATGATGGGAATAATCATTTTAGTGGAGCAGGCCAAAAAATATGGCTGGAATAATATCTGTCTAGAGAGTGATTTGACTAGGATTTGTCTCTGCTATAAGGGATGTTTCATGTCACCTCTCCTGGAAGCTTCAAAATCGATGGATTAATTGTTTAGATTCCCTCTACTCTATGAATCATATTATTAGTCATGTCTACAGGGATGCTAATTCTATTGTAGATGGATTGGCTAACAAAGGAGTTGAAGGTGTTGTCTTCATTTCGTATGACAAGCTTCTTGATGTTTTTTTACCCCTTTTGAAAAGGGATTTGGACAGATCTCCTATTTTTAGGATCATTTCTTGAAATGGTTCTTTTCTGAATGCGGTTTATCGGCATTCTGAAGCTATGCATTGTACGGTTTGGTTTTATGTTTGAGTTTCTTGATACTGAATGTTAGATTTGGGAATTTCTATTCTTCTTGGCCTCTATTTTAGATATCATCTTGATTCTTCATTATCTAACAAGTGAGGTTATGTTATCTATATTTCTCTCCTACTATGTTTCTAATTCATTTGTATCTTTATCCGGTTTCCTTTTGAGGACCCTGGTGAGGCATGCATGGATGAATAGACTCTTTGATGATGATAGCACGATCTGATGAGCTTACCCTCAAGAGCAGCAAAGGTGCAGCTTGATGGTTTAGTTTAGAGGAAAATGTATCAGACTTAAAGGAGTCGGCCAGCCGGTTTCTGGTCAGACTTCTGGAATCCGAATAGTGTTATTTTTGATAGCATCTCCTGAACTCTTGTAATCTTTTTTTTTATTTAATATTTTTTTGAATGGATTGGGAAACCAATCCTTGTCACCCTTCTAAAAAAATGTAAACCACTAACATGATCTTCATTTTTGGAGGAATATCTCAATGATCAAAGAGAGATAAATTGGACTCTGTCCATGACCCAACAGCCTGAGGGCCACCATCCACAAAATAATTAGGTGGATGTTGTTTCCTGAACTATCATGTAAACTCTGATATAGATAGAACTGATTATGGATCTCCTTACATAGACTACACTAATTATAGGAAACCCTCTTGAATTTGAGCAACAATTCTGAGTCTGGGTATAGAATACAGTACTAATAGAGGTCCATTAAGTGTCACTAGAGGTGGATTAAGACCTACCACCTCAGGAACATGGTCATCGCCACTTTCCAGGTATTTATCCAAAGGCTGTTGTGGTTTCATATATCTATAATTCTAGGAACATTCCTCAAAACTGGATATATAGAATATAGGATACTATTAGGGAATAAGTCAAGTACAAAGCCTCACTATCCCAAAAAAATGTTAACCCAACAACCTTCTACTAATTCAGGGATGTTAATAAGATTCTATGTTCCAATCACATGGTATCCATTATATGGAGTTTAAATTCAATTATATTGAGTAATATTCCATTTAGGCTTTAATTAGCATCCCCATTTAACCAAAACCATTTATTTTATGAGTTAGAATTTGAAATTTTATATCTATAAAACAGTTCTGTTAGATGAATTACTGTTCCAAAATTATAATGTCCTAATATTTGTAAGTTACAATTGAAATTAATATAATAAAAACTAGAATTTTAAACCAAGTATCAGTATTTAACCAGTCTATAAATGATGGTTCAATTATGTGGTCCAACATTTCCAATTCATAGAGGCAAAAACATTATAAATTATAATTTTCTTCCATTTAATTTCCAAAAAACTAATGTTTCATCCCATTTAACATAAGATTAATTTCTTAAACATGTCATAATGAGATAGTTAAGGATCTATGATCACGCTAAGTGGGAAAACACCATTTATGATGATGAATACACTTTATGTAACCAATTATTTCTTCCATTCAATAGAAATTATCACAATAAAAAGTATATGAATAAAGGAAGACATGATATGTAATATCTAATGTAGTTTATAAAATAAATATTAGATGGAACATTTATGACATATAAATACCTAAGTTCCTGTGATGATGCATGAAGTAATACTCTCTTTAAATATTATACAACGGTATAAAACCCATAAAATATAACATCATAAATCATATGTGTCACCCAATAGTGAAATTTATACAACTGTAACATACAAAAAACAAAACAACAAGTCCCATCCCTGAAAAGTTGGATTTTCCCCCAAATGAGGGTTAACTACTCCCATGCTTCGATTATTATTAAGTCATAACACATCTTAGTATGCTATATATTAATACAAAAATTGTAATATAATGGATAATAATCATTTCATACCACATTATGACATCCCAAGCCTGGTTCACTCAAGTATTTGAACTCGGTCAGCAACATTGCCTCAAGAATGACTCATCATACACTAGAGGTTACCTACTAACATAGAGGGTCTAAAGTGGTATTGTGGAGAGACTATAACCTCATAATCAATTTAGTACAGTGGAGAATAATAAATAAATCAGTGAAAGAAATATAATGAAACATCAAAAAAATAATTAACAAATAATAGAATAAAACATTGAGATAATAAGGACTCATGTAACTAATAACAACTTTCATATATAGAAAAATTGTATGATTCTGTAAAAAATTTGGAATCATGTATAAAATAAAATACATGTTACAAAAATGTATAAGATGAAAAAAAATCTAAACTCGAATATCATAAAGAGAACTATCTCGATCCACCAATACCATACTCTATCCTAGTATATAATAATCAATAGTCTATAGCAGGATACTTCCATTCTTCATTAACTAAATCCATTAAGTCTATTAGTGTACTGATCAGAGACCTGAATAGTGTGTGAGTAAATCTCACTTAGAAATCACCGATGGTGTTAATAAAAAATATTGATTGTTAATATAAATATAACATTGTTCATTATAAACATGAATTAAGGATTTTTTTTAAATAGAATGTGTGATATAATCCATTCTACAAGTATAACCTATCACAAGGGAATTATTTAAATAAGGAATAATTTTAATATGAATGTAAACTAGATATAAAAACTAGCTTTGGAATTCATTATATATATCAATGTATCATAACTACATGGGTCAGTAACTCAACGCCAATTAATAAGGAATCCACTTCAAGTTTGAGAACTCCTCGGAGGTAAACTTGATATTGAATTGATTGGAGCCAAGGAGTTAATATTAGGAGGTCCACATACTAGGACATCCAAATGGATCTATAAAGCTAATACATGGAACCCAATTTTTGAAATATGCAATTGATTCATTGGTATCATACTATGATATCCCTCACTGGTTTCATACTGTGTTATTCCTCATCGATGTCATACCATGTTATCCATAATTAGTTTCATACCATATTATTCATGTTCAAACATACTATATGAGGGATCAAGGGCCATGTTAATTTCTATTCTATTTATTAAATAAATTCTCTAATTTCATTTCATAATCAATTCAATTACAATTCATAATGAGGTCCATGTAAATGTCTATGATAAATTACAAACCATTAATATAAATATATATAAGATAAGAGATTATCCAACTAATTTAAATATTATCATTTAGTGTATCTCATTAACAATTTAATTTATAAATGAAAAAGAATCCATTAGAGGTATTCAATAATTTTATAGTTCAAATAATTCATTTTCAACTTCCATTAACAACTGGAAATATCTACACACCCAAAGTGGGTGTATTTTTTAAAGACATTTAATCGAACCCACCTCATTAATTGGTTCATGTTTAGGTCAATAACCTTCAACGATTCCAAGGGGATAGGAACATTAAATCATAGAATAAACAATTAATTAATGATATTATTAATTATAGGAGAAACATGAAGAATATCCATTGTAGGAAAAAATATGGAAAAGTTGTAAACATCATGAATTTTAGGGAAACGGTAAAGACCACGTTACTTATATGAGTAGTTAACTCATCATCCACTACCATCCTTTAATTCAGGGTGGGATGCGATAAAATTGAGAAACTAGAAAATCCCCTTGAAAAATCATTATATTATCCCACATGAAAATTATGTAAAATATGGGAAGTGATACTAAATAAACAATATTATTCTTTGAAAAAATGAGGGGGGTCTAATAAAGTGAACAACACTTTAATTGGATATAAAATGAAGAAGGTATCTAAAATCCTAGAGGAGGAAGAAGGGAGAGTCATGGAGTGATTCATACACGTGAATTATGAGGCCATAAATGAGGTGTTAGATTTTATAGTGAAATATGTGAAAATGTCAATTTAAACGGTATTTAATTGGGCCCATATTTGGGTCGTACAATAGAAAAAATAATGTGTCGACCACGTGGTCTTTGATATCTAAGAGGAAACTCCTTGCACTCATATAATCCTCAATTACGAAAATTATCCATAAGAGTGTGTGCCAACATCCCAAAGGCAACAACCCTACATGGGCGAAGTGCACAATTAGACAAACAATGCATAATCCATATAAAATACCTATGAAATAAATAGACAGTTTTTCTCTTCCATGCATATCTGGGTGCACAGTTTCCCTAATCATAATTCCATATAACTTTGCCACATAGTTGAGTCACATGGTTTGTAATAACCATGCGTTAATTGTAAACCTTATTCTATTTCTCCAAAAACATGAAATCATGGCACCTAACCAATATCTATTTATCCAAAAACCCCCATAACCCTATTTAGATCTTCCATTTAGATAAAAATAAATATTTAATCCAAATTAAAAGGATTTATACCTCATAAGAAAAATTGGTATCTTACACTATCATTGATAAAGCACTTATCCAACATAATTATCGAATATCAATATATAAACTTATCAATATTTCCACTTTTATTCTTAAACCATTAACCATGATTCTTCATTTTTCTCCACAATAATTCCTTTCTATCATATGGAATATGAATCATGTTTTATGTATCATCAAACTCAATTTAAGCATGTTTCTTTCTGTTACCATGAGAAATATTGTTAAATTATTTGATGACATTCATATTTCATTCTTATCCTACTAATCATCTATACTAAATCCTTTACTCATATAAAATTATTGAACCTATACTCTATATTTTCCCTTAGAAATTAATTTTAAAAAATTACTATAAATTTTATATTTTGAACATTGAACCGTAGATGATACCTTATGGAAACCATTTTTCTCATCTATACCATTAATCAAGATTATCAATTTTACTTGTAAATTTTCTATTGTGTACACTTATTTCCCCATATAATACATTTTTCATATTATAGAGATATATTCTCTTGAGTTAATTATTCCACCTTTTAGTCATGTAGGAATATGAATATTTTTCCCTCTATAAAAATCATGAAAATCCAATTTTCTATTATTTTCATCATTTAAAAAGTCACCTGTGTTTAGGATGTTAATCCTATATTAACATTTCTAGTTAAAAATAATAAAAATATTTATTATTACATATCCTATTTCATTTGTTTCGTTGGGGGATAATTATTATATCATACATCACATTCAGCATTAATATAATTTCTCCAGTTTCCATCAATCAACTAAAACCAAAATCATAGTGTGCGGAACAGTAGTGTGTAATCACATAATCATGAAAAATTCATTCACAAGAAGTATCAATTATTACACTTTATTTTTAATCTATGCTTTACTCCATTTAACCTAGGTCGTCCATGGTATTTATCAAATTGAATTTTTCATAATGCTTCATAAATAAAATATGAATTTATCAATGTATATCCCCTAGTAATTTCAATTCATGTGTGTAGTCTCCTGACCACTTATCATGTGCCAATGATGAGCATGTTAATACATAATCATATCCATTCAGATTTGTTCCCTTTAGGTGAATCACTTCTATAGTTTTATCTAGTTTCTAGTTTCAGGACATGGATGTATTTTCTTGGAAAAGTAAACTCTTTTATTTTCCAAAACATTTGTTGTTCATCGATATATACGATAATCTTAAGTGTTCTCACTAATAATTCCTCATCCAAGTTTCCTAAAATTTCTAAACCCTACTATGATAAAAATTATAGCTATTGAGCACCTACTTGAACAACTTTATGTTTTTATAATTAAAAATGAAAATTTTTTAATTTATTTTAGATGTATTAATACTTTTAATTGTGTATTTATTAAATTATGCTTAATCTTGGTCATGTAACAACACTTATTTTCTTAAAATATCTTTATATTTCATTTTTTTATATGATAATAACATGTTCTATATGTTTTATATTGATTTACAAGGATAAATACGTAATTTGGGACCATATTATATCATTATTCTATGATTTTACTATTCACTAATATCCAATTAAAGTATCCAATAACCAGATGTAGCTAATTCACATAGCCATCACCCACATAGCTCATTTTTTATTCACCATGTAGCAAGTTTTTCATATTCAATTTATAACATCCCATCTTCTTATAACATAAACTTTCATTACATTACACAAAACTGAGGATCTTTAAGTTTAATGTCTTGGAAACCAGGAAAATAATACCTGAAAACAACATAAAGCATTCTTCTTAAACACTTGAAAGGCTTATCCTTAAATTCATCCTAGGTCCATTACTGCATCTCATAACCTGGGGACATACATCAAAAGAAAGGGTGAGCAGAAGGCCCAGTAAGGGAAACAAGAGGAACATTTTACATGTGAACTTGATATACTTCAATAAGGAGATGAAAAGAACTTTAAGGCATGAGAAAGAAACCATGAGGCATTTCATAATAAAAATAACATTTTTCATAACTTGAAGATGTGGCTACATCATTTAACATATACAATCATTAACATATCACCAAGGTCCATCCCCAAGGTGTCGTTCGAAAATTACCAAGGTTATTCACCAAGGTATCGTGAAAATTGTAATCTCTAGTGGTTACATCATTACCCAATGCATTGGAGCACTATCAGGGCACACACTTAAATTTTACTTTATTATCATGTGAGCCAAATATATCATCATCAAACATTTCATAAATAACCAACATAGCATAAAATAAATGGGTTTCATTTCATAATCATAACGTTTTAAAAACTGCTTTAAAGACATGATCTTTACGTCACTTTAAACCCATGAAAAGGGAAAGTGGGTCTCATGTATATAAATACCAGAATTTAAAATAGAAAATTTTAATATATATGTGAATACCCTTGTAGAAATAAGAGCTTTGAGTATTCACTTTATAACATGAAAAAATTTTGAGAAAATAGAGAGAGGCATTTTGAGACGAAAATTCTGCAGCATAACAGCTATGTTTTGGGGTTTTCCAAAACATTGAAAAGAGAGGGGAAATGTGTCACCCACTAATAAATGATCCATAAAATAGTAGGGGTACAGAATAAGAAGCATATATGGACATGGTAATGAATTTTGAAGGACATAACATTTGAAATGAAAAACATGGAAGGAAGACAAAAAATTAGATTTCTCTTATGAAAATTCGGCATCCTAACGACATCACTTAAACTTCAATAAAAATGAATTGACAAGATCAAATAGGGTCTCTCATAATATGATAATAAGATATCAGTATGATAGATATAGAGATCATACACCAACATAATAAAACGGAACTTGAAAGACTTGACATGAAAATCGAACTTGAAAAATGAGAAGGATGAAATAATCCCTTTAAAATTCGGCAGCCTAACAGCGTCACTTAAACATTCATAAAATGAAATGATGAGAGTGATAGGGGATCTCTAATAATATAAAAATGAAAAGGGAAGTAAGAGGAATATAAAATAACATCCTCCCACATAAGAACATGGATCATAAAAGGAATGACATAAAAGAGATTACATGAAAAGAAAGAGAGAGGTCGGATCCCTTACCTTAAAATGTGACTCTTGAAACTCAATGGTTTGGACCTTGAGGGCTTGGGGGCACCTTGGGAGGACTCCTTGGAAGTTAAGGAGACCAGAACATCGTTGGGGGAGAGTTGGGAGTGCAAACTAAAGGAGGAAAGGGTGGGTATTTATAGGGAAAGTGAGGGAACAAGGCATTAATGGCCAAGGGACACCTCACTAGTGGTTTTGGAAAAACCATGGGCTTGCCCATGGTATTTTCCCATGGTATTGGCCACTTGGGACACCTCATACCTTATATTACTATTCATAATTCGACCATATTGAATATATACTTAATACATCATTTAATGATGTCATTAAACACCCGTAACTTAAAAACTATATTTTCACTATTCATCAAAAATTCAACTTTCTCAGAATAATCCCAAAATTTCACCTTAACCAAATATCAATGCTCTGATTTCAAAAATGAAATCCTTTTTATAAAAATAATTTTCTAAATATTTTTAATTTAATTTTTAAATAAAAACACTATTCATCGAGAATTCATTTTTTTCAGAAAAATCTCCAAAAATTACCTTAAAATAATATCGATGCTCTGAGTTAAAAAATAAAGTCCTTTTTATAAAAATAATTTTCTAATTATTTTTAATTAAATTATTAATTAAAAAACACTATTCATCCGAAAAAATTAATACTTCACTAATAATTTATGAAACCGTTATTTACCCATTTTATTGAATCACATTACTTAATCTAGGTGTCTAAATTATATTAAAACTTTCTTTGAGTGAAATTACTAATCCATTTGGTCACATTACTAATCCTATGCGTAAAATCACTATTCATAATTTATTATTCATCCAAAATTAAGTTGATCTTATTAGACTCCAAATTCCTTACTGAACACTTTTGTAGAAGACCATTTTTTGAAAATCATTAAACATCATTTAGTTATTTAGGGTTTTCATAAATATTTTAAAATATCCTTTTTTTCAAAATTCATCAATAAAATACATTCTAAAATTATCTGGACATTTGAAATTTCACAAACATTACTAAAGGAAGAAATCTCAATTCATTCACCCAAAAGGATTACACAAGGAAGCTAGGGTCTCGTCACATAGCCCCTTATAACACAGGCATAAGACCTAAGTGTAAGGTGTGCTATGGTGAGAGAATCTGAGGGAGGCTCAGATAACATTTCCCTAGTAGTAATCTATACTAACTGGAACTTCTCCCGCAAGCATTTCCGTTCAAGCTTGACACGCTGGAGTTCGGCTTGGGCTTGGTCCAAAGTGAAGCCCACAGATTCTACCTCCTTCCCAAGCTCTAATAAGTGGGATTCATAATGTTCGAGTCTACTGGATGAAGCCATCGACTCCTCTTTCTTCATTAACCATTAACCTCTTATTTAATCAATAAGAGTAAGTTAATATACTACTCAAAAAGACTGGGTCATTAAATTCTTCCCCCCTTAAGAAATTTCATCCCCGAAATTTATACTTGAGGCCTAGTCGAAAAGGTGAGGGTACTTTTGATTCATCGTTTCCTCAGGCTCCCAAGTCGCTTCTTCATACTTATGATTCCTCCACAACACTTTCACAAGGTGGGTAGTCTTGTTTCATAGAACCTTGTATCTACGGTCCAAGATCTCCACTGGCTGCTCCTCATAAGAGAGGTCATGTTCCAGTTGTACCACCTCTGGGTTCAGTACATGCGAAGGGTCGGGTAAGTACTTCCTCAATAGAGATACATGGAAGACATCATGAACTTGAGCTTGGTTCGGAGGAAGTGCTAGACGATAGGCCACGGATCCTATGCGATCAAGGATTTCATAGGGGCCAATGTACCTAGGGCTGAGCTTCCCTTTCTTCCCAAACCGCATGACTCTCTTCCATGGAGAAATTCGAAGCAAGACTTTGTCACCAACACCAAACTCCAAGTCCCTTCGACGATTGTAAGCATAGATCTTCTGCCGACTCTGAGCAGCCTTTATGTGTTGTTGGATGGCATGAACCTATTCCGTCATCTCTTGCACAAGATCAGGTCCAAGAAGCTTCCTCTCACCAGTTTCATCCCAACAAGTAGGAGTTCTACACCGCTTTCCATATAGAGCTTCATAGGGTTCCATCTGAATACTCGCATGGAAGATGTTGTTATAGGATATCTCCACTAATGGGAGGTGTTGATCTCATCCACCTTTAAATTCCATTGAGCATAATCTCAACATCTCTTCGAGTGTCTGAATAGTCCTTTAAGATTGGCCATCAGTTTGAGGATGATAGGCCGTACTAAAATTTAATTCAGTATTCAGAGCATGTTGAAGACTTCTGCAGAATTTTGATGTGAATCATGGGTCACGATCAGATACGATGGATAGTGGTGCCCCATGCAGCCTTACCACTTCCATCACGTATATCTTGCCAAGCTGATCCAGAGAGAAATCTTCCCGAATAGAGATAAAATGGGATGTCTTGGTGAGACGGTCCACAATAACCCATATCGCATTGTTTCCTTTGGATGTTTTTGGGAGACCAGTTACAAAGTCCATGGTGATATTATCCCACTTCCATACTGGTATGGGTAGTGGTTGTAATACCCCCTTAGGAAGTTGTCTTTCTGCCTTTACTTGCTGACACACCAGGCACCTTGTAGTGTAATCAGCAACCTCCCTCTTCATGTTATCCCACCAATAATTATCACGAAGGTCTCTATACATCTTAGTGCTTCTCGGATGTATAGAGAAAGTAGAGATGTGAGATTCATCCATCAGTTCTTTCTTTATCTCCGGAATAGATGGGACACATATTCTTATATTAAATTTCAATACACCTTCTTGATCAATATTGAAATCAGGGAACTTCCCATCTTTTACAGCCTCCAACTTCTCCTGCAGCAAAGGATCTTCTTTTTGAGACTTCTTGATCTTCTCTAGTAATGAAGGTTGAGAAATCATTTGGGATAGGGTTGATGATGTCCCTTTCCTTATAATTCCCATGTCCAGTTTTACTAGATCTTTAATCAAGGGATCTCCTAGGATCCTCATTGTTGCCAGAACAACAGTATCTTTCCTGCTTAACGCATCTGTGACTTTGTTTGCTCTTCCAGGGTGATAATGAATTGAACAATCATAGTCTTTAATAAGCTCCAACCATCTCCTTTGTCTCATGTTCAATTCTTTCTATGTGAAAATATACTTTAAACTTTGGTGGTCAGTGTATATATCACATTTTTCCCCATAAATATATTGCCTCCATATCTTTAGAGCAATAACAACTGCCGCCAGCTCTAGATCATGCGTAGGATAATTCTTCTCATGAATCTTCAACTGTCGAGATGCATAAGCAATTACATTGTCATTTTGCATGAGGATGCACCAAATCCCTTTCAGAGATGCATCGCTAAAAATAATGAATCCTTCTCTGATAGAGGGTAGTGTTAACACAGGTGCAGTAACCAATCTCTTCTTCAGCTCTAGGAAACTTTCCTCGCATTCCTTTTTCCAGATGAACTTAACCCCTTTTCGAGTTAACTTGGTTAGTGGATTAGAAATCCGTGAAAAGTTTTTCACAAACCTCCTATAATATGATACTAAACCAAGCAAACTACGAATCTCAATTACTGTTGTGGGTTGATGCCACTCCTCCACAACCATTGTCTTTGCATGGTCAACTGAGATTCATTCATTGGTTATGATGTGCCCCAAGAAAGCCACCTGTTGTAACCAAAACTCACACTTGCTGAACTTCACAAAGAGCCTCTCCTTCCGTATAGTTTTCAATATAACCCTTAGATAATCTTCATGCTCCTCACGACTTTTTGAATATATCAAAATATCATCAATAAAAACTACCACAAAGTTATCAAGGTAGTCCTTAAAGACTCTATTAATCAAATCCATGAAAATAACAGGAGCATTAGTCAAGATGAAGGGAATAACAGTAAACTCATAATGCTCATATCTTGATCAGAAGGCAGTCTTTGGAATATCTTCCTTCTTCACCCTCAGTTGATGATAACCAGATCAAAGGTCAATCTTAGAGAAGAATTGAGCCCCGCGAAGTTGGTCAAATAAATCATCAATTCTTGGAAGAGGATATCTGTTCTTCACTATGATCCCATTCAGTTCTCTATAATCAATGCATAGCCGCATTGATCCATCCTTCTTCTTCATAAAGAGAACTGGTGCTCCCCAAGGAGACACACTCGGTCGGATAAACCCCTTCTCCAACAAGTCGTGGAGTTGTTTCTTTAACTCTTCTAGCTCCACATTTTCCATTCTATATGGAGTCTTTGATATCTGTGGAGACCCAGGTACGAGTTCAATGGAGAACTATACCTCTCTTCTTGGGGGAGGTCCAGGTAACTCCTCAGGAAATACATCCATGTATTCCTAAACAATCGTAACATCTTCTATTTGTATGCTCCCTTTTCCTTCTTCATAATCACCGATTAACTCCATAAAGAAAGCTATAGGAGGTGCTTCTAGATAGGGATTAGTTCGGGATATCTCTCCTCGGAAGATAACTGTAGGTCCTTCATTCAAGATTACTGAGATTTCCTTAATTCTGCATTTGATCTTAGCATTATACTTTGAGATCCAGTCCATCCCTAGTATAATGTAAAATTCCATCATGGGAATGACTACTAGATTTGCGATAAGACTGTGCTCACCAAAGTAAACACTAGAGTCTCTAAATACTGTTGATGCAAGGATAATCCCACTTGGAGTCTTGACTGACAACTCTACCTCTAGCAGTTCGGGGCTTGATTCTATATTCATTGCAAACTTGGAGGAAATAATGGAATGCGTAGAACAATAATCAAATAAAGTACTTGCTAGTTTTGAGAGGACGACAAGAGTACCTGCTACCACATCATTTGGAACTTCAACTTTAGTCGTTGTGATAGCGAAAGCACGACCTTTCTCCCTTGGACTCTGCTGAGGTTGATGGTGATTCCCCTCCACCGCCCTCAGATTTGGATATTGATTAGCAAAGTGCCCAAGCTGTCCACACTTGAAGCATGTGACTTAGGGTAGGGCCAGAACCATCTTTCCTCTATCGTTAGTGTTGGGAAGTTTAGGATTCACATCACTAAGACAATTCTGAGAAATATGGACTTCACTTCCACATCTATAGCACTTACCACTTCCGATCAAGCAGTTCCCCGAATGCTTCTTCCCACACTTATTGCATGTGGCATGTTGCATATGCTTTCCACCTCTTTCCTGATCAAAACTTCTTCCTAGGATTGGTTCTAGAGTTCTCTTCTTTTCATTATATTTTTGAGAGCACTGTGTCTCCCCAAACTCTAGTTCAACTTTCATAGAACTTCGAACTATTTCTTCATAGCTATCGTAGTCCATGTTGGCTAGATTCTTCCGCAGATGAGGTCGTATCCCGCCAATGAATCTATCAACCTTCCCATTAGGGTCCATGAAAAAGCTTGAGGTATAATGGGAAAGACTTGTGAAGTTCATCTCATAGCTTCCGACAGATTCGTTCTCCTTCTGCTTCATCTCGAGAAACTCTTTCTCCATTCTCGTTCTCATGGAATGAGGGAAATACTTGTTAACGAAAATTCCCCGAAATTCATCCCACTCCATAGCTTCTATCTCTCCTCGAGGCTTTGTGTTTTTGATCAGTGACCACCACTGATCAGCTTCTCCCTCTAGGCGGTAAACAGAAGGGGTGACTTTTTCTTGTTCTGAACAATGAAGTACAGAAAAGGTCTTTTCAATGGAGCTTATCCATTGTTCCGAAACCAATGGGTCAGTAGATCCACTGAATGTTGGTGGTCGTTGACGCATAAAGGACTCAACAGAAAGTTTCTCCCTTCGTGGTGATATTGGCCTCTCAGCTTGATTCAATTTATTACTCATAACTTGAGTTAGTTGGTTCATCATTCGCATGAATGTTTCCATTCCGGCTTCCATCGGAGGGCCGCCAGCACATGGTGCATTGCGGTCACCATCTGCACGGTTCCTCCTATTGCCCGCCATTTTCTAAAAGAATAAAACCTTAGTGAAAAACTTATTTCATTTATGAATCTTTTAACTAAGACTTCATGATTAGACAATTATACTTCTCTATAATTCCTTCATAATGATTCATAAAAAGCTTGTGATTAACTAAACATATCCCCCAGGAGTGTCGTAACCAAGAGTGCAGCAAGGCACGTTATCGTGCACCAGTTCTCATTCGATTCTAGCTCAAAGCGGGGTTTTCGGGTTTTACCCCTATGTACATCTGTGCCAGAGCCGACTCTACCTGCTCATATCCAGACAGGGATGTATTTGTTTGATAAACCACTTACTCAATACTTACCAAAATACCATGAAGTTTTTCCTATATTTAAACTTTTCTATAGGGCTCTTCCTAAAGTTATTATATCCTAATTTCCAAAAATAACTAAGACATCCTTTGATACCAACTATAACATCCCATCTTCTTATAACATAATCTTTCATTACATTACACAAAACTGAGGATCTTTAAGGTTTAGTGTCTTGGAAACCAGAAACATAATACATGAAAACAACATAAAGCATTCTTCTTAAACACTTGAAAGGATTCTCCTTAAGTTCATCCTAGGTTCATTACTGCATCTCATAACCTGGGGACATACATCAAAAGAAAGGGTGAGCAGAAGGCCCGGTAAGGGAAATAAGCGGAACATTTTACATGTGAACTTGATGTACTTCAATAAGGGCATGAAAAGAACTTTAAGGCATGAGAAAGAAATCATGAGGCATTTCATAATAAAAATAAAATTTTTCATAACTTGAATATGTGGATACATAATTTAACATACAAAATCATGAACATATCACCAAGGTCCATCCCTAAGGTGTCATTTGAAAATTACCAAGGTTATTCACCAAGGTATCGTGAAAATTGTAATCTCTAGTGGTTACATCATTACCCAATGCATTGGAGTGCTATCAGGGCGCACCCTTAAATTTGCCTTTATTATCATGTGAGCCACATATATCATCATCAAACCTTTCATAAATAACCCACATATCATAAAATAAATGGGTTTCATTTCATAATCATAACGTTTTAAAAACTGCTTTAAAGACATGATCTTTACGTCAATTTAAACCCACGAAAAGGGAAAGTGGGTCTCATGTATATAAATCCCAGAATTTAAAATATAACATTTTGATATATATGTGAATACCCTTGTAGAAATAAGAGCATTGAGTATTCACTTTATAACATGAAATAATTTTGAGAAAAGAGAAAGAGGCATTTTGAGACGAAAATTCTGCAGCATAACGGCTATGTTTTGGGGTTTTACAAAACAATGAAAAGAGAGGGGACATGGGTCACCCACTCATAAATGATCCATAAAACAGTAGGGGGACAGAATAATAAGGATATATGGACATGGTAATGAATTTTTAAGGACATACCATTTGAAATGAAAAACATGGAAGGAAGACAAAAAATTAGATTTCTCTTATGAAAATTCGGCATCCTAACGACGTCACTTAAACATCAATAAAAATGAATTGACAAGATCAAATAGGGTCTCTCATCATATGATCATAAGATATCAGTATTATAGATATAGAGATCATACCCCAACATAATAAAAAGGAACTTGAAAGACTTTACATGAAAATCGAACTTGAAAAATGAGAAGGGTGAAAGAATTCCTTAAAAATTCGGCAGCCTAACGACGTCATTTAAACTTTCATATAATGAAATGATGAGAGTAATAGGTGATCTCTCATCATATAAAAATTAAAAGGGCAGTAAGAGGAATATAAAAGAACATCCTCTCACATAAGAACATGGATCATAAAAGGAATGACATAAAAGAGATTACATGAAAAGAAAGAGAGAGGTCGGATCCCTTACCTTAAAATGTGACTCTTGAAACTCAAAGGTTTGGACCTTGAGGGCTTGGGGGAACCTTGGGAGGACTCCTTGGAAGGTAAGGAGACCAGAACTTAGTTTGGGGAGAGTTGGGAGTGAAAACTAAAGGAGTAAAGGGTGGGTATTTATAGGGAAAGTGAGGGAACAAGGCATTAATGGCCAAGGGACACCTCACTAGTGGTTTTGGCAAAACCATGGGCTTGCCCATGGTATTTGCCCATGGTATTGGCCACTTGGGACACCTCATACCTTATCTTACTATTCATAATTCGACCATATTGAATATATACTTAATACATCATTTAATGATGTCATTAAACACCTGTAACTTAAAAACTATATTTTCACTATTCATCAAAAATTCAACTTTCTCAGAATAATCCCAAAATTTCACCCTAACCAAATATCAATGCTCTGATTTCAAAAATGAAATCCATTTTATAAAAATAATTTTCTAAATATTTTTAATTTAATTTTTAAATAAAAACACTATTCATCGAGAATTCATTTTTTTCAGAAAAATCTCCAAAAATTACCTTAACATAATATCGATGCTCTGAGTTCAAAAATAAAGTCCTTTTTATAAAAATATTTTTCTAGTTATTTTCAATTAAATTTTTAATTAAAAAACACTATTCATCCGAAAAAATTAATACTTCGCTAATAATTTTTGAAACCGTTATTTACCCATTTTATTGAATCACATTACTTAATCTAGGTGTCTAAATTATATTAAAACTTTTTTTGAGTGAAATTACTAATCCATTTGGTCACATTACTAATCCTAAGCATAAAATCACTATTCATAATTTACTATTCATCAAAAATTAATTTGATCTTATTAGACTCCAAATTCCTTACTGAACACTTTTCTAGAAGACCATTTTTTGAAAATCATTACACATCATTTAGTTATTTAGTGTTTTCATAAATATTATAAAATATCCTTTTTTTCAAAATTCATCAATAAAATAAATTCTAAAATTATCTGGACATTTGAAATTTCACAAACATCACTAAAGGAAGAAATCTCAATTCATTCACCCGAAAGGATAACACAAGGAAGCTAGGGTCTCGTCACATAGCCCCTTATAACACCGGCATAAGACCTAAGTGTAAGGTGTGCTATGGTGAGAGAATCTGAGGGAGGCTCAGAAAACATTGCCCTAGTAGTAATCTCTACTAACTTGAACTTCTCCCGCTGGCGTTTCCGTTCAAGCTTGACACGCTGGAGTTCGGCTTGGGCTTGGTCCAAAGCGAAGCCCACAGATGCTACCTCCTTCCAAAGCACTGATAAGTGGGCTTCATAAGGTTCGAGTCTACTGGATGAAGCAATAGACTCCTCTTTCTGCATTAACCATTAACATCTTATTAAATCAATAAGAGTGTGTTAATATACTACTCAAAAAGATTGGGTCGTTCCACAATTACTATCAATATTTAGAATATATGTGGAGCTAAAAATATCCACATATAGTGATTTTTTTATTTTTGGAAAGAAAATAATATAATATAAATTTCATTAGAATAAATATAAATCTGAATCGATCTATATAATGTTTAATGTTATGTTATAATTTATTGGTTTCTATTCAAATTTAAATTTATATTTTTCCAAAACTATTTTTTTTTCACTTTTTAATAATAAAATCAGTTTTATAAATATGATTATGGTGATTCGTGATTTTTTAGAAAGACAAATAAATCTTCCAAAACTAATTTTTCTTATTTTCATAGACATGCATTAAAGATCAATGGATGTTGTATTTTCATGCATGAATCATATAGATTGAAATCAATAATAGTTTTTATTATTTTATGTTATTTTCATAGATTTTATTAGTTATAAATTAATGGTAGTCGCAACTAAACTCATTCAAAATTGTTATAATATTTTTCATGTGGTGTTAATATGTTATCAATTTCTACACATGTTTGCTGATTATTTTATATGGAATTATTTTGACTTTCATATTTTAAAATCAAACATTCTATTTTCATTGTATATTTAATTGACCTATTTTCAAAACGACCATTTAAATTATTAAAAAAGTAATTAATAAAATGAAATTTGAATCATATTTCATTGTTTTAAATTTGGTTCTTGAGTAGAGTGGTTATTAAGGAATGATAATTTCCATATTTTTTTTAAAAGATAAGGGGACAAGCCCCATAAATTTATTTATAAAAAAGGTCGAAGGGGAGAAATACATAGAAACAGTGTAATGAAATACATTATTGGAGACACATCTTTTTCCTTATCTTGTCACCAATTTTGCGCTCTTGGGCTCTCATCTCATTCCACATTTTAGTGCTGAGGCGTCCCCAACCTCTTCCTCTAGAGTAGCGGTCTGAAATCTCCTGAGCTAGCTGCAATAGAGTTTCAAAGTATTCATTAGAGCTAGAGGTTTGATCATCTTTTTTTTATTCATTTCATCCTTTCTTTACTTTTTCTTTTGGATTCTTGTTCATGCTTGTTTCCACTAGCAGTCCTCTGCTTCAGTTTTGTCATCTTCATTCCTTGCTGAAATAGGAACCTGCATCTTGGCAATCAGAGAATCAGAAGAAATTCCCCCCGAAGGAGGCATGATTCCAGCCACTACTATAGGATCTAAATCTCCTATAACAAGAGAAAAAATAACAGTATTAGAAGAAACAATAAAATATTTTAAGGGAGTATCAGTGGGATCAACATCCCTGCATTGTACAGTATGCATTTTTTCCATCGAAGTAACAATATTAGAAATATTCTCTGACCCTTCCCCAACTTGGAGCTCTGAGAATCCTACAATCAGAGACCTCTTATAATCAGAGACATAGTCCATATTTGCCTTCATTTTATCATTAGTATCTTTGTGATCTTTAGGTGTCAAAGTCTAGATGTAGCCAAAGTTACAATCTGTTTTTTTCCAGAATCAGACTCAGTTTGAAGACCCTGCTAAGAGTACCCTTGTGGACCCATATTAATTCTAAACACATCTGTGGCAGTCTGTACTGAGCCCAGATTTCCAGAACCAACATAAATATGAGCAAGAGATTCCAAATCCAAAACTGTTCGATCAACTTTCCTATTCCCATCCCTAGCATGCAGGGGTGAAGGGGTTCTCCCTTTTCCACAATCTCAACCAAGGACTTCTTAGTTGGATTACTGGTCTTATTAAAATTCAAAGAGTTTGTAGATTCAACTCTTGGGGAATCCTTATTGATAGAACCAGTAGGTAAAAGGTCTTTATTCTGTTGGTCCAGAATAATATGGTTGGGCTTAATTCTTTCAACATTTCCACATGACTTAGAGTCATGCCCTCTAAGAGAGCATATTCTGTACATTATAGACTTCCTACATGAAGTAGCATCATGACCTAGAACCTTACAGGCTTGAAAGAATTTAGGAACCCACTCAAACTCAATTTTCATCTCTAATTCCTCATCATCCGTGGAAAGATAAACCCTATCAACAAGAGTTTAGCAGAGATCAATCTCAATAAGGAATCCAGCATAATGACTGAATCTAGCCATTTTGGTTTCTCTAACCATTCTAATAAGAACTCCAATGGCAAGAGAAATATCATAAAGAATTCTAGGATTCCATAAAATCCAGTTAAGACCAAAAAAATTTTATCCATACCTGAGCTGAGGTGTTACCTAATTCAGAAGGGTTGAAACTCTTGTCCCATTTTCGGATGTGGAAAGCACCTGGCCTAAAAGAAATTGAGCCGAAGCTCCAGGATCTAAGCTTGAGATCCACAGAGGGGAAAATTAATTGGTAATAACCCTTGCCAAGAGAAATACATTTCCAATCTTCAAAACCCAAGACATCAACATGTTTTTTCCGAAGGTAATCAATTTTCCAAGGAATACTTCCTTTCATAAGAATCAATCTTCCAATAATAGAGTGTTCTCCCAATAGCATACGCTCCGCAACTGCAGTAGAATCTGCCTTGACATGATCCATAGATCCCCTTTTTCTAATGCTCGCAAACAAACTCTTGAACTGGGAAAAAGACCCTCAAGCATTACTGACCTCGGGGATATTCAAACCTGGTTTTCTTGGAACGGCTCCAAACATTCCTAATGAGTGAGCGTGGGAGTTGAATATTTTTTTGGTGATGATACTGTAAAGTTTTGTACATTATTCACGTGCATAAAAATTTCACACAACTGTTATATGATCTCTCAATGTATAAATAAAGTCATCTTTGAATTATTATACTATCTTAAAGATACACTCAATCTAATCAAACACTCAATAACCAATATGTATTCTTTATTATTCTTCTATCTATTATGTTCTATTTTATCGTGTCTATGACTATTCTTAGCATATATTATATGATTTCACTCTCTCTATATGCTTTTAAAAATTTATTATCTATCTTCAGAATGATAATACATGATTATAATATCCAGATCACTCTGGTTGTGACTCATGGTATCTATAATCCGTATTTTAAATGGGTTGTGACTCCCCATATAACAGTTTGATGCCTCTATGGTTATACATACACTAGAAAAAGTGGGTACTAATTAGGTTATGATTCAAATTCAATCATTAGTATAGATAAAAATGTGTCTCTCTTAAATTGGAGATATATAAGAGTATAGTAGATCCACTTTGGATAGAACTACTATAAAGAATATCCTTAAGTTATTTATTTTTTCCCTTCTAATAAACAATATTAATTAACTTTTAAAATTAATTTAAAACTTTTATCGATTAATTTATGAAATTTTATATTGTTCTATTCGCCATCACCACTAAAACATATGACATCTTTCTATCAATCCAAACAATTGATATCAGATCCATTTCCTTTTGGAATTTATATAATCCTTAATTAGAGTTTTTTGTTGATAATTTACTCTGATAATATTTTCGTAGACCTCATTGTCTAATGATAATAAATATAGGATGACATGAATAAATGAAAATGATGGAAAAATTCCTTAAAATCCATCTCAGTTTGTCAGAAATTATTATGTTTACTAGATATCCAAAAATAGAGGCTTACTTTAAGCAGTTAAACATATAATACTGGTCAGCCATGGAAAACCCATACAAGATACCAGAATCTAGGTTAAACATATGTATAAGAAACAATTCTACAAAATATGTTTTAAATTACAATGTAGAAAATATATTATATGGTGATATTAATAGAAGTATTTTTATTAATGTGTCTGTATATAAGGTATATCATGATATCTGGAAGATTTTACAAGTCACTCACCTTGGATAAGACAAAAACATTAGAACCAAACTCATAATGATTTGAGTGGAGAACCAAGACTTCAATATAGGTAAATATGAAATTGTAAATCAAATGTTCCACTGATTCATTTTCTTTTCCATAGAATGAATTACCATAGAAGAATATTGGAAAATATAGTACATGATGAATGATTCCTAAAATCATTTCCAATGAAATGGAACTCAAATATTGTTGTGATAGAAGAGAGTAGTAATTTAAAATAATACACACTAAATGACCTCATTATATCACATAATCAATATGAAATTGAGTTGAAGAATATTGCATATGAGAAGAATTCAAAGAAAAAATTTATTATTTTCAATTAATATATAAATATTTTTTATAACTCTTATAAATATTTGTAATAGGAAACTTACAAAGGATAAATCACAAATATAAGAAAAGATATTTATAATGTGATAAATATAAAGAAAAAAATATGAAGAGACCATGTAAATGTAAAAATAATGATCAAAAAGAAATTATCTTTACTAAATATGAACTGTATGTACCCTATGTGCAGCATAAAAATATGGTAAAAATAAAACCCAAATATCCATATTTAAATAAAAAAGGTAGAGAAAAAAATATACGAAATAATTCACACGTACTTATCATATTGGATGGAGTTTTACTGAAAAACCTGTTTTAAGATACTAATCATGAAGTGAAGAATATTCAGATAACCTATGATTAATGGTGAAAAATATAAATGAGGTTAATAATGATTCTGATTCTAATTATTATTCTATGATTTATAGTTTTAGATTTTATG